>OX465195.1:1200000-1800000 GCA_949987655.1 Polymixis flavicincta | reverse complement strand
TGCGGCGCAACCTACTTTTTGGCCGCTACGTCAATGGCTTGAAGGCAAAATCCCTGACGAGCGGCCCCACCTTTGGGTTCCTCTTGGCTTCACCGTGTCCGGAATCCACGGTTACTGAGCCCCCCCGCAACGACAATGCGGGAACCCACTCGGGGGGGAATCGAACATGGTTAGGTATTGTATAAGCGTGACAATTTAGTAGATTTCCTAATCCAGGCATATTTTTAAACATTTGCAAATTGTCGAGAGATTTATCAACGTGTGATGTAAATCATACATTTATGTTAGTAACCCTAAATTTACAATGTCTGACATACCTATTCTCGTCATAATTATAAGTATTGCCAACTACATAAGCTTATCACAAAAATGTAAACTAAATAACTAAACAAATAAAAACAAAGGGACACTTAGGCGTCGAAGTATTCGTCCGCATCACCCTAAATACACATTATTTATGCGAACTGTGGATAAAGTTATTTTAATGAAGTATCATTTTTCTAGACTAAAAATAAACTTGTTAGCATCATAATGATAAATGAATAAGTTTATATCTCCTATTGAATTTTCCAGAAGCGTTAAATACATAGGTACATCTAAAATTGTCTTTGGAAACTTTTAACAGATAAACTATTTTAAATAACATACGAACAGTAGGTATAACTTAGTTACCACTTTCAGGCTTTGCAATGAACACAGCTCTTAAAATATTGTTTAAAATTTATTGGCTACAATTATACATTTTATAGGTTAATAATTTCTCTTGTCTTACCAAAGGGTATCATATTACCCAGTTTTTTTTTAAACGTTGCCCCACACTAGGAATTTCTCCTGTAATGTGGGTACGTTTACAAAGATTTAAACTCACATACACAAACCGCCAGACCCGGAACAACTACTTGTGGGTCGGTGCAGGAATCGAACCCGCGACACGCAGCGCAGCTCTCAATCGCTTAACCATTGCGCCAACCGTGCCAAACGACATCTTTTAAGTTAAAAGTTAGGTAGGCAGTCGCTCCATGTAAAATACTGGTATTCAGCTGCATCCGGTTAGACTGGAAGCCGACCCCAACATAGTTGGGTAATGGCTAGGCAGATGATGATAAGTTAATAATAATTTACATATGCCTTCCTCGTACCGAGAGGAGACCTGTGTCCTAGCAGTGAGAACATTATTGGATGATTATTATCGATATTTGTTTAACATATATTATGTAGTTTTTAGTTTATAAAATCATAGCTATGATCGGTTATCCAAATGTTCCGATGGCTTTTCACCGTATTTTCATCAAGAAGTTTAACTTAAAATATATCGTTTTTAAGTCCCAAAATACGGTGGCACAGAAGTACCGTCAAATGGTGCTTTTTTATGAGCTTGGAACCTAAAAGGCATCGCCTACAGTAGACCACCAGTGCGTTTTATGGGGGTGCGAAGTCGGTAGCCTCGCACCTTGGGATGTTTATACTCCAACCCGTTTTCCAATGATGTCGACATAGTAAAAAAATTGTGATGTTAGACTCGTCAGTATTGACTGATTTTTTACAAATAAAATTATGGAATAATGGTGTGTAGGTACTATTAATTTTAGCCTAAATCTTTGATTTCAAGATACTTTCATTTTAAATGCAGTTTTTGGCCTGTTAATAGTAATAAGTTTTTTTAACGATCTCTTTAAAAATACCAATTAGGTAAGGGTGTTTCTTTTCGATTTATTAAAAAAAAATATCAAGACCACGTTTTTTTGTTATAAATGTTCAAATTAAAATTGAGTTACAATTATCAAAAAAAAAAAAAAAAAAAAAATACATCTTAAATGAATTCAATTCAAATTTGACAAACAAAAAAAAAACCATTTGTTTGAAGGACGGAAACTATTAAGTAGGTACCTCCTATTTATAATAATAAATTTGTAGATAAAATGTCAAGTTTAAATTATTTCGCGGTATTTAATAAATAGCAGCTATTTAAATTCTAGAATCATTAGCAAGTCGGTTACTTGATGTTTATAATTATAAACACTTATATTGATAATAATTCATTCTAGCTACTGAATTCAGGATCTCATTTTTGTTGAAACTACTTTTCA
The DNA here is from genome assembly GCA_949987655.1 of Polymixis flavicincta. Classification (NCBI taxonomy): domain Eukaryota; kingdom Metazoa; phylum Arthropoda; class Insecta; order Lepidoptera; family Noctuidae; genus Polymixis; species Polymixis flavicincta. Next base: position 1,797,913 of record OX465195.1, on the reverse strand, counting down.
GAAATAAGTGCGAGAGACTATTTTGTTGGGCTAGTGGTCGCAAGCAGTACTGCTGAGCATGACAACTTCGGTTCTGTTCCCAGGTCGGGCAAAGTATTATTGGGTTTTTATATCTGGAATTTCGCAGTAGCAGCCCGTGGTGTGGATTTGTGCGTGGTTGATGGCAATAGGATCGTCCCCTATTACATGTAATTTAAACATAACTGGCGAAATGTGGGTGTATTGTAGGAATTCCTCTGTTCTACCCTTCGGAAAACATGGCGTGATGTGATGAGAGTGTTTAATAGGTATGTGTCTATGATTTTATATTAATTAATTTATGACAACATTCGTTTTTTAGAATCCGTGTGGTACCGGTAATAAATAGCTATCTCTTAACGGGGTGTCGTAAGAGGTGACAAAGGGACTTACTAGAGATAGGCAGCAGTGTTCTCGATGCATTTTACCACCATACTGCGATCGCCAATCCGCCTGCCAAGCGTGGCTATTACGGCAAACCCTTCCAGATTGGGGGAGGCATATGTCCAACAGTGGACGTCTTTTGGCTGAAATGATGATGATGATGAACCAAAATCCACAAACACAGACATGCCGCATATAATTCACTTAACATTTCAAATCGAATAGCCTTAGCAAAGACAGTTGTAGGTCATGAATAAAATATAAATAATAATCCGACAAGTTTCAATAATAATTTGTATTCTAATATTGTAATTGACCATGTAAAACAAACAACTACATATAAATTTACATGTGGTATCTAATGATAGGTGCAGATGATTTAAATTCTGATGCTATCATTAATGATAAAGCACTTTATGCCTTTACATTTAAGATTAACAATCATGCATTTTACTTTTATAAATGGTAATCTAGCCGAGCCTACAGATATGAAAATGAATGCATCTTTAACGCTTTTTTGTTTTATAATATTTTAACCCTGACCTACAAATAGCCTTTTCTCTTTCGAAATGAAACAAGTTATGTGTTGATCAATGATTGCAAAACTTTCTCACTGGACTTTAACAAACTGAAGACTCTCAAAGTTCAGCGGGGCAATTCCTGTGTTTTTAGGAACGTTTGAACATTCTAATCTCAACCTTAACCTGTAAAAAATACGTATAATTTTCATAGATTTTTGTCAAGTTTTTGAGATTGATTGTCGCTGAGATGAGATTTAGATTTTATGTCTTTACCACAAAACTGCGATCAGCTTTCGACTTTCCTATACTATACTTATCAACCGATTTATATTTATTTACAATCATAACATCCAATTAAATAAAATCGTATATAAAAAAAATATTTGAATATATTACAACTTTTGACCTCTACGTGTCGGAACAATGGACAGTCGCGCGCGCGTGTCGGTCTCTATGATCACCGCATTAAACATATACAGTCACTTTTATACGCGACTGTATAGTGTTAATATTGGGGCTTAGCTTTAGTGGAGGGATGCCGAAAGGTTGTGTCTTTAGCCTAGTGCGAGCGTGGTGTTTGGTAAGGAATGCAGGTGCAGATTTGGGCCCTTTGTTGATTAGTGCCAAAATGATTGTGCGTAGGCCAATGTGTTTTCGGATTTGTTTCTACTTCCTTTATTCAATATCTATAAAAAAAACCTAATACAAGACATACTATTTAATAAAATACCCATACAGGGTAAATTTTTAACTAGTGCGAAAACTGTAACCATGAATTCAGCATAATTATCATTATAGACCAAGCGTAATGCAAAAAAAAATCAGCTGTTTCAAGAAAAGTGCAATAGCTACACGGTCAAAATGTATGGAACAGCTGTTTTTTTTTGTATAACTGACGATAAATTTCTATGCTATGGGGTTTAGAATGATATGCTGAGTTCATGATTACAGTTTGCGCACTGGTTAAAAAAATATCCTGTAGGTATACGATTTACAAATATCCTTCTGGGGCAGTCGGGTGAAAGAGCTCTACTTGATCCACCTCTTTCATACTAAAAGCGATTTGGTTCAAAAAAAAAAAAAAAAAAAACATTTCATAAAACCTACATGGGTACTTATGAATCGTCAGAAGCTAGGTGCACGGTTCCAAAATGTCGTTTCTTATGGAGATGGCGGCAGAAACACCACGGTTACTCTTTTAAAAAGAATTGGCTTTACCATTTGTAAAAATTTAAAAATTAGTGTTAATAGTATAGGATGTTAGTGTAGTGCTTTGGCGGTAATTGGACCCTTTAAAACTTGTTTCTATCTTCAAGAAACTGTGAGTTCAAAGTATTTTTTCAATACTGACAGTAGGGCCAAGACAAGTGACAATCACTTTCAAAGCGTTTCGTATTTCTACAACGACTCAACAAGATTGGAATTCGTTTTTTGGTAGCTTAGTTCAATCCAGGACATTTTTTACTTTTCTATCAACGTTATCAGTGATAGTAAGGTCCTAGTGTGTCCTTAGAATATTGTATAGAAGAAAAGACATTTACTTTGAATATGTAGGTTATACTATAATAGGTGTTATGATTACATACATGAATATTCTGCTATATTTCGCCACGGCTTGCAAAGATTTATATTCAAATCAAATCATTTATTGCACAATACAGGTTCAGAGGATGTTACGAAAGGTTCATAGGGTACACTGTATTATAACCATAATATGAGGTGTGCAAATATATTAGGAACATTATGTATGACCCAATTATTCTTATTCAGTTTTCCTATTAAATTACATTGTCATTGAAAATATACATAGATAGTCAATTAAATTAAATCTGAACTAATAAATTATAACATTAATATAAAGAAAATTAATAATGTCACAGTAATTGTATCTAATTATTATCTTTGAATTAATGTACAAATATTTGCTATAATTAAATTACAATATCTTTGTCTTCGAAGTAGTCTTTTTACATTTAAATAACACTTTTAAATTAGGAATGTGTATAATTTCTTCTTAAATAGATGAGTAGGTAACTTCTTAATGTCATCGGGCAATTTATTATATAAAAATAGTGATGCCATACAAATAATACTTTTATTGAGTTATGCCGTCTTCCTTTACGGTATATCTACGTCTAATCTTTTTAACCCCCGACGCAAAAACGACGGGGTGTTATAAGTTTGACGTGTCTGTGTGTGTGTGTGTGTGTGTGTGTGTATGTGTGTGTCTGTCTGAGGCAATGTAGCTCCCGAACGGATGAACCGATTTTGATTTAGTATTTTTTGTTTGAAAGGTGTATTAGTCGGGAGTGTTCTTAGACATGTTTCATCAAAATCGGTTCAGCCGTTTGAAGATTATCAGCTCTTTTCTGGTTGAAAAAGGGATTTTAGCCTCTGATCAACTCAAAATTTGGGATTCTATTACTTCAATGATATTAGACGAATAAAATAACCTTGAACTGATTCTGGAGCAACACCTGGAATTTCCAGGAAACCCAAGTTATTCACCAACAAACAGCAGAAGTATCGTGTTTGGGCTCATTGAAAAGATCTCAATGAATAGATTATAGATAAATGGTGATTTAAGAAGTTTAAAAAGCAAGAAATAAAAATTAAATTTAAAATTTAAAAAACCCCCGACCTAAACAAAAACTCAAAAAAGTAAAAAATAATATTTATAGGCCTTTTAATTTTAACGTAATATTTTGATCAGGGCATTGTCAAGTCGGGGGACGGTCAATGAAAACGCCAAACAGAGGCCTAGCCGTCCCCCGACTTGACAATGCCCTGATCAAAATATTACGTTAAAATTAAAAGGCCTATAAATATTATTTTTTACTTTTTTGAGTTTTTGTTTAGGTCGGGGGTTTTTTTGTCACGTAATTGTCTATAACAGCTTTTAGAAGCAGTCTTATAATAGCTTGGATCGATTTGTAACAAAAAGATTTTATTCGTAAATGAAGGAAGATAATGTAAGATTTTTTTAAATTTATAAAGTAATCGTGACAGCTTGTAGTTCTATCAAGATGGCACATTGCCCTGATGCATTTCTTTTGGGCTTTGAATACAAAATCCTTGTCTACCAAGTTGCCCCAGAACACTATACCATATCTTAATATTATCGTACCGTTGTCGAATCATATTCGTCATGTCATTTTCGCAGTGGGTTTGATTTTCAGTGGATTTTACAAGGTGGTTAGGTTATATGCTTTCAAAACTTGATAAAAGAGCCTTATCACTCACCGCTCCTTGTTCTGCCTACCCCTGAACAACAAAACCGTGAAGCTACCCACTTAGAGGGTGCAACATAACATATGTTAGGTAGCGCGGTTCGTTATCTAGAACAAATAGCCAGTAGTTAAAGTTTAACTCATGCAAATAACTGTTATCTGCAGTAATATGGTTAACATGTGTAGGATGTGTTTGTTTGTCTGTTTGTGTATTAGGAAAACAGTTGCGAATGAAATAACAGTTACCAAGCTCGAACTGTTACAACTAACTTAAAATTATCCGTATAGGTATGTAAACTAAGGTCGAACATTATTTAAACTTCGTAAGTATGTCTAACTGGAAGACGTAGCGTAGCGGCCTTACAAAAGATGGATCGATGATCTGGTGAAGGCCGCGGGAATCCGCTGGAAGCGGGAAGCACAGAACCGGTCGAAGTGGCGATGCTTGTCCCAGCATTTGGAACTATCATAATTATATGATATGCTATGCTAATCTCCCTTTTAGAAGTATTATCAACCATGAGATATCGTCATTGGTAAATTGCAGCTGTTCGTACTTTGATGGAAAATACACCTTAGTTTATCAATAGAACTTCTCCTTAGGCTTACAACTCTCAAAGCCGTCGTCTTAAATGCCAACAACTCCATGCAAATCATTACAGCAATCCTCGATGTTAAACAAATAGCTATTTATGATACGTAAAAATGTAAATCCAATGCTAACTGCTTACATATCTAGTAGAACCTTAATGCTTATCTTATCTTATTCACTTATATGCGTCCTTATCCATCTGGGGTAGGTAAATTGAATATATTTCCATTACATACGTCTTGAAGTTTACATATGTATGGAGCTAGAATTATTCTTGATTCTGGTTTGTTATCTGATAGATTAGAATCCGGAGTTGGTTTGAAAAGGACTTTTAGTAAGTGTGGAAAGAAATACTTTTGCTGTTTCTAAAATGCAGAGGTTAATGTATCGAAAGAGGGAATGGTACTCGTAAGTTGAAAAGAATGTCTGTGTAATTAGATGAAGCGATGGAACTGACATTTTGAAAAATATTATTGACTCTCTCAAAAAGGTCATTACAAATTATTCAAAGGTTGAGGGGCTTTTTTTGGGTGGGAAATCATCAAATAACTTCTCCCGCTCTGGGTGGAGCAGGAGGGCGTGTCAGACTTTTACTGACTAAAACCCACCCGTGTTCCCACAGTAGCCTGTGTGCCAGGGGCGGCGGTATCTCTTTCGAACAACCCGCACCCCAAGCAGGCATCGGCCCTTGCGAGCCCCATCAGTTTGTGCTGACATCCCTTTGAGGCGCGCGTGGAACACAACGCGCCGTCGACCTGGCCCACCCATGCACACTCGCTCTGTACCATGGCCTGGACCAGGCCCGGACGCGAGAGAGATCGTCGCCACCGATCGCCTCCACGAGGACACGGCGATGATCCGCCCAAGCCGGGCAGACCTCCACTGTATGCTCCACCGTGTCCTCAGGGCGATCTTCGCAATGGAAACAACCGGGCATTTCCTTTCGCCTTATGCGAAACAGGAAACAGCCGTGTCCGGCGAGTGTCGTCTTGTCGCGCCCAAAAGTCTGATATCCAGTTTTACCAAAGGGAATTAACAAATTGAAAGTATTATACCCAGCAACTGGGTTTTGGAGGCCAGATAGGCAGTCGCTCCATGTAAACTACTGATATTCAACTGCATCCAGTTAGACTGGAAGCCGACCCCAACATGATTCTGAAAAGTCTAGGCAGATGATGAGGTTTCATAAAGGCATTATCACTTATAGCAGACAAATTGGGTGTTTTGTGGCGAAAAACTGATAAGAAGTTCTTTCTGTTTAGTTCCTCTTTAAGTCTTATTAATAGGAACGTTTTCAAATCGGCTTTTTGAAAAACATACCTCCATAGGTATGATGATCGCTGTTTTAAGAATTTTCTTTATCCTTAATTACCATCTGAACTACATCATCAACAGGCGCTAGATCCTCATTACCATCATCAACAATTTTAATTTAATTAAAAACTGTCCTTAATTTAAATTGAACTAACCCTGTTGCACCGCCGTTTAATAATTTTAATCACCGTACGATTTCCGGTGATTTTGATCAAAAGATACCGCTTAGCGCCTCTCAAATGACCACATTCAAATAACCACATTTCGGAAGTCGAAAAATGTTGAGATAATGATCAAAAGTACCCAATCGACGCCGAACGGTTAATGTATTAGCTTCAAGTGGCCTTAAATTAACTTCTTTTTTTGTTTGCTCTGATTTAAATTTTGGTGTGTTCTGTAAGTGTGGCAGAGAGTGGAATGGATTTAAAGACTTGTTTTTTTGTTGAATGTCTTCGGAAAGTTTGACTTTGCCTTAGTTATGAATGTCCTCTTTGATTCCGTTTTCTTTGTATAGTTTTAGTTTTAAAAGATATGCTTTGGTATAAGGGTTACCACTCTCATCTCTTTATCTATGTGATCTAATTTGTTCTTTTGAATTCTGTCTCTACGGGTATTTTATCAATATCTCTCATAATTTATGTAGGTCAGGTTGGCGTAACCTGAAGCCTCCTTACTTTTCAACTTTTAGCTGCAATAGCTATTATAACAAGAAAGATTGTGCTGCTCTATAAACTGACACAATGAATGAATTTATGTATTTGGGATCGGTACTTAGACTTATAGTTGATTTACGTAGTGATATGCTCGTGTCTCCTTTAGATGAGAAGAAGCCTTTGTCTTGCATAGAGACAATTATGGGCTGGTTTTAGATTTATTCAGAGTCAGAGCATTAGGTAATTTCGTCCAGGCATCCTTCTCAGCAGTCATCACAGTGTTCACCTCCTCTTCTATCATGCATAATGTTCCCACTCCTGGGACGCAGGCCTGCTCAATTCGAGAGGGAGTGAGCTGTAATCTACCATGTTTTCAACTCTTATTTTGCTCTAATCACTCATCGTGTCTGCTAATTACGATAAATAATCTCATAACTAGTGCATTCAATATATCTGGCTCCTCTTCCAACTTGACATTGCTATTTTCTTTATAAAAACGTGGAACTGTTTAATTTATTGTATTTCCGTCAGTGAGTTCATTGTTTATCTGCGTTACATTGTAATAATATTCTTTCCCATGAACATCAACTTGGTGGCCTATCAAATAATAATCGTGATTGGTGCAAATTAAAAATCATTTATGTTCATTGATATTAAATAATGTTGCTGTATATAAATTGTGTGGGCTTTGTAATTCCAATGATAGGATGGTGAATGATAATAAATGGTTTGTTTTCATCACTGGGGCTAAGACTACCTATCTGGTCATTGTTTGTTTTTTTACTTTTAAATCGTTTTAATATTTGAGTCCTTTATCTGGCCTTTCTTTGAAATTTTTCGTCTAATCGTTGAGATCCATAAGTTCTGAGCTGCACGATAATTGACAAATTCGTGCATCGGCAGGACAGTTCCACTCAAATCTGTGTGGCTTTTTCCTCCAAAGATCATTTCAGACACTGATCTACATGGTCTTCAAATGATCTGAACAAGATAGTGTCTTTAACGCAAGTGCATCCAACGGAGAAGTGAACAGGATTAGTCCAGAACCTATCTAAAGATACCATATCGTATAAAGTGTCTATTCTATCCCTCCTTAAAATTGCACCCCAATGTCAGTCATCATCTGCCTAGCCTTTTCCCAACTATATTGGGGTCGGCCTTCAGTCTAACCGGAGGCAGCTGAATACCAGTGTTTTATATGGAGCGATTTCCTATCTGATCTCCACAACTCAGTCCCTGGGTACGCCTTTAATAAGACTCGGTGTCAGACTTTCGGGATTCTGATGACCCGTACCGATTGTCAAAAATCTATTCATGGTCGGCGGGCCCAATTGTGAGACACAAAGGGGTATTGGTATGTAAATGGATGCTCACCCATCCACGGACCAACCGCGGCGAGCGTAGCTTAACCTCAAGCCGCGATCCGAGCTGCTGTTTTTACGTAGCCACAGTATTTTATTGAAATAAAATTAGGTCCGGGTTCATAAAGTTCTTGAACTCTCAAAGTTTTTCACCAAGCTCAATAATTTTGATTTGCAGAAGCGCACACTTAGAAGTTCAGAATAAACTTAGTCACAAAAAACCATACCCACAACTGAAGAGGCGCTACTTTGAACTTTCGAGTTTCGGAAGTCACACAGAGAATCCGATAAGTGTTAGCGTCATATACACCGCGGGAACTATCGGCTAGTCATTGAGCGAGCGCTTGGGATAGCGGCGCGTTTGATCTCACACGATCTTATCGGGAGAGTTCAAGTGTTGGACTACTCACTAGCATCGTACGTATTTTCGGAGTTAGTTTTAAGTCTTAAGCAAATTTCGTGAATGGTGTTGGTAAATTTATTGATTCTATTCAAGTAACATGAGATTGAATCCGGTTTGAATTGGGAGATATTGTTATTGAAATTTGTGTTGATGTAGAAGACGGTAGGTAAATGCTTGGTGTATTCATATTAGTTAGGCTGGTGTTGCTGGTACAAAGACTGACTTAATGCTTAAGACATTGTCTGCCAGTCAAGCAAGGGTGCTGAAGAGTTCGATGCTGAGTTCACCGTGACATTTTAGTCGTCTTACAAAGGCTCTCGGGGCGATTAAAAATATGTTACCATTAATTAAGATAATAGGTACAAAGATATAAATAATGCTTTAGAATTATGAAACACTCTGTTAATAGTGTTTAAGTATCAAAGGGTAGAAGATACCTAATCATTACATTCACTCCATCACTTTAACAGGGTGTTTCAAACTACGTCATGCGTTTTAGTGATTTTTTTCTTTTTTTTTAATTACACATAAAAGTTTTTTTATTTATTATTTAAATGTTATTGTAGTCATTGGACACATGAAGTGGGCTGCCGCTGTAAGACGACTAAAATGTACTACAAACCTAACTTGAAAGAAACAAGAAGGCCGTTTCTCGTAATTAAAAACGTTCGAAATCTAGTTGCACTCTCATCTCGGCGACAATCAAATGTCTAAAACTTGTAAAAAATGTATGGAAACTGGAGGTATTTTTGACAGATTAAGACAGATTATACTGTGAACATTGTTCAAATTACGAGAAATTTGCCCCTCTGATTTGATTAGACTAGAAGATTTCGGATGTAGTATACCTACATAATTACGTATACACAAACGTCCTTGCATATACGATGTGTACTATGGATTTCAAATCAGTGTTTTTCGTCTATTAATGTCTTTACGAGTGTTTTTCAACAGCTTTTATTATCTTTACCTGTACTATCTAACTATGTATGTAACCGCATCTTTGAACATTATTTTGACCCACTTCCGTCCCATCAAATTGAAATTTAGCATAATTATCAAGGACCTGTATTATTATTATCTTGACCAGAGTCTTCACGATTAGCGATTTTTTTATTAAACTTTTCGGAGAGAGAGCTCGGGAAACGGCTACACCATGGAACACCACTCGCGGCTATTATAATAAAAAACCCACTTTTACGGTAAATCGAACGAAAAAGACAAAAATTAAAATAATTGTTTAAAAACTCAAAACGAAGATTATTTTCTACTTTGAAGTTTTCTATTAAAGCTTATTTTTTAGTTTATTATAATAATATATTTTCGTTATTTATTTCACTTAAATCACATATCAAAGCCCCTTTTAAGCCCTCATTACACTGACGAAATCAAACCAGTTTTCGTCAACCTACAAAAATAATAACCTCAGACTCAACCCTTCCAAACAGAAAATAATTACAACGAACCAAACAGATACGATACGATACGATTCAAAAAAGGCGACGTTTCTTATCGAGTGTCCCCATAAAAGTAACTCTGGTTTTAAAAAAAAAGAAACAAAAAAGGGTTTTATTCCGAACGGGCTTATCTAAGGCTGGCGCCGGTGGCACGAAATTTGGACTTTTTTTCCGAAGACTCTTTTCGTAATTGACAGAATTTACGCAGGAGATAAGGAGTCTTCGGGTTGGTAACATGGACCTTGGAATGTGTGGTCCCTGTGTGTGGACCCTGCTGTGGACGTAATAGGTATTTAGGTATTATTTTACGTTTAGCTGCGGTAAATGACGTAGGATTTTTGGTAATAGCTACGGGGTGAATCACGACGAAACTTTAAAATTGATTATAACGTTTAAATAATATAGTTTGACCCCAACAAGAATACGTAACCGTTTATTATATTAGAGTAAACACATTACGAGTCTTTTTCAGCAAAAAACTATATTATTTGTTAAGATCCGTTTTATAATTTAGTCCCGATTCACCCGTGCATCATATAGTGAATAGGGATTCACCCCGTTGTACGGTACTTTACGTTTTGAATTCAGAACGAAGTGCTAAGATATAGAAAAGAATTGGCTGCGACTTTGTTATTCTGCTGCTGGGGAGTGTGTTGCGCCACTTCTTCTTTCCAGCTAAAGCACTAGGAAGTGGTGCAGGGCGGGCGTTTCGGGGAATTGTCTTGTGTAATTTTGTTGTTCAAAATAACCCGACTCTTGGCCTAGTTTAAATAAATGACATTTGATTTTTTATTTCTCCAGCTGCAGGTATTAAAATTAAGGGTGTTTTTCAAAAAGTATAATTGAATTATTTTTAATACATCATGATTGATGATGTCCTAGCGTTTTTCTCTCTTCTTGCCCGTTCTTCTCCATTGAGATCTACGATTTGGAATGAGCGACTATCTTCATCTTTTTGACAATTCAAAAGTGCCTGTAAATGGTTTTATTGAAATAAATGTTTTGAGTTTGAGTTTGAATTTCTCAGCAGCAACCCGGAGTCTACTAGCGAAATGTGGTTGCACTATAGGGTACACCTCTGCCCTTCCCTTCCGGGAAACAAGGCGTGATGTTATGATACATAGGGATTGTTATTTCAAAATTATTTTAAATATGTTTATCTAAACGAGGGGCTTGTGGCTAAGTAACAATAGCTGCACGGGTCGATCGATCAGGTTAAGCTGCGCTTGCCGCGGTTGGTCCGTGGATGGGTGACCATCTTTACATACCAAGACCCCTCCGTGCCTCGGAAAGCACGTTAAGCCGTTGGTCCCGGCTGTCATTTGTGGATCTTTGACAGTCGTTACGGGTCGTCAGAAGCCCGAAAGTCTGACAACCAGTCTTACCAAGGGTAAGCGTATTACCCAGAAACTGGGTTGTGGAGGTCAGATAGGCAGTCGCTCCATGTAAAATACTGGTATTCAGCTGCATCCGGTTAGACTGGAAGCCGTCCCGAACTTAGTTGGGAAGAGACTAGGCAGATGATGACTAAAGGTATAAAAAGGGTGGCAGACATCGTCGTAATACCCGATACCTTGGTACATGATTCTGAAGCGTTCAAATTCTTAGCCAGTTTCTTTTTTAATGAGCTCTGCCATACATTTTGACCAAGTATGTATTGCACTTTTCTATGAAACAAGCGTTTTTTTTTTTATAACCGTCGAAAAATTTCTCAATGCAAATTCATCGTTTCGGTTTGCGACTCGATGACCCTGCCACTCTGTATACCTAACTCAAAGCACAGACTAATCTGACTAAAGGAAAAAAAATCTAAGAATAGTTTGTTGAAAATGAAAGTTACTCATTATTGTTTCTATTATTGGATTTTATGAAGGAACATAAATACATTAATACATTGATGATATCTACTGTGGATAGTATAATCAATCCATCTGATGTGCCAAGTATAAATAGCAAATCATCTGTTGCAAGCATTAGTATAATTCATTTAATTTAATTGTCTCTTACTACTGACCCAGATGATAAAGTACCGCAGGGTAATTTAAATTAGGAATGGCTTCATTTTGACAGTTCAATAAAATTCATTGCGTTAATACGTTGTTGAGTAGACATTTTTTTCGAATAAATGAAGCAATGTATTTGCAATATTTTTTTAAATGATCACATTGTGTTTACGCAAGGTGCTGCTCGACATTAAGTTTGTTATTCAAGATGGTGAAAAAACGCTTTCAATAGATAGTAATAAATAGTCTTGATTGATGGATGGAATAAGAAAATTAGTCATAACTTCATAAGACGGATGATAAATTACATGTTAAGGAATTAAAGTTTTAAGAAAGACATTAGAACCAGAGGACAGTAATTGGGGCCTGGAAACGGCCTTGACTTGCGCTTCGGTCGTATGTTCAAACCTGCACCCTTATGGTGTAACTCACGATTAATCATAATCGGTTTCCATTTGACAGTTCAACAATATTCATTTCGTTATCGACGTTGTTGAACAGACACATCTTTCGAACATATCAAGCAAAGGTTTAACAATCCGTTTCAAAACGAAACAGATTATGATGAATCGTCAGTTACGCAATTAGGGTGCTGGCTGATGCTTTACTTGTAAATTAAAATAAAAAAATAAAAAATTTATTACCACTACCTACTGTCAAAACGGCGAAAGAAAACATAGTGAGGAAACCGGTAAAACCTAGAAGCAAAAATTCGAAGCTAAGTGACATCTACCAACCCGCTCTGGGCCCGCGTGGTGGATTACGGCCCTCTACCTCTCACAGGGAGGAGATCTGTGTCCCAGCAGTGAGAACATTATAGGCTGGTTATGCAAATCGTTGTAGAAATTATTAAAAAAAAATCTCACGATTGAGTACTGCGTAACCATGACAACAAAACCGTTGACTTTATGTAAGTAGGTGCCTACCAACTGTCAATAAAGCAGGACTTTATCGACTCCGTTGCATGTTAATTATTGTGTCAAGACAACATAATGACTTGAACAACTTAATAACCAAGCAAAACTACAAATTATAATCGTTTAACATAAATAACCCACTAAGGTATACAATGATTGACAAAATTTTAACACAACCACCGCAAAATTTCAAAACATTTTTGAAAACCAATCTAAATGTCAATCTCAATTTGACAACACCCGCCCGTTTGACAGCTGTCATATTAAGTTGACATCTGTGTTGCCGCTTTTTTTGAGGTTAAGGTTCCGTATGATGGTGTAGGTGCCATTTTTTGTGTGTAGGTGCATTTTTTTTTTCGATTACAAAGATGTCCCTAAGAATTGTTTCGTAAATATTAATTATGATTAATAATAAATAATAATAAACTTTTTATTTTCAGAATCACTTCCATTTTGTTAGTAACAATGTAGACTTACTTACTTGTTTTCAAGTTTTTCTTTCCAAATTGGCTCCTGAAAGTAGGTACGTTTTTTTTGCCTATACATAGACATGTTTTGACTTTGTAATTTTAAGTAATAGAGATTTATGTATATCGACTATTATATGTACCTTAATTTGTACATTCTATCGATCATCATCATCATCATCATCATATCAGCCGAAAGACGTCCACTGCTCGACATAGGCCTCCCCCAGGGACATTCTATCGATAGTTATTACAAATTGAAGTCACTTTTCGTGTCAGTCCTTATGACCGTGGTGTTCTTCTAAATTACAAAACGAATGTTTATTCGGTTTTCAACATCACTAGAATTTATTCTGGTAAGTGTACCTATGTGTAGGTATCTACTAATAATAATAACAGCCTATTATTGTCCCATGGATGGGCAAAGCCGGCTTCTGATACAGGTGTATTATACATTAATAATATAACTACCACAGTTTAATAATAAAAGAAATTGTATGTTTAGAACCGTCCGAAGTAGGGGCGCAAAATCGCGTAAAATCATAATAACACGAAATAAAGGTTCCAACAGACAGGCGCCACAAGACAGCGCCACGCGATGACGCGACTCTAACATAAAGAAATCTATGAAAACATCATGCAAATAGATCTACTAAAGTTGCGTCGTGCCGGTCTGCGGGGCCTTAACACTTTAACACCATCTCTTTGTGTGGTCCAACAAATAACTTGTATTTTCTTCAGAGTAGACTAAAACGACTATCCTTGATGACTCCAGTCTAGTTCAGTTTATGGCTAGATAAAGTACTTGCCTTTAGAGTTTGTAGCTAATTTTATGACTTCAAAATGTATACAAACTTTTATGCCTTGATTAAACCAGTTTCAAGTATTATGGTGCTTGCGCTTAGAGGTTATCTTTGCCTGTAGGTACCTACTACAGAAAATATTAAGTATCTACGTCTCTATAAAATTGTAGTATTTTAGGGTGAATTTAGTTATAGACCGCGATCAGTTTTATTTGTGAATTCCACCCTTATTTAAATTTGTCGGAGCTTGTATACCTACAAATTTAGTAAAAGAAACAAAAAAAACATGTTATTTGGTAGTAGGTAATATGGATGAGCCTCAAGAAACTTAACACCAATTCTAACGTCAGAACCTCAGACCATCTATTCCAAAAATACATAGGTACATAAAAAACAAACAACAATACACACTCAAACATATACACAGCACACATTACAATTTACCACCAAACAGTTGTAAAAAAATATGACATCCTAACCTAACTAAAACTATTAACAATTAGATTAGGTTAAAACGATTAAAAATATATATATTGCTTCGAAAAGTTCTTGGAATTAATATACCTACTGAAACTAAAATGTTATTTATACCTACATTTTAGTTAAAGTTTTTGGTCCTGCTAGTAATATGATGCAACTTCATTTTGACATTGATGCCTAAAAACGAAAGTCAGAAAATGCTAAAAGAAAGTAAAATATAATTAAGAAAATTATACAGAAAAAAAACCAATCAAAAATGATTTCACTTACAACTTTCATTTGCGGAATTCTAAACCAAAAACTCTCACTTCGCCAGTTTATTTTTTTTTCTATATGGCCAGTTTTGTTTTTCTGTTTTCAAGGTGACAAAGGTTTTTTTTTTGCTGAATTCCTCTCTTTGGTTGGATGACGTATCGGCAAAATATTTGTTGTTATCTTTGTTAACGGGTACTGTTGGCGCCTTTTTGGCAATGTCGTCGTGATGTATGTGTTATGAAGTTTCTGCGGGGTTTGTTGAGTCTGTAGTATTTTTTTTTTTTAATTTTCGTTTTGTTTAGTATATTTTTTTAATTTTGATTGTAAGAGCCAACTATTACGATTTATACTAACTACTTAGTGAATTTGGACCTCTGGGCGACCCCAGAGGTCGAAATTTCTAACGCATTATTGTATTGAAACACTAGCTTTCTGCAAACTATCCATCCTACTGTGAAAGTTTGTGCAGATGTAGACTCAATCACGCAAAAACGGCTGAACAGATTTGGATGAAATTTTGCACACAGATATATTATTACCTAGATTAACACATATACCTAATACTTTTTATTCCGGTAGTACGTTCCTGTGGGATAATTTTCGACTCGCGGGTGAAGCCGCGGGCGGAAGCTAGTATAAACTATAAGTAGGTAACTGTATAAAGTTTCATACTCCTTCCTCTGCGTAATTTGTGTAAAAAGCGGTACCTACAAACTTTTTGCTCCACGTATTTTTTTTTTTTTTTGGTTGTGGTTTCGCACGGTTTGTGCATTTAGCCAGTGTCAAGTAATTTTACTTTTAAATCAAGTAAATGGCCCGATATCAGGCACGAAGTTACAAAAAAGTCATAGTCAGTCAAGTCAAAGTTATTGTAAAGCGGTAGTAACTTTACAACAACCTATTAGGAGTTTTTGGGGGGAACACGAAAAGTCCACGTCAGTCACTTATTTTCACCTTCACTACACTTGTGCACTCACACGTAACTAAATTGAATAATTCACTTCCAAAATTATACAATTTAATTCGCTATTTCATGAAATTTCATGAAAATGAAAATTAGTGCGACATGTTCCAATGTGATCCCGCCAAAAACGTAGCTCCACGTATGAAAATTAAATATATATTATTATCATAAAGAGTAAAAATTTGAGAGTTTTTATGTAGGGGATAATCTTCGCAACTACTGATTCCATTCTGAAAATTCTTTCTTCTTTACTAAGTAGGTAGGAGAGCAGTGGTGGCCAAGTGGTAACGGCTGCGACTTACGAGTTGTAGGTCGTGAGTTCGAACCCAGACAGGCGCTTTACTTTGTGTAAATTATTTCATCACCACTGCTCTCATAACGGTGAAGGAAAACATCGTGAGGAAACCGGCATGTCCTAGAACCAAAAATTCGAAGACATGTGACATCTACCAACCCGCACTGGGCCCGCGTGGTGGATTACGGCCCAATCCCTCTCACCGAGAGGAGGCCTGTGTTCCAGCAGTGGGAACATTATAGGCTGGTGATGAAGTAGGTAAGGGAACCTTCAGTTTTTTTGAATGTCATATTTTTTATATTAATAAACTATAGCTATTATTACTGTAGGTATTGATATTTACAGGATTTTTAGATACCTACTTACCTACTTTTCTAAAGTTTATTTTTAAATGAGATTTATGTTAAATCCCACGCTGATATGTACTATTTGCTGAAAAACTTAGCAAAAATCTACCTCGACGAAATTTAGCACGACAAAGATTGGAGGATTTATAAATGAACAACAAAACTGACCCAGAGATAAAATAATAAACGAACCTTACACGCAGAGATTTCTGTATTTCACCGTCATTTTATCTATTCTAAACCTTATCACATTAGCAATACGGTTCTAATTCAATAATATACACATTTATACAATAGTCAAAAACGAATGCTATTGTCACCAGTAATTCGACACTATTTTACTACAACTCTTCTTTTGAAATCCTAATCTGAACTTTAAACCTCCGGTATAAAACTCAAATTGTAACCACAAAAAAATTAAAAAAAAAATACAAGGCGCCACGGTTTTGTCGCCAACGTAATGTCGCGACGATGATATCCGGTGAAGAGTAAAAAAAAAGAAAGGAAAAAAAAAGACTTTTTTGTTTTTTTCTCTCCACATTCGGTAGGGCACTGACCAAAGGTCTAAATAAAATATACCCCGTACGGGACCCTTAATGATTTATAGTGGACTGCCGTGTATTTTTTTTTGTGTTCGGAAGTTCCGATTTTTGGGCGTTTTGTTGGCGCCTACGACTAGTTTGCATGTGCTAAGTGGGAGGAATTTATTTTTTAATTCTTTTGAAAGTCTGTTTTTTTTTTTGTGAAACCCTAAGTTGCTGTTAAGAGCCAGAATGCCTTTGGGCATTCTGCTCTTATTTCACTTTAAAATATTTGAACACTATATTCTAGAATAGAACAATACTAAATCAAAGTCAAATCACTTATTTCAAATATGAACAAAAAAGGCACTGTTGAATTTTTAAAAATTTACAAAAATATTGAATTGATTCTAGTTGCTACTTCCAAAAGTAAATTTCGTATAGAGAAGAATGGGAAAAACATCTGACTGATTTCGGCCGGTCTATCCTATAAAAGTCTCACCGTGAAAACTTAAGGTGAAGTGAACATTCACTTCCCCTTGTAGGTTAATGGCGTAGGTAACTCACTAACAGTTCGTCTAGAAAGTCCACCTTAGCAGAATCATAATTCAGAGAGATTCAGCTATTTAATATGGGTCACCATTTTCCGAAAATTAGAGGAATTGCTAATGAATTTCTGAGAATTCAGGAAATGAATCGCTTTTAGAGGAATTGCTTAATCTGGCCTTTTTAGCCCCCCTGTAGGAATTACTTTTATAATGACAATTCAACAAAATTCATTGCGTCATTATTAACGTTGTTGAGCAGATAAAAATTCGAACGGATCTTTTGCTCTCTGTAAACCCTCTTCACCTAAGTTTTAACGGTGAGACTCGATTTACGTAGAACTCTTCGAGATCTACTTCTTCATAGCGTATCGATGGCAAAAAAAATCAAATATCTTTGGCCCAAAATTCAGCTGCGCGAATTCTGCTCTCTGACGCAATCATTAGATCCTCAAAGGCTCGAGATCTGCTTACATCGAATTTAATTGGAAATACCTAAGAAACAAGCCACTTTTCAGATCAATTTACAAATCCAACTAAAACATGCCAATATGTTTCTTGCTTAGACATGCTCTTCACTCTAAATCAACCAAATCTCCATACAAAAAAAACATTGATATAGAAATCAAACCTATTTACCTATCATGTGAACTTTACGTATCACAAGAACCCACGTCCTAAGAAAGCGTGAAGGAATTTGTTTTAAACAAATATACCTACTAAATAAAATATCATTATTAATGGCTTTATATTTGCGAGCAACGATGTGGTGTCATGGTCAATATTATATGCTTTCACGATTGTTTTTGTAACCGTATTAATTAACGATTATGTGTTTGGTTAAGACTAATTAGGCTTGTAGCTGGATTTGATAGGAGTGGTAATGTCTCAGGCTCTATTGAGGCCCATCAACAAGTCCAAATATGGCACCTAGAAGAACGAGTTGTTAGCGGCACTTAGGGGGTGCGGTGACAAAAAAAACTTCATTTAAATAAATTATTACTTTAAATTAAACCCATAAGTATAATTAACCAGCCTACAATGGTCCCACTCATCATTTCATCCAAAAGACGTCGACTGCTGGACATAAGCCTTTCCCAATTTGGGGGGGTTTGCCATAATCGCCACGCTTGGTAGGCGGGTTGGTGATCGCAATATGGTGGTAAAATACATAGAAAACGCTGCTGCCCATTCTCTAGTAAGTCCCTTAATCGCCTCCTACGACACTCACGGGAAGAGATGGGATGGTGCTATACTTTACGTCCGGCACCACACCAATGGTCCCACTGCTGGGACATAAACCTCCTCTAAATGAGAGGAACTGGGCTCAGTGCGGATTGGTAGTAGACACATATCTTCGAATTTTTAGTTCTAAGACATGCCGGTTACCTCATGATGTTTTTCTTTACCGTTTTGAGAGCAGTGACACACTGACGTCACGCATCGCGCAAGTAGTGTTAACCGCAAAACTAGAATAATTAAAACGTCCCTAAATTAATCACCAGAGACACCCGTCTGGTCGGACGATCTTCGCTTTTCTGTGAAGGATGAATGAACTGTAACCCAAATGCAGGTATAAAAATCTTTTACTTAGTATGTATTTCATTTCTTTCAAGACATTTTGGCTCTAATTGAAGCTTAGTTCTTCAAGTCACGTACGATATCTTGGTTTTATGGGCATATAAGTATGTTAAGTATGTATGGTGATAATAAATCCATCCTAAATGTAAATCGGGTCAGATTTTGGTATATTTTTTGTGCGTCTGCGTTCATTGTCATAAACCCTTTACAGTAGCTCGGGGGCTGTCAAAACTTTTTTCTTTTATGGTTCGGTCGGTGGCACACTGAGTACTCAGTAGTTCGTTGTTAGACTAATTATATATTGTATAATATAAGGGTCAGTTGTAGAACAGCCAGTCAGCATAATCTACTATATTTCTAATCCTATTTATTTAGGAAATTGTTTTCGTGAACCGTAATTGTTTATTTTTCCGAAATAAATATGTATTAAATATTAAATTAATTAAGAAGTTCGCTTAGTGTTTGATTAAAATTATAGCGCCCTGGTAGTTTTATGCACTTAAAACTGCGGACTTTAAATTGCGTTTTGCCAAAATAGGCCAAGCATAAACTGGTAAGTATTCTTTGTTGTGACCCTTGCATTGTGATTGCATGTTAATGTGACTTCTAACTTAATCTAAAGCACAATAACTTACTGCGACTCAAAACGTAAAAAAACGTAGAAGTCTTCATATTACAACACTTCATGACACGTGTGAGCCATTCTCAATCGCTTCTTTTCGATTTGTGTGTTATATTTTAGTGACAAAGCTGGATAATGCGACAAATAACAAACTGTTTTATAGTGCACCTGGTTTATATTTATCAATTAGATTTAATCAACTTTTAACTACCAAACGATATTTTTGTTACTAAAATGCCAATCATTTATTCCACTACATTTTCGCACGTCACCCAGTGTGTCCGCACCCCTACTAAATACCCTAGTCGGTTCATAATCCGACGTCTGACGTTATTAAAAACTTTTTGTTTTGATGATGTCAGTAACAAGTGCAGTAGATGACTGGATCAGGCGCACTCAGAGGCGCCTCTTGTCGTACCAAATCAGATTTAAACACAAGGAGGAAATTTGAAACTCTAGATAACGAATACATCAGATATATTGTTGTTAAAGAATGTTTTTTTTTTCCTTTACTGGCAAAGTTATGAGAAATATAATTTAATTTTACCTTAGATAATTTCTTTCCAACGAGTTTTGCATGCTAGAATGCCTTTAGAAACTTATTGGAAAAATAAACCAGAAACCTATAAAGATTTTTCGCCTTACTAAACAAAAAAAGTAAACATAAACTCACGCTTTTTTTCCAAGGAGGTAGACAGAAACCACAGAACGTCATGCATGGGAATAGCTAACTCATATTGACCGCTACTTCTAAATGTCATGCTAGCCACAATACATCGTACGAAGATTCAACCCGAAAGAATGTCCGATAAGAATTAATCTCAAATCATTTGGTACTAATAAAGACAAGATTTTTACTTTTTTCAAATTCAAGATGGCGTCGCGATATGTGAATATAGACGTCAGACGAACACACTGATATTATCTGTGGTTTTAATTTTGTGGCCACTAAATACGCGGGGGATGTTGAGATTTGGAAGTGTGGTATATGCGAGAGTGGAATAGAAATTAATGTGTGAAAGTAAATGTAAGAATGCTGAAAAGTTGTTAGATAGGCTCATCATAAAATGCATTGCACATGTTTCTAGAAGTCTGACTATAATTACTGTTGGTCCTTTTTTCTCCTATAATTTATTCCATCTTTGTGAACACATGTCCAATTTGTTAAAGTTAAATTATCCTTTCGGTATTTATCCCCACTAGAGACGTTGAGATGATTCCGCGATTTAATGCTAGGTTTTTACATCGCAGTCACTCTTTTCATTTGCTGTATATTGTTTTCCTTTTAGCATGTGCTAAATAAATGTACTTTGTTTCATTCTTTCATAATCTTGTTTAGACTTTCTTTAATTTTGTATAAGAAAACTTTTTGTTTTCATTTTACAGAATGTAGGTTACGTTCTGAAAAATGCCGAAAAAAGTTAGCTCTAGCCAAAAAGCTCTGGCTAAAAAGGTAATTGGCCTATTATTGACTAAAACCCATGTTTCACTTTTGTATAGCACTTATAATATTACATCAATCCTACCCTGTCACTTCATAACTTCATTACATAATCGCTACCGCTTATACCTTCCACCACCCTTCTCACCCGCCACTCTCATAGCCCCAACCAGAACAGTAGCGGGCTCACACAGCACTTCTTACAGCTTACACACTGTTATGACATTTCAATTGGTTCCCACGATGCGACTAATTAAATTACAAGGCTTCTCTTGCTTCTGTGAGTAAGTAGTCAATCAGAGAATGATTGACAGATACATCTTACGTTACACTTGTTCATAATTGGAAACAATTTGCGATTAGCGCGTGATTTCATAGAGCAAGTAGCGGTTCAGTGGTAACTTACAAATTGTAGTTTATTTCATCACCACTGCTCTCAAAACGGTGAAGGAAAACATCGAGAGGAAACCGGCATGTCTTAGAAAACAAATCTTAGACATGTGACATTTACCAACCCGCTCTGGGACCGCGTGGTAAATTACAGCCCACATCCTGGTCCCGGCTGTCATACGTAGATGGCCCGGCCGCCAGAAGCCCGAAAGTCTGACCACCAGTCTTAACAAAGGGGTTGGGTATTACCCAGTTACTGGGTTGTGGAGCTTATATAGGCAGTCGCTTCATGTGAAATACTGGTACTCAGCTGCATGTGCTTAGACGGAACCGACTCCAATAGTTGGGAAAAGGTTGTTTAAATAAAAACTTTTTAATAAAAAAATTAAACCGCCGAAAAACCGAAAAGTTAAAAATAATAAACTTGCTTTGTCCAACCCCAATAACTAAGTTCGGAAGGCGGTGACTTATAATTAAATACATATCCAAAGTCACCGACTTCCGAACTTAGTTATTGGGGTTGGACAAAGCAAGTTTATTATTTTTAACTTTTCGGTTTTTCGGCGGTTTAATTTTTTTATTAAAAAGTTTTTATTTCATATTTTTTTGTGGCTATAATCTACTAATTACTACATGCTTAATGTAATACACAACTCAGTATTAAAATCTGTGAGTTAACAATCAATCATCCCCTGTTTTCTTACCCTTAGGGTTGGATTTTTCTTCGAAATTTATATGGGACCAACTTTGGGGTATACCCTTTCCAACAAAAAAATAATTGTCAAAATCGGACTACTCTGGAAAAAGTTATGCGTGGTCATACATAAAAAAAAAAAAAAAAAAAAAAAATATACGCGTCGAATTGAGTAACCTCCTCCGTTTTTTCGTCGGTTCGAAAAAAGATACGACATTTATTAACAGGCAAGTGTTTATAGTATAGTAAAATACTTTTTAAAGACACTATTTGACGTTTTTTTTTATATTTTTTATTTTCCTAAATTTTTGTGACGTTTTATGATTAATTTATTGTTCTTATTAATTGTTTATTACTGACCATTGCGTACTTGCATTGAAGTGCCTTTAGTAATTTAGTTTTTATTTTGTAATTATTTTTTATTTCATTTTGTAAATTTTATAAATTTGTACGCCATATGGGTGAAACATGTACCTATGAAATATTAATATTGTGACATTCTGTATACTTAATTTGCATGTATGTATACACATGTTTACTTTTGACAAATAAAATTATCTTTATCTTTAAAGCTTGGCAGATGATGAGACACTTTCGTAGTTATCGACACCGACAAAATTCACAAGAGATTCATTCAAGCTCAATTTCTAATACCAGGTCCAAACAACTTTCTTTGATTCCCGCAAAACACTTATAACTTCAACAAGCACTACCCATCTTTCTCTCCGGATACCAATATAAATACTCAATCCATTAGATTTTTGTACAGGACGCGTTTTTTACCGCGCTCGGTAAACAGTGTTACTGCGGCGGTCTTTGGCGGTAAAACGCGGTAAGAGGCGGTAAAAAAAGCTTATACGAAGGGGATAAATATTGGGTGCTTGAGTCACGGTTACTGGGTAAGCAGAAATGCTGGTTTCGGGGTATAAGAAGAGGTGTTTTTTAAGTTATGTGTATGAAAGTTTCGGAGACGATTTGGTTGAAAGACTGATTTTAAGCAAGGTCTACTTACATACATAGATACATTAGCAGCCTATACTGTTCCCACTGCTGGGACACAAGCCTCCTCTCTGTGAGAGGGAGTGGGCCATAATCCACCACGCGGGTCCAGTGCGTGTTGGTGGAGGTCACATGTCTTCGTATTTTTAGTTCTGGGACATGTCGGTTTCCTCACGATGTTTTCCTTCACCGTTTTAAGAGCAGTGGTGATGAAATAATTTACCCTGTGTGGGTTCGAACCTACGACCTACAACTTGTAAGTCATGGCCGACTCCACTGCTCCACCCTTGTTCTAAGGTCTACTTAATAATGGATCTACTTACTGGTAGTAATAAACCCCTACAATGAGTAAATCCCTTTTCTGAATTCTTTTAAAGCCCAAATAACATAAACGCAATTTGTAGGACTATCACTCAGAAAAGCAAATTCCTCTTTTCCTACAGTGAAAATGTGAAATACGCATGATCATGATTTTTTGAAGAATTCAGATGGTTATGTTCAGATTTTTATTCTCAGATGTCGAATCTTTACCACAAGTGAAAGGTCTTTTAATTCCATATTTGAAATGCAAAACTTGCTTAAAATACTTATGTATCTTTAGTACAGTCATGTCTCTTGAAAACCTTATCTTTAACTCCGAAGCACACCTCTACTCGGACTTCAAACATGTCGGTCCCAACCCTACGTCCACCTAGTTGCAACTTTAAAAAATAAACAATAATATACTGGCAACAAACTGTAAAATTAACATCACAGCGAAACCTAACCAAAGGGAATAAAAACATTGAAATCCCGACTCTAATGACTGCGTAAACAATTTATCTTTACCTCAAAACCGCCTTAAGGACCAGAATCCTTTCACACATCGACTATAAGATAAAGATTTTGTGTATGTAATTGCAGTTAGTTGCATGGTAAAATGACCCGTATGAAACATCCTGTTGATTCAACAAGTATTTGTAAAGGACGGGGGTTTAAATTAGCAAGTACTACCGCGGTAAAATTTAAAGACTTCTCCTACTAATGTGTTGGTCAAATATCTGGTCCTAATATGGTTGGGCAAAAGGACCATTGTCGTGGTACGGGAGGGTTAATGTGAGCAGTTAACGGGTTAGGACTATTAGGAGGTTTGTGGCGCCTTCAAGCCGGTTTGACATTAGTCAGAGTGATTAAATATTTAAATGTATATTGGTGGGAAAGAATTGCTGTCATTCGTAGATCTTTGACAGTCGTTACCGAAAATCTGACAACCAGTCTTACCACGGGGTTATTACCCAGTAAACACGTTGTGGAGGTGGGATAGGCAGTCACTCCATGTTTAATACTGGTATTCAGCTGCATTCGGTTAGACTGGCGACGGTGGGAAAGAATTGCTTGAAAAGGCAGGTATGGACTAAGTAGAGCTTCTACTTTTCTTCTCTCGTATCGGTAAGAGTGATGTACCTTAAAATTGTCTACTCAACAACGTAAATAACGCAATAAATGTTGTGGAATTGCCGTAATAAAAATAAACACAATCAAAATATTTAATTTCATATAAACCTGCATGGGCACTTATGAAACGTCAGAAGCTAGGTGCACGGTTCCAAATTGTCGCTTCCTATGGAGAAGAGCCGGCAAGAAACTCCACGGTTACTCTTTTAAAAATAATTGGCTTTTACAATGTTTTCAAATTACAGTGATAATAGGTATGGGAGGGCAGTGCAGGCCTGTCAATAAGTACCAGGTACTTAGAGGAATGGAAATAAAAAATAGAAAATCGTGTACAAATCTAGTCTGTAGGCCCTACAACGTTCTCTCATTCACAATATGTAAAAGAATCTACATAAATTGCTACTGTTGGTGTGATATAGAAAATCAAATATAAATGTGAAAATAAATAATATGTAATAAAAATAAAATAATAATTAATTACTAATACTTATCCACAAAATTCAATAATAATTAAAATATTAATAACAAAAAATAATTCTTGTGCAATACATACAATTTTATAAACAAATATACTTTACTTAAATACACAAACCTCATAAGCTATATATACACCTGTACATAATTATACATATACACCTGTACATAATTATACATAAGATAGATAATTATACACTCAATTATACATCTAATAATTTTATAATAATAATGAATTGAATTGCTTGAATTTGTACGTAGCCCTCTTCCTCTCTCCTAATTTTTGCTGTGCCCGACAGGGTCCATATTGTTCTCACTGTTTGTACCATCTATTAAATACATATGGAATGCAATAAAGTATTGAGTATTGAGTATTGATAGGCTATAACCCCGCTGATAACATTGCAGGCACATATTAAGACTAGTCACTTTAACTCTGACGTCGAGAACACCTTTGTTGTTTCCGGTTTCTAAAAGACATGCTGTGCGAGTAGAGGTCAAGTAACTACGTCGTCACTTGTATACCTTTGCCAAAACGTGGTTCTATTTAGGACTTTAATACTAATTGAAACCGCGTGTATTTACATATTTTTCCTACTATGATTTATGACGGTTGTGACTTTTCATAAAGTAGGTAGATAACCCCTTCTGAAGACGTGACGTGACGTCCTGTCAGACATAAATTATTTCTAGCCAGGGAGTCCATGTTTGACATACGTTAGGTCCTTATTCTTCGATTCAAATCTCGATTGGAAATAGTCAAAGAGCCAAAACGTTTGTTGCAGAATATTGATTGATGATCACTGATCACTAGAGATCGGATAATCGGATGCATATTTACCTAAAGTTAATCTTTAGTTATGAAAGTATGGAAGTGGCTTCTTAAATCACGGGATTCTAGGAACACCGGGAATTCATAAAGCTTTCTAGTCAAGTATATAGTATGGAAGCGACTTCTAAATTATAAGGATTGTATTCAAATGCATTTTTTTAATTTACCCCGATGCAAGTAATATTTATGTGTATGTAGAGTGTAAGTCTGTAAGAGAAGGGGTGGTGTGAGTTAGTTGTAACATATTTGGTTGCGCTAATTTTAAATCACAGATTAAATTTCATTATTGGCAACATCACTAATTGGTTGGTAATACATCCCTATTTCCCATCCCTTCCTTGCACGGAATCTATTGTACTCGTGGAAACGAGATGGCGAATGCCCGACGGAAGTGAGCGGCCATCGTTAGACATTCAAAATACCTTTGTGTTGTTGGCTAAAAGTTTTGGTGTCGAGAACATTGTGCTCCCTAGAAACTTAGAAAATTTGTGAAAATTGTTGTTTTGTACGTGAAAACCGCAGTGAAATGGGCTGAGGAGCAGCTAACGAGGAATTAAAGGTACCGTGCATCCCTGTAACCCTTAGTAAAGACCGATTTTCTCTGAGCCTCCACGCGGTCATTCAACGTCCCATTACACTACCTACCAAGTAGGTTTTGTTGTTTTAATTTTACTTTTCCGCGTAACCAATATTTTTAACATTAAATTAAGATTTTTTCGATAAAAAAGCGCGTTCTGTATCAGCCAACACCTCAGCTTTAGGTAAACATGCATTCGAATATCCGATCTCTGCTGATCACAATTATTTTAAAATTTTCCAAATTATCCTACTAACTGTCAGCTGCTGCGATTGCATCAATCTTGTGGGCTACATAGAACATTAACTCATACCTTTCCCCATAGGGGTTGACAGAAACTCCAAATCGCCACCTGCTACGGTCCTTACATATTCCTTTTGCCTCGTTTACATTCATACACCTGAAGGCCAATTCTCGTAATTAAAAACGTTCGCAGTGTCATCTCGGCGACAATCGAATTTCAAATATTTGACAAAAAAGTATTTTCGTGTATGTGATCTGAGGGGCAGTTCTACTAATTTTGGGAACGTTCACAGTCTGATCTCAGTGTCAATCTGTCAAAAATACCTCGATTTTTCATACATTTTTGACATTTGCTTGTCGCTGAGATGACACTGCGACTAGATTTTGAACGGTTTTAGTTACGAGAATTGGCCTTCTGATCTCAGTGTCAATCTGTCAAAATGCATTATGATAGATTGACACTGAGATCAGACTGTGAACGTTCTTAAAATTACCAGAATTGCCCCTCTGGTCATACACGCAAGTCAGTTGCGAGTAGGTACTATGCACTCGACCTTCCTGAAGAACTTCACCAATAAGGTCACTATATGTTCTCCTAGGTCGTATCCTCCCGGCGTTTCCACTCAAATCTGCCTTGTAAAAATCTTGTGTTAGCCGCCCTTCATTCATCGTCTCTACATGACCATGATAAATGGAAATGATTATATTTCTGTAAGTAGGTTTGTATAAACACTTATTACAAGTCAGTCATATTTTTTAACCTAGATGAGGTCGGCATTTCCTATCTGACTACTATGAAAAGAAAGGCCGACATAAACTCAGAGGTCACAGTCTCTTTTAAAGTCCAGACATACTCTTAGTCAGATCATGTGAAGACCATGTGGATTGGTGTCTGAAATGGTCTTTTGAGGAAAGAACCACAGATTGAGTGGACCTGTCCAATCAGTGCACGCATTTATCAGTTATCATGCAGCTGAACTCAGAACTTAAGGAGCACAACGATTTGACGAACAATACCAAAGAAAGGACATTTGCCGCATAAATTACACAAACTGCTAGATCCAAATGAGAAAAAAAAAAAAACAAAAAAAAAATATTCATGTTATTGTTTAAAAATCATCAATATCATTGTGTATATAAACAAAAATCCGGTAATAATCGTGGAAATGCCCTGTAACTTGTACATTATTTGACGATCTTATGACTGCGTCAGTGAGCGTAGTTCGCGCAGCTGAATTTTGGGTCAAAGATGTGTTTTTTTTTTTTGCTTTCGATACGCTAAGAAGAAGAATATGACCAAACCATCTAATAATATCAAAATCAGGTGTGACTTAAAGCATGACAAGTCATCAGAGGCATTTTCAATCGATCTACAATTTTCAAAGCATTCTATTCGTATTCTTCTTCAATTCCTCTAACTCAATGTTCTTTCGTACTGATAGATAATTTCATTGCTCTCCAAAGTCTCACCTAATGTACGTTCTTCAATAACACAGAAGTCTTACACTTCTACTATTATTTTCGTCCAGTATCCCTCCGTCCTGCCCCGCTCCTTACGGCCGTGTCGTGAAGATATCGCGGCGTGTTCGCGGCCGCTTTGACTTGCCGCCGCTTTGCTGAGCCGCCTCCGATTCTGTTATTGAGTGTAGGGTTGGCATGTTGGTGGTATGTTTATTGTGAGAATGGATATGTTTGCTGGTTTTAAAGGTAATAGTTTATTGACTGGATTTTGCTGAAAATCTGGCCGATGTTACCGCATTATACAGGGTGACAGGGGACGTCAATGCGTAAGCTGTTACCATAGATTCTTCAGTACATGATTCTAAATCCTTAAGTTCTGAGTTGAGCTGCTCAATTACTGAAAAATGTGGGCACTGACTTGACAGGTCTACTCAATATGTGTAGTTTTCTAATTCAGACCATGTGGTCTTCACATGACCTTACCATGAAAAGAGACTGTACCTCTGAGTTTTTAAAATATGATTGACGTGTCCTTAAAAAGGTTTCCAAACGTTCTTTCCTCCCCTGTCGTGTTACTGGTTACTTCGTATAGTACACATCACCATAAAAAAATAAGATTAGAACTTGGCTCTTGTCTGTACAGCATCATTCATCTGTTTATTTTAAATGCGAATTCATTGAAACCTTAACACATTGCTGTCGACCTACAATTCCTCCTATATCTAAGTTATCAACAAATTTTAAAAATTTCAGCAACAATCCCAACTAATATTATAAATGTGAAAGTAACTCTGTCTGTCAGTATGTCTGTCTGTAAGTATGTCTGTCTGTCACGCTTTCACGCCTAAACCGCTGAATCGTTCGTCATGAAATTTGGCAGAGATGTAGCCTGGAATATGGAGAAGGATATAGGCTACTTTTTTACGTGATAACCGAGATCTACGCGGGCGGAGCCGCTGGCAAAAGCTAGTAATGAAATAAGACGCTTATTTATTTGTACAGATATTTGTATGATTAAAAAACGACAAATAATAATATTAATTACATGTAAAATAAAATTAAATATCAATTCTGCTATGGGCCACCCCTACCGCACGCGACGCCGACCATATTATTGACACTATAAATTCTAACGCACGCGTTTTTAAAACCAGCCTCCCACTCACACATACACATGACAAAATCAGGTGTGATCACACACACACAACACACATACATAGGTATATAGAATCGAATCAAAAGTATCGATATTGTACTCATTAGTGGCGACTGCGCAAAACTGATTTCAAATTCATTGGTTTTTCAAAAAGTTTTGTTTGTTTTTCATTTGTTTTCTGAAGGTTCTTTCAAAATTGTGGAAGTTCTAATAGTGTTTTGGGTAATTAGAAAACTTTTTTTAACTATTTGTCGTACGTTATTGAAATCCCGCGCTTTAATGTAATGACTAAGAATCTGAAAATAATCGGGGATTTTTCGGGAAAACAGAAAATATTAAAATATTTCCTACACTATTTTATATGTACGAGAAAGTAATAAGTACAGCTTTTAAATAATTTAACTTCTATTAGTGTAAGACCTTATAAATTCGACACCTTTCGTCCGGATCCCTACCCATACATAGACAATTATTTATCGATAGAGTATCGACAACGAACGCACACATTCACAGACCTAAATGACGTCTGTAAAGTGACGTAATGACATCCGGATGTGATCAATGGTGATCAAATCGTGGATTTATTTGTCGATGTTTGATCAGTAGTAGTAAAGCTACCTGTGAAAAAGTTGATCCGGGAGTGGTATTAGTATAGTTAAATGTGGTGATGTTCCGCAAACGCTGGACACTAAACATCGTGTCCAGCGTGTGCAGTTGTCTGCACGCTACTGGAACTGATGCACGCTACTGCATCACCCTAATTGCGTCCCACACTATCAATCCCAATCTGAATCATTTTGAAGAAATAGCTAATCCATTGCTTTATATATGTTCGAAAAATTTGTCTGTTCAACAATGTAAATGACGCAATTAATGTTGTTAAACTGTCATAATAAAAGCCATTGCTTCTGGTATTTTTTTACGTAATTACCCCGCTATTGTCTGCACGTTACAAAATCAAAAGTAATTTGTTCAAACTAGGCTGAGAGTCAGCACTTTTTGAACGTCAAAATTACATAAGACAGTCCCACAAAACGCCCGCCATTCATCACTTCCTAGTGCTTTAGCTGGGAAGAAGAAGTGGCGCAACAAACTCCCCAGCAGCACAGCAGTACAGGAACTGACGATGGCAATTAGTGGTAATTTCGTAGCCAAATTCTGGTCTGACTCTATTTACATTGCCATCTACACGCTAACAAGAAGATGGTACGCACGGCTACACATCAAGCTATACGTTTCCAGTTTACGCTGAACTCGCAATGTACGGAGATCCTATACAATGCGGAATCAGCTTATACTCGAAATGTATAGCTTGATGTGTAGCCGTGTGTACTAGCTTGCCTTTGCTACTTCTGGTGAAATAAAATATCTAAGCAGCATTGTTGTATTTCAGAAATACAAAGCCGTAGGTGGTAAAGTAACTATAAGCAAATGAGACATTGCAACTTTGTGTATGGGTTAAGGGTAAGTAAAAGTAGGCAATACTAATAGGGCAAGTTTGCTTTCAGTTTCTGCTGGTCTCGCAGCATAAATGGTGTACCTTATAGAAATAAACAAAGGTTTTAATAGAGATGGGGATCTCGTTCTTCAAGCCTTTCCATTTATCTGAACATACGAATGATCACTGCCTCCTGACCGATTTGTCGAAATCCAATAATCATGACATAAGAACAAATTATAAATATTTTAGCAGTCAACTCTTCAAAGACAAATTACGTAGAATAATTAGACAAGAGTACCTTCACTTCAAATATAATAGGTCTTTACCTATGAAATTGCCGTTTTGTATGAAAAAATTTAAACGAATTTTTTTCATGAATTTTTTATTTGTATTAATCGAAGTAATCACCCATGCAATCAATGCATCTTTGCCATCGCAGTGGCAGTTTATTGATGCCCTTCTTAAAGAAATCAGCTGGACGGGAGGCAACAAATTCTTCAAAGGCATTTTGTACTGCCTCTCGGGTATTAAATTTTTTTCCCGCCAAGAAGTTATCCAAATTCTGGAAAAAGTAGTAGTCTGTAGGCGCAAGGTCTGGTGAGTAGGGCGGATGACGGAGAGCTTCCAACCGCAGTTCTTGCAACTTGGAGACCGTCTGCTGTGCAGTATGAGGTCGCGCGTTGTCGTGCAGGAGCAGCGGAGACGAGCGATTGACCAATGCTGGTTGGAGATGCGCCAGCTTCTCCATCATTGTGTTCAGTTCTTCACAGTACACATCTGCAGTAATGCTCACCCCGTTTGGTAAGAAGCTGTGATGAATCACACCGGCGCTAGACCACCAAACAGTGACCATCACTTTTCTAGGGGTAAGTTTTCGTTTAGGGCATTGTTTAGGTGCTGAACCAGGATCCAACCAACTTGCTGAGCGCTTACGGTTATCAAACAGAATCCATTTTTCATCGCAGGTAACAATGCGGTTCAAAATTCCTTCATTTGTGTGTCTGTTGAGCAGTGCAAGGCACGTCTCGACGCGTACTTCGCGCTGGCGATCATTGAGTTCGTGGGGCACCCATTTGTCAAGCTTTTTTACCTTGCCAATTTGA
Source organism: Polymixis flavicincta (assembly GCA_949987655.1). Lineage (NCBI taxonomy): Eukaryota > Metazoa > Arthropoda > Insecta > Lepidoptera > Noctuidae > Polymixis > Polymixis flavicincta. The sequence goes on along the minus strand of OX465195.1, from coordinate 1,765,935 downwards.
CGCAAATGGACCAATATTGTTTTGACGCTAACGTCGAAAGCTGCTGCTAATTCAGCCGTAGATTGTGTATCATCAGCTTCCACAATCGCCTTTAATTCGTCATTGTCGACCAAAGTCTTCGGACGACCGCGACGTTCATTTTTCAGGTCGAAATTTCCAGAACGGAAGCGAGCAAACCAATAACAGGTGGTGCGTTGGTTTGTAGTGTTAGCTCCGTAAACGTCGTTGATGTTGCGTGCCGCTTGTGCCGCGTTGCTGCCACGACGGTACTCATATTCCATAATTACTCGAATTTTTAACGTATCCATGATGACGAAAAAGATTGAAATGCGATGAAAATGTAACACTAATCAATAAAGAAATGACTACTTTTAGAAAAAAAAATCCATGTTTTTAAAATAAAATTAATTTGAAATTAGAATTCTTAGCCAAACAAAAATTATTTTGATTTGAAATGGCCAGTACTGCAGAACGGCAATTTCATAGGTAAAGACCTAATATTTAACGCGATTACAAAACATTTAAAGAGAAAAGGTGGTCATTTCTTCTTAATTCGTAATTAAAAATGAATTAGCCATAATGTGTAGATTTCTATCTTAAAGCTATCTCCCATTGGCGCTACATTGTGGGCAGTCACATGGAGTAGGATATTCTACAGAGACCCAACTTACAATTCACTGCTGAAATGTGTCATAGCTTATGTGCGACGTTAACAAGATTGTCAACCTTTGCCGGTTTTTCCCACTCGTCACACATTATCATCTGCCTAGCCTTTTCCCAACTATGTTGGGCTCGGCTTCTAGACTCCTTGTGAAATTTATGTTCATACATCATCATTATCATTTTAGCCCAGAATCACCTACCGTTAGGTATAGACCTCCCCTTTTTTCTGCCACAATTGAGTGGACCTATCCAGTCAATGCACGCATTTGTCAATAATCATGCAGTTCAACTCAGAACTTGAGGAGCTCCACGCTAATACACCTAAACCGAACCCTTCACAAAATTCAGGCGTGTTTTATAACCAACTCATTCGCTTTTGCATGAGTCGTTTGAGCACCGCAATGGAGCGTAGCCTCTGTCACACTATTTACTCATATGCCCATACTGATGGTTAAGATAACGACTTACCACAGTAAAACGGATCGTTATAGCTCCGCCAAAAGCTTACAACGTACTGTTAATTACTAATTAAATTAATGGTTTCATTAAAAGTTTATGCCCTTTTAATTTATGGAAGGCATTTAAGTAAATGAAGTAGCTGGAAAGTTTTTTTGTGAAGAGGTTGATTAAGTTAAGGTATATTCAGTTACTAGCTGCTGCTCGCGGCGCTGCCTGCGTTAATGTTGAGAATTATCTAAAGGGAACCATTTCCCGGGATGAAGAGTTTCAAAAAAAATTCATACAAACTTCCATCCCTTTACGGGGGGTTTCGAAAAATCCTTTATTAGCTGACGTCTCCTACTCATAATCTGCCTCTGCGCCAAATTTCATCTTCGTAGCTCCAATAGGATCTTTTAGACATTCGTCATAACATCTACAAATCAAGAGACACCACAAATGTGTTTCCATACGTACAGTATAAATGTAACCAGTTTTATGAAGTCATCATCTGCCTAGGTGTTTTCAAACTATGATGAGGTCAGCTTCCAGTCTAACCGGATGCAGCTGAAATTTTCACGACCAGTATTTTACATGGAGCGACTGCCTATCTGACCTCTACAACCCAATTACTGGTAATACGTTACCCCTTGGTAAGACTGGTTGTCAGAATTTCTGGCTTCTGACGATCCGTAACGACTGTCGAAGATCTACGAATGACAGCCAGCCAGCACTTACAGCTTCACGGCGGGATCTCAATATGAAATGGAGTCACCCATCCAGAGACCTGCCTTGGCCAGCGTTGCTTAACCTTGATCGACTGACACGTATGGACTGTTATTTAACCACAAGCCCTTTAATTATTACCAATATTGAGTTATTATTAAAAACTTCATAGTTTATTATGGCTTCTGACGACCCGTAATCATTGTCAAAGATCGACGAAGGACACAAGGGACCAACGACTCAACGTGCTTTTCGAGGCACGGAGAGGTCTTAGTATCTAAAGATTTTCACCCATCCACACACACAACCAGTGTGATGAAGTGTGGACTCAATATTGCGGTCACTTTGTCAGCTAAAATCAATCCCATTAATTTCCAATCAAACTTGTAATCTTCAACAAACAAACTCTTCGCGTCTGACTGCGCAAGGTGCATAACCTCTGTACAAAAATAAAGGAGTCTGCGCGCTATCGCATATCGGTCAGATCTGCGCCTTGCATCGCATTGTGTGCCGCGCAACACCGTGACGGAGCGCGGTATACAGTATGTTGCAATTAACTACGTACGTAGGTACATAGATAATTAATGAAGCATACATTATTGCTTTATACGATCGTTGATATGGGATTCGAATTTTTAAAAAATATTTGGCTTTGTAGAGCGTCGTGTCTGTCACTCTGTGTATCTTTTTCCGTTAGGTGTATTAAAAAAAAAATTGCCTGGGTTTACCGATGGACCATATCAGGCTTCGCAAAGAATAAAATAGATTTGGTTGAGCGTTGTAGAATAGTGAGAGAGTGAGTGTCTTTATCTATTCTGTGTCTGTTTGAAAAACTTTATGAGTAAAAATTAATGCCTAGGTACTGTACGGATAGGGCCATAGACAGCAGGTCTTCGACTTTAAAAAAAAATTGGCTTTGGTCGTGTCTATAACTGTGTGTTTCTCTGTCTTCTGTGTCTCTCATTCTTCTATATGTTTTTTAAAACTTGATGTGTAATTATTCGATTTAGCGGTGGATAAAACGATGCAGCGAGCTAAAAGGTTATGACTTTGAGTTAATTCATTAAACTTTCCAGAAATATTCGTTTTTGTAAGTAGTTCATTCATTCATATTTTATCATTCTAGTGCGTGCGAAAATTTTGTTGTGGCTTGATTAATCGGCCTGATTGTTTAGATAAAAATCTTTATTGCTGACCACGTCGTGAGCCATAAAACAAAACAAAATTAAATTCTACAAAAATACAATAATAATGGCATAGGTACATTAGACACACTAACATAAACTCATTTAACATAATTTCCATTACCACATTTCTTCTCTTCTTTTGCACAAAATCTGTGGCAAATTCCTGAACTACAAAGGCTCAGCTGAAACCACTATCTTTATATAATATAAATGAACAAATTAATCAATTTCTAGTGTCCACCTGTGTTTGCTTTCGCTCATAAAAACTAAACCCACGCTAATAAAATTATGCAAATCACAAGACAACAGTCTAATCTAAGATTATGATAACTTGACACTTTGTCTTATCTTTAGTCATAATATCTACACAATAGAGTTATCTATATTTTATTAATTTATAATAAACACACGAGTGATAAAAATAACGGGATTTAGGTACACAAAAGCCCATAATCTTTCATTTGTTTCGAACATCTGCGTCTGCAAAACAAAAATTAAATTTGATTTGATAAATTAACCCTTTGTTTACTATTAATTTAATTTAATTTCCTTCGAAATGTTTTTTAACTAAACTTTAACTTTGAGACGAGGCAGTAACGGTAGAGCCCTTACTGCCCTGTTTCCAAAAAATCTGCCTGTATACTTACCTAACTACCTACATTAAACCTGCATATTTTTCGAAAGAACATAAAGAATACTAATTTTAGAACTTAAGTCATTTTCTCTTCTGAATTTTGATCCTGAAATTCGCTAGGAAATAAATTTTGAGAAAATTTAACAGGTACCTAATGAAAACTCATTACTTTTTGATGAACAATACAACGTTACGTAATCACTTGGAAAGCCCTCCTTCGATTACTAAGTGACCGGTTGGAGACACAATTTGACGAAGTGGGTGCTTACTGATCCATCCAACACCCAGTGCGAGTGCAGTGCTTCTGATCAGACCATGCCCCAGTTGCTGGAGTGTCCTAAATGCTCGAATGTTCTAAGGAATGCCACTGATGCTGCAATTAAATGGCCACCTTCTGAGCTCTAACAATTTAAAAAAGAAGTTTTGTGGTACCATCACCATCTGCCATCATCTGCCCAGCCTTTTCCCCATGTTGGGGTCAGCTTTCAGTCTAACCGGATGCAGCTGAATACCAGTATTTTACATGGAGCGACTGCCTATCTGACCTCCACAACCCAGTTACTGGGTAATACGATACCCCTTGGTAAGACTGGTCGTCAGACTTTCGGGCTTTTGACGACCCGTAACGACTGTCAAATATGCACAAATGACAGCCGGGACCAACGGCTTAACGTGCTTTCCGAGGCACGGAGGGGTCTTGGTATGTAAAGATGGTCACCCATCCACGGACAAACCGCGGCAAGCGTAGCTTAACCTGAAAGGAATAATAAGAATGTAACCATAAAAGAAAATACCTTTATTATTTCAGAATTTAAGGCGTCTTAAAAGTTTTAAAGAATAAGTACCATTTTAATTAAACAATCAAAATCGTGAAAGTATGAACGGAACTTTACAGAAGAAAGTCAATCACCAATCAATCTTCGGATCAATTCAATTCAATTAATGAATTAATTGATTAACTGTAATCCAATTGTTATTACAACTGGCGATGGCGGTTCCGTTTCGATCATAATCCTTTCAGTCATAAAACTTAACACTGTAACTGCATTCGCATAATGAAAAATATTATTGTTATTTTATTTTTATGTGAAATTTTGCATTATTTTTAAGACGCAAGATTTCAGACGGTTACAGTATTTTTAATTAATATTTTTGATGGATATTTTTTATTGCACATTTTTGTAATCAAATGTTTCTAAATGCACTTTACCCAGATACGTTTTAAATGTTACCACGCTATAAATGTTATTAGTAACTGTAGGTGGAGAAAAGAAAACAAGGCTCTTCCTACTCTATTCCTCAACGTTCATATTACTTAATTATTGAGGTTATTCATTTACAAAAGATGACCAAAACAAGCATGAGAACCACCATAATTTATTAAAACTAAGACTTGTATCATAACCAATGAATTATTAGTAATATAGCATTGCGTACCTATGCTAAGCATAGATCCTCCCATAAATACGTCAATGTATTTCACGGGGAAAATTATACGCAAAATGATTCAGTTCAGGTAATTAGTAATTAACATAGGTTATAAACTTATAACGCACAGAATTTGTGTGGTCTATTCCGTACCATGCCTGCTATTTAAGTTTAATTCAAACGACATACAACACACGCCTGTCAATTCCAACTTGACAACCTACAATGTGGACTGCAATTTCTCCTGTGTAAGACTGAGTGAGACATCATGTAAGAAAGAGACCGATAGATTATCACATTGCTTAGGCGAGGGGCGGCGCTTAAAGCCACGCCTACTTGTATCGATCGGCGCGAGGTATAATTTATTCATAATTTCTGTTATTATGTCCTCTTTCGAATAATATTGTACGCCGCGGCGCGCAGAGGGTTAATCGGCATTGTAGTATGAAAAAAAAAATACCTGGATGTAAAATGATTTTGTGATGTAGATAACAAGGGACTAATGACCAATTAATTGCTATGTAGACCTTGCCTATAAATTTATTTCCTGCTATATGTAGTAGGTTAACGTCAGTTTTGTACACATCAGAGAGGAAAAAACACAGTGGCTAAATGGATATCATAAGTACCTATCGATCTACGAATATGTTCACAACTGGAACAAAAGACGTAGGTCACAGACGAATAGGTATCATCATCATCATCATCATTTCAGCCGAAAGACGTCCACTGCTGGAAATAGGCCTCCCCAAAAGGGGGGTTTTACCATATTCGCCATGCTTGGAAGTTGGGTTGGCGATCGCAGTATGGTGGTAAAATGCATTGAGAACGCTGCTGCCCATTCTCTAGTAGGTAAGTCTCTTAGTCGCCTTCTATGGGTGGGTGTCGACCCACGGGAAGAAATGGGATGGTGCTATTCTTTACGTCCGGCACCACACGGTACCGACGACTAGGACCGGACGAATAGGTAGGTATAGTAAGCATTAATGTATCATAGTAGCGGTCTACAGTTATTCTTGAAACTTACTTTAAAAACCACTAACATTAGTCAGAAGCCATAATGGTTGTTGAGCTATAAGACTTCTACCAAACCATACCTATATTATTTGCCTAGCCTTTTCCATGTACGTTATGGTCGCATTTCAAATGTCTAACAAATGCACCTGAACACCAGTATCTATAGAAATAAAAAAGAAAAGTTTTGACTGACTGACTTGACTGACTGACTCATCAACGCCCAGCCCAAACCCTTGGACCTAGAAAGCTGAAATTTTGCACAGAGGTTCCCTTTATAATGTAGGCAAGGAATGAGGAAGGATTTTCCGAAATTCAACTCGTTTGTTTTTTTTTTTGGTTGGGTAATCATCAAATAACTTCTCCCGCTTTGGATGGAACAGGAGGGCGTGTCAGACTTTTACTGACTAAAACCCACCCGTGTTCCCCCGTAAGAGAGTTAAATAGGGGATGAAAGTTCCGCGCCGGTGAAGCTGTCGGCAAAAGTTAGTTTTACATAGAGCTATTGCGGTATGAGGAACAGGGTGGAAAAATTCACTCAAGCTGTATAGAAATGGGAGGATCCTCCGAAAGACCGGTGTTGTGTCTGGTGGGCATTTGTCCAGGACTTTGTATACATATGCAATCATCCAACCCATACCAACCCATCAATATTGTTTTTACCCTCTTAAAGCTTCTTTAAGACTAGGTTCCTTTCTAGGCTAACATGGCACCTGTGAATTTACATCTATAACGGAGGCCCACCGACCTACCACCAGAACCCATAACGTGACGACCGTAGAAACAGACGAAATGAAAGACAAAATAACAGATGTAGAAAGAGTTCTACGGCGAGATGTCAAAACCGAAGACGATACCTTAGCGCTTCTCTCTTAAATATGTTTTTTTCGGGACATTGGATCACAGTTTTTCGATAAAATTGCTTCTGATGGCCGCTCTATACATGATGTAAGCGAAACGCCTCCGAAAACGAAGATAGATGATAGCGCTAGTGTTCCTCGATACAGTACCACATTTTTTGTACCCTATGCTGTGAGTGAGAACAGTTAAATGAACCATTATTTGACATTAAACACATTTACTATCGACTATATCGACTGTCGGTACATCGAGGTGCTGAAGTGTCTGTATGAAAACGCCACTATGTCAGTCCGACTTCAGGACCGGACTTCGAAACCTATCCTTCTGCAGCGAGATGTGAGTCAGGGAGATGTTATCGCTCCGAAACTGTTCACCGCTGCACTGGAGGATGTCTTTAAGGTTCTGGACTGGAAAGGGGCTGGCATCAACATCAATGGCGAGTACATCACTCACCTTCAGTTTGCCGATGACATAGTCGTCATGGCTGAGACCATGGAGGACCTCAGTGCAATGCTCGATGACCTCAGTAAAGCTTCCGAAAGAGTGGGTCTTAAAATGAACATGGAGAAGACAAAGGTCATGTCGAATGCCCATGTAACACCCACTGTCATGACGATCGGAGGCGCTACACTCGAAGTTGTGGACGAGTATGTTTACCTAGGACAAACTGTCCAGTTAGGTAAGTCCAACTTCGAGAAAGAGGTTAATCGTCGAATCCGACTCGGCTGGGCAGCGTCTCCCGAAGGCTTCGCAATATCTTCTCGTCCCAAATATCACAGTGTCTCAAGACGAAAGTCTTCGACCAGTGTGTGTTGCCAGTGATGGCCTATGGTACAGAGACGTGGTCGCTCACAATGGGCCTTATCAGAAGGCTTAAAGTCACCCATAGGGCAATGGAGAGGGCTATGCTCGGAGTTTCCGAAAGCGATCGAATCAGAAATGAAGAGATCCGCAGGAGAACCAAGGCAACCGACATAGCCCGAAGAATTGCCAAACTTAAGTGGCAGTGGGGGCACATTGCTCGCAGAACGGATGGCCGATGGGGCCGAAAAGTTCTGTAGTGGCGACCGCGTACCGGAAGAGGTGGAGTGGGAAGGCCTCCCACAAGGTGGACCGATGACCTTGTGAAGGCCGCGGGTATCCGCTGGATGTGGGAAGCACAAGACCGGTCGAAGTGGAGGAGCCTGGAGGAGGCCTATGTCCAGCAGATGAAACACATTTAAAAACGACCCCAAGTCCAGGCGGCGACTTTAGGTTAAGGCATCCTTTGTAAAGCGCCGCCAAAATAAAATAAGTAGAAACATTACAGAAGCGTCAAACGCTTTAAATTGATGCAAAATAACCAATTGAAGGCGAATGGTTTTTGGGATATACGTGTGCATTTAGATTGTATACAGGAAAAGTTTTTATTCAGTGCGCAAGCTTTAACCATCCCCCCCGAGTGGGTTCCCGCATTGTCGTTGCGGGGGGGCTTAGTAACCGTGGTCTCCCATCCACGGTGAATCCAAGAGGAACCCAACGGTGGGGCCGCTCGTCAGGGCTTTTGCCTTCAAGCCATTGACGTAGCGGCCAAAAAGTAGGTTGCGGTGAGGTGCGTAGACGGGACGGCGCGTTGTGTTCCTCACGCGCGCCGTCAAAGATGTCAGCAACCACTGGTGGGGTCCGCAAGGGCCGATGCCTGCCAGGGGTGCGGGTTTGTTCGAAAGAGATACCACGGCCCCTGGCATACGGGCTACTGAGGGAACACGGGTGGGTTTTAGTCAGTAAAAGTCTGACACGCCCTCCTGCTCTACTCAGCAGGAGAAGTCATTTGATGATTTCCCACCCAAAAAAAAAAGAAAAAAAAAAGCTATAACCATGAATTCAGCATCCTAGACCCCCCAGCGCAGAAATTTTTCGTCGGTTTTCCAAAAAAAAAAGCAGCTGTTTCATAGAAAAGTGCAATACCTACGTGGCAAAAATGTATGGAACAGCTGATGCTGAATTCATGGTTAAAGTTTGCGTACTGGATAAAAACTTATCCTGTATAACCTACGTGCTGGCTTCAGAAGCGTTCCCCTTACACCCTGGAGTATCTTAATATAACGGGCTTGTGCGCGCAACTTCACGTTGAACCGCGTAGGTATGGTCTATAATATTATATCTTAACGCCCTTTGTAAAAAACTTCATTTCTTCCACAGAAAAACTCCGGCTCTCGCTATGCGTGGGCTGCGGCGGCCAGATCCACGACCAGTACATCCTGAGGGTGGCTCCGGACCTGGAGTGGCACGCCGCCTGCCTAAAGTGTCAGGAATGCCGGCAGTTCCTCGACGAGTCCTGTACCTGCTTTGTGAGGGATGGGAAGACGTATTGCAAGAGAGATTATACTAGGTAAGGAAATAGCAGCCATTTATTATACCATAAAGAATAGAATAACACCAAAGTAACAATCAAAAAATTGTGTGTGAAACAATGTGTGGCTCGACAGGTGTTAACACTGAAATTGCAGCAATCCTAAGATTATTCGGCTATAGGTAATGACGATATAGAGGCATGACGAACAGGGTATACAGTTAACTCACCCTCTATTCAAAGGGAGGATCTTCCGACCAGACGGGTGTTGTCTCTGGTGAGCTTCTACCCGACCATTCATTTCGGGACGTTGTATATATTTTGACATATCTCGGCCCGAGAGACTGAGCATGAATAACAACACGATTTGACAGCTGTCTCTGTTCCCGATGTGTATTTGTCTGTATGAAAAAAAAAATACTCTTGTTTTGACGGATCAATTACTTTCGGATGAGCCCGTAGCTTAGTTGACGGAGTTAACGAGTGAACTTCAAGTTTCGGAAGTAAAAGATTAATAGAGTCTACCGAAGCTGCTACAGTACAGACAACCCTGAAAATATGGTTCTGGTTCTACGTATAAAACTAATGCCTCTAAAATGAAAACCAACATTTAATCTGGTGTTGAAATTACTGTAATTTGCTATGAATCTATTCATGGAAATACAACGGCTGAGGCCCGATTTTAACCGTCGATCTAAATGTTCAATGCAGCGGCGAACTACGAACATAGGAATATTCAATTACTGACATCAAATCGGAACCTAACCAATCAAATATTGATCTTCCACACCAAGTCAAATGAAGACACGGTAAGTCTCACTAAAGCATAACAATCAAAACTCCAGAACACGACCAAGTCCGTTCTCATTACAGATCTAACAGCAATCACTAATTTCACATTCCTAAAAAAATATCGAAAGAAAAAAAAAGAAAAAACAAAACATTGGTAATCGAAAACCCGCTTATCCGGCCGGTGTAAACGGGAACAAACAGATATCGTGTTCCCGCCGCCCGCCGCGCTGTCAAACTGACGTTTGTTTTGGCGCCAAAATACATAATGCTGAGTTGAGCTGCGTTTGTTTTCACTTCGGCACATCACAGTGAGACTTTACCAACGCATTATGCTGTTCGGAAACGTATTTTCAGCTTATCACGTTCAATTTTAATCTTTATTTCCTTGGCAATAAAAACTTTGAGGTTATAATTTTATTTTACCAACAGTTTTAGTTTGTTTGTATTAGTGTAATACTATATTTTAGCAGCGAGAAATGGAAGGGTGAAAAGATAAACATTAGAGGTTATTTTAGTGAATTTCATCTTTGGAGTCTGTGTATAAAGTGGCGCCTGACTTATGATTGACGTAACGCTATTCTTTTTTTAGACTAGAGTTTTAGGCATTTTGTAAACTGTTGATAAACGGAAGAATTTACATTTCTTACTTCCAGGCGCTAATGTAGGAATCAGGCAGGAATGTGGAGGAAAACGTCAACACATTTTCTTTTAAGTTTGAAAAATCTTTTTTTATTTCAAATGCAATCATAATTGGCTTTTAGTCGACTCGTGCGAAAGTTAACTCGCCCGTCACTTTTAAATAACGTAAGTATTTAATATGTGGGCGAATCGACAATTCTGGAAATACATTTTAGGAAATTGGCACGCTTTTTGGATAGAACGTTATGGAAACAACGAAAAGTAGGTAAAGGAAAAATTACAATAACTTAATTACTTACATAACATTTTCATTAAAAATTAATGTAGGTAGGTAATAAAACTTCAGGCGAGTTAATTCGTGTGAGTCGGCTAGTATATGCCATAACTAGCTTCCGCCCGCAGCTTCGCCCGCGTGGATGTCGGAAATTATCCCGCAGGAACGTACTACCGGGATAAAAAGTATTCTATATGTTAATTTAGGTTATAATCTGTCGGTGTGTCAAATTTCATCCAAATCCGTTTAGCCTTTTTTGCGTGACTGAGTAACAAACATCCAATCATCTTCACAAACTTTCACATTTCTAATATCACGGACTACCCTTTTTTACTTTTAGGGGTAGATTTTCGAGAAACCCTGATACATGTTATTCTTTATTTTTGGTTTAAGGTATAAATACTGAGTTTGGAGTTAATCAGACCGCGCGTTAAAATTCTTCCATACAAACTTTGACACCCCCAATCCCCCTTTAGGGGGTAGTTTAGAAAAACAATAAATGGCCAACCTCATAATTTACTTAACTTAGTATTTGTGCCAAGTTTCAAGTTTATTAACTCAAGGAATAAGATTTTTCATACAAATAAAATCCCCCCTTTTCACCCCCTTAAAGGTCGAATTTCCAAAAACCACTTCTTAGTGCTCCCCTACATTATAAAAGGAAGCCGTGTGCAAAATTTCACGTTCCTAGTCCCAGTAGTTTCGGCTGTGCGTTGATTGATCAGTCAGTCAGTTTCTCCTTTTATGTATAAAGATTTAAGGTGGATATAGTTTTGATGCAAATGAAAATCCAGGGTTAAAAAAAATACTAATTTTGTGTAGTGTCACCACACAAAATGAATGTTTCAAAACAATTACATGACATACTTATGCTGTAATAGTTTCCTAGTATGTGCAGTAAGTACCTATGTAGGTATACCACAAGCAAAAATTCCCCGACATTTTCCAATTAATTAGGTTAGTTTTTTCCATGTTTCATTGGAATTCTAGTCATTAAAATATTTTGGAAGACTTAATGCGGGCTTTACACAGGTGACTATAGCCGACTGTCTAAATGGCAATTCGGCTAGATCGCAATTGACTGAAATCGCAAGTTTCAAAGCATTTTTGAAGTGAAAACTTCTTTTATTGCGTTGTACACTTTTTTTTGTAATGGGTAAAAAATGTTAAACTCGCGTCAGGACACGTGACCTGATCGAAAGTTCGTAAGACGGTGCAGGGCGCTTGCGCGAATGTTCGGGTGTGTTTATGTTACAGCGTGCCACGCGCATCCATGGATGGTGACCGCTGATGGCTTGATTTTTCTGAGAGATAAACTTTTTAATGTACTATAAATTGTCATGTTTGTGTACGATAGCGCAATAAATAAATATTGTATTCTACCACATAAATGATAGTACTTCTGTACTGATAATTAAAGCAATTCGTGCAAAATTATTCCCTAACCATTCCAAAATATCAAAAATGCACAACGTTAATATTCAAGTTTTCACTTCTGCCGGCACTCCCGGAGTGCAATCCGTCGATTTTTTTTTTGGGCAAGGCATCTCGCAGATCAACCAAGGAGGTTGTCGGCTCGTATAATTATATCACTCGTTTGTCTAATGGTCGCAAGAGCTACTGCTGAGAATGTTTGAGGATCACTTCCAGGTCAAGCAGAGTCTACTGAGACCCCGAGACCGGGCACAAAGAGCAGCCCGGAGTCTCGAATTTGTGCCCGGTTGATGGAAATAGGCTCGCCCCCTATTACATGGGACTTAAATATAACTGGCGAAATGTGGGTGTAATGTAGGCCTCTGCCCAACCCTTCGGGATAACAAGGCGTGATGTTATGGTAAATATCATAATCATCACGATGACAGTAATTACTTTCGAATTTACAATAGTAAAGTCACCAAAAGAAATAAGTTACCCCCGTCGTCAAATAGAGTTGTTTAGTAAGAAACCAATAGATGTTTTTGAATGAAATTAAATTTTATAAACGAACCGTTCGATTTCTATTATTTCATTAAACTCTTATTCGAAAAAATCCATCGGTTTCTTACTAAACCTCAAGTACACCCAACAACCCTGCTTTTTGTTTTTTGAGGGTTTTTTTTTTTTTTTTTTTTTTGGGTGGGAAATCATCAAATGACTTCTCCTGCTGAGTAGAGCAGGAGGGCGTGTCAGACTAATACTGACTAAAACCCACCCGTGTTCCCTCTGTAGCCCGTATGCCAGGGGCCGTGGTATCTCTTTCGAACAAACCCGCACCCCTGGCAGGCATCGGCCCTTGCGGACCCCACCAGTGGATGCTGACATCTTTGACGGCGCGCGTGTGGAACACAACGCGCCGTCCCGTCTACCACTTTTCGGCCGCAGAGGATAGGGAGAGCGGCTGACGCTATACCGACACTCCTCTTCCCCTGCGGCCCCACCGCGTCCGCCATCAAACGGTGGCGGCCCCGTCCAGGCCACGGAAGGGAAGAGCGCTGCTCCGAAGCACCGGCACTCCTCCTCTACCGCAGCCCGTAACCCTCAGCCGCGATGCCTCCCATTCGACATCGCGGCCCACCTCAGTTGCGGTGCACCTCACCGCAACCTACTTTTTGGCCGCTACGTCAATGGCTTGAAGGCAAAAGCCCTGACGAGCGGCCCCACCGTTGGGTTCCTCTTGGCTTCACCGTGGGTGGGAGACCACGGTTACTAAGCCCCCCCGCAACGACAATGCGGGAACCCACTCGGGGGGGTTTTTTGAGGGTGGGAAATCATCAAATACCTTCTCCCGCCCTAGGTGGAGCAGACTTTAACTGACTAAAACCCACCCGTGTTAGCTTAACCAGTGGCCACGGTATCTCTTTTCAACAATCCACACCCCTGGCAGGCATCGGCCCTTGCGGGCCCCTTCCGTTGATGCTGACATCTCTTTGAGGCGCGCGTGGAACACAACGCGCCGTCGACCCGGGCTTGGTCCTTACCAGAAAGCGACCTACCCATTACTCGACGTCCGCAAGCCCACGCCTACGGTGGCCGGAATCAGCCTGGGATTCTCGACGCCCAGGGCGTCTCCTACGGAGGCTAGGTCCGTGAGGGCGCATAAACTACCTCTCCCTCATGTGCGCCGCTCTCCGCCCTCTTCGCGAACATCACCGCTTCGCAGAAGGAGGCGACGACTACCTATGCACTCTCGCTCCGTACCATGGCCTGGACCAGGGCCGAACGCGAGAGATCGCCGCCGCCGATCGTCTCGACAAGGACACGGCGGTGCTCCGCCCAAGCCGGGCAGGCCTCCACCTTATGCTCCACTATGTCCTCAAGGCGATCTTCGCAATGGAAACATCCAGGCGTTTCCTCCCGCCTTATCCGAAACAGGAACCTCCCGAAACAATCGTGTCCATTGAGGACCTGCGTCGGGCGGGAGGTGAGGACGCCATGCCGCCTCTCAAGCCACTCCTCAAAGAGGGGACTTACCGCCGCAATCGTGGCGTGCCCGCAAATACCTATGCCTACAGACCTAGATTTTAATTTACCAATACGCCACGCGTTAATCTCAAGGACTTAACGATTTTTCTAGGAAAAAATAGATAAACCTATACTATGACATGTAGATGTTAACAGTTAACTTGAATCTGATAACACTTCTTAACAAAGCGGCTACCCGTTTCCAGCAGTTCTCAGAATTATGCTAATCTGTATCACTTATAGTCTATGTCAATAGATGCCGACCGTCTGTCTGTCCGTAGAGATAGCTGGTACCTATAGATTATGAACTGTTAATCATTATATCAAACGGCTATAGTTCTTCTATTAAACCGATGAAATGATAAATCAAAAATTTCAAACTCAAAGCATTAATTTCAAACCAGCATTTACCCGCGGCTTCGCTCGCGTTAATTTAGAATTTGACAATCAGTTCGGGTTGTACTCTGCTTGTAATAATATAATTTAATCATGATTCGAAAGACACGTGGCGCCATCTATTATCATAAGAACTTTATTTTTATTTTCATAGGGAACAGTACTTTTTTCAGGACGAAAGGTACTCATGTCCGTTTATGTACACCTGACAACCTATATGCAAAATTTAAGGATTTTCGGTCCAGCGGTATAGGCGTGAAAGCGTAACAAACTGACAGAGTTACTTTAGAATTTATAATATTACCTTATGCCCGCAGCTCCGCCGCATCGCATAAAAAAGTATCCCATGTCGTTTTCCATATTCCAGGCTATATCTCTGCTAAATTTAATGACGATCGGTTCAGCGGTTTATGCGTCAAAGTGTCACAGACAGACAGAGTTACTTTCGCATTTGTAATATTGCTAGGGATAGTTAGGATAAGGCTTAACCAATTACAGGCACTTTTGAATTATTAAGGGGTTGAATTCCAAAGAATAGTAGGTACCTAATGTACCTATGGAGAAGAACGGGCAAGAAACTCCATGGACACTCTTTTAGCTTAAAATATTGTTTTTAAATTAGGGTGAGAGTTAGCACTTTTTCAAGTTAAGTGTTGTTACGGACTGGCCCAAAACGTGAACTCTTAAACACTTGCTAGTTTAAAAGCCGAGACCACGAGGATATGTGACAAATATACATATTCAAGCAGCCTATAATCTTCCCACTGCTGGGACACAGACCTCCTCTCTGTGAGAGGGAGTGGGCCATAATCCAATGCGCAGTTGTATAGGTCGTAGGTTCGAACCCAGACAGACCCTTTCCTTTGTCTAAATTATTTCATCACCACTGCTCTCAAAACGGCGAAGGAAAACATCGTGAGGAAACTGGCATGTCCTAGAACCAAAAATTCGAAGAGATGTGACATCGAACAATCCGCATTAGGCCCGCGTGGTGGATTACGGCCCACTGCCTCTTACAGAGAGGAGGCCTGTGTCCCAGCAGTGGGGACATTCTTGGCTTATTATGCTTGATTTTGTCTAGAACAAGGCAAACTGAAAGCGAGCAAAGCGAAAAGAACAAAGCTAACCCTGAAACCGAAACAATACAAATAAAACAAAAATAGCCAATCAAACTTTATAATTAACCCTTTAAAAGCGAACACGGGACGGAAACGCAGTGTTTACACCAGCGGTCGAAGCGACCGCGTCTATCATCGCGCGGTAAATATAGGAAATGTACTGAAAATACTCTATTCAAGACAAAATATCATTGTTTGTAGTACCGAAAACAGTGTGTGCTAGTGATCCATCTTTTAGAGGAAACGGGGAACAATTGGAAATGTTTTTATTGGATGGGAGGATTTCCTTTAAGATGTTGTAGTGTTAACATTTTGGGGTTATTGTTGTCTTAATTATTTCTCTGATTGAAGTTGTTAAAGAAATAAATGAAGTTGCTCTGTTGTGTGACGTAGGTGCAACTTTTTTCTGCAGATTTTAAAATCCATTTCTTTTTCTACAAATGGTTTTTGTAAACTTATCAGTTGCATTACCCATTTAAAAGTAGTTAGAAATTGCCAAATGATTTCCTAAAATACTTGACTTACTTACTTACTACATAATATTATAAATGTGAAAGTTTGTGAAGATGTTTGTTACTCAATCACGCATAAACAGCTGAACGGATTTGGATGAAATTTGGCACACATGCGTTTATAACCTGGATTAACACATGGGATGCTCTTTATTCTGGTAGTACGTTCCCGTAGGATATACGACCACCACCCGGGCGAAGCTGCTGGCAAAGATAGTAAAAGATAAAATTAGAGCTCCTAACCCAATTTTAGCTTTATTGGAATAGGGTATTTTCCAATTGATTAAAAACTATTCTAATTTGAAGATTGGGACGAAATATGTAACAGAAAAATAAAAGTAAATTGATTTATATCCATACTCAAATAAAAACAATTTAAATAAAATTTATTTTTCGTTGTTTTGAATTTATCGCCAAAACGCTCCTTACGATGACTTTCTATCACGTGACTACACGTGTTGTCAACTTTGTGTAAACTAAAGTAGGTAAGTAAGTAAACAAGTGAATGTCGAGTTTAAAATTAACAAGATTTATGCATAGAAAGTGATATTATTGGTGTATGATTTTATTAACATTAATAAGTGCGTAGCTCTCGACAACTGGACGGCAAGCAAGAGTTGTCTCCGCTTATGCGGACAGGTGTGAGATCTGTCGTGTTGCAATACTCGGTATTCACATTGAGCTTGAGACCGCCATTCTCAGAGCACCCTTCCACGCCTCCACGCGTCTTACCAGACGTCCCCTGTCCGCGCCTACCAGCGCAATATCGACAGCATACGAGTACATGAGCAGCCACGGGGGCCAGTCTAGAGGATTCCTGATGCTGTCCGAAACAAAATAGAAACGGGCTAATGACGGATCTCTGGTGTCGGTTCAATTTATTATTTAGTCAATAGTCATGAATGTTAAAACAGCCGAGGAGCTTGTGGCTAACAAATAACAGCCGCACGCGTCGATGGATCAGGTAAAGCTGTGCTTACCGCGGTTGGTCCGTGGATGGGTGAATATATTTCCTTACCAAGACCCCTACGTGTTTCGAAAAGAACCTTAAGCCGTTTGTCCCGGCTGTCATTTGTGGACGTCAGAAAGTCGAAAGTTAGACAACTAGTCTTACCAAAGGATATCGTGTTACCCACTTACTGGGTTACGGAGGTTAGATAGGCAGTCGCTTCATGTAAAATACTGGTATTTAGCTGCTTTTGGTTGGACTAAAGCCAACACCAACCACATTGGGAAAATACTAGTTAGACGGTGAGTCATGAATGTAATAACATTGTGAGTAAACTTTATAATCGTATCGCAGAGAAAAAAAACAGTGTGACAAAACGTATAAAAGTAGGAAAGGTAATTAATAATAAAGGTTCAATTTTTTTTTTGTTTAGCCTATACTGTCCCACTGCTGGGCAAAGGCCTCCCCCAAATCCTTCCAGGAACCATTAAATGGTCAAAATCAAATAAAAAACAAACCATTTTACAAAACTGACAACCGTCTTCCAAAAACACTATAAAGTGAAAAATAATTTTAATTTCAAAAGTCGGTGTCTTTGGTTTTGTCTTTTCCTTTTTTTGCTAAATTATTTTCACTTTCTACAAATTCGTATAGGTACCTACCACTACTTGCTTTGTAAACAGTGATAGAAAGTTATAATAGCGTCACCAATATACTAGTGTACTCGTAGTGTACAAAATACGTAACTACCCAAGCAAAGTTATTAAAATTTAAATTGCACCCATAATCCAAAATTGCCGGGGATATAGCGTAACATATGGACAAAAAAATACAGTTAAATTAAGAACCTCCTCCTTTTTGAAGTCAGTTAATAACAACAAACAAAAATCACAACTAAAACCAAACAAATCTCCGCTTCAAGTCAGTTCAACTGAACAGCTACTGCGCAAGCGTCAATTAGCGTAACTTTATCCTGCGCCGGAGTGTCACGTTACTGTTTACATGCTATTTACGGCAACTGACATGTTCTGGTGACGGGTAGGCAGGAGCCCAGGCTGTGTGGTCTTCGTTATTCGTTGCCATATTTTGCCATGCGGTTTTTAGATAGATGAGGTGTTACAACTTACACCATATGATGTCATCATTTCAGCCGAAAGACGTCCACTGCTGGACATAGGCCTCCCCCAAAAGTTTTTGCCATAATCGCCATACTTGGCAGGCAGTTTTGTGATCGCAGCATAGTGGTAAAATACATAGAGAACGCTGATGCCCATTCTCTAGTAAGTCCCTTAGTGGCTTTCTACGACACCCACAGGAAGAAATGGGATGGTGCTATTCTTTTACGTCTGGCACGACACGGAACCCGTATGATGTATGAAATTATATTGTTAATTTTATATGTAATTTTTTTTTTTTAATACAATGCATAATCAATTAAGTTATTTATTTAATTTATGGCCTGAATCCCAGCAGTGGGAACATTATAGACTGATTATGATGATCATTAAAAGTGGTTCTATTACTTTTTATTAATAAATAAATTTAAAAAAAATTGTTTTAATTAATAAATTATTAAAATATTCAATTAATAATAAGGCTAAAATAAACATCTTTGGTTTATTCCAATTACCACGTAGAAATGGATATTCAATACCATTGATTTCAATTGAGAAATCAATGGTATTGAATATCCATTTCAAAAAGTTCTTCTGTATGAGCTAGATTTGGCTAAACTTGGACCTGGTAAGGTAATTTTTCAGACTTTTAGGCTTCCGACTTCTTTGATAGATTCGCAAAAAATTAAAATCAAAGAGTCGGCGTAATACAATCGGGATGGTCTAGCAAACTTTTCTAAATTACGTAAGAGGGGCTTAATTTTTTGAGTGACTGGTCACCCATTCACTTACTGTCTGTTTATTAACTTTAAGAAGGTACGCTCATTACAACTAATTCATCTATAGTAACGGTGACGTGGACCATGCAATAAGTAAACAAAATAATATATTTTTTTCTACCTTTAATCTACCCAAATGTTTCAGGAAGAACTCAAAGTATAGAATTTCCTAATTACGTAAACTATCTACTCAAAGGATCCATCGAAAGAGATGGATATCACGGTTGTGTTTCTGTGCTATCAGACGAAGATAATCATTGTGTACCTAGATAAAATATGATAAACAATGATAGCTATGTGCCTAATTCATCATAGTCCAACATATATCAACAGTTATATAGATAAGTTTTGGATATTTTTTGCAGGTTTATCGTTACGATGGCACTGTGTGTTTGTCTGCTTTTCAAAACTTTACTTTCTTAGACCTAGGCCCACTTTTGCGACCGTAGGTTATCTATACTAATATTATGAAGAGGAAAGATTTTATTGTTTCTTTGTTTGTTTGCATTGAATAGGCTCCGAAACTACTGAATCGATTTGAAAAATTCTTTCACTGTTGGGAAGCTACACTATCCCCGGGTGTAATAGGCTATATTTTATCCCCGTATTCCCACGGGGAACCGTTGAGCGCTGCTAGTCCTAAATAACTTGGAGTTAACAGCGAACTCAGGGTTAATCAAATAATTCATCTTGCGCCACCAAGAGTAAAGTTAAACTTTTAAATATAAAACATTCAGTTTTGGGTGGATTACTTAATTTGTTCCGTGTGGTGTCCGGGCGTAAAAGGATAGCACCATCCCATTTCTTCCAGTGGGTGTCGTAGGAAGCGACTAAGGGATTTACTAGAGAGTGGGCAGCAGCGTTCTCTTTGCATTTTACCACCATACTGCGATCGCCAACCCGCCTGCTAAGCGTGGCGATTATGGCAAACCCCCCCCTATGGAGGAGCCCTATGTCCAGCAGTGGACGTCTTTCGGCTGAAATGATGATGATGACTTAACAGGCTGGCTGTCATTTGTGGATATTTGACAGTTGTTACGAGTCGTCAGAAGCCCGAAAATTTGACAACCAGTCTTACCAAGGGGTATTCTATTACCCAATTACTGGGTTGTAGAGGTCAGTTAGGCAGTCGCTCCAGTTAGACTGGAAGCTGACCCCAATATGTTGGGGTCATCTACCTAGCATTTTCCCAACCATGATGATGACATAACAGGATACAGACATTAAAATGTTATTTTATGTTTCGTCGATTGAACTGCAATGTTCCCAACTCAAAAAACCCCTACTTATGTTTGGATAAAGATATAATGAGTATTGTTGAATTGTCAAATTGAAGGTCTTTGTCTTTGTGAGTTATGCAATTAGGCCGCAGTTTATTTCTTGTCGGTATTCTTTAAAGCTGATGATTTATTACCAATGAAATTCTCGTTGAAATCGGTCGAGCTGTTTTGGAGATTTGCTGGGAAAAAGACAGACAAACAATTTTTTTTTTTTAATTTACTTAAATACTTTCAAATACATTTAGTAAAGAGCCGTTATTTTGACACTGCAAACAGACACTTCAATTTTATTTATTTGTATAGAATTACTTTCGTCCCTGTTGTACAGACGCCAGCACATCAAGCTACCCCAAACTGTCAAATTTTACCAATATACTTAAGTGATAAAGTTGAAAATCTATCAAAGAAATTTGACAGATTGGGGTAGCTTGATG
The DNA here is from genome assembly GCA_949987655.1 of Polymixis flavicincta. Taxonomy (NCBI): domain Eukaryota; kingdom Metazoa; phylum Arthropoda; class Insecta; order Lepidoptera; family Noctuidae; genus Polymixis; species Polymixis flavicincta. Next base: position 1,744,923 of record OX465195.1, on the reverse strand, counting down.
TGCTGGCGTCTGTACCTATTTTGTCTAAGTAACTAATGTATTCCTTCTATCAATGTAGATCCATCATAGAATCATCCACTGTAAAAGCATATTAATCTAATCTAGAATATGACTACAAACCCATCATAAAGATCCAAATTGGAAATAGTCCTGCCCCGTCAGGCAGCATTGAGTAGACCAATATGCTAAGTATATTATTCTTATATGAAAATATAAAAACCCTACTACGTACTTACTTACCTCTATAAAAATACCACCATCATAAAAGTTAATTCTCCTACATTTGATTAAACCACAAAGACGACTATCCAATTACGTAATAGTGAAACCATTTTTTACTTTATTACTCTCGAATACCAACGTAAGAATACTAGAAAATACTGCCAACATAATAACTAGACCGCCAAGGGTGCCAACGTAAAACTAGTACCAACATTACCAACTTTCGCAAGGCTGCCAACCTACCTACACTTTCTAACCTACAGAGTAAATATACAGGTATCTCTGTAGCTATAGGCGATGCTTTTAGCAGGATTGCTGGGGGTGGGACCAGCCCCTAAGTGCGGTCGTTGACCCCTCCCCACGGGGTGGATTTTAAAAATACATCGCGCCATCGTTTCTCAATGTATTTCAGTTTGTTTAAGTTTGATTTTTTATTGTTATTGATGTAAATTCGATTTTGTAGTGGACTTTTTCTTTTTGTTTTTACGTGTTTGAATATTTCGAATTAATAAACAATTTTTTAGCATTCTTCATACTGTGGCTTATAACAATGTTGTGTGTTGGTAACAATGGTTCACTTCTAGTTTTTTTGTTACAGTGCTTTTGAAAGTTACTCAGAGGTTGTTAGTTGTAATAAGCAGATGGAAAGGAACTAGAACACTGCGCTGGCGTGACGGCGTGATATAGATTCCCAACTTACTATATAGAATATTGTTAGTCAATTACAATAAAATATGTAACATGTGAATGATGATTACCAGTGATCGGAATAGGCTGACTATATTTGCCTAAACTTCGGAGAACAGAGACAGAGCGTGGAGACTTCCTTACGACTGTATTTTTTTTCCCGGAATCTGAGAAGAATCTTCAATAAGTTGAAAATAAGCTTTATTCAAGATGTGTAAAGCCTACTTTTAACTAAATTTGGAATTACCAAATTTTAGGAATTTTCACGTAAAATCCCGACAAAAATAATCTAACTTTAATTCATGTATTCGAATTATACTTACGACCCAACTAACTGTTGTATCAAATCACATTACGTTTTGTCAATAAGTATTTTCGGGATTTAACGTGAAAATCCCGAAAATTTGGTAATTGCAAGTTTAGTTAAAAATAGCCTTTACACTTCTTAAATAAAGTTTATTTTCAACTAACTGAAGATTTTTCCCGAATCCCGGGAAAAAAATAGTCGTAAGGAAGTCCCCACTTTCTGTCTCTGTTCTCCGAAGTTTAGGCAAATATAGTCAGCCTATTCCGATCACTGGTGATGACGAATGAATGTAACATGTCATAATCAAATAATTTAGTCTTAATACTAGAACATAAAGTGACCCTAAAGGTGATGTTCTTCAGAAAGTTCAGTTGCGTAGTACTCGCAAACGGCAACCGACCAGACCAGTATGAACATAAGTAGACGAGGCAAAAGGACTATGTAAGGATCGTACCAGGTGGCGTTCTATAGTTCCTACCTACCCCCATGGGAAAAGGCGTGAGTTTATCTATGTATATGTGTATGTGTGTTATTCTTAATCACATCACTGTTTAAATAAAAAAAAATAGTTTAAAAATTAAAAAACACGCTTTTAAAACCAAACTAAAAAATAGAAAATAATTTATTCTATTAAAAAGCGTGGAGTGCGTGACATTTATTGATTGTAAAAATACTTCAAAAAGCACCCCACGCTTTTTATTATTTATTTTCAATTTTTTAGTTTTGCTCACTACAAAAGCGTGTCTTTTCAGTTTTTTTTGTTGTCTTTACTAGTTTTTTTTTTAATTATTGAATTGTCATCGGTCCTCGATAAGTCTACAAAGTTTAATTGAAATCTGACCGTTTGAAGTGAGTCAAAATCAAGTCCAAAAAAGAGTCGGTTACGAACAAACAAACATACAGGTGAAGCTAATAAAAGCGAGTTTATTATTAAAAAAAGGAAAAAAATTACAATGAAAAGAGAATTTTCAATTCCAACGGAAAAGTAGCAGTAAACACTGCTTTGAAGACAGTCTTGACATAAAACCTGCCCCTTTTTTCTACGAACCCTAAAAACTCGACACAAAGCGATGGGTCATTTAGTATCCCATAAAAAACTGCTCTCAATCATTCTATGGAGTAACACGAAGCACTTTAACAAATTGATAGGCTTCTAAACAATAAGGAAAAATTATCATAAGGAAATTCCCCATGGCCACGTAAAAACGTCACAAATTGTGGCATTTCATTATCTCAGGGTCGCGGTTCGGTTGCCGCATCAGGTATCCGACTGACCTTCAACTATTTTTTCGTTGTAGGAACAGAAAATTCTAGTCAGGAGTGAATCATCGCCACACTTTTTCGGTTATACTTGTTGTACGTCGTGTCTTATTAAGGAATATCGTGTTACCCAGTAACTGGGTTGTGGAGGTCAGATAGGCAGTCGCTCCATTTAAAATACTGGTATTCAGATCCATCCGGTTAGACTGGAAACCGACCCCAACATAGTTAGGAAAAGGCTAGGCTCATGATGACGTGTTGTACGCTCGGGTCATGGCTCCCTTTTTAAGGAAATATCTGGCCAACTGGTCGATACTTCATGTGACCAGTGGGCTGTCTTTTGGCCAAAGAATTAGCATTGCCATTCACCGTGGCAATGCTCTTTTGGGATGACAGCGATGCGAACGTCTACTTCGACACCTAAGTGTCCCCTTTTTTTTAAGTTTTTAGTCAGTTCGTTTTTCATTTTATTTAGTACTATGTGCAAATAGTTCGTTTTTTACGATTAGGTATGAGCAAGAAAAAATCTGGCCTCTCCCACACCATTAGTAGCCCCGAAAGGCCACTAAGAGATTTGTTCTAGCGGTTCATCAGCAGCTTCTCTCGTTCGTTCTAGTACTTTCATTAGGAGGCCCATTGATAATCTGTTAGTAGGTACCTAGAGCTTGAAAACGATCCACTACTGAGTATTTTCTCCGCCACCCGTTTTTGAACTAATTGCCATACTGATATTAAACCTATTCGCAGTTAAAAAGATTCTGCACTCCTCTTAGTGTATTTGCTATACTTTCATCATCTTAGACATAATCAGCCTATAATGGCCCCACTGCTGGGACACAGGCCTCCTCTCGTCGAGAGGGATCAACATCTTAGGAGTGAATTACTATTTGACGTAATAACTACTTCTCCTCACCATGACGAGATCTTAAAAAATGATTTCGTTCTTGCGTTTTTTAAAGTAAGTAGTTCGAGTTGAAAAACGACGTTATGTCCTTGTCCGCAGGTTATTCGGCACAAAATGCGACAAATGTGGGTCCTCCTTCAGTAAGAACGACTTCGTGATGAGAGCTAAGACGAAGATCTACCACATCGACTGCTTCCGGTGTTGCGCCTGCGCCAGACAACTTATACCAGGTAAGTACTATGTCAAACCTTTCCAGTTTATCTTGTAAGCTAAAATATATTAATTTTCATCGTATTGTGCTCTTTTCCTATTTTTTTCTCCTTTAATTCATGATTATAACTCAAACATTTTCGGGAATAAGTAAACTGAACTGCATAGCTATTCACAACTATTCGACAGGCTAGCATTTCGGAAATGACACATTTTAGCGTACCTACCCGATGTGTCTTGCCACGACAGCAAATAGCAGTCGGAAGAATAGCGTTCGTCTATTTGATTAGTACAAGTTTTTTGGGTTTTGGATTTCTGAACTGAACTCCTTACGTTATTCCTATCTTTACGGGTTGCCAGAAGTCCGAAAGTCTGACAACCAGTCTTGCGAAGGGGTATCGTATTACCCAGTTACTGGGTTGTGGAGGTCATATAGGCAGTCGCTCCATGTAAAATATTGGTATTCAGTTGCATTCGGTTAGACTGGAAGCCGACCCCAACATAGTTGGGAAAAGGCTAGGCAGATGATGATGAATTTATATTTAAACTTATCAAAACTGGAAGTATCGTTGATTCGTTATCATTTTCAAATTCGAAGTTCGTTTCGCGTATTCAAAAGCTCTTTCTGGCTTTGAATTTCTTTAACAAACAATTTATTTTTTCTACAGGTGACGAATTCGCGTTACGAGAAGGAGGGGCCCTATATTGTAGAGAAGATCACGATGTATTAGAAAAGGTTGGTTCATTAAGTACTTAGACTAGATCTCAAAACTCACTGTGAATGTGAGTCCCATGCAGGCTAGATCGAATACCTACATGACTTATTAACAGTATGGAGGTTTTGAGTATTTTGTATAAATGATCTACAAAAATTACCTGCAGTACTGCAGGCTTAGCAGCAAAAATAGAAAGAGTCATGCTTTCTATTTTTACGGAGAATAGACAGTGATTTTTAAATACAAAGTTACATTTTGGTGCTCCATTTATGACATCGCACCATAGATATCCTTCCACAATCTGTCATTTTGTCTTTCGTTTCTAACGATCTTTGTCTAGGTGCTTTTAAATGTAGGCTGTTTCAGAAGAATATTTCTTTCCAAACTGTCAAAATTACATTGACATCAAACTTTATACTCGACGGCCACAAAGTGTATACGATTATCTACAAAATCATGATTCGTTTAGAACGCATAACTGTGATATTAATAGAAAAACATAGCTATCTTCTTCTATTGTACAAAATATAATAGTCATGTCTATTCTTCCGTCGACAAAGCGGTGCTCGTGCTAAGCCTGCTGGTAACGTCGTGTGTCGAGTTTTTGAGCTCCCTAAGATAGGGTTGACGTACACGATGACTGATGCATGCATGCTGACTGTTAGGAAAGGTCAACTCAAAGCTGCAATGGCTCTTTCTTCAGAAGGACCTTCCAGACATGGCCCAGCATTGTTAGATCACATAAAATCCAAAAAATATTATGTTTAGACTTTAAAAGGGATCATGACCTCCGAATTGATTGCGAAATTTCTTCTCAGGGATCAGTCAGCTAGAAAATGCCAGCGCCATCTAGTTTTAAAATATTGGCGAACAAAACATTGATGTGTCCAAAGTTCCTATCTCATAAGATCTACTTACTGGAATAACATTTAATTTTATTGACAACCCTAGCTGTTAATAATAAAATTGGTTGTCCATTTTGGAACGGTCCGCTTGCACCAAATCTAAATATATACAGGGTTATTGGAAAAACACCAACAACCTCTTAAGAGGTCATTGTACTCATCATTATGAACAACTTTTGATATGGGAGCAAACCTGAAATCCCAAAAAAGAAATCAGCTGTTCCCTACATTTTGATGAGTTATACGAACATAAATGTAAGGAACGGCTGATTTTTTTTAGCGATGTCAGGGTCGGTCCCATAATAAAAGTTATTCATAATGATGAGTACAATGACCTCTAAAGAGGTTGTTGGTGTTTTTCCAATAACCCTGTATAACATATTATTCGGTCTCTGACATTTTCGAGCGATTGACTGAAGACGAACAATTTCTTGAATTCGTTCAGCACCAAGACCATGTAGGACGTACGTTAAAATATCGCGGCGGCATGTTACCGCGCATTGAATTTTCAACCGTCGGTGTTTATCAGAGTGTTGAGTATTCAACGGAGTGCATCTTAGCGCGTCGAAAAAACAGTGTTTGATTTTCAACTCTCGACTTTAAGGAGTGCGTTGAAGATCCAGTGGCAAAAAAAAATCCCGTCGCTCTATTTTTACGTCCTTGCAAACGAAGACTAAACGTATTTTATGAGGAATATACCGTACCTAATTCATGTAGATGTACATATGTATGCAAACTGTTATTATTTTCTCATCAAAAACAATATTATTTCCATCTGGAAACTCTTCTAAATATTTCTTTTCTCTAAATTACATCTTGTTTTTCTTGCTTTATCAACTTACTCATTGGCCATTTTCTATTAAACTGTAGCTAGATAAAGTCGCTTCTTGAAAATCTTCGTTATGTACCAGCGAACATGCTATGAATTTGTCTAAAAACAGTGAAATTCATTTGTTCAGAGCACGACCGCCAGCAGCGCCACCAGCGGGAACGCTGAAAGCAACAACAACACAACTTTAAGCAACAATAATTCACATCATCCACATGAACTTGGTTCTATGTCTGGTAAGTTAATGTTAATATTGGAATATCGTATTCATCATCGTTTGTTACTCAATCGCGCAAAAACAACTGAACGGATTTGTATGAAATTTGGCACACAGATAGTTTATAACTTGGATTAACAGGTAGGATACTTTTTATTCCGGTAGCATGTTCCCGTGGGGTAATTTTTCACCGTCACGTGGGCAAAGCCACTGGATTGGGAATAGCTAGTTATATCCAAAATCCTGAACAAGATACCTAAGTATACGGGCAACTCAGATTTTTTGTGCAAACATTTGTCTGTCCAAAAAATTTGCATTTCGTTTGACGTGAGTGATGTTGTGAATTCACAATGAACTTATTCGTCCGTTAAAAGGCACTACAGAAATAAAAAGAAGAATAATGCAGACTTCGTGTACAGCAGACAGGATCGTATATACTGTACAAATAGACCATTGTCTGTGTAGCGCCTAAGCAGGGTGAGAAAAGCGTTTGAAATTTAAATAATCGTAGCTGTGCCAAAGAAATTTATAAAGCCATCTTAGATTTCTTCAAATTCAAATTTTAAATCGTTTATTTGCAAATATGGGTAAACAATTTGTAAGAATTGTATATCATAGTCCTGGTATCACCATATTTCAGAAAGAAAACACAACACATTTAAAACTAAACAAAGTAAAATAAGAATGAGATCAAAAACACTTGTTTCAAAAGAAATCTTATACTTAATGCTGTAAATATTCAGATACACTGCAATATGATAAGTAGGCGATATTTTTAACCGACTTCAAAAAGAAGGAGGTTATCATCAATTCGACATGTTTATATATTTTTTTTTTTTTTTTTTTATGTATGTTCGGGCATAACTCCGTCGTGTATAGACGGATTTGCAAAATTATTTTTTTGTTCGAAAGGGGTTTATTCCGAAATGGTCCCATATAAATTTCATATAGATCTGATGATGCGTTTCGGAGACAGACAACGGAACTCTTCAAAACATTACAGCAAATCAACCGCGAATGCTGCTATCGCATAAATATGCATTGTTTTGATCCCAAGGATGATGAAATTTTGAATTGGTGTGGGGTAGGTAACTAAAAAGTGAAAAATAAAAACTTTTTTCAAAAAAATAACAACCGACTTCCAAAAAAACACTACAAAGTGTAAAATAACTTTAATTTCGGAAGGCGGTGACAAATAATTAAAATAACTACAACTGCAAAGTCACCGACTTCCGAAATTAAAGTTATTTTACACTTTGTAGTGTTTTTTTGGAAGTCGGTTGTAATTTTTTTGAAAAAAGTTTTTTTGTTACATATTGAGTTTTTTTTTTACAATTACTACATAACTTCAAGCAAGAATCTTCAAGAAGACTTGCTAAGCTACAAAAAAACGTTTAAAACCTTGAAAGCGGCGCCAGTAGGTAAACTATAAACGCCACCTGGCAAATCCAGTTTGAGCTATTTACACAACTGACAAAGCTTTGATTGAACCAAGAAAAAATCGTAAAAATATAGCGCCATGAAGTAAGTACCAATCCTAGTTACCGGTCAAGTTTGAGTAAGTACCCCTTCGGGCTCTTGACACTAGCACCGAGTCTCAAAGAACGATCCTCATGCCATAGAGCGAGCAGTTAACAGTACGTCGAGTAAAGAACCTGCGACAAGGGAGTTTCTAGTAGAGATACCTATTAGCTTAAGAGCTATGGATGTGGAAGATGATATGGTTAGAAAGGGTGTGACTACTGAAATGAAGACTAATAGAGAACTACAGAAGAAGAAGAGATGTTTCCCCGACCCCTGGTAAAGTGTGTAATGGCAGGAGACTGATGATGATTTCGTTTAAGAGCTAAACTTTCAGGGTGCGCAATCAGAATTTTTACAAGACATTACTTTTCCTTGAAAATACTCTAATCATGTAACTCTTTGACTATATCAAATCCCGTTTTATTTCTAGAACATACAAATTAATAAAAAAAATCTTTAAGGCCCCTAGTAGGTAGGTATACCTAGGCATCCTCCAAAATTTGCTAGATTGTCATTGTCTTCGCTTTCTTTTTCCAAAAAGCAATACCTTACTTTCTTAAAACTACTTTTTACACCGTGCCCTATTTTTTTTTTCCAAATCCTGTAAAGGTTCCGTCATGTCATTCCAACAGACGGAACTACAAAAAAATCTTACAAAGGCGCGGCAACGGCGTAAAAATAAAAATAAGGAACCTAAAAGATCATACATCAAACACGTAAACAGCGATAGCGCACGAAACCGCCGCAAAACACTAGTCTACAATCTTAACATCAACCAATATTAGATCTACCATATCATAGGTACACGCGATTACCTGACCTTATCGATATTATCGTTACAAATTCGAGTATCGATAATCGTTTCGCGATCATGCCGTGATTTGTCGATAACACCTTTGATGTGTGCCGACAAAGGCGCCGACGCGTTTGATAATGCCGAACAGAGTTAGTCGCTTGTACTATTTATCGGTTAATTAAAAAATGTGTAAATCTAGTTCGGGTGAAATAGATAATGATGATTTGGAGTGCTGAAGGTGATAACATTCGTTTTCTTACTTTTTGTATTTTAGCGAGTCACCTCTATAGTTGAAGGATAGTGAATTTGCGTTATCATCTCGAGCCGGAACAATTTTAAATTTATTTCTCTTTATTCAACACTAGAATTAGCGTCAAAACACGAAGGACCATTTTTCAATACACAATCCGAACCGAAGGACCAGTTTTCAATACACAACAAAGGTCTTAGTTGATAGGTGCTTTACTTCGTGTAAATTATTTCATCACCACTGCTCTCAAAACGGTGAAGGATACCGTGAGGAAACCGATATGTCCTAGAACCAAAAATTCGAAGACATGTGACATCTACCAACCCACACTGGGCCCGCGTGGTGGATTACGGCCCACTTCCTCTCACAAAGAGGAGGCCTATGTCCAAGCAATGGAAACAATGTAGGGTTATTATTTTATAGGTATCTTACCTGCATTATGATGTTCCCCTATAGTTTCTAAAGTACTTTAAACAATATTGGATTCAATTCTATGATCATTGATTAACGTAATGAAGTGTCGGAATTCAAACAGCATAAAGAGAAGTAAGCTATAATGTCCCTTACGTTCTTTTCGCCCCAAGAGCAATAATTTCCAACTGGGTATTCCTTAGGGAAAACTGCTCACCATACATTTTTAAAGCCATTTCACACTGTCCAGTCAAAAACTAAAATAATTATATCTAATTAGGAATGTACAAAGGTGTCAGTAGATTACTAGGGATTATGAAGGTGTCAAATAGGGATACAGTGGACAGGGGCAGTAATCCAGGTTATTAGTGACCCTCTGTTGTATTGGAGATGGTTGACGCTGGATTATGTTATTGTAATATTGTTTGTTTGTAGATTCGTGTGTGTGCATAATTTTTGTTACTTTTGTTGGGGTAGAGGACTGTTGATGTTTGTTTTCGTGTATGAATGATTAAACTTAGAATAAAATTGTGTATCTCGACAAATACGTTGATCAATTGAATCAACAAAACAATTTTATTGTTATGAACTTTAATACATATGTAATATCTCTGTAGGTAACAATATTGTTATTACTCGTTATGGCCTATTACTATAAAACAATTAATTTTATTTTGAACTATCACGCCTCTCACGACTTCATCCTCTTGAAATATTCACACTAGACCTTCAATGTCGCATAGCGCTTTTAGTTCGTTTTCACTTAGCGTTATGTCTGACTTTATTTCATCACCACTGCTCTCAAAATAGTGAGGAAACTGGCATGTCCTAGACTGAACCTGGTCCGCGTGGTGGATTATAGCCCACTCCCTAACACCGAGAGTCCTGTGTCTCTGCAGTAGGAACACTAGAGGCTGATTTTGCTGGAAATTATCAATAAGCTATTAAGTACGTTGAATAGAACTACATAAATTTAGTAGTTAACATGACATTTTCTTCTCTCCTCAGACTCAGGCAGTGAATCAGGCTCGCACAAGAGCGGGCGCGCACGCACCACGGCTGCAGCTGACGGGAAACCGACGCGCGTGCGCACCGTCTTGAACGAGAAGCAACTACATACCTTGAGGTGAGACTTGTAGCATATTATTGTCATCTACTCTAGACTAGAAATCGTGTAACATGACTGCATGAATTCAGCACTCGAGTCTAGACCTCCTTGTGTAGAAAACTTTCGTTGGTTATCTAAAAATAATATGTTTCATAGAGAAATGAAATATTTGAGCATTCGTTTTTTTTTGTTTATAACCGACAAAAAATCTACGCTATCCTATATAGGTCTAGAATAATTATTATACTGAATTCATGGGTACAGTTTGCACACTAGTTATTTTTTCATCCTGTAATTAACTAATGTACCTATTCATGCTTGGAAAATAAATGAACTGTAGATAAGTTATTCACTTAGTTTGTGATAGGCATATAAAAAATCTCAGCTCTATCCTGCGGGCTTAGCATGACGCTTTGTATTTCTACGAAGAATAGACAGTGCTTTTTCAATACAAAGTGAAATTTCGTTCCTACATTTTTTTATCGCACCGTAGATATCCCTCTACAATCTGTCATTTAATCTTTCGTTTCTAACGATATTTGTCTAGGTCCTTATAAATGTAGACTATTTCAGAAGAACATATCTTCCCAAACTGTCAAAATCACACTGACAACAAAACTTTCTACTCGACGGCCACAAAGCATATAGGATTATCTACAAAATCATGATTTGTTTAGAACGCATAACTGTGATAATGAATAGAAAAACATAGCTATCTTCTTCTATTGTACAAAATTTAGTTAATAGTCATATCTATTCTTCCGTCGACAAATCGGTGCTCGTGCTAAGCCTGCTGGAAGCCATGGTTTTTCTCGTACTTAAAGTCTAGTAAAACTACATTAGGGCATTATTCCTGCTAGGTATTCGGATTCTTGCTTTGTCATGCTATTACACATTAAATGTAGTACTTCATCACAGAAAAAAGACTATACATCTCCTAAACCAACTTTAACTCTCCACAGAACCTGCTACGCCGCAAACCCTCGCCCTGACGCCTTAATGAAGGAACAGCTGGTGGAGATGACCGGCCTAAGCCCGCGCGTTATCAGGGTCTGGTTCCAGAACAAACGCTGCAAGGACAAGAAGAAGACCATCCAGCTGAAGATGCAGATGCAACAAGAGAAGGTGGGTCCTAATGGGTTGAAGACTCTGATTGTGTCAGGAGTAAGTGTATATCAGATTTTCCAAAGAGTTTGATGATCGCAGTATGTTGTTACAAGCACTTACAAGCCTGTACTTGTTTCCTGGATTTCATTAGCTATAGATGGTATTCTCAATTTCGTTTTCACCAGACTTGTAAAAATACAAATTGTTGTTGATCAGCTTCCTAATTGCGTAACACTTTTTCAATCACAAATTGAGGGTTTTGGAGAAAATTCCTAATCCATTGCTTCATAGGTTTGAATAGTTCATCTGCTCAACGAAGTAAACAACGCAACGAGCATGGCAGAACTGTCAAAATGAAAGACAAAGCGATCAACTGTCATTTTATGTGTGTTACGCAATCTAATCCACGTTTTTCCGTTGCATACAAAACTGTAGCTAATAAAATCCATAAATATTCTCAAAAATCAGAAATTTAAGTATCTAGTTCTACGTTACTAAGAGGAGTTGGCTAGTGTCTGAGTACTCCCAAAAAACCTTTTGACAAACCCAAATAGGAAGAAAGAATAAACACAGAAATATGTCTTTCTTTCATAAAAAACAATGATCTCCTGCAATTTCTGAAAGCCTGATCAACAATAAAAGTGGTGTAGACTCTCATTTTTAGTTTTGATTCAAAATATGTATAACGCTAACTTTGACAGCAATGGAGACTATCTTATTCTCTTGATGCCATAGCTCAGGTATTTTGCATGCCATAAACAAACCATCTCTTCGCCTATAGAATCTCTAGGTCACGCTGTCCCTCTAATCAACTTCAAACACCATAAGTAACGAAAACCTCTCTATTTGTCGAAGGTCCCAAGTTATCTTCACGAGTACGACGCCACGGGATCGCTTGCCTACCAGTGGTACCCCCATTGACATGTATCTGGCTATCTGTCACCTGTGTGGGAAAAGTTTTAAATAAAACGTGAGAATTCAGAGAATCGTCGTTTTTCTAGCTAAAGATCTGTGAAAGAAGTTAGCAATTAATTACTCTGCATTTTTCTAACTGCAATGGTTATTGTAGCTGTTCCATCTCAAATCATAACCCTGAATATCTGGAAAAATTATTACCTAAGGCTGAAACCGAATTCTGATCATCAAAGCGGCAGAACCGCTGTCAAATAGCCTTGGCGCTAATAAATTGATTAAGCAAGCCAAAAGGCCTTTTAGAGGCCAGGAGATTGTTTACCTATAATGCCATCTTAGTCATTCTCCATTACATAAATCGACGATGAAGTTAATGCCATCTGCCCATTCTGTGATTTCTCATGGAGGTTGAAATCTTAGATTATAAGTAGATGTGTTGCTCTTTCATGAGACTAGCAATGCATTTAAGATAAGGTCTAATCCCATTTTACCACATCTCTCATTCCACATACAACTCTTTCGTAACAAAGAGAACAGGAGACAGAGTATAATTTTTGTTCTAAAGTCAAAGTCAAATCGGCTCTCAAAAGGCACTTCTGACTATCAATATAGAATGGATTCTTCAGTTGATTCCAATGCCATCCATGTCTGATCCCAACTACGTGCCATTTCCAGGCATACTTCATGCAATGGACCCCAAAAGTAACAAATGAAACTCTCTTATTGTCGAAGGTCCCAACTTATGCTTTGCCACAGGAAGGCCGGCGGCTCGGCTACATGTCCATGGGCGTGCCGCTGGTGGCGGGCTCGCCCGTGCGCCACGAGGCGGCCGGCTCGCTCGCGCTGGAGGTCACCGCCTACCAACCGCCCTGGAAGGCGCTCTCGGACTTCGCGCTGCACGCCGACCTGGACAGGGCTCCGCAACACAGTGCTGCGTTTCAACAGCTTGTAAATCAGGTTAGTATTACATCATGAATGGTAAAGTCTGTGTGCCAATTTTTCTACACTGAAGATCGTGATGAAGACACTCGTATAAATTGTTTGATTGATTTCTAAAACTAATAAGGCAAATCTGTAAACCGGTTATAAAAAGTGGCCAGTAACTATAGTAGATTCAAGTTTTAATTAGATTACATTATTTAATTCTTCTCACGTTGAATTTGTACCAAATGTACAGACACTAACCGCATACGCTAAAAATTTGTAAAGAATAAAATTGTTCCTTAGTCCTTTTAATCTACAACATAACATGCACACTTAAATAAATTTATGAAAATCGATATAACCATCGAAATTTTACAGATAAGTCTATTCTATACTGACCATAACCGCCCCATCAGCCTCTTAGGATCAGCCCAAACATCACGAGACCATCCCCTCTAAATCTGAGACCTAACAGCAGAATTATGTGTAACAAAGTATTGTGATTACTTCCAGATGCATGGCTATGACATCCCGAACCTGCCTCCGCCACGACCTCCCCACGGAGAGGACAACTACGTCACCTACCTAGAGAGTGATGACTCCCTCCCCCCTTCACCCTAGTGTCGTGTGATGTAATACAAAAACTTTGTGTGTGAACCTTGATTGACTTTGAATAATGGCATCGAGACGTTCTGGAGAACTGCAAAGGAGTTCGATGGTTAGAAATTGTTTGGTGAACTCCGTTTTTGGTTTGATGAAATTGTTGATAGTGTAAAGATAAAATAATTGTGAATAAATGTGGAGTTTTCTATACATATTCTGTAAATTAAACAACAGTGACATTGTCGTGAATGTGCAAAAAGTTTCGCTAGAGGATTGCCCTGTACAGTTTTAATAACAGATGGTTTTAGATCAAGACAATTTATTCAGTAATAAATAGAAGTGGTAATTTTTAACCGACTTCAAAAAGAAGGAGGTTATCAATTCGACATGTTTATATTTTTTTTTTTTATGTATGTTCGGGCATAACTCCGTCGTATATTGACGGATTTGCAAAATTATTTTTTTGTTCGAAAGGGGTTTACTCCGAAATGGTCCCATTACAATTTCATATAGATCTGATGATGCGTTTCGGAAGCAGACAACGGAACTCTTCAAAAAATTACAGCAAATCAACCGCAATTGTTGCTATCGCATAAGTATGCATTGTTTTGACCCCAAGGATGATGAAATTTCGAATTGGTGTGGGGTAGGTAACTAAAAAGTGAAAAATAAAAACTTTTTTCAAAAAAATAACAACCGACTTCCAAAAAAACACTACAAAGTGCAAAATAACTTTAATTTCGGAAGGCGGTGACAAATAATTAAAATACACATCCAAAGTCACCGACTTCCGAAATTAAAGTTATTTTGCACTTTGTAGTGTTTTTTTGGAAGTCGGTTGTTATTTTTTTGAAAAAAGTTTTTGACTTTACAAATCGAAGCGATGTTATTGTTAAAAGTGATGAAAGTCTTCTTCGAAACCGGTAGGCAAGACACCTGCGGTACCTAAAATTATGAGCTAAAGTAAATCAAAACTTATCAGAAATCTGGGAATAAATTGTTTCAAGATTTTTTATTTCATTGTTCTTATTATGAAATAAGTGGCCAGTAATTTTAAAAAGAGAGCTCCTGTATGCAAATAACAATTTCTAGTAGGTACCTACGAACTTATTCTTTTTTATGTTGAGGCTTCGAAATACAAAGTGACTAACAGTGGACTTACTTAGACGGAACCGCATTTCTTAGAAGAAATGCGATCACGTGCTCCGTGGCGTTCTTTCCGTACCACCGTATTCCTCTGCTTTTATCTTGGTTACAACATTTCCGGAATTACCGCACATCACCAAACACCGAAATTAGAATATTATTTTAAAATCATAATACTTACTACACTGATTTTTTTCTATTATGTATAAAACTTTGTTTATTTATTAAATTAGATATACTGTTATTGAAAGAAACAAATCTACACATATTTAAAGGTCTTGCGCACACGTATAGGTGTCTTGCGTAATAGGTAGTTCGTCCATTTTGGTAAAATTTTACTCTACAGCGGTAGGTAACTGTGACTGTAATTTAAGTAGTTTTGAATTTTTGGGTTAAACGTTAGCGAAATCGAGTCAACAAACGATTCTGAATAATCTAATTTCAGAGTGTGCATTAATTCAGTTACAGTTTATACGCTAAAAACAAACAGGGATATGACAGTGATATACTTTAAATCGTAAAAAAATATTAGACTAGTAGTATAGACCAGGGAACAAACAGAGGAACACTTAAGTATGAATTGAATGCCAACGATCACGAGACCGCGTTTCTTCTTAATAATCATCTGCCTACCAGTTTCCTAAATACGTTGGGGTCGACTTCCAGTGTTACCGGATGCAGCTGAATATCAGTATTTTACATGGAGCGGCTGCCTACCTGACCTCCACGACCCAGTTACTGGCTAATACGATAACCCTTGTCAGACTTTCAGGCTTCTGACGACTGTCAAAGATCCACGAATAACAGCCGGAGTGGTCTTGGTATGTAAAGATGTTTAACCAAACGCGCCAACCCACGGACCAACCGCGCCAAGCTTAGTTATTAGTTAGCCACAAGCCCCTCTCAATAATAAAGGGTCCTTCGTACTTAGCCTAGGAATGTTCATAGGTACCTTCGGTAAAGTAAAAGGTCAATTGGGTATTGAAGCTAATCATTAATTAATTTATGCTGACCTGCTCCATAATTGCGTAACTCACGATTAATCATAATCTGTTTCGTTTTGAAACAAATTGTTAAACCATTGCTTCGTATGACCGAAAAATGTGTCTGTTCAACAACGTAAATAACGCAATGAACATTGTTGAACTGTCAAATTGAAACAGAATATGATTAATCGTGAGTTACGCAATTAGGGTGCTGGTAGCTAACTGGGATAGTGCTAACGTCGTATTTTTTTTTTTTTCAAATTAATTGCCTGTTCCTACTTGGCAATTATGCCTTAATACTTCGAAATATCGTGAAATAAGTTTTTGAGCAGTAACAATTGAACTAGTGGAAATTACTATTTGTATTAATAAAGTATTACATTATATAAAAGTCCAGAAATTTAAAAAAAAAAATCACGATTAGAAACAAAAACTGACTCAGTCATATGTTTTTTTAATCGTGCCTTTTTCTTTGTTTTCTTTTTTAACGCTCGTTATTACTGCCCAAAGCGAAAGATTAAACATATTAAAAACTATATGTTTACTATTTTAATGTGATGTTTACCATTAGTTTGTATTATAATAAATAAATGTACTTACTTATAGTTTAAATTCTTACCTCTGGGTATGTTTTTTTATGATTTTTATCATGATGATCTGTTAGTGTTTTCGATGTTGTAGATAGATTTCAATGTAAATATAACTGTATAAATTAGGTATGGATATGTAATTATATTTACCTACTAATAATATAAGCGTGTATATCTAAGGCCTTCTTTATTGATGTAAAAAAAATAGTCACTTTTATACTATTATAATTTTACGTATTATTAATAATTGTCATTTACAATAATGTATCTGTCAAAATGATGTAAACAATATTTTTGTTTCTTTTTTTTTCATTTTTGTATCGCATATTCTAGATAATTGTATCGACATTTTTTGTAAAAAAAAAACGATTTTAATTGTTCTAACTCGATAGAAATTACCAGAAAGTTAATTTATTCGGTAGCTAATTACACTGTACTTAGATTGTGAGCATAATATTAATAAAACTATTGAGTACGTATTAAAATTTGTTTTTGGTCCATGAACCTTTAATGGTCCTTGGTTCCCCGTTTTCCTTTATTTAAAATAATAATAAGAGTTGGTATCAGTGGCGTAGCTACCACCATATCAACCGTATCAATGATATGAGGCCCCCAAGCTCCTGGGCCTCCTCGTACCCGATGTTATTATACTGCATGTAAAAAAAAAATTTTTCAACACCTCCAAAGATGTTGATCAGAGACTCGTAATGAATGAAAACATAGTAAAAATATGAAAATGTACGTGATTTGTTTGTCTTACAAAGGCTTCAACAGGAACCAGACAATTTTTTATAAGCGTTTGCATTAATTTAGCTAAGCAGAAAATTTTATCTATCCGAGTCAGGATGCCCCAAGTTTCGAGTGCTCGAATTTTCGAGCTCGTTGCGCGCGCTCTTGCTTTCTCTCGGTTTAACCTTCCGAGTCAGGAAGCTGTTTTCTTTCGATTTTAATAAAAATAAAAGGATGTCGACTTTTTGAGCTTGGCCACAGTGAGGTAAAAAAGGGGCCATGTATTAAGATTTGTAAGGGGCCCCCTAAAAACCTTGATACAGGGACCAGGGACCCTTTAGGACATGATACGCCACTGCCTGCTCAGCATGTTAATCATCCCCTGGGGTCGGCTTCGAGTCTTACCGGATACAGCTAAGTAGGTACCAGTATTTCACATGAAGCAACTGCCTATAAAATGTCCTACACAAAGCAGTTTCAAAACTTTGTTTATTCTAAAGTACAATGTAGTTACTCAAAGTCATTATCAACGCCATCTAATAGACATTTCTATAACTATTCTCAATAGGATTTACGTTCTTGCATTACCTACCTACTGCCGTGGTCTAACGTTGCTCTGTAAAATTGTAGATGGCGCTGTTACGCTGTACATGCATTTGACGACGTACTGCTCACTTCATTACTAAGGTATCAAGGGACCAAAAGAGTTTCATTAAGTTTTAATAGATGGCGCTGTTTGAACACATCCGTGCGCGTGTTATCAAAGGTTGGTTTCGTAAAAGTGTATCGTGTCAAACTTGACTGCTATTTAATTTTGCTTTAATATACTGGATGGCACTACTGTGATCCCATGTCACAGTAAAGTTTTTCTATGACATTACTTCTGATAGCTTACTCAGCTAAGTGCTTAAAGATTTGCTAATAAGCTTTATTAAATTTGGATGCATGGTTTGTGTGAAAGATGATATGGGCTAGAAAGGGAATGACTACCGCTATGTTTTTTTTTTTGTGTGGGAAATCATCAAATAACTTCTCCCGCTCTGGGTGGAGCAGGAGGGCGTGTCAGACTTTTACCGGCTTCCGGTCCCATTTAAATTTCATATAGATCGGATGATGTATTTCGGAGACAGACAACGGAACTCTTCGAAAAATGACAGCAAATTAACCGAGATTGCTGCTATAACATAAAAAATGCATTGCCTAAAGATGATGAAATTTCGAATTGGTGCGGGGTAGGTACTATAACTAAAAAGTGAAAAATAAGTTTAATTTTGGAAGTCGGTGACTTCCAAAATTAAACTTATTGCTGTCATTTTTCGAAGAGTTCCGTTGTCTGTCTCCGAAATGCATCATCCGATCTATATGAAATTTAAATGGGATCATTTCGAAACAAACCCCGATCGAAAAAAAAAAAAATTTGCAAATAAGTCATATGACGGAGTTATGCCCGAACCTCCACCTAACTCCTAACCGTTAAAGAGTTGTACCTTCCTTCATCAGCTCAGCGTCATGAGATGATGATGACCATACGGAAATGTCTCAATAGCTTTAGAAAATATATGAAAAACATTGTTAATTCCTACAAATTTTGAGGGTTGCCCTCGATTTCCCTGGGATTCCATGATCAGATCCTGACTTGGTGCCAATGGGACCACCTCACAAGTATACTCATTCAAATAAAATAAAAAATTGAGAGTTGGTCCACAAATGGGGAAAAATTGGTGAACATACATTTAAAAAAAAATACATACAGTCGAACATATAACCTCCTCCTTTTTTCGAAGTCGGTTAAAAAGGGATGACTATCGCTATGATGACTATTAAAGTATGAAAGATATATCATGTTGCGCCGATCCCAAATAAATTGAGATAAGGTGTGAATAATAGTTGCGATTTTCATTCCTATTAGGTGTCCAAAGCTGGCATACACCCCCCCCCCCCCCCCCCGAGTGGGTTCCCGCATTGTCGTTGCGGGGGGGCTCAGTAACCGTGGATTCCGGCCACGGTGAAGCCAAGAGGAACCCAAAGGTGGGGCCGCTCGTTAGGGCTTTTGCCTCAAAGCCGACGACGTAGCGGCCAAAAAGTAGGTTGAGGTGAGGTGCACCGCAACTGAGGTGGGCCGCGATGTCGAATGGGAGGCATCGCGGCTGAGGGTTACGGGCTGCAGTAGAGGAGGAGTGCCGGTGCTTCTGAGCAGCGCTCTTCCCTTCCGTGGCCTGGACGGGGCCGCCACCGTTTGATGGCGGACGCGGTGGGGCCGCAGGGGAAGAGGAGTGTCGGTATAGCGTCAGCCGCTCTCCCTATCCCCTGCGGCCGAGAGAAAGTGGTAGACGGGACGGCGTATTGTGTTCCACACGCGCGCCGTCAAAGATGTCAGCAACCACCGGTGGGGTCCGCAAGGGCCGCGATGCCTGCCAGGGGTGCGGGTTTGTTCGAAAGAGATACCACAGCCCCTGGCATACGGGCTACTGAGGGAACACGGGTGGGTTTTAGTCAGTAAAAGTCTGACACGCCCTCCTGCTCTACTCAGCAGGAGAAGTCATTTGATGATTTCCCACCCAAAAAAAAAAAAAAAAAGCTGGCACACACCTAAATTTCCCATCAGATGAAGGACTGCTTGTTTGATGCTATTACATAACTTATAGGTCGATTCACACGAACGATCTCGTCCACAATTCGCGTGAATCGATTAATAAGTCTATCGCATGTGGTAGTGTTGACATTTCATACTTTTCAATACACTTAGAGGAGTTTTTGGCGGGATCGCGTTGGAACATGTCGCACGAATTTTCATTTTCATGAAATTTTGTGAAATAGCGAATTAAATTGTATAATTTTGGTAGTGAATTATTCAATTTAGTTACGTGTGAGTGCACAAGTGTAGTGAAGGTGAAGTGAAGAAAACAAGTGACTAACGTGGACTTTTCGTGTTCCCCCCATGTTGTAGTAAAGTTACTACCGCTTTACAATAACTTTGACTTGACTGACTATGGACGACTATAACTTTTTATAACTTAGTGCCTGATAACGGGCCATTTACATGATCGAAAAGATTTTTTTTGAAGATTCATTACTGGACACTGGCTAAATGCACAAACCGTGCGAAGCCAAAACACAAAAAAAAAAACAATTACTTAGAGTACGGCCGATAACGGAATGTGTTCTTGACAACTGTCAGTTCCATACAAACGAAAAAGTGTTTTGCGAATTTGATCTTTATTAGTTACTAGTATTGTCACACTAACAGGTTCCAGGAATGCATTCTTTCGACGACCGTAATATAGTCGTTTATTTGGAACTTTGAAGCCCATTTTCAGCGGTAGGTCCTGTAATGTTTGTAGAACAAGGGTGAAGGGATGAAATAAAACCAAATTATTATTACACATATATTAATACCTTCTTGGCACTTTATTCTTTATTGAGATGACTTTTGATTAATAGGTACTTAGACCGGACATCAGAAACGACGTAACACCTGTATCATGCCTGTATCTAACATCAATGACAACTTACAATTTATATAGACGCACATAAATTGGTATCCTATTGACAGATTTAGATAAATGTTGAGATAAAGAAGATTAGAATTTAACACAGGTACACAAGAACCGTCAAAATATAAAATTTATTTCAGAAAATCCTTTGAATAAAAAGAATTACTAAGAAAATTAGCAAGGGCAGTTCGCAGTGTAGAAACAGTAAAAAATGTAAAGTTACTTATTTTAATATACTTATTTATATTAATAAACTCACATTTAAAATGACTTAATAACTATGCGAATACATTTTTTGTGCTAAGTTACATGCATCACGGTCCTCAACCTCCTCGGAACCTAAGGAATTAAACCAACAAAAGTGATGGAACCTGATCCACATCCTTATAGCCGTTTTGTCTTTACATTCAAACATTCTCATTAATTTCTTACAATTAGTGATATCGTATACAATTACTATGGTGATTATTTTAGTAGCTAATATTACAGACACTTTTAATAACCACTGTCATTAAAAGTATATACCTATACAAATATCACTAGATTTGTATAGGTACTTACATATTTGTATATAGTAGCAAAAAGATATAGTAAGTATGAAGTTATGGCAAAATATACTGTCATTTAACGTATTAATTAAAAAAGCGACATTACACTCCCGGGAGTCATCATCTTAATCACCCTATAATGTGCCCACTGCTGGGAAACGGGCCTTCTTTCTGTGAGAGGGAGTGGGCTGTAATCCCTCACGCGGGCCCAGTGCGGGATGGTAGAGGTCACATGTGTTCGACTTTTTGTTTCTAGGACATGCCGATTTCCTCACGATGTTTTCCTTCACCGTTTTGAGAGCAGTGGTGATGAAATAATTTTACAAAGTAAGTCAGGGTTCGAACCCACGATCTACAACTCGTATGTCGCGGCTGTTACCACTGGGCCTCCAACTGCTACCTGTCCAATATCGGGAGTCATCATCTACCTAGCCTTATCCCAACTATGTTGGGGTCGGCTTCCAGTCTAACCGAATGCAGTTGAATACCAGTATTTTAGATGGAGCGACTGCCTACCTGACCTCCATAACCCAGTTACTGGGTAAAACGATACCCCCTGGTAACACTGGTTGTCAGACTTTCGAGCTTCTGACGACCCGTAACGACTGTCAAAGATTCATAAATGACAGCCGGGACCAACGTCTTAACGTGCTTTCCGAGACACGGTACCACAATAAAAATTAAGAATTTAAGTTAATATGAATAGTTAAAGTTGGAAAATAATATTGTTTATCAGCAATACCAACAAATGCTCGTATCTTCGCTGTTCCACCGCGGACTTATCATTAATTATTGGTCCTTTTGCACCAAACCACCAAAAGTGATAGAACCTTATCCAAACCCTTTCTACCGTTTTGGCTTTCCATTTAAACATGAGATTAAACATTCTCATTCATTTCTTAAAACTAGTGATATTGTAAACAGTTATTATAAGTATTAATGATTATGTGATAATATGAAAGTCATATTAAAGACACTTATAATAAAAAACTAGCGTTTGTTCGCCATTCCCCGCCGCGTTGCATCGTTTACTTCGTTTTTGCTCCTAAGAGTTTTTTTTTTAATCCGACTGCTAGTGCTAAAGACTAGCGCGTTCAAACAAACAAACACACAAACTCTTTAGCTTTATTATTAGTTAGTAGATAGAAATATACACGAGAAAAATTTAAATGAGATTATAGTATACTATTGCAGTATTCAAATACCTATAATGTGGTGAAAAATAATGATATGTATTATTTCTAAAACTGCCAGGAATCTTCTAAAATTCCTGTCTGTCTGCTTGTTTCGGCTAAGCTCCATTTCTCCGATTTTGACGGGATTTTCACTGGCAGACAGCTTTACTAATATTATTTTAGAAAAAGAAATAAAGGGTTTGAGTTCCGCGCAAACCAAATAAAACCCAAGACTTCCAAGCAGCGAAGCCCCGGACAAAAGCTGGAGTACTTAATTATGAATAAATTGTGGCTCATGAGTCCTCGTATCGAGCGTTTTTTTATTGCGCACTGGTTCCTCAATGCACTGCTTAGCGTCGAGAATAGAAAGTTCAACAGCGTATATTTATGACGCGCTGGTATGCACTATGTTGGATTCTCAATGTCTGGCTCAAACTAAGAGTTGAAAATCCAGAACGCAAAAAAAAATCGTCACGTTAAAAGACAAGGCAACAGAGAGAAACATTAAAAGAGAAGACAACAAAGAGAAATAATAGACAACTTTATATGACAAAAAGTCACGTTTGACATTTCTTTTATGGTTCTTATTTACAATGCTATCTTTTAAAATGCTTGATCCTTATCTGCTTCAGCTTTTATTTTTTCTTCTTTTTTTTTGAGGTTTAGATAATTTTATTTTACGCGTGCATCTAATTATTGAAATGTATTTTAATGTGCGCGTAAAATAAATTGTATTCATTTCGATTTAATTCGAGTTTGACATCAGTACTTAAATGTTATTGATCACTTTGAAATTAAGTCCAATTTGGTACCAAAAAAAAAGTAGAAATCTAAACAAATTTTCCATGAGTGGTTTTAAAAAAACTATCGCATTTAAAAATCCAATAACGCCATGCCATTTGTGAAAAAAAGAAACAAAATAAATAATTATCATCCAATTGTACAAATTACATGCTAATACAGCACGTAATTTGCAAAGGATTTCGCCTGTCCACCTGTTCGCTAAAATCATAATCTATGATTCCCAGTGTAGAGCTGGTTCAAAATCTCCCGCCGTTGTTGATGACGATGAGTGACATAAGGCATTTTCACATTATAATAACCACGCATTAATTCCATTCGTTGCTTTCTTTAAAGTAATCAGTCTAGCCCATTTAGCAAGAGTAGTCTTCTTGTTGCCGTCTTAAGTATGACATGAAGTTCTCTCAGGACCACCAGGGACAGCAGGGGTCACCAGACCAGGCAAAGGTTTATTTAAAACTCTGCTAATAGAAAAAGGAATAACATTTCATTTTAAGCTCACAATAAAATAATGAAAAGTTTAATTTCATATCGACGATTGCATCACGAAATAGATTTCCAACTCATGGTGTTGAATTGAGAATCCAACAGATTGTATCCAACTGCGTCGAAAAAACACACAGTGCGTTGAAGATCCATTGCTCGATATAATCCCACCGTCACATTTCTACCTCCGCGCAAACGTGGTCTTATGTTGAGTTAGTGCGCTCTGTGTTCCTCATGTAATCGATTACGTAGTAAAAGGGATTACCTGAAACAATAAAAAAATATTTCAATAATTATGGTCCATTTTCACATTTATAATGGTAGTAGATAGTAGCTAGGATAATTGTTGCCAGGGTCGTTCGAGAGACTTTTCAACGCGACGAATTTTTATGGCACACGCAAGCCCGAGGGCTAGCCGTAAGTCATTTTATTTTCAAGTGGAGAGGGTAAAAAAGTATGAAGGAGCAGGAGCCCAGGATGTATATTAAACATACTTACGCAAATAAAATCATCATCATCATCATTTCAGACGAAAGACGTCCACTGCTGGACATAGGCCTCCCCCAGGCTCCCTCACTTCGACTGGTCTTGTGCTTCCCACATCCAGCGGATACCCGCGGCCTTCACAAGGTCATCGGTCCAACTTGTGGGAGGCCTTCCCACTCTACGTCTTCCGGTACGCGGTCGCCACTCCAGAACCTTTCGTCCCCATCGGCCATCTGTTCTGCGAGCAATGTGCCCTGCTCACTGCCACTTGGAAATTCTTCGGGCTATATCGGTTGCCTTGGTTCTCCTGCGGATCTCTTCATTTCTGATTCGATCACGTAGGGAAACTCCGAGCATAGCCCTCTCCATTGCCCTTTGGGTGACTTTAAGCGTTCTGATAAGGCCCATTGTGAGCGAATAAAATGATTATTAACAATTCTAGCCGTGGGACCTTCTTTTTCGTTTTAGTATTTTTTAACAACATTAAACTTAATTTTGTGATTATTTGGTAACAATAAGATAAAGTTTGTATAGACTTGTTGATCACCATCGCCCAGCGCCTTGTGCCTTTATCAAGGGTGGTTTATTGAATGCAATTTTGTTTGCTATTATTAGTACTGAGTAAAATTGATTATTTTATTGTTTTAGCAAACTGATAACAACTTGTGGTAACCGCTGTACTATTTAATGTGATAACCACCCTGTAATATTTTGTATAGCTTGTAGCTAAGTAATAACAGAAGCACGGGGCGATCGATCAGGTTAAGCTACACTTGGCGCGGTTGGTCCGTGGATGGGAGTGACCATCTTGACAATCAAAGACACTTCCGTGCCTCAGAAAGAACATAAAGCCGTTGGTCTTGGCTGTCATTCGTCGTTCTTTGTCAGTCGTAAGTGGTATTCAGAATCCCGAAAATGTGACAACCAGTCTTACCAAAGAGAATTGTATTAGTGACTGAGTTGTGAATATTTTGAGATCAGACAAAATTCAACTATGTCTGAAGTCCCGCTACTTATAAACCAATGTGTTCTGCACACCATGACAAACGGTGCTGAGACGTGGCAGCTCACGCAGAAGGCTATTCAGTCTGAGATTTTATTTATTTATTTAAAAGGTACACCAACGACTTATTCACTAGGCACATTAACATAAGAAAATAACATTTGGATTTAGTTATGGTGAATTTGTCACTTACAGGCGTACACAGCACTCACTTAAAAATAGCTCCTTAGATATAAGTTTTAACAACATTTAGTAAAAAAAAAAAAATCAGCAGAATAAGAATTAAAAAAAAAAACAACATAATCGAAATGAGAATAGAAAATTAAACAATCAAAAAACAATATCGTAATCGAATTGAGAATAAATAAAATAAAAACGAAATTAAAATTATTGCTTGAATCAAAATTTAAACATTAAAATTTAAAAATATACTTTAAAAATAAATTTACTTTACTTTACTTTAAAAAAGCATTTAAGAGCGTTTATTCTGAAAGTTGGCAACGTCGCAAATAGCTGTCAAATATTTACCTGTTCTTATTAATTTGTTAATATTATTGTATGAAAATGTGAAATATCGCTAACTATAGTGACCTAAAATATGAATAATGATTTGCAATTATAACACTAAGTTTGATGTTGTAACCGTTTTAGGTGTAAAAAGGGCATTTGGAAAGTTTCCAAGTTCTTTTTTTGCATCTAAAACTAAATATTCGGTGTTATGATATTAATTATTGCATTTCATAATCAATACTTTAGGTCATTAGTTAGCGATATTGCATATTTCCATACAGTAATATTGCCAAATTAATCAAAAAAGTGAAATATTTGACAGCTGTTTACGATGTTGCCCATTTTCAGAATAAACGTTCTTAATTCTTATTGTACAAACGCCAGAACATCGAGCTACCCCGAACTGTCGAACATAAACCTTATGCTTATGTCATAAAGTTGAAAATCTATCAAATAAATTTGACAGATTTAGGGAGCTTGATGTGCTGGCCATTTTTAAGGTTGCGTTCGCGCTAACATCGTTATAACCAAATTGTGTGAAGTTACTGCGTTCATATTGAAGACACAACCTCGCAGCATAGCGCCCATATACATTACAATTGTATGTGTGCGACTCAACTACCTCGCAGGTAGAATACCTCCAAACACTTTAAAATATTGCATAGTTGCAAGGGCTGTAATTGCTTTCAATCAATAACCGATAGCCCGCGCATGCGTCCCGCGAACCTAAAAGATGTGTCGTCCGTCTTTGTTTATTTGTTTGACACAACAGCTCGCCTGTATTCCGGGAAGGGGTAGGCAGGGGGTGCAGTGCACCCAATACATTTCGTCAATTCCCTGTTAAAGGAAACGAGCTTATATTGTTATTGTCAACCGCATCTAGTTTTATCTGCCTAGCCTTTTCGCAACTATATTGGGGTCGACTTCCAGTCTAACCGGATGCAGCTGAATACCAGTATTTTACATGAAGCGGCTGCCTACCTGATCTACACAACCCAGTTTCTGGGTAATACGTAAGTACCTCCTATTAAGACTGGTATGTCTGACTTTCGGGCTTCTGACGACCAGTAACGACTGTCAAAAATCTATTAATGACAGCCGGGACCAAAGGCTTAATGTGCTTTCCGAGGCACGGAGGAGTCAATATGTTATTGAATGTCACCCATCCACAAACCAGCCGCGGCTAGCGTAGCTTAGAGTTCCATCAACCAGTGTGGTTGTTATTTCTTTTCTTTTCTGTCGTTATCATTCTCCTATCCCGCTGTCCCGATTTATTTGGTCTCGGCGCAACAAGTGTTTTCTTCCATATTTTTCTATTAGTCGTCATCTCGGAAATCACCCTTTCCAGCCACATCATCTTTCACACAGTCCATCGATAATTTCTATGGTTTTCCCTTACTCTTAATACCCACCCACATTCTTACTCAAAACTTTTCTCACGACACTGGTTGTTTTAGCTAATTTATTTTTGGCACCACAATCAGTAAACATATTATCAAGACATGTTGACGAAGATGCCGTGATCCTAGTAGGTTCAAAAAACAAGTTAATTAAATTAAAAGACCTAAACAGATTGAGAAGTCTAATACTTAATGGAGTAACATCTAAAATATTAATATTAAAATCTCCACATAAAATTATACTTTTATTACTTGATTTTAACTTATTGAGTAAATCCTCCATTACCGATTCAAAACGAATGAAATCCCCAGAGGGGGGTCGATAAACGCAAATTATAACATATCGCTCGAGTTCAACACAAGACAACTCAATAGTGCGCTCAATAGAAAGGTTAGCTAAATCTAAACGTTGTTTACATTTTAACTTGTTTGAAACAAGAACTAAAGATCCACCGCGAATAGCAGTTTTTCTTACAAATGCACTTTGAACAGTAAAATTATCATCATTGATAAACACTACTTCATGTTCCTTCAACCAGTGTTCAGTCAAACATAACACCTGAACATCATAGTTCTCCATAAATAAGCTTAACTCAAGCTCTTTGCCGGACAGACCCTGCATATTTTGATGAACAACATTCAACATATGCGGCTCACCCGTTGTCGCACCTAAAAGTTTAAACTACTAGGCGAATCAAAAGTAGTGTTAGTACCATTACTAACATTAATCAAAGAAGACTTCGACATAGTACATATGTCTGGGTTTATACACGGCTAATTTTAGATCGTTCTGGAGCCGAAACACAGTAACTCCAAATGAGTAATAGTTACTATTGGCATTGTTATTATATTTTTAAGACGTCTATTAAAGAAGTTAGAAATTTATCACTTTTTTTCTGTCATTCGAGTAAAATTTTAGTAGCACTTTCACTATTTCATTCATAAACGCAAGATCGTACGCGATCCGCTCGGTGATGACGTAGCGCGGCACAGCTGTGCGTGTGCGAATCAGTTGGTTGCGTAGGTACCTACTCGCGGTGGGTCAATAGACGTCGGACGAAAAACCAGCTGCAAGTAAGTACCTACACAAACCTCAATTGTTGGTTGGTGTAAGTTCATTTACCTCCATCATTTCTCATTGTATCGGAAGCACGGGATTTACAATCTCCTCGTAAACGAGAGAAATTAATTGACATTTAACTCACCCCTCTCGCATCACGATATCACCTAGTACACAAGGCTACACATCAAGCTATACATTTCCAGTTTACGCTGATCTCGTGCTATACGAAAATCGTTTACAATGCGAGATCAGCTTATACTGGAAATGTATAGCTTGATGTGTAGCCGTGTGTACTACCCGTCAACTAGACACGACGAGTACGCTTGGGAGTTGCATTTAAGGCCTTGAATCGAGTGTCGACCAATCGAGCTAATAGGTACTTAATAACACTTAATAACAAGTACCTACCTACCATAATACTAAATACTGCCTAAAACATTTTTTTGCGACAATGCTTGCGGCGGCTTCTACAAAGGCAGGCAATTCAAACAGAAAAATGAATCGTTTAGTGAGTTGCATAGAGTTCATTATTAGTTGGAGGTGTCCCTTACTATGAAAATATTGAACCGAATTAAGACCTTATTTGAATCACTTTAACCGCGTAATTCGGTTGTGAACCTTGAACCCTTGTACAGCCCGGTCGGACACGAGACAATAGATTTCTCAGAATATTTTTAGTAAACTGCGGACCTACTAACCTAGTTTGGTGAAATTTCTATTTTTCCCCGTTAACGGTTATGAAATAAAGTCTAAATTCGCTTATCTTATTTTATTTGTGTACCTATTTAACGATTGCGTATTTATTAAAAAAAGTCGGCGCGTAGTAGTGATGCGTCCCTCACTCATGAGGCCCCTCATTTGAGGTACTCGTGATCGCAAATTGAAAGAGTTACTCGAATTTCAATATTGAACCACCTCATTCCTCATCACCCCTCATTTGAAAATTGACATTGACATTATTGACAATAGGAAATCGAGGCAAGCGAGTTCGTGACTCGCGAATGAGGATTGAGTAATTGAGTGAGCTCAGTGAGCGAATGAACCGACTCAAAAATTGTATGGAGAATTGAGAATGAGTGAGGTGAGGTGTGATCTTAAAGTTTGGACAACACCGTGGCACACCGCACAGTAAACATTATTTAAATTATTTTGGCTACGATTAATTATTATGAACTCTAAAAGCATTAGAATTAGATTGGTAATAAAGGGCCATTGATTCGTTTATTTTGGCGGTCTATTTAAAAGCGAAAGAAAATTATGTGTGTGAGAGAGTGAGGTTGTGAATAATCGGATTATCGGAGAGTCGTGACTCGTGAGTACTCGTGAGTCGTCGTTGCACCCGCCCGCCTCGCTCACTTGGAGCTTCGTTTGAGTTCGGCTCGGGCTCGCGAGTCTTGAGGCGAATACGCCGTCGTACGATTCCTCACCTCAAATGAGGGGTCCCTCGTGAGGACCTCACGAAGCAAATTGAGGGGCTCCCTCATCCTCACATAAAATTGATGAGTTACCCATCACTAGCGCGTAGGCAAAGGTAGCGGCGATCAGCGAACTCTGTCATCTGTGAACTAGGTACCTACGCTTAAATAAATAGACATAGTAAAACGGCAGCCACAGGTTTAGAAACACGTACCTATGGATGTAATTTAATCCATTCGAATTCATTTTCCATATTTACTATTGGCTAATTGGTCCCGTGTGTGTTGCCGGGCGTATAAGAATAGCACCATCCCATTTCTTCCCGTGGGTGTCGTAGAAGGCGACTAAGGGATCTACTAGAGAATGGGCAGCAGCGTTCTCTATGCATTTGATCACCTCACTGCGATCGCCAACCCGCCTGCCAAGCGTGGCGATTATGGCAAACCCCCCCTTTTGGGGGAGGCTTATGTCCAGCAGTGAACGTCTTTCGGCTGAAATGATGACTATTTTGCCAACATTGAATCGCCTGGCCGCCATTGTGGTACTACCTACGACGTGGGTAGCGTTCGAAGTACCTACCTACTCCAGTATTTCTTCCTCTAACGCGGTCCGCGTTGCACGTGTGCGGGCGCTCGAAACTGTCCATGATCGAGGAGGCGCTGAGTTGCGGCCAGAATGGTGGAGGTGAAGGGAACTTGAGGGTCGTTGATTCCACGTGCGCGCAGTGAATTCAGGTATTCCGGCTGAGCATACAATCCTCTAGCCTCTTCCAAGTTATGGTTCGCAATCCCATAAAAATCCACATTTCACACACAGATTGCACTCATTTTTGGCGCGTAATTAGGTTGCGCGTGCGGTGTACGTGACCTAATACAGCGAAACGCGACACAATACTGGGAATTAGCGATGGGCGTTGAATGAACGAACTAGTTAATTCGACCGTCGACGTACTGTGAACGAGTCGACGGTTCACCGTTAATCGATGGACTAGTCGAATCCGTAGACGCTAGACGCCGAAACACGGAACGCGACGAGTTGTGAACGAGTCGACGATGCGACGGTTCACCGTTAATCAATGGACTAGTCGAATCCGTAGACGCCTCTGACGGCGTAACTGAAACGTAGACGAGAACGTAATCGATTCATTCGTCCGTGCGCCCTTGGAAATGAAATAATCGTGCAAACAAATTTGAACTTTAAATCTAGTATGAGGGAGTTGATAATTGTACGGGTCGAATAAAATTATTGTCTTGGGAAGGAAAGGATGCAGTTATAGTAGTTTCGCGTGTGCAAAGAGGAAGGCGATGGACTGGTCGGGCGATGCGAGACAAACCGGTTTGTATTTGTTTAAACAAACTGTGTGTTTTCATATTGTTTTGATTTTTGAATTTGTAAATATTTAACAAAATAATAATTAATGACATAAAATCAATTGATCTTCTAACTAAGCCAGAATAGTGCATCATCATCATCATCACCATCATCATCATCATCATCAGCCTATAATGTTCGCACTGCTGGGACACAGGTATAGTGAATACGACTTTATAATTAACTCTATTCAGTATTCAGCCAATCCTAAGCACCCGATATATTACTCTCCTTTATGGTCCTAAGCCTGGAAAAGTATGAAGGGAAGTTCAAATGAATAGGTACAGCCCGCGAGAGATGAGACGTCTACCGCCTGCGTTCACGCCGTCGTCATCGACTGCCGTAGACGACGTCGCAAAGTTTATTAAGTTAACGCGTAAACTAGTCGACGAATTCGACTAGTTGATCGACTAGTCGATAAACGAAAATGGACGGTCTAGTTGCGTCGACGCCAAATACGTCGACGACCCATCTCTACTGGGAATAGTCTTGTGTAGTTCATGAACGATGAACGAATAGGAACCGTTTCTTTGCACTGAACTAAAAGAAACGTTTCCGAATGCTGACTTGTAATCGGTCTATTAGTTCTAACAGCTCCTCGTGTCCGAATGAAAATGATAGCGAGCGACTGATTTGACTGATACGATTTCAATTTTAAACGTTTCTGAACGAGAACGAGAAAGAATAGCCGACGAATGACGATGATACCCGAGACTCGACCGACCGACCGAACTCGCTAGAATTGAATAGTCAAACGAACTTACCTGTAAGTGAAGTTCGACGGTAATTATACGAAGTTATTGCCTCGTCCGAAGATGATGATAGAAAACAAGTGTAGTCTCGGCTTTATAGTCTGTGGCGTCACATAATTTGGAAGAATAAGTAAAAACAGAACACATCCTTACGCGGGTGTGTGCCGTCATCTGTAACAATCTTCATTAAGTTCATAGCGATTTATTGGTTTTACAACACAGGGCCCATGCTCATATAATTATATAGCATGGAATGCTCGGGTCGGGTGGGACTCATCATCTTCGGACGAGGCAATAACTTCGTATAATTACCGTCGAACTTCACTTACAGGTAAGTTCGTTTGACTATTCAATTATACTCGTTATTGCCTCGTCCTCAATGATGATAGAAAACAAGTGTAGATGTTCAAAGACCAGTTGTAAAAACAATAACATTATTATTTATTCGAAAAAGTAAAATAATTAAGTTAAAATTTTAAAATTATATTAAATTCAAATAATTATAATAATTAAAAATTAATATATTTATAAAATAACACAAGTTATTTTAAATGTTTAAACGACAATCAAAAAAATTGATAATTAGTCAACTTTGATTAAGTACAAAAGAAAATTACTATTTAAGTTTAATTATTTTTGTTACTACAAAAAATCGCTTCAGAGAAGCTTCTATTATTGATTATAGGTCTATTATAAAATCTTGCAAAAATTGTTGACTCCCCAGTCCAACCAGCCGCTCTTCTTATATCATCAATATTAACCCCCTTACTGTAAGCTGCTGATGTTGTTGCATGGCGGGTACTGTGCGTTGAGAATGTGCTAATGTCAATACCACTCTCTTCCATAGCTTTTTTGACCCAACGGCTGATTGTACTTGAGCTCACAGCTTTATAGGGTTTTTTAGTTGATATAAACAAATTAGTACAGTCTCGCAGACCTTTTGTTAATTCTATATAATTAGCCACAGCTGTAGCTGGGCATACTCCTATTCTAGTATTAAAGAAAGGAACAGTTAAAAAAGGTTGGCATCTATTTGGCCCTGAAGTTTTAATTAATTTATCAATCTTAATCATTAAACAGTCTTGTTTGATCACTATATTATTTATATTAATTAATGAGATCGTTTGTGCCCTTTGACCTGTGGCTAACATTAATAAAGTCACAGCTTTTTTGGTTACTATTTGTAAATTAGTTTGGTGAATGTAAT
Organism: Polymixis flavicincta; assembly: GCA_949987655.1. Taxonomy (NCBI): domain Eukaryota; kingdom Metazoa; phylum Arthropoda; class Insecta; order Lepidoptera; family Noctuidae; genus Polymixis; species Polymixis flavicincta. The sequence continues at coordinate 1,711,868 of OX465195.1, read as the reverse complement.
TGTTTTCAATATAGTTGAGTAAGCCTGATACATCCCAAGTATTATTATATTTGGGTTTAGGAGGTCTTAATTTAAAGAAACCTCTGAAGAGTCTTTTGATTTTTCCATCTGTACCTAAATGTGGTCCTATAATTAAAGCTAGGGCAGATCTAAGGGAGTTTAAACTTCCATAAGAAACTCCCTCCTGAAATCTCCGAGTGAGATATTGAATGACCTCAGTAATGTTGGGTTTGGTACTATTAATATTTTCTGAATTACAGTATTTAGTCCATGCTACAATTGCAGGCGAGTATTGATTCAATGTGCTTTTGGATATTGAGTTCATCATAATTTCCACTGCATCATCACTAATTCCAAGGTCTATAAATGTTTTCCTGATAATATTCCTGCCATCAATGTCAATTTCTGGTGAAGTGGGTGTGACAATCTGGAATTATGCAAAGTGAGCAGATCTTTAGAAGGTTGAAATATAACAGGTCCGTTTATCGACAATCTATTAAATATTGGGAACCAAGGTTGAGTGATCCACTTGGGAACTACTACAATACCTGTTGCTCTGTCTGTTATTATCTTTTCTATGGTTTTAAGAACCATAGAGAATGGAGGGAAAGCATAGAATAGATTATATTGAGACCACTGCAAAGTAAAGGCATCTACTGCCACAGCCCCTGGGTCTGGGTGCCATGATACATAACTATGGCACTTTGTATTGGTCCGTGATGCAAACAAATCAATTGAAGGTTCACCAAATAAGGAAATGATCTTTTTATAATTTGTATCACTTAGTTCCCATTCTGTATTGCTAACTTCTCTTCTAGATTCAAAGTCAGCTATCACATTATCTTTGGTATTTATGTAGGTAGCAAAAATCCATAAATTTCTAGATTCACACCACTGCCAAATATTCTTAGTAATTTTATGTAGGTGGGGATATTGAACTCCTCCTAATCTGTTAATGTATGATACTGCAGTCATATTATCAATTCTTAATAAGATTTCACAATCTCTTAAATGTCTGGCAAAACATTTTAACCCAAAAAAAGCGGCCAATAATTCCAAAGAATTAATGTGAAGCTTAGCTTCATCCTCAGTCCATTGTCCATGGGCAGTCTGAGAGTCACAGGCCACTCCCCACCCTGTGGCGGAGGCGTCTGTAAAGATTTCTAACTTAAAAACATTCTTTCTAATAGGATTGCCTGATTTAGCTAAGTTAATAGACCACCATTTGAGATCTTGTATGCATGCAGCATTCAATTCAGTGTTTATATCATAATTGTCATTATTATCTTTTAAAATAAGATGTTTTTGTCGCTCAAGTTCTTTAGTATATAGAATACCATACTTAATAGCTGGGCAAATGGATATTAAAGTTCCAATAACTTGAGCTAAAAATCGAACCTTAATTTGACTTTTAGCAAATAATTCTTCAATTAACTTCAAACAGTTATTTCTTTTTTCTTCAGTTATGTCAAGAGTCATGTCAATGGTATTGAAAATTAAACCTAGAAACTTACACTGCTGTTTTGGTATAAAATCACATTTTTCTTTGTTAATTATAAATCCTAATTTTTCTAATATATTTACTGTTGACTGCATATTTTGTAAACATTGTATGTAACTATTTCCTATACATAGAAAATCATCTAGATATATAACTGATATATAGCCTTTTTCTCTTAGGTAGGCTATTACTGGTTTCATTATTTTTGTAAATGTTAATGGGGCCGTACATAAGCCAAAAGGTAAAACATTAAATTCATAGTATATTCCTTGAAAAATAAATTTTAAGTATTTCTTACTATCCTTGTTTATGTTGATCATGTAATAAGCATCTTTTAAATCTAATGTTACAAGAAAATCATTTTTCTGTAAAAGTTTACATGCTGTTCGGTAGTCTTCCAGCTTGAAATGATCTGTTTTAACAAAAGCATTTAATTTCTTTAAATTTAAAATAAAACGGAAAGTTCCATTGGGTTTTTTAACAATAAAAATTGGTGAGCAAAACTGGTTGTCTGTAGGTTGACAAATTTCTATTGCTTTTAAATAAAGTAACTTATTGATTTCAGATTTTATCTGTAAGGACTCCTGCTTCGAAAATTTGTCATTCACCGGAGGGTAACTCTGGTGTGGCTTAGTATGGAATGGAATTGTATACCCCACAATCCAATCAAGAATGACAGGATCTGTGGTGACTAGTTTCCAATCACAAAAATTAGATTTAAGTCTGCCCACCTGTGAGTTTATTTGCGAAGATGCTGGTTTCTCCTGCCCTCCCACCTCTTGTTCATTGCTGGTGCTCTTGGTGATGGCCCCCCCCTCTTTTTCACTTCTGTGCGAGGAGGGCCCCGCCAGTTTAAAGCTTTGTTATTTTTAGAAGCGTTTGATTTGGACACCCATGTGTTCTGTCTAGGGGTGAACTTCTTTGTTTCCACTAATTTCAATTCCTGTCCAGATTTTTGTACTGATTTTGCTGTTCTTATTTTCTCAGTGAGGTCTTCACCAAATAGGAATGTTTTTGACTCAGACTGCAGTAAAAACTCCTTCATATCTTTATTTATTACAGATAATAGAAGAGATCTACGTCCCCTTGTGTCTAGACATATAGAGTCACATAATAACCTTGAAGCATCATTTATCTTTTTGATAATGTTCATCTTTTGCTCTTGAGCATCCTTTAGGCAAAATTGAAGGGCCGAACCCAAACATGACAACGCTGTGGCAATTTGCTGTTGTCTTTTCTGTATCATTTGGTCTCGCTTTCTAGACATGTCATTAATGGCAGCGCTGACCTCTGGATTTAATATAGGTGGTACCATAAGTAAATTGGTAAATGGTGGATTTTCCTTTTCAATCCTCTCTTTCTCCTCTTTTGTCAAGCCTTTTTTGAGCATCTTATCCCATCTTTGAGCTATCTGTTTGTGTAGGTCTTCTCCTACTTTCTCTGGTTGAGGATCCACACCTAATATCTCCAAGACCTGGTCATCTAATGTCTCTTCCTGAGGTTCTTCTTCAACTATTTCATTTAACAACTCTGTATTTTCATACTCAACATTTGGTTGAACATCTTTTATCGACTCCAGAGAAACGTTTTCAACTAACTCCGGAGGGATATTTTCATTATTTTCCTGTATATCTGGTGAATTGTTTACTGGGCTTGTGACAATATCTGGAAACGTATAATGCATTTTGTCAAGTTAACAAACATTGCAACATATAACCATGTAAGCTCCCGCAGAGCTTCCCTTGATGGTTATTATATAAAAGTCAACCGTGTGTGTCCCTAAAGAACACCCCAGAGGTTGCTTACAACATAGCCTTGTAAGACCGCGTGCGTCCCCACAGAACGCCCCAAAGGTCAGGCAAGTCGTTTTAATATATAGCCATTAAAAAACCGCGTGCATCCCCACAGGACGCCCCAAAGGTCAGGCAAATCACCGTGCTCCATGGAGGACAAATGCCGTGCTCCCACTAGAGCCATTGTAGAATTTGTAGACCACGTGCAGTTGCACATGCAAAGCGTATGACACAAACACATGTTTTCAGCGTAGCTTTATTATTATTACGCACTGAAGAACAGGGCGTTAGGCCCTTGCTTTCAATACTCAAAGCAGGTGATAGGTAGTTAAAAAAATACACTGAGATTCTAAAAAACCCGACGCGTTAAAAAACGGCCATTTTCTTACCTTCGTCACTCGAATCGGAATTTAAGTATTTAATCCGTTTTTCAAGTTTCTTTATCTTTTTTAGTAAGTGTGACCTTTTTGTCTTCTCTTCTGACTTCCTTTTACCCATTTTTATGTTAGTTGAGCAGTTTTTTACACAAAGAACAAAATTTTATGGAAAAACGTGACGCCGTTACTAGCTAGACATAAAATCCGAATGAAGATTGTTACAGATGACGGCACACACCCGCGTAAGGATGTGTTCTGTTTTTACTTATTCTTCCAAATTATGTGACGCCACAGACTATAAAGCCGAGACTACACTTGTTTTCTATCATCATTGAGGACGAGGCAATAACGAGTATAATGAGATGCGCGTTATAATATCAATAGACTAACGTATGTCAATGCCATAATGCCTATTTTTGCTTATCACCTGAATAAAATGACGCAAGGTAAGTTGTGTTCGCAAATAAATTATAAGTTTACTATTTATGTATGTACCTACCTATAAATTTTCTAAGTGATAGATTAGAATGACAGTCATATCATAAGCCTGTTCAAGTATGAAGGAAAATCAAATAGGTATTGTGTAAAATCATTTATTACAATAATACTATAAATTGTGAACAAATAATGTAGTTTAACCGAGATAGTTTTTACCATTTTAAATTAAGTAAATGTCTGTAAAATAATTATGTCTGTTAATGTTCCAGTTTACGCTGATCTCTCACTGTATGGAAATCCTATACAATGCGAGATCAGCTTATACTGGCAATGTATAGCTTGATGTGTAGCCGTGCGGACCTAGACTTTTTGTTCTGTGATGTGATCTATGGAAGTACTGACAGAGCGAAGACCGAATAGAGCCAATAGAACTAATAGAATGAACTAGTTCACTGACCGAAATGAACTAGTACGGAGCGATCTTAAAAATGACCGAGCAGGCACAAGACTAACTGGGAAGGAATTCGGAACAAGGAAGGGCGGGCGGTCGGCTAGACGGGGGTCGGGGGCGTGGCTTACGGATCATGCTGTCTGATCGATGAATGGATTTTTCAATGGATATCGTTCGCATGTGTTGCCGTTTGTCGATACGTTTTATACGCACGTATACATTGATCGCAAGGAAGCGTTACTTCGAGTTCTCATTATTTCACTCAAGAAAACAATAAATTTAATGATTCGTGTTTTTTTTTTTTTGTTTATTTAAAATAATAGTCTCAATCGATTCTAGTTCGATGATCGAGTTCATGGCTTTCGGTTCCAGAACGACCTAAAATTAACCTTGTATAAGCTAATAGCCTCGCTATTTTAAGTCTAAACCTAATGGGCAGATACACTGTATTCCTTGTCGATTTTAACTTAACAACAAAACTGTTGGTATCAAAAAATATAAGTTTATCACTGTAGTGAGTTACTAAAAACTGCATATGATTATTAAGTATATGTATATCATTGTTTTTTCTACTAGATAATCTCTCAAAATATGGAAAAGCACACAAAATAATTTTATTACAATTAATCTTTAAAATCTCAGTAACACTGTCAGTGATAGCTTGTTTATTGTTGTTTTCAAAAATAAATTAGTACTAACTGACTTAACGTCCGACCACTGTGGTTTATTAGCTAGCTTCCCCATGCCATTACATAAAAAGCGACCACGTACACTTGAATGTAGGCCTTATACAGCTAGTCGTTGCAAAAGGTTTAAAAATAATATAGCTCATAGAATTACACCATCCATAGCACAACACGAGAATCCGAATGAAATTTATGAAGCCCTTTTTGATGTTGTGCAAAAAGAGTATCAATCTGTTTCAAGACCAAAACCATTAACATTAATGGCTCCTCCGCTGGCTTTAATCAATGGGCTACTCCGGGTATTTACAAAAGTAGAGCGAGACTATACGAATTATATGGATTGAAAAAATACAGGTTTGATACTCCTTTCCTAGAGTATGTCAAAAACTATTCAAAATTATTTAAAAAGATTAGTGCTTTTGCAAAATCGAAATTTTTAAGTGACACAATTAAAAATTCTAACAATAAAGTTAAAACCACTTGGAAAATAATTAATAATGAAACGGGCAAGTCTGTTAAACAAGACAATCAACTTGAGATTTTGGTCGACGACAAATTAATTATTACAGAAGCTGAAGTAGCGGAGGCATTTAATGAGTTTTTTGCCAACATACCTGTAACTACGACTCGCTCCTTAGATTCATCCCCGTCTAAAGCAGAATACCTTTTGCATAGTAGTGTGCCTAAATGTAGTGACCTATTCAGTTTCGAACATGTAACGCCTCGTGACGTAGTTAATGTTTTTAACACACTGAAGTCTAAAAACACTGGTGATTTCTGGGGCATTTCCATTAAACTTTTGAGTAATATTATAGAAATTGTAGCCCCCTATCTAGCTGTCACTTTTAATAAATGTGTTGATTCAGGAACTTTTCCTGACCTCATGAAGAGTAGTAAAGTAATACCATTATTTAAATCAGGTAATAAAAATGACATTCGTAATTTCAGGCCTATTTCTATCTTACCTGCATTTAGCAAAATATTTGAAAAGTTAATACTCAAGCAGTTGCTAAAACATTTTAATTTAAATAGCCTCCTTCATAATGAGCAATATGGCTTTACAAAAGGTCGTTCGACTACTGATGCGGGTGTTGCTCTGTTGAAACACATATTTAACGCATGGGAGAACTCGCAAAATGCTATTGGAGTTTTTTGTGATCTCTCAAAAGCCTTTGATTGCGTGCACCATGAGACGCTTTTGTGTAAACTTCGTTATTACGGTGTCCATAACGATGCTCTAAACGTAATAAATTCTTATTTGCAAAATAGGGTTCAATGTGTAGAAATTAATGGTAAAAAATCTTCCGGGCTGCCAGTTCAGTTAGGTGTGCCTCAAGGCTCAATACTCGGCCCATTCTTGTTTTTAGTATATATTAATGACTTACCGTTCTATTTAAAGGGTATTTGTGATGTTGTACTGTTTGCAGATGATACTTCTCTTATTTTTAAAGTAGATAGGAATAGACAAGACTTTGACGACGTAAACAGTGCACTCTCAATGGTTACGGATTGGTTTACGGCAAATAACCTTGTTCTCAATGCCAAAAAAACGAAATGTGTAAAGTTCGCCTTACCGAATGTTAGAAATCTAGGTCCCAATATCGTCTTAGATAAAGAGGTGCTTGAAACCGTAGACACGGCAGTATTTCTGGGCATAACAGTAGATGCCAAACTTCAGTGGGGATCACACATATCAACACTAGCAGGGAGGCTCAGTTCAGCCGCCTACGCCGTCAGAAAAGTAAGACAATACACTGACGTCGATACAGCTCGATTAGTATACTTTAGTTATTTTCACAGCGTTATGTCCTACGGTATTCTGCTGTGGGGCAAAGCCGCTGATATTCAAAATATTTTTGTCCTTCAAAAACGTGCTGTTCGTGCAATTTACCAGTTAGGTGGCAGATTTTCCTTGAGGGACTTTTTTAAAGATATTGGTATTCTCACAGTGGCATCACAATTCATATTAGCTAACATCTTATTTATTAGGCAACATATACACTTGTACACTAAAAACAGTGATATTCATACCGTTAACACTAGAAACAAGGACAAACTACGTGCTCCCTTTCACCGGCTTCATAAGGTTCATAACTCATTTGTTGGGCTTGGTATAACTTTTTATAACAAGCTTCCCACTTCTTTGCTAGATTTGCCTTTTGATGCGTTTAAAGTTCAAGTAAAATCCATCCTTTGTTTAAAGGCTTACTATTCCATTAACGACTATTTAAATGACAAGAATAGTTGGTCGCTGTGATTAACACAAGACAATGTTTATGTTATTTCTCCAGAATTAGCGTACCTAGTGACAGGTTATATGGGTTCATATATTTATTTAGTTAAATACTTTTTTTTTTTTTAATTTTATTGACCAAGTGTTTTTTATCATCTATCTAATAAGTCATTAGTTATTGACATAGAGCCCTTTATACCAGGAAACTTTTATTTTTGGTAATATGCGTTATTGTTTATTACTTTGCCTATGTATGTATAGAATCAAGTCCATCCGACTAAACAGACAGCTGTGCTGCTGGGGAGTTTGTTGCGCCACTTCTTCTTCCCAGCTAAAGCACTAGGAAGTGTCGAAGGGTGGGCGTTTTTGGGGGACTGTCTTATGTATTTTGACGTTCGTAAAGTGCTGATTCTCAGCCTAATTTGAATAAATGACTTTTGATTTTGATTTTTTAAATCGATGAATCTATCATTTACATAAATCTATCATTATATCCATCGCTCAAATATATTTTACACATATAAAGAAATGGGCAAATGCTAAGCCGCTGAGACAATCAGCTATATCGCGTTGCTCGATCATAGAACAATTAATAACACACGCAAAAAAAATAACAACCTGTAGAATTGTTAAAAACGTGTTCCTATAGTTTACCGATCGTTAGGAATTAACGTATGTGCGGTTTTTTTTTATATTGACGAGTCGTTATTGGTAAATTGTTCTTCAATCCTTTATCTACATACCTAGTTATATGAACTTTTATTGGATTGATTAAATTTGTAGATATAATCAATCCAATAAAAGTTACGATAAATACATAAATTCATTTAGGTTTTTCAGCAAAATTACACCCATAGCGAAAGTATAAAATAACACGCATTCTTTTAAATTAAATAAAAATAACAAAAATAAGTGACGAAATGTTGCGAAATGAGGGTGTACTACCGCTGCCCAACCCTTCCGGGAAACAAGGCGTGATGAAATGTATATAGGCTATAACTAAATATAAGTAAATCAAAATAATAGTACGGAAGTACATTATTAAAATAAATAAACAGAAAATAAAAACAACAAAGAAACTGCTTATTCATTATCAGCCAGCAAATATGCCCCATATCTTGTTGCAAGACACTTGCACGAAAGACATTACCGCGAAAGACACTTGCGGTAACCCACTTGCGTGAAAAGACATTTTGCCAAATACATCTGCGTGAAAAGATTTTTGCGCGAATGGACATATGCGCGAAAGACACTTGGTTGAATCCACTTGCGAAAAATTTGCTAAAATAAAATTTCGTCGTTTTCATCGGCTGCAGCTCCCTCAGAAACCAAGAAAATCACATTCATGACAGAAAATTTTAAATTTTTGTAGCAGCTATCTGAATTTTTCATTTTGACCTCATCATCGGCTGTAGCACCCTAAAAACCCATGGAAACGACACACGTGACGATTTTTTTAAAATTATTTTATATAAGAAATTCAATAGGTGCAGAAAAACCTATATTGATCAATAACTGCAACTGTCTTTTCGCGCATGTGTCTTTCGCGCAAGTGTTTTTAACGCATGTATTATGTCCATTCGCGCAAAAGTCCTTTCGCGCGATAGTCCATTTGCAGAAATGCCTTTACGCATAAGTGTCCCTTCGCGCAAGAGTCCATTGGCGGGAATTTCTATTGCAAGTGTCCCAGTTCCCACAAATCAGGCATCCCAATAACCAAAAATCTTTGAAATATAAAACACCCGGCGAGCAGCACACAGCAAAATAGTTAAACAAATCTTACCCAAAGTCACGTGTCCACGGTACAAAAAATTTAAGACGCGCCGAACGAAAAAACACAGAACCAATCCTCTAATGTACTTTATATTTATCATTGGGCAGATCGAGCTCGCTTGAAGATCAAAACCATTCTTACTAAAATACTCATGGGCACGGTACAAAAACTTTAAAACGCGCCGAAAGAAAAAACACAGAACCAATCCTCTAAGATACCGTATATTCATCATTGGCCACATCCAGATCGCTTGAAGGTCAAAACCAGACTGCCGGGCGTAACTCATTCCCAGGTCATTCAGGAGGTCTGAAGCCTATTTGCACCACTTATACAAATATAAACTTTACCACTGTATAAATAAAGTAGATTTCAGCATGGCCCAAGATGAAATGATGAACTGCAGCAGAAACTGAACTTTGTGTTGAAGTTAATGAAGTTGCTTTTCTGAAGTTTAGTGTTGGATGCTAGGTACTTTGAAAACGCAGTTGAGGCAGGGCATTCGATCAATAATGTTGTTCTATAAAATAGATGAACTGATCCTGTTGCTAGGCTATTGCGTGCAGATTATTGCGTTTCAAAGTTACAACTTTGGGTTTGAGTTTTTTTTTTTTTTTTCAACAAACTTTTTTCAACTTGTTTCGTACGCAGTAATTCATATTTCAAGCAGAGGAAGTGCTTGAAAAATTAATTACTACAGCATTCTATTATGCTGATAATTGGAATAATTTACTCAAGTCAATAAATACTCTTTTTTTTACAATTAATATTTGTACAGCTAATTGAATATACTTGTGTAAGGAGTCGGTCAGTTAGTTAATAAGTAATTAAGAAAGTTAGAGCCCCAAAAAGACTGGAACAATATAAACTAAGTATTTTTTTCAAAGGCTTTCAAAGTGTTTGTGTGTGACTTTCATAGGAAATGTCTTTTTATTTCGATTCTTTTCCCAGAGTTAATAGGAACTAAATAATATGATGTTGAGTCATACTGTTAATCACCAATAATTTTACCAGAGGTGGTGATTAGAAAAGTCTCAATAAGCGTGATTAAATTGCACGGAGTAGCTAAAAATCCGCGTAGCACCGGCGCAGAGCATCTTGCTACGAGCGCTACGAGGTGTGCTACGGCGTAGCGCGTAGTCTGCTACGATTGCGCTACGGAGTGTAAACGTTTTGTTGCAATAAAAATACTTCTCATCATCATCTGCCTTCATTTTCCCAAATTTGTTGAGGTTGGCTTCCAGTCCGACCAGATGCAGCTGAATAACAGTATTTTACATGAAGTGACAGCCTATCTGACCTCCACAACTAAGCTACTAGGCAATACGGATACCCTTTGGTAAAACTGGTTGTCAGAATTTCGGGCTTCTGGGTACCCACGACTAAATATTTATCGTTATCGGTAGTTTGCTTGTCTGAAAATAAGTTTAGTATCAACATAACATCACGCTTGTATTTCCCGAAGAGGTAGACAGATGTCGTGTTTGTGTAGTAGACCTACATTTTGCTAGTTATGTTTGTGTCCTATTTATTAAGGGACGAAGATATTGCTATTACCCTGAACTATACGTAGTTGGAAAGAAAATACGCGGTTTAGAACCAGTTTTTAATTTGTTTAAGACGGTTTAAAACCACAGGACGTATCATTCTCCTACCCTTACCGCAATTTATTTGTGGTCGACGCAGCACTGCTTTTTCTTCCACACTTCACTATTAGTCGTCATTTCCGTAGTCACACCCTTTCTAACCATATCCCCCTACTCTTATAGCCATTGACATTCATACTCAAAATTAACGTACATTGATTTCTTCTTACTTTAAAAAATATTTTCAAAACGCTAATGGGTATGGTTCACTAGTACCATTTTTATTCATCTTGATGTGCGTACTTATCAAAATATACATTTTTAAAATACGTCGTAGCAAAATATCAATATAACATTGTCTGATTAGATTTAAACTCAGCCACTGTGTATTTTAAGAATGTTATTTTTATTTTTATTGCACTTGATATTTATCCTAAATGATGGAGTAAACGTGTTCTAGATCATTGCGTATCAAACCTTAGTGGATTCTGTTAAAAAAAAAAAACATTTAAAACCACTAGTGTGGTTTCTAATAATTTTAAACCAAAATGACAGTTTAAAACCAAATGGTTTAAAATGTTCAAGGTCCATTGTTGTCGGTCCTTACCCCGGAACGACTCCTTAGCACATTTCCCAATTCAGAAACCCAATAGGAATGTTCATGCAGGGTATCGAACCCTCTAAGGTAATTTAATGAGATTAAATTACCTTAGAGGGTTGTATTATTCTGCCAGGGGTGCGGGTTGTTTGTAAGAGATACCATGGCCCCTGGCACACAGGCAACTGAAGAAACACGGGTGGGTTTTATTCAGTAAAAGTATGACACGCCCTCCTGCTCCACCCAGAGCGGGAGAACTTATTTGATGATTTCCCAACCAAAAAATAAAGGTTATAGGTATTGATGATTTTAATGATTATAACTCTGTGATTCTTTAGAAATAAAACAACAATAAAGTGTTACTTATATTATTTGTGTAGTTACGTACATTTTCTGAACACATCTTACATCTAATATTTTAATAGTGTAGAATTACTTACAGGCCATTAGATTACCCTTAAAAAAATCCTTACTTTCAGTTCTTTTATAATACTGATCTTTATTTAGATACATTTTACCGTAAGATTGTGAACACCGTTAGTTTATAATCTATCTCGCGAGATGATAAACTGTCGATAAATTGTGAACTGCACCATACTGCTTACCGACCGAATAGGTTAAGTTAAGTCAGCTACACGGCTTGGCACACGCTGGCAGAGTGTGCCGCTTGGGCGGAGCCGCGCCGTGCCCTCATCTCAGGAGTAGGCAGCAACCTATCGCTGCCGGTCGTTATCGACTCGATGGTGGACAGTGAGGAGTCCTGGGACGCGGTGGTATCCTTCTGCGAACAGTCATTTCGCAGAAGGAGGCTGCGGAGAGGGAACGAGATTGCTTCCGCTAACCCAATCCGCAGCACACGCACCGGGCGTCGGCGGAGGGCAGATAACGCCCTCTTCCAGCCCCCCTAAATGGGTCCAGGGGCAACGGATCTTAGTCAGTAAGAGTCTGACAGACCTCTCCACCCTCCCCGGGGCGGAGGACATAAATGAGGATTTCCGCCGTCATCAAAAGAAAAAGGTGAGAACTGCGACCAATCGCGCCTTAGCCGAGCAAGTGAAGCGAGCGATGCCGCGGCAGCTGCCGGCGAGCGGTACTTCCAAGTTAGTGGCAGTTACATAACTATGTAGTAATGGCGCAAGGTACTATCCGTCTTGATAACAGTTCACAATTTGACGGACAGATTATAAACTAACAAAAATAGTGCGATAAATTTTAAATGGTTTTTACAGTTCACAATTTATCGACAGATTATAATCTCACGAGATAGATTACAAAATAACGGTGTTCCCAATGTTACAGTGATATACACATTACAATTTATTGATATTGCTGAATGTTAATGGCAAATGGCATTCATGAGGGATTGATATCGCGCAATCAATTTTCAACGCACTGTTAAGCGGTGAGAGTTTAAAATCCATAAACGTATTTTTTACGCGCTTTGTTCGGTTCTCAATGCTCAGCCAACACAGAGATGAAAATCGAGGCCATGATAACAAATCACTCGTTCTACCTGGGCTAATTACCTTCAATTCTTTAAGGATTGTTGGGTTACATTTGTAAGTTATTCGACCAGCTGATGTCAAAAAAACTGAGCATGAGTGTGTCAAGAATATTTTGACACATATGAATGTTAACACTATAATCTAACTACATTTAGTGATAATTTAGGAATGTAGCAGAGCTAAGAAATCAAAACTAAATATCGAGGCAATACGACTCAATGTTAAATGTACCTATACAACGTGTTGATTTGCATCCTCGTCAAATTTCAGGAGGCTGTTATGAAAGACATAAATAATCAAATAAAATTACGATACTTGCTCACTAATGAATACATACTTGTTTTTTTCTTTATTTAAATTTAACAGTATTTCAGAAAACACCTCTTTCAAAGAACAGAATCGCCCCTTTCCGTATGCGGTAGGCAGTGTCGCACGACTATATCGCTGTGTGTTACAGTGCGGTATCACACGGGCCGCGTTTTAACATGCGTGTCCGAAAAAAAATATGCCTAAAGCCGATTTCCGAAAATATGAAAAAAAAAACCTACTTATTTTATTATTGATTCATGTTGAGAATCATTAGCATAGTTACCTCCTTGAATTTGACGAGGATGCAAAACAACACGTTGTATAGTAATGCTAGGGTCAACATGATTTTCTTAATAAGGCTTTTAAAAAAAATCGAGTCCTTCCGAGTCGGAGGCATCTTCCTAAAAACAATAAAGACCTTTATTGCCTCTGACTGCATGTGATTGATTGTATTCAGTCAGAACATAGTAAGTTTTAAAACAAGTTTCTTGTTTCCATCTTTTTTAATTAAAGGTCACTTATTAGGTCGATTTTTTTGATTTTGTAAATTATTTTCGTATTTCACAGTTTTTCGTTCATGTAATAAAATTTTTGACGTTATTGAGATCTATTTATGAAACTCTTTATTTTGATACCCAATACACACAATAGGCTTTGAGAAAAAAAAAATTGTCGACACAATATGGTGCCAAAAATCGGGCATTTTTTCTCAATTTTGGTATACGTACCCAGTGTCACTCTCACAATTGAAACGAATCAAACGGCACCTCTTAAGCTGAAATCGATCAAGCCGTTTAGGCTACAGAGCGTGCCAAAGAAATTTAGGTATACTTATACATACATACGAAAAACATAACCCTACTTCTGGCGCAGTCGGGTAAAAATATAGTTTTGTCTTTGTATTATGCTTTTAACTCAATACTCTAATTGGGGTATATGAGTTCTTGCGTTAATTGTGTTGCAAATTCAATATTATTACATAATTTATTATTTCTTAAGTAAAACAACAAAAATTTAAGCTAAGTAACACAGCAATACTGTAGCAGCGACTGTTGTTTTATTTTCTTTTTTTAATTTTTAATCACTTGTCTTCAGCACTTCTTTTAACCTTTAGTTAAACCGTGGACAATGGTGTGGGTTTTTTTTTTTTTTTTTTTTTTGGGTGGGAAATCATCAAATGACTTCTCCTGCTGAGTAGAGCAGGAGGGCGTGTCAGACTTTTACTGACTAAAACCCACCCAGTGTTCCCTCAGTAGCCCGTATGCCAGGGGCCGTGGTATCTCTTTCGAACAAACCCGCACCCCTGGCAGGCAACGGCCCTTGCGGACCCCATCGGTGGTTGCTGACATCTTTGACGGCGCGCGTGTGGGACACAACGCGCCGTCCCGTCTACCACTTTTCGGCCGCAGAGGATAGGGAGAGCGGCTAACGCTATACCGACACTCCTCTTCCCCTGCGGCCCCACCGCGTCCGCCATCAAACGGTGGCGGCCCCGTCCAGGCCACGGAAGGGAAGAGCGCTGCTCAGAAGCACCGGCACCCCTCCTCTACCGCAGCCCGTAACCCTCAGCCGCGATGCCTCCCATTCGACATCGCGGCTCACCTCAGTTGCGGTGCACCTCACCGCAACCTACTTTTTGGCCGCTACGTCGTCGGCTTTGAGGCAAAAGCCCTGACGAGCGGCCCCACCTTTGGGTTCCTCTTGGCTTCACCGTGGCCGGCATCCACGGTTACTGAGCCCCCCCGCAACGACAATGCGGGAACCCACTCAGGGGGGACAATGGTGTGGGTTACATGTTTATTAAATCTTAGTTTAAATAATTTATCTGTATTTTGTAGCATGTAACTGTTTTTTGTCCCTAATAAATAAAACAAGACTAGAATAAAGTGAAAAATATCAACATACAATTTGAATTCGTCTCGTGAAAACACGTAAGACAATACTATTATTAAGTATACACTGTATACACAATTACATATTGATGAAATTAAGTATCATCATCAATATTTGCCTAGCCTTTCCCCAACATTGTTGAGGTCAAGTCCGTTGTAATCGGACGCAGCTTAATACTAGTACTTTACATGGAGCGAATCCCTATCTGACCTCCACAACCCAGTTACTGGGTAACACTACCACGCTGTTGATAAGACT
This sequence comes from Polymixis flavicincta, assembly GCA_949987655.1. Classification (NCBI taxonomy): domain Eukaryota; kingdom Metazoa; phylum Arthropoda; class Insecta; order Lepidoptera; family Noctuidae; genus Polymixis; species Polymixis flavicincta. Next base: position 1,696,469 of record OX465195.1, on the reverse strand, counting down.
GGTTGAAGGTCATATCCAAAAATATTTTATACTAATGACTCAGAGACCGATGCCAAAAAGTCCATAGATATCAAATAGTTTTTAACAAGAAGTTATAAAAGAGTTTTTATTTTTTATTTTTATTTCAAATGGTCTGATAATATTCTGATGCAAATTATCATTATTAATAATACTATTGCATAAGTACAACTCAAAATATTGCAGCCCTCAAGTAATTAAAAATGTAAGGCTGATTTTTAATGGTCAGTAGTTTTGTCTGAAAAATTTGGAATATTTTCTATACAAAAGCTGTCAGACCGACATATTTATTCCTCAGATTAAAGTTCTGATCATTGAAAAATGAGTCCTTAAACAAATGTATAATTTAAACTTCACCTTTTTGTATATTTCAATTACATATCGTCGACCGTAGGTTCAATTGAGGTAAGGGACAAAATACCCAAAATGAGTTGAGTATACAGTTTTGTTCAGAATTTTTCGCTCTTTCGAATGTGTTGGAAAAATTCTAGCATAAGAAACATGTCCCTCACCCTACTGATTTTTTGGATCCAAATTTAGAATCAGCCCCTTAATAGCTAGGCTATCTAAATAATGTTTTCAAGTGCTGTAGGTACCTAATATTTGAAGTTTGGTGCTTTAATCATTCTCCACGTTTTAATGTTTGGTGAAATTAGATATTTCCGTTAGTTCAATTTCATTCAGAACTTTCTCATAATTAATTCAACCAGCAACCGCCTCGACTTTGATCGTAATGTCAAAAATTTACATTCTTTGCGAGTATCAAGGCAAATCCCATGCATATTAAACATTTCCCTCCATAGTTCTCTTCGCTCCCTCGTCGTCCTTATTAATAGTTTGGTATGATTATCGTGTTGCATTAACATTTTCAATTTATGTAAAGATTTGTTCATTTTAATTAATGACCAGCAGCTGAGATCGATTATGTTTTCATCATCCCTTGCCTGTTCAAGTTGATTAACAACATATTTAGCTATTCCAATTTCATCAAACTCATCTTTGTTTTTGAAGATTTCGTGGATTTCTTCAGTCATCTTGCATTGATTGATGGTCTGAAATAAGAAATAAAGTATGCATTACCTGCTAACCCCTCAAGGCTGCAACATTCAATTCGTTACGAATGATCTAAGGAATACTTCAAAAAGAGATCATCGTTTCGATTTGGATTCGATCCATCGCATCACCGAACGTCGTCATACTCCGGCAGTTTGACGAACTAACCAGCGAGCCCATAAGAAATGCGATGAAATGGTTATGGACTATCGTCTGACTCACATCTTTCGCATATCGGAGCAGCAATACGCCCAAACCACCAGTTAGTGGATCCCATATAACAAGAGACGACTACGTGGCAGTCCAAGAAAGAGATGGATTGTCCCGCAATAACAGTAGACCAGGAAGAGTGGAAAGAGGCAAGGTTGGCCATTGTCCTGGATCGGATGTCCAAGTGTGTGTTGCCAGTGATGACCTACGTTTCAGAAACGTGATCGCTCACAATGGGCCTTATCAGAAGGCGTAAAGTCACCCAAAGGGCAATGGAGAGGGCTATGCTCGGAGTTTCCCTACGTGATCGAATCAGAAATGAAGAGATCCGCAGGAGGACCAAGGCAATTGACATAGCCCGAAGAATTGCCAAACTTAAGTGGCAGTGGCCAGGGCACATTGCTCGCAGAACAGATGGTCGATTAGGCCGAAAGCTTCTGGAGTGGCGACCGCGTACCTACCGGAAGACGTAGAGTAGGAAGGCCTCCCACAAGGTGGACCGATGACCTTGTGAAGGCCGCGGGAATCCGCTGGATGTGGGAAGCACAAAACCGGTCAAGTGGAGAAGCCTGGGGGCCAGCCTATGTCCAGCAGTGGACGTCTTTCTGCTGAAATGATGATGATGATGAATTGCAATGAAGAAGTTAGTATTTTAATAAATAAAAGTTTGAGTATCAAAAAATTATTCCCCTCAACAAAATCCGTCCTCTTGCGTCATCCATCAGGGGGCCTCGCAAAATGTATCTTGCCCACATAAAATTTAGGTCTTGCCCCGCCACTGTTCCTAGGTGACAAAAAAAAAAAAACAATTTAATTGTAGTTTTTGACCATATTGATTATATTTGTATGAGCATGATATGGACGCAAACGTCTCTCCAAGGCGTAAACGATCAAGCATTTCTATTTTCACTATAAGCGATAACACGGATTTTTTTCGCGTCGAAAATCGTTTTTAAGTAAATCTTTTTTATTAACAGTTCGTAACGCATGGAAAAATGAAACGAAAGGTAAAACACGCAAAGCGGCTCTTGCCAAAGGATGGAATGTCTATTAAGTGGTAGCATTTATAAATAAACTTTATGGTGATAAGGTTGCTTTCGTTCTGTTAGCTTACATTCTCGTTACAGTCTCGGTCGGATTAACAAACAAGTTTTGGGTTGATAGGTACCTACTTTGATACCCTTTATGTCGTAGACATCAAATAGGTAAAGGTTTTTGGAAACGCCTAAGCTAGCATACAATGCCATCGCAGATGCGTTGTCATCCTAGAGGCACCCACAACAAAGACCAAATTCGATCAATAAAGTAATCTGTAAATATTTTGGCGGACATTGTTTTTTTTACTTTTACTGCTTGGGCCTGCTGTTAACCTCGATCACGCCTTAAAGAAAGTGATTGATAAGGTCTATGATAGAACGAGCGTTTCCAGATGTTGCATAATGTTATTCTAGGCTTTATATCTGTTTGTGCACACGTCTACATCTGTTTTATCTTCTCTCCTATCGCAGCTGTGCTAGAGATCACTGTAGAAATAAGCATTACCTTTGTACGTATTTTTCTGTTCCTTTCTTCTTGTCTGCTTATATGTGTATGCATAAATAATTAAATAAACAAATCATATGGGTATCATCAAACATCAGACGAAGCAAAAACGTAAAACGCCATTGACGGATTGAAGGTTGCTATACTGCCACGTTTCCAGCCCTTAGGCGTTGGATGGACTTACAATAATTACACTACTTGGTTACTCACCTATATTTACATAAATAGCCTTAAGTAAACTCCTTACAGTAATTATGACAATTCATTCCTTTCACAAGCCATTATCTTAATAAATTTGATGTGCCCAGTTAATACATTTACCTACTAACCACGACGACAAACGTGTCATTTAAAAATGAAGAACTTTCGAAACACTGAAACAAATAATCCAGTGAACTGTGTTTTGAATAATATGGTCGACAAAGATGTGCAGTTAATGCTGAGACCTTTGAATCTGATGCAATTCTTTTCATTTACTCCAAAATATCGCATTATAAACAGTTGCATAACACCTAACAATATCATCATCAATTTCTATTCAATAATTGGAGCTATAGTATTTATTTCTTTGCACATATTCCGAACCTATATGCTGGTTCTTTACAAAGAACAACAAAAACTCAGTAATTTTATGATGGTCACCTCCCTAACTGATTGCATCTACTATTGTTTTGGATTCGTTCTTAATTTCGTCACCGGGATCATTCAAACCAAAAATAATATTAACTTTGTCTTATTCTTTCAAAGAGTGCACAGAGTGCTCAGTAATGAAACCAGTCTTAGCTATTTTATTATTTGGAATTGGATTATGGTTATCATGGCTCTCAGTTGCTATTTTACAGTCTTATCTTATTTTATAATACAGATAGATGCTCCTTGGTTTTATGTTATTGTTAATTATCTTGTGATTGTTTTCGATTTTAATATTGTTTATGCCATTCGAGTTATTAAATTGTTACAAAGTAAACTTGAGTTCTGGAATATTCAAGTCTTAAATACCCTTGAAATGGAAGAGATGCGTGATGAGGATTTCAGTAAGAGAATGTTTCAAGCCTATGCTGATATCTTAGAGTGTTACAACATCTATAAAGTTTGTTTTCAGCCATTCGTAAGTACTTTGCTATAAATAGATAAGGATAAGATAATAGAATAGCTTTATTTCGGACACAAAATATCTATATAGTGTTAGTAACATACAAGAAAATAACTTATTGCCTAGTGTTAGTAAAAATCTGCCTCCTCACAAACTGCTTCACAATCGGAGAGCCGAAGCTCTCTGCTACAGTTTTCAGGATGCTGTTTCGACTACCCCTCACTCTCCTCAGTAGCGACACAGTTTTTTTTCGTATGGAAGCCGTCGGTAAGGGCTTGCGCAAACATTTCCGACGCGCCACAGTAACGAGGCAGCCTCATCAACATCCTTAAGGCATTGTTATATTGGATGCGCAGGGCAACCAGCGATCTCTTAGTACAATTGACCCATAGATTGCCCGTGTACAAACTTTGGGAATAAGCCTTGAAAAGTGTTAATTTTACTTGGTCTGTACACCGCGCAAATCTACGGGACAACATATTACTCCATATAATGTCAATGAACTAAAGTTTTTGTTTAACGAAGTTACTAGCGGTGCCTATTATTTTATTTTATTTATGCCTATATTCTTATATTGTCCCTCTTCTATCTCTTGTTATTTACTTTTACGGTCACAGTTCAGTATTGAATTATGTATAATAAGTGAGTTTATCAATTTTCAGATACTGTATTATATTATTGAAGGATTCCTCCATTCTCTCATTTACTTCCAAGTATCTATTGAAGTATTGAAAAACTGCTTCAAGAATAATAACATAGTGAGTATCGTCAAATTTGATTCTAAGTTTCTTCTTCATTGTCTGATGTTGATTGCGGATGACGTAATTTATTTTCCTTATTATTTGATCTGCTCACTTGAATTGAGTTACCAACATCACTCTCATCGCTAATATGCTCTGTTTCCCTCGTGGGCAAAAGCTTGTTTTTAAAATGTATGTTTAAAATTCAATGAAGATACTAGTGCTACTGTGCCTTTCGCCTAATTTAGATGCCTAATGAGTTAATGAAGCTGGGAGATTATCAAGTAGCGTCAAGGTCCCTTTACAGGATCGTATTACTGTAGACCATTTTTATATTTTGTTAAGTGCTTGGTACTTGTTGACAAGCCTGCGCTGTCGATTACCTACCAACACGGTAATTTAAAAATATTGTAAAAGCTATTTATTTTCCTTTTTCTAGGCTACTCTTCTCCAAGAAAATTAACGGGTACTCTAGTTAGATCTTGGCGAGTCTTCTCCATCGCTAACAATCCATTGGAATCGTGCACCATCTTTTTCACATTTCACAAGTGTAATATTTTGAATTGAAATGTTAATTTTGTTACAGGATACTGCAACTCTGCCCATGCTTTCTCTTTTGTCTTGGTTGATCAAGAACTTGATGTGGCAAACGATATTCATGCAGCGGTGCGAAAAATTCTACTTATCTATGCAAACTGTTCGAGATACTTGCGCAGTTGTTTTAATGTCAAATTGCTTTGGTATGATTATTATTAGACTTAATTACGTAACATTATAGACCAAAATCTTAGCAGCGCTGTTCAAAACTTCATTCAAATCATATCGCAGAAATGGGATATCCCCATTATTTTAAAGACCAAAATCTTAGCAGCGCAGTTCAATACTGTCACTTCAAACCTCACTCAAATGATAGCACAGAAATAGAATTTCACGTGGAAAAAGATAATCTCAAAGTATGAAGCTCTATAAAGTATGAACATAAATTGTTACAAGAGAACAGGAAGAACCATGAAAAATGATGACGACGATAAGAACGAGGGATGAAATGTGTGAAATATGATATTTATGATAGGGGGCTTACTGCTGAAGTGATAGTGATAAGTTTAAAACGCACATCAAACGTGTCCTTATCAAAAAAGCATATTATAAGATAAAAGACTACGTTGAAGACAGGGAAGTTTGGCATTAATTCCTTCTGCACATGTGGCTTCCCTGGTACCTCATTAACAGCATAACTATGTGAAACTCTAATAACTGCTCTCAATGTTCTTTTTTATTCTTTTTATTTTTACAATGCTGACATATTCTCGTCATTATTTGACATTATACATGAATTTTAATATCTACTATTTTTTTTAGTGATTGTCATGTTAATCATGTCACTATGTTTAATTAGGTTCATTTTATTTATGTAGATTATTTTACATATTGTGAATGGGAGAACGTTGTAGGCCTTACAGACTGTAGATTTGTTGACGATTTTCTATTCTGTATTCGTCTAAGTACCTGGTACTTATTGACAGGCACTGTCCTCCCATACATTTTATCTCTGAAAACATTGTTAAAGCCAATCATTTTTAAAAGAGTAACCGTGGAGTTTCTTGCCGGCTCTTCTCCATAGGAAACAACATTTTGGAACCGTGCACCTAGCTTCTGACGTTTCATAAGTGCCCATGCAGGTTTATGTGAAATAAAAATATTTTGATTTGATTGATTGATGGCGAATAGAGATGTAGGTGTAAGCAGAAGTTTTTATTCTGCACAGACTCTACAAAAGTTGGCATCACGTCGTATAACGAAGATGATATAAGCTAAACACTAAGATACTGCATAGGTGACGGTGACGGCCAAGATTCATGAATTTGATATCATTGGACTACCTACTACACTAAAACTATTTTCGTTTTTATTTTTTATATTTTATGCCAATGTTTTTGTAAATTCTTACCCCCCTAATCATTGTACAGAGGCCAGCACATCAAGCTACCCCAATCTGTCAAATTTATTTGATAGTTTTTCAACTTGATTACAAAGGAATAAGGTTTATATTCAATTGGGAAAATTTGACAGTTTGGGATAGCTTGACCTGCTGGCGACTGTACATACCATTAAAATGTAAGCACTACCAAGGGGAGGAGACCTGGTGTCCTGAAATACAGACCTCACGTCTAATTTAGGTACCAGTCTCCCACAGTATAATTATTGCTGTTACGTATTTTGTATTGATGCCTCTCTAATGTACATAGGCCAGCACATCAAGCTACCCCTGTCAAATTTCTTTGATAGTTTTTCAACTTTATGACAAAGGAATGAGGTTTATTTCCAATTGGGAAAATTTGACAGTTTGGGATAGCTTGACCTGCTGGCGACTGTACCTATATATTGTGGTGAGAAAATAAAAATCATTAACATTAACATTGGAGAGGACTCGATTTATTCGATGAATTATAATCATAATAAGCTACCATAGTGAGCTTTCTACCCTTCTCCCTCTTTTACTTGAGGTCGGCGAAAAGCGTTCTTTTCTCACATTCTCCGTTGTGTTAATCGCCTTTTGCTTTCATCATCCTCATCATAATTAGCCTATACTGTTCCCACTGCTGGGACACACATGCCTCCTCTCTGTGGGAGGGAGTGGTGCGTAATCCACCATGTCGGCCCAATGCAGGCTGGTAGAAGTCACATGTCTTCCAGTTTTTGGTTCTAGGACATGCCGGTTTCCTCACGGTGTTTTCCTTCACCGTTTTGACACCAGTGGCTATGAAATGATGATGATGATGAAAGAGCCAGTTTGGGTACGAACTAACTACAACTCGTAAGACCGTTGCCACTGGGCCACCATGACTGCTCTCATATCTGCACACAATTCCATTTTGTCTGGTCCGTATCCATCCAACATAAGCTATAAATAAATTGATCAAATAATATTACAGATGTTGAGAGAAAACTGTGCAAGAACGTGCTGCGGTTACATCGAGCATCGTTCAGCAGGATGCGTGTGTGTGGTCTGTTCTACGCGGACGTGGCGTTGCAGCTGAGTCTGATAGCTCTACTAGCTAACTACACTATTGTACTGCTGCAGTTCGCGTTTCTGTAATAAAGACTTCTAATAAATGAATTGTGTAGATAATGGTGCCGATTCTGTTGTCACAAAATTCTCTAAACTAGACTAAAAATCACCAAAGTTTAGTTTATTCCTGTCAAACGACGATTTCCTATTCTGAAATTGACTAAAGTGACACAACTTAACTATATTTTAGTTTGACAGCACTAAGATTGCACTGAATTATTAGTTTAGTGAAAATGGTAATTTTGCTATTCTGTTGTTGTCAATTTCATTATTGTATTCAACCTAAAATTTTGGTTGTCTAACTAAATCTGACTATTTTTAATCGTGATTAAATAGGTGTGGAATAAAATTAGTTGTCAAGAACTAAAATTCACACCGACACCTCGACTTCTGGTGCAAAAATAGTACTGATTTTTTTTTCTTTTCTTTTGCTTATATCTCGAAAACGGTGTGTCCTATCGCAAAAATAATGAAAATTTCGACCCCCTTTATGTAACCCCAAACACCTCTAAAACTCAACATGTGGATAATAATTTTTCATATTTTCCATGAAAATCCCTACTAATATTATAAATGCGAAAGTAACTCTGTCTGTCTGTCTGTCTGTCTGTTACGCTTTCACGCCTTAACCGCTGAACCGATCGTCATGAAATTTGGCCGAGATATAGCCTGGGATATGGGTAAGGACATAGGCTACTTTTTTACGCGATAACCGACATCCACGCGGGCGGAGCCGCGGGCAAAAGCTAGTTCCATATAAATCACGTCGAGGCTACCGACCCCGGCGCGCTGCTGGCTCTAAAAAAACACGGGGTAGGCAAACAAGTACCACGTCGCGAAGCCAAAACATACCACGTGCGAGTCACGATTGTCAAATTCGATTTTAGTTGTGTCAAAATAGTTTTTAAATTTAGAGATATTTTTTTGCAGAATAGCGTTTAGATTCTCATAGTAAAAAGTAAGGAATTTTAGTTATAGTTTAGTTAGTTTAGTTCGGTGTACAACAGAATCGGCACCATTAATAAGTATTATTTATTATTTTGTCTCGCTTACAGTCCAAAAGATGAAAAGCTTGGGGCTAGCAATAGATTACTCTAGCTAGTGTGATAGTGATTAGAATTGTATGGGCGGTGGTAAAATATCAGTGTCACACAGAGAAAAAGGGAAACAGCCAGCATTTTTTTCATTTAACGAACCGACACTCCGATTGGTTTCTTTGTGAATGTTCCAATCATGTCGAAATAGTATATTTCTAAACAAAGACGAACAATGTGGTAACTATACCTAAATAAATTAAATAATGAAGTGTATTCTCATAGTAAAGGTACCTACATTTTAAAATAGTTAACTTATTATTTATACAAGTACCTAACGTCACTTAATTACTTACTTACTTTATTTCTAAAAATTCGTTCTTTTTTATTCTTTTTATTTTACAATGCTGACATATTCTCGTCATTATTTGACATTATTGACAGGCCTGCACTGTCCTCCCATACATTTTATCTCTGAAAACATTGTTAAAGCCAATCATTTTTAAAAGAGTAACCGTGGAGTTTCTTGCCGGCTCTTCTCCATAGGAAACAACATTTTGGAACCGTGCACCTAGCTTCTGACGTTTCATAAGTGCCCATGCAGGTTTATATGAAATAAAAATATTTTGATTTTTGATTTTACCTACTTATTGCCATTTTATTGATTACTTACCTACCACGTATACGTATTACTGGAGGCATGGCATTGACCATGCCAAGTTGTACAAACATACGGTGACGTTTTAATCTGAGCTTGCAATTATTTAGCAAGAAAAAAATGTTTAAATAGCCTAAAATTAGCTGCATTTAGCGGAAAATTGGTGAATCACTGTTTTTAAAATATAATTATACAGTGTTCCAGCAATTTCTTTGGAAATTTAATATCAAGGGTTAAATGTGGTGCTGTCCCATAAACAATGGGGGCTATATCTTGTCCAGCGTGTCCTGCTGTCTGCACGCTAAAGGAGCTGATGGACGCTGCTGAAAGTGCAAAGCTCATAGCCAAATTCTGGGCTGACATATTATAGATTGCTATCGACACGTTAAGAAGAAAAAAAAATCCTTACTAAGTAAATTAATAACAACGCTGATAAATATTACATTAAGCTAAAGGATGTTTTCCACCAAACGGCTCGTTATCGCATCGTATCGGAACGGATTTTGGAATCTTTAAACGATATTAAATCGTGTACACAGTTTTTAAAATCCATTATTACCAAGCCGTGCACAGCAGCTTGACCGCAGGCGTCTTCCGCGACACGCGATCGTAACTTTCCGGATAAACCTATTGAGGTTTTTGTGTTGTTTCTGTTTATATTTTGCTTGTTCCTTTATAAACAAAAAAAAAAAAGCTGAAAGTAAGCTGCGACGCGCGATCGGCTAAGTTCGCCTGTAGTCGTTTCCGATCGGATTCTGTCGGCTATCGTCGCGTGCGCTCAAAGCCGTGGCCGGGTGGCATCGGCAATTCTCATTCTCGAAATTGCACGCACTGAAGACGTCACTAAAACATTATTTTGAAGAAAAATATATTTGAATCCTACAGCCCAGACCCCCCCCACCCCCGAATGGGTTCCCGCATTGTCGTTGCGGGGGGCCCTGTAACCGTGGTCTCCCACCCACGGTGAAGCGAAGGGGAACCCAAAGGTGGGGTCGCTTGTCAGGGCTTTTGCCTTCAAGCCGATGACGTAGCGGCCAAAAAGTAGGTTGCGGTGGGGTGCACCGTAGCTGAGGTGGGCCGCGATGTCGAATGGGTGGCATCGCGGCTGAGGGTTACGGGCTGCGGCAGAGGAGGAGTGCCGGCGCTTCTGAGCAGCGCTCTTCCCTTCCGTGGCCTGGACGGAGCCGCCACCTTTTGATGGCGGACGCGGTGAGGCCGCAGGGGAAGAGGAGTGTCGGTATCAATAGCGTTGGCCGCTCTCCCTATCCCCTGCGGCCGAAAAGTGGTAGGCGGGACGGCGCGTTGTGTTCCACGCCGGCCGTCAGAGATGTCAGCAACCACTGGTGGGATCCGCAAGGGCCGATGCCTGCCAGGAGAGTGGGTTGTTCGAAAGAGCTACCGCCACCCCTGGCACACGGGCAACTGAGAACTGGAACACGGGTGGGTTTTAGTCAGTAAAAGTCTGACACGCCCTCCTGCTCTACCCAACGGGAGAAGTCATTTGATGTTTTCCCACCCAACAAAAAAAAAGCATACTTATGACGTAAAAAATTTGAACACGTCAACAAGGTAGGAATGCAACTATTTGACTAGGCGCAGAAACAAATACATTCGCAAGCGACGATACAGAGCCGGACGCGATCGGTTGTCGCCGCATCCGTTCGTATCCTTTCCGATTCAATACGATGCGAGCCGTTTGGTGGAAAAAGACGTTGTACGACTGTCGCCCGATTCACCTTATTAAAACACATATTTACAGCGTGGGTGATAATGATAGGAGATAGTGTGCATATTGTGGGCCGCATTTACTGAGTTATCGTTGCGCTCAGACCAATGTTCGAAGTTAGAGCAGTGGCGTACACTTAACGCATTTATAGAAAACCGCACGCCGCAGTTTGCGCGCGACGGACTGGTGATGGAGTTCGCTACGCATCTATTTAAGTATTTCTTTATTTACTTAAAGGTTCACCCACAGCACATACATATACATAGAAATACTAAGTCATACGGTTATCTATATCTATATCTATACTCTATCTATCTATATCTATATCTATATCTATATCTTCTATATCTATATCTATATCTATACAATAAATCTGTAAACGAACTTTTTCTGTACATTTAAAATATTTCGAAAATAATTGTTTGGGGTGGTAAGGGATAATCAACACATGACATTTTAACCCTTATCAAAATTTTTGTCTGTTTCTCGGTTTTTCAGTTTCGATGTTGAATAGATCAAGTATCACGTCAAAAGAACGAAACTAATGTGGTTAACTTCCATACTAAAATATTTTTTATAACTCGGAGTATATATCTGCCTTTGTTTCATCGCAATCGCTTCGGTCAACCTATCTAAAGATATAATTAATTTAAAGTGTCCAAGAAGAATTTATTTACGTAATGTTGAAACACTTAGCGACATCTATTGGCGTGAAACGGTACTAACGAATACTTAATAATAACACGTCATTCTCATTTTCTGTGTCTGTTGCTGTGTCTGTGTTATTTCAAAAAGTAATGATACTGATTACTAAAATCGCTTTCCGTTGGTGGTTGATTACCACGAATCAAAAAAGCTAAAAGAATTTCAAATAAAAAGTAGTGATAGGTAATATTAATTGACGTGGTGTTCTGAGTCATATAGAATGCAATGTTAGATAAATATTTATTAGTTTTATCAATCAAATTAATACAAATAGAGGGGAAGAAATCTCATTTTTAATTGTGATAAAAGTCTTAGTAGCGCCATCTAGCATAATATAGCAAAATTAGAGCGCCTAGGGGAATAGCTAGCAACTGTAGTTATGTCGGTGCTCTTCCGAGCAACATCGCTTACAGAGAAGCATTTTCTTAGTTAAAACAAGTATAAAAATGTATTTATTTATCCATTTGGCATCTCCAACAAAGGATACATTACCTACATAGGAACAATAGAAATCACAATAGTAAAATATTGACAATTTTAAAGTCACTTCTTTAAATAAAATCATTTACTGGATTACAAATAAATGTATGGCTGAACAAAAGAAACAGAGAAACATTTTTGATTACAATTAACAATAAAAAGGCATCGCAACTGAGAGTCGAGGAGGATCGCTCTGTTACGTCCGTTATCCTCGGGATCGGGCTCTCTCTCTTCCTGCTGCCTGCGTCAGCGGCGGGAGAGAGAGGTGGGGGCGCGCGCGGTATGGCACTACGTAGCAACAACATCGTACTTACTATGTTCATAGAAAACCCGTGCTATACAATTAAATAGTTTTTTTGCCTGGTTTGGATTTTTTTTTTCAACAGCGCTGTTAATGTGGATAATGACCGACGTTACGGGGCGTAGGTAATGTAACATTCGCAGCGAGCATGTCTTTACGCCGTGTGCTAAAATCAGTGTTGCTCGCTCGCATGTTTTGCCGTAGGTACTACTGACTGCACGAATACTTGCTTGGTAACATATTAGGTGCATTTTGACCCGTGACGCCGGTCAGTATCCACCTTTACAGCGTAATCTTTCTTCATCGTGAAAACGCCACGGTCCTACGGGCCGTTAACTGACAGGTGGCGTCAGGTGTTACTGCACTGCTACCTGTCGAGGCCTATCGCAGTCCGTGCAGAGCATTCCTACTGCTGTGGTTTTATTCAGTGGTCAACGTTTGATAAACAAAGCTTAAAGACACGCGCCTGTACGGGCCGAGATAGGCGCCCGCCCCCGCGTGGAATAATGCTTCAGCACACTCAACCAGACGCGCAGTCGATTTATTGAGTAAGTACAGTAAAAGCTCCTTATTCGTGCTTCCTTCATTCGCGTTTTCACTATTCGCGAATTAAAAAAAGCGACCCAATTCCTATATCCGCGGCTAAAGATTTATTTATTTGCGGGTCTAATCGGTACATCGGTACATACATACTAACAAATAACAAAAAGGATTCCAATAGATATCCAACCCAATATCCTTTGTAAACGCGTCGTCAGATGGACTTTTAAAAGTAAAATAGACCTTATTACAACTTTGCCTAAAGTACATTCTCAAATAATATCGCCGCTGTATTGGTTCGGCCTTTGACATCTACAATAGCCGCCTTCGCCGCGGTCGAGGTTTTTAACCGACTTCAAAAAGAAGGAGGTTATCAATTCGACATGTTTATATTTTTAATGTATGTTCAGGCATAACTCCGTCGTATATAGACGGATTTGCAAAATTCTTTTTTTGTTCGAAAGGGGTTTACTCCGAAATGGTCCCATTGAAATTTCATATAGACAGGGCCCGATCTATCTATTTAGCCGCTCCGGGCAAAAATAACATTCGCCACCCTTTGCACTAACACCATATAAGTCATGAGCTTCTACCAAAGATGGTATGACTATAATTATGTGACATTCTTTTAACTATATAATATTCACATACGTTAGTCTACTACGGCTTCTGAACAAGTATACAAAAATTCATGAGAGTAGGTATGTTTGTAAGTATACATTTTGCCGCCGCTCATTTTTGCCGCTCTGGGCATTTGCCCGGCTTGCCCCCCCTTAGATTGGGCCCTGCATATAGATCTGATGATGCGTTTCGGAAACAGACAACGGAACTCTTCAAAAAATTACAGCAAATCAACCGCGAATGTTGCTATCGCATAAATAAGTATGCATTGTTTTGACCCAAAGGATGATGAAATTTCGAATTGGTGTAGGGTAGGTAACAAAAAAGTGAAAAATAAAAACTTTTTTCAAAAAAATAACAACCGACTTCCAAAAAACACTACAAACAACAAAATAACTTTAATTTCGGAAGGCGGTGACAAATAATTAAAATACACATCCAACGTCACCGACTTCCGAAATTAAAGTTATTTTGCACTTTGTAGTGTTTTTTGGAAGTCGGTTGGTATCTTTTTGAAAAAAGTTTTTTGAGAATTTAAACAAACATAATGAAACCAACCTCATCACCATAAAGTATAATTAAATATCATCATCATCATAATTTCAGCTGAAAGACGTCCACTGCTGGACATAGGCCTCCCCCACATTTATAAATGCTGCGACACAATAGACATTCCATCCTTTGGTACGAGCCGCTTTGCGTGTTTTACCTATTGTTTCATCTTTCCATTCATCGCAAAATGTTGAAAATTTTTTTTTACTTAAAAACGATTTTCGACGCGAAAAAATCTGTTTAACGCATAGAAATGCTTGATCGTTTACGCCTTGGAGAGTCGCTTGCATATCACGCTCATACAATTAATAAATATGGTCAAAAACTTCAATTAAATTGTTTTTTTTTTTGGCACCTAGGAACGTATCCCCTGTAATCCCATATAAATTACCATTCCATAGTCACGGTTTCTGTATTCGCGATAGGTATTTTACGGAACGTATACGAGTACCTCGCGAATAAAGAGCTTTTACTGTACCTACGGCAGGTGCACATTTATTATAAAATGAGCCTCGACCAGGCGCTTTGATCTATATTTATTCTTAAAAATCTGAGTGAGAATTCGTCGCAATATCATTATAAACCCTAAAGACGCCTGCAGGCCTAGACAAAACACATTTCTGTTAACGTTCACGTTAAACTCTACGCCAGAATATATGGGAATGACATTTCCGCAGGTAATGTAATTCCCATACATTTTGGCGTAGCGTTTGGCGTGAACGCTAAGAGTAATGTGTTTTGTCTCTAGGCTCTGGACTGCATTCGAAAGCTGTGGTAGATTCCTACCAGGATAGATCGGAAGATCGGACGAGTGGTACCTACACCGTCAAAGCGACACATTATTGTTTTCCGACATGCACGCGAACGAAGTCGCGGGCACAACTAGTATTCTAATAAATATGCCAATTATAGGTAAACACAACATTGACAACACAAGACGCCAGATTACTGCTTAGTTGCTAACTTAAGTCTAATAAAATAAAATAAGAGACAGAGTAAGTAATTAGGGAATTACGACTACGTTTCATTGGTTCGTAGAATCACGCATCGAATAAAAGTGGGTCCACAGTCCACACCAAGAACCTATTGCTTGTCCACCGTACAGGATGTCACAGAATAAGAGAGAGGCCTTGCAGAAGGAGCTTGATAAGCTGCTGCGAGATGACGTCATCGAAGCGTGCGAGTCACCTTGGGCCTCCAATGTCGTGCTTGTGGGTAAGAAGGACGGTAGTTTAAGGCTCTGCATAGATTATCGGAAGCTTATTGCGGTGACCGAGCCAGACCGGTACCCTCTCCCATAAAACAACCGTGTCCGGTGAGGACCTGCGTCAGGCGGAAGGTGAGGACGCCATGCCACCTCTCAAGCCACTCTTCAAAGAGGGGACTTACCGCCGCAATCGTGGCGTGCCCATGATGAGAGGGGTGAGTTTAGTCTTTGCTGGAGATTTTAGGTAAACACTTCCTCTTATCGCCAAGGGAATATCGCCAATCGACACAGTATGCAACATCGAGGATAGGTACTGTAAACTATCCTCAAGAAATTTTAAACTGTTTAAATCCATCGGTTTGCCGTCACATGTACTAAAGTTAAAAGTTGGAATCGCCGGCCCCGTACTGATGTTAAGAAATTTAAACCCTCTACGTCTGAGTAATGGCACAAGAGTTTTGATCAAAGAACTTCGACATATAATATATGTATGTCATTGTAGCTACCATCATTACCGGTCCCGCAGCCGGACAGCTTGCACGTTCAGCGTATTCCAATGTCACCGACGGATTTACCTAGGTATATAATTTAAGATGAAACAAGTACACATTTTTTCCATACAAACTTCCGAAGGATTTTACTCCACTGTTTGACAATGTACATCGAAACTTAAACATGGTATGGTTTTGTCTCATTATTAATATTGCCGGTACGGAAACAGAATACTAAAATAAAAAGACATTAAAAAGTTATGAGCCAACAAAGATTCGTTTTTCTTGCTAATTTAACGTAACTTTGGACATGTTTAAGTTATTAAAAAAGTGTGAAATCTCCAAAACTAAGTCGGTACCGACAAAGCTCAATTATCGAAAAGTTCAATAAACTTAATTGGTCATTGATTTATGCAGTGGTTTTTTCAGAAAACCCGATCTTCCGGAGGACTTTTCTTAATTTTTTAAGCGCCTGTTTTACTATAACTGATCCTGCAGCGCACTCAATAATGTTGTGCGTGTGGACTAGCGTCTAACTACTCATCGCTGATACTACCTCTGTCGGACACGAAGCCTGGGGCCTAAGTCTACTAATTTATAAACGTTACAATGGTCTCTCAATGGTGTGTTTTTGACAGTTTTTGTATGGCAAATCTGTCAAAAACTTACCATTGAGAGACCATTGTGACGTTTATAAATTAGTAGACTTAGGCCCCTGGTAAGACAGCGTGCTTTTTTGCCAGGCCCAGCAGTGAGTTCGAGCCCGAACTAGTGTACCCTTAAGAGGCTTCAGTTCCCGGTTAATTATAATTTGTAACTATTAATAAATCACTGGAACAAACAGTTGGAATCAACTTAAGAATAGAATGCTTCTCCCATGAGACGTTAGCCTGTCTCGCGAGGGATCTCTGGAAAATCTATTTATTTTGCTACAAACGAATCATCATCAACTGCCGAGCCTTTTCCCAACTATGTTGGGGTCGGCTTCTAGTCTAACCGGATGCAGCTGAATACCAGTATTTTACATGGAGCAACTGCTTATCTAACCCCCACAACCCAGTTACTGGGTAACACGATACCCTTGGTAAGACTGATTGTCAGACTTTCGAGCTTCTGACGACCCGACCCGTAACGCAAAGATCTACGAATGACAACCGGGACCAACGGCCCTAACGTGCTTTCCGAGGCACGGAGGGGTCTTGGTCTTGGTATGTCAACCATACACGGAACCACGGCAAGCGTAGCTTAACCTGATCGATCGACCGGTGCGGCTATTAAAACTAACGTTGCTTACTAATAGTACCTACATCAAATATACCTAGTTGAAAGCAAAGCCTTGCAATGAATCTTTATTATGTATTTATATTTCATTCTTATTTTCAATAGTTTTTACCCGAATGGTTATATTCTATTTAGTTATATTAGGTCTTTACCTATGAAATTGCCGTTCTGCAGTACTGGCCATTTCAAATCAAAATAATTTTTGTTTGGCTAAGAATTCTAATTTCAAATTAATTTTATTTTAAAAACATGGATTTTTTTTTCTAAAAGTAGTCATTTCTTTATTGATTAGTGTTACATTTTCATCGCATTTCAATCTTTTTCGTCATCATGGATACGTTAAAAATTCGAGTAATTATGGAATATGAGTACCGTCGTGGCAGCAACGCGGCACAAGCGGCACGCAACATCAACGACGTTTACGGAGCTAACACTACAAACCAACGCACCACCTGTTATTGGTTTGCTCGCTTCCGTTCTGGAAATTTCGACCTGAAAAATGAACCTCGCGGTCGTCCGAAGACTTTGGTCGACAATGACGAATTAAAGGCGATTGTGGAAGCTGATGATACACAATCTACGGCTGAATTAGCAGCAGCTTTCGACGTTAGCGTCAAAACAATATTGGTCCATTTGCGTCAAATTGGCAAGGTAAAAAAGCTTGACAAATGGGTGCCCCACGAACTCAATGATCGCCAGCGCGAAGTACGCGTCGAGACGTGCCTTGCACTGCTCAACAGACACACAAATGAAGGAATTTTGAACCGCATTGTTACCTGCGATGAAAAATGGATTCTGTTTGATAACCGTAAGCGCTCAGCAAGTTGGTTGGATCCTGGTTCAGCACCTAAACAATGCCCTAAACGAAAACTTACCCCTAGAAAAGTGATGGTCACTGTTTGGTGGTCTAGCGCCGGTGTGATTCATCACAGCTTCTTACCAAACGGGGTGAGCATTACTGCAGATGTGTACTGTGAAGAACTGAACACAATGATGGAGAAGCTGGCGCATCTCCAACCAGCATTGGTCAATCGCTCGTCTCCGCTGCTCCTGCACGACAACGCGCGACCTCATACTGCACAGCAGACGGTCTCCAAGTTGCAAGAACTGGGGTTGGAAGCTCTCCGTCATCCGCCCTACTCACCAGACCTTGCGCCTACAGACTACTACTTTTTCCAGAATTTGGATAACTTCTTGGCGGGAAAAAAATTTAATACCCGAGAGGCAGTACAAAATGTCTTTGAAGAATTTGTTGCCTCCCGTCCAGCTGATTTCTTTAAGAAGGGCATCAATAAACTTCCACTGCGATGGCAAAGATGCATTGATTGCATGGGTGATTACTTCGATTAATACAAATAAAAAATTCATGAAAAAAAATCGTTTAAATTTTTTCATACAAAACGGCAATTTCATAGGTAAAGACCTATTATTTTCCATTGTTATTTCCTCCATCCAATATGTAGTAAATGAAATATTCGCTGTGAAAGATTTTATTACTGTTTCCCTTAATCAAATCCTACTCTAATTGTAAAAGTTCGTGTTAGTATGTACAGAGGCCAGCACATCAACCTACTCGAATCGAAACTTACGCGGGTGAAACAGCGGGGCACAGCTAGTTGCTAAATAAAATCTCTAAACTATACCACATTGATTCAGCTTGAATGGCAACATTTCTTGATAAGAACGTCATTTTGAATTGATAACTTGTGACAGTTACATTGCGAAGCCGGTGTGTTTTTCTGTCAGTGTCATTATTTCTGTTGTTGAGTGAGCCGCTAACCGATTTTATTGTATTTTATAAATTAAAAGAGATAATTATTGCTGATCTATCTATTCGTGAAAGTTAGTGCTAAACATACACAATGAGTGATCCCGATAAGATAAATACTTCGAACCGAAACAGAGGAATATCTGTGGTATGCTTTTGACTTTATTTATTTTTTGTTTGTATGTGAATTTCACAAAATATAATTAACCCGTTACTAATTATAATAGTAGTCATTGACTAAACCTACTGCTACACCAGTTATTAAATACATAAAGCGGTTTCAGTCGGGCAAAGTAATTTCGATAGGTACAAACTACCTATTATAATAATTTGATTTAGATGTCTTGAAAACTGTATCATTAATTTCCGCAATAATTCTTTAGCTAAAATGTTTGGAACTTAGTTACAACTTCATTTTATTCAATATTAAGTATATTAATTTAGGTTCATTATCTCGCATACCTAATTGAAGTTCTAAGTAGGTTACCACTACCTATTTACATACGTTTTTTTATTATTTATTTTTTATAAATGAAAAATGTTAATTTACTATGTAAGTACAGAGGCCACCACATCAAGCTACCCCAATCTGTCAAATTTCTTTGATAGTTTTTCAACTTTATCACAAAGGAATAAGGTTTATGTTCAATTGGAAAAATTAATTTAACAGTTTGGGATAGCTTGACCTGCTGGCAACTGTACATACTATCTGAGTTTATCTTGGACTTTACTGACATTGGTGAAGAAAAGACTTCATGAGGAAACCAGGTCTTATATTATATATACTTATAAGTTTGAAATCGCCAACCCCTCTTGACCAAGCGTGGTGACCAATACTTGTATGTTCTCTGCATGAGAAGAGGGAGAATAATAGGCTGGTACTAAGTAGGTACTCGCAGTTGCTAACTGACATTCAATGCTTTCAATAGGTATACTTACTTAATGAAATCATTGATTACCTACTTAGTACCTTAATATACTTAAATATTACCCAACAAATTAGTAATCAGACTGTCATTTGTGTAACTTTGACAGTTGTTATGGGTCATCAGAAGCTGGAAAATATGACAACCAGTCTTACCATGAGGTGTTGAATTACCCAGTAACTTGGTTGTGGAGGTCAGATAGGCAGTCACTCCATGTATAATACTGGTATTCAGCTGCATCCAGTTAGACAGGAAGCCGAACCAAACATAGTTGCAAAAGGCTAGGCAGATTAATGAATTGTATAATTAGAATGCACCAATAAACAGCAAATTGATTGAATTAAAAAAATTAACACAAAGTTTCAAGTTTAGGGCAATTTTTTCCAATGCTAGATATCTTTAATCAAAGAATAATTTTTAAATTTAGTCCACAGATAATAGAAATTTGACTTTGGAAAAATAACCAGTCCACCCAGACTAGTTTGTATAACTTTGTTACTGTTTTTTTCAGTATACAACAGTAAACATCTATGATTAATTATTAAAAAAACAGTACAAAATCCGTCTATTAACGTCTCTAATCAAATTTTCTGTTACATTAGTCTTCCTCTTTAGAAAGATACAGTTTAATCTCAGGAGTTATTTGCCAATAAATTTGCATGTGTTTAGGCGCCTTAATCAGTCAATAAACATATGTTATTGCAGTTGTAAAGTGGATATCAGTTATACAGTCAAAACTTATCATTTTATTGCATTGATAAAGTAGTGTGAATGTTTCCTTATAGTCAAGTTCAGACAAAGTCAAGTACCTATTGCTATGGATAAAAAAAACAAGAGGCCCTAGAATGTAATATAGTGACCTAATTGGTTTTGTTATAGGAACAGTCAGGTGCATAGTACTTGTAACCAGGGTGTGTGTATGAACAGATATTTGAACGTTATCATCATCATTTCAGCCGAAAGACGTCCACTGCTGGACATATAGGCCTCCCCCAAAAGGGGGGTTTTGCCATAATCGCCACACTTGGCAGGCGGGTTGGATCGCAGAATGGTGGTAAAATGCATAGAAAATGCTGCTGCTCATTCTCTAGTAAGTCCCTTAGTCGCCTTCTACGACACCCACGGATAGAAATGGGATGATGCTATTCTCTTGCGTCCGGCACCACACGGAACCAATATGTTTGAATGTAGACAATGCAAAAGGAGTATGGAGGTAAGGATCGGAGCGGCTGGGGTTCCATAGTTTCTGCCTACACCCATGGAACGAAAGTTAGAGTTTTTTTTTTTTTTCTTTTTTTTTTTATGGCAATTTGCCGAAGACTACGGCAATTTCTGCCAGTGTCACGTAGTGACTATACATGGGTATAATTAATAAATATTTACAAAGAGAATATGAACTTAAAACTTCTTGTGGCGATCCTTTTAGCCCTGAAACAAACACAAAACCTAGGAGTTAGTTAGTTAGTAACATAAAATATATACGTATAAACAATATATTAATATAATTAGACTACATAGGTATGTCTGAAAATTATAGTTTAATATTGTTATTGGAAATAAATTTAATAAAAGCACGTATAATTTGGGGATTAGGGAAAAATGAGAGGAGATGGCGGACATTAATGGGTTTTTGTATTTTCAATTTTGTAATAACCTTATCAAAAGAGGAAACATTGTTCAAAGGGCAATTTAAAAATATGTGATCTAACGTACCATCATCCAGCCCACACTCACACAAAGAACTGTCCCGGACCCTAATTTTATGGAGAAAAACTGGGGTACAGCAGTGGCCAATACGGATTCTGCATATAACGGATGTGACGGTTTTGGAAGCTTCTTTGTATTTGTAAAACCAAGGCTTGGAAGGAATGGTTGGCTGTATGGATGCAAACAAGCTAGCTTTTGACTTGCTGGATTGGGACCAGTGTTCTTGCCAGGATTCAAAGAGATCTACTTTGGCCTTGTGAATCAAGTCATAGACCTGAACAGTATAATGTTTTTTATCTGCCAGATTGCCACTGACGGCATTCTTAGCTGCTATATCTACCAACTCATTGCCCGTAATACCCATATGGCTAGGAATCCATACTAATATTATCTCAACGTTTTTTTTAAAACAAGAATGTAGGACAGTTTTGATTTCAACAATGATTAAGCTACGTAGGTTATCTTTAAATGAATTTTTAACTATTGCCTCCAGAGCACTCCTGGAATCAGAGAAGATTACTGCTTTTGTAATAGAATAGAAGAATGAGAGGAAATAAATAAACACGCCTCCAGAATTCCAATGCATTCCCCAGTAAAAACCGAAGACTCGGGAGGGCACTGGAAATGAAGGAATATCTGGGAGTTGGAATTATATACAGCAATGCCTGTATTACCTTCGGTAGTCAATTTGGAAGCGTCTGTATAAAATTTGTAGTGATCAGGCCAGTTGTTATTAACAGACGAAAGAAAATGGTCATTAGCATTGGTGGTGTCCCTATTTATTCCAATATAAGAGATTTTTGGAACAAAATTTAGAATTTCATACGGACATGTGTATAGTGGGTATTTATTACACTGAGGAATAGGAGATTTGACTTCCGCATTCCGGATATTTCTAAATGAATTAAGGATCAAAGGGGGGTCTTTATGTTTCCAGTAGTCGCTTTGTCTACATAAATTATCTAGTATGGAAAGCTTAGAGAGAACAATGTGATTACTAAGAAAATATGCTTTGTACATATATTTATCGGCTAGGTATTGTCTACGGAGAAGAAGGGGAGGGTCGCCACTCTCAACTTGCAGAGCATTGGTAGGAGTGGATCTCATGCAACCTAGTACAATGCGGAGGGATTTAGACTGAATGGTTTCCAGCTTGGCCAATGCAACTTTACCACAGGGTTCCAGGAGGAAAGACCCATAGTCCAGTAAGCTTCTTATTGTAGCATTGTATATGAGTTTCAAAGTAAAGGGATGAGCACCCCACCAAACCCCCGCTAAGGCACGTAGCATATTAAGGTTCTTCTCACATTTATTAATAATATAATTGAGATGAAAGACACCAGATAATTTACAGTCCAAAATGACCCCAAGGAATTTCACATTATCCTCGACCTTGATCGGGGCTCCTTCAATTTCAAGGTGGACATATGGAGTTAGACGTTTACGTGAGAAAACTACAACGGAGCTTTTAGGAGCTGACAAGCTAAGACCATGAGAGATTAACCACTGGTTTAGGGAGTTAAAGGATATTTGCATGGATTCCGTAGCACGTTCCACGGACGAGGTAGGAATATATAAGCATAGGTCGTCTGCATATTGTAAAATCTGACAGTCGCTATTAAGGGACTTGTGGAGATCACAGGTGTAAATACTGTATAGAAGAGGACTTAGTACTGAACCCTGGGGTAACCCACGCCAGACAGTTCTGGGGTCATGTGACTCTCCTGGAACATGGAGTTTAATACTACGACCAGCCAACAAGTTACAGATACAATTAAGAATCTTTACCGGGATACTCAGCTGGCGTAATTTACTTCTGAGTACCGAAAGAAGGACACTGTCGTAAGCTGCTGAAATGTCGAGAAAGACCGCCAGAACGGACTCGTTTTTGCTGAAGGCAATCCGGGCATCTGTCATAAGAATACCAATACTGTCCATTGTACTGGCTCCCTTTCGGAAACCAAATTGAGATTTAGCTAGAAGACTACGGCTTTCAACGAACCACTCCAATCTATTTTTTATAAGGTGTTCCAATATTTTACTTATAACAGGTGATAGAGCAATGGGTCGAAAATTATCAGGGCAATCAGGAGGTTTCCCTGGTTTTAGTATAGGAATTATCAGCTGCGTTTTCCAAGTTTCAGGGATATGTGAGAGAATAAAACATGCGTTGATTAATGATAAAAGGTATTGGCGACTGCGGGGCCCCAATTTTTTTAAAAACGAGTATGGATGGCCATCTATACCTGGGGCGGAGTCGTGTACGTGTTTGAGCACTGCATCCAGTTCGCTTAGTAAGAAGGGGGCATCTAAGGGGTCATTGGAAATTCCCCCCCCCCCCCCCCTCAGAAGTTGAGGGGCACTCTCCCAAAAGAGGAGCGAAAGGGGGAGCAAGTTTGTTCAGGAAAGGTTCTGCAATGTCGCTAGGCATAGGAGAGGAGTTTCGGCCGGAGCAGCCACGTTTAAATCGTTTAAAGTTTTGCCAAACAAGAGAGGAAGGGGTTGTAGGGGAAAGTGAAGAGCAGAATTTCTTCCATCCTTCATATTTTCTTTTTTTGAGTAGACGCCTGGATCTCGCAACAATCCGGTTGTACTCGATCAGGTTTTCAGTGGACATATTTTCAACATAATTAAGTTCCGCTTCATTTCGAGACTTAATCATGTTGGAACATTCCCGATCCCACCAGGGGGGAGATGACAGTTTTCCAGAGGCTGAATTTTTAAGTGGTATGCTGTCATCCGCGGCTGAAGAAATCGCACTGGAAAATTTCGATATACAGTCATCTATGTTGGCTGGGGAGACTTGGGGCAAAGTGGAAATTATATCCTCAAGAGTTTGAGAGTATGAGTCCCAGTCCGCGCCTGTAAGCCTATATTTTAAAAGAGGAGGATTATCCTTATGAGGTAAGGACCTATTGATAAGGGTAGTGCATATTGGGTAGTGGTCACTACCGTACGTGAGGTTTAGTCGTTTCCATTCCAACTGGGCGGTCAAACTAGCTGAACACAGGGTAAGGTCTACACAGCTTCTACTCTGGCCAGGTCTTGGTAGGCGAGTGACGGAACCATCGTTGACAACACACAAACCCAAGTCATCCAAGAGATCAACCAACTCAGAACCTGGTGTATCGGAATGGTCAGAGCCCCACAGGGAATGATGGCAATTAAAATCACCCAAAATTATAACAGGATTCAATGAAGAACATATATTATGAATGTATTGAAAGCAGGAGGGATTAGGGGAGGGAATATAGACAGATATAAAATTAATGCCAAGGATATTAACACCTACAGCATTAATCTCATCTCCGTGGGGAGGAAGGGATAAAGCGGAGGAAGAAAGAAGGTTGTTCACTAGCATAGCAGCCCCGCCGTAACCGTCAGAGCGGTCATCCCGGAGAGTGCTATAACCAGGAATATTAAAATTGAGTCGTGGAGTTAGCCACGACTCTGAGATAGCAAAAATTGCAGGGTTATGCAAATTAATAAGGTGGCAGATTTCATGTTTTTTGGGGAGTGCACTTCTGGTGTTCCACTGCATGAGATGGAATGTTACGGTTTTTAATTTTATTGACTATGTTGTCGGCAACGTGGTCTGGTAAAGTGTAATTTGAAAGTAAGGTGGAAAGCAAAGAAATAATAGTGTTAATAGTCTCTTCATTCTCATTATGAGTGGGAGGGTGGTCCATCAGAGCGCAACCATTAGGAGAGGGGGGGAAAGAATAACTGTTAATAACATCCTGGTGGGCCCTACGGTCATAACCAGGGTGGAGGGGAGTGTGGGGTTTTGGACGGGATGTAACAATTTTTTTGCTGGAGGAAGAAGTAGGGAGTTGGGGATGGGAGGTATAATTAGGAATTGGGAGGCGGGGAGGACGGGGATCATGGTTAAGGGTCCGGTGGATAGTCAGTGCAGCGGGGGCTGATGCCATAACATCTGCAAAAGATCGGTAGGAGGGAGTAAAACGTTTGGCTGCTTCAGAATAGGATATATTGTCCTTAGCCATGGTGGACTTGATGTTCCGCTGACGCAGGTGTTCCGGGCATTGACGACTGTTCGCAGGGTGGGCACCCGTACAATAAAAGCACTTAGGCTCTTCAATGGTACACCCGTCCCCAAAGTGGTCACCACCA
Organism: Polymixis flavicincta; assembly: GCA_949987655.1. NCBI lineage: Eukaryota > Metazoa > Arthropoda > Insecta > Lepidoptera > Noctuidae > Polymixis > Polymixis flavicincta. The sequence continues at coordinate 1,670,612 of OX465195.1, read as the reverse complement.
CAACGGTAGCACCGTGGCTTTGACCGGCATTGAGTTCTGGTGTGTCCGTATTTGCAGCACCCGAAACACTGGACAGTGGGAAAATTATAGATCTCTACTGGAAGGGAATTGAAACAGCAGAAAACATGATCCGGGAGGTTCTGACCATCAAATGTGATTACCACGCTTGATGTAGCAATCCATTCCGATTTCCCATCATTGGAAACTCTGCGGTTCAGTCTCCTCACCTTCAAAACCTTGCCAAGTGGGGACTTCAGGGCATCCAGGACTTCAATGTCAGTCCAATCAGTAGGGACGCCCCTCACAACACCCATCCTGGTGATGTTGAATGTGGGAATGATCATTGAGTAACCTTTTTGTTTGATAGACTCATTGTCGATAAATGCATTGGCATCTTCTGGGCCCTTGAACTCTACTGATACCCTGTTTCTTCCTATTCTCTTTATACCCCCATCTACAATATTCAGAACATTCAGTTTCTGTAATAATTTACCGAATTTTATAGGATGGAGGGTAGTGCCAGAGGTTGGATCGGATTCGGAAAGAGATGCGTATACTAAAAATGGTTGTCTATCTAAATGCGAGTACTTTGTGCGTGAGATCAACGACGGGGCCGTGACCCGATCGCGTTTCGTCGTTGGAGCATTTTCGTCAGTGCCATTCGTAGGTTCGTTGTGGAGATGATTTTCAATGAGTTTCCTCTTTTGAGAAGCTACTGAAACTTCCATCATCTCAAATTGAGACAGTGGAGCCGTCAGAATAGGCGCATGTGAAAAGAGGTCTTGCGATTGTAGCTGAGCGGGATGGGGGGGATCAGGCGGGCGGCCAGGAGGCCGATCGTCATCCGCCATAGTCACTCAGCATAGGCCAGTAAAAATTTAAATAGGTAGAAAGATTAAAAACTTACCAAATGTAAGATCACGTACATACACAAACAAAAATAAACACAGGACGAGCACAAACACGTAAAATACACCCTAAAACCACCAAAGAAAGCAGAGAAAGAGTAAAAATCGGTGCGAGAAACAAAACCACATGTACTCGCCACAAACACTCCCACGCTTCCATTTGTTCCAAAAAGTTAGAGTTTATGTTTGTAAAAAAATATACAAGTAATTACGGGTCAAATATTGAAGTTAGTGTCAAATGTAGAAGTAAGGGGTACAAAAAAAAACAATGGTTGAGTGAGATGTTTCAGTTGAGTCAAGAAAAGTGTAATTTGGACTTAAAAACTCTCAGTATCAGGTGCCTAGTAGGTATCTGAATTTCTGCTTCATTACCCACTACATCTTTTTTACATAGTATAAAACAAAGTCGCTTTCCGTGTCTGTACGCATACGTAATAGGTAAAACGGGCTGTTGTCCGCAACTCCACGTCAAAGCTCGTATTTTGCGTACGGGTGCGAGAATCAGTTATTCGATCCATCCCAGCTCCTCGAGAAAGGCCAGCAACGCCTTGGTGTTGCTGACAATCTCACGTAGGGTACCTGGGTTACCGAAGTTGTTTGCCCTGTAACTAGCGACCACGGGGCATCCATGCAGGCCCTGCACAGCGGACTGTCTGTTACTCCTATGACAAAGAGATTTTGTTGTCTGTATAGTTGGCGCAGTGGTAAACTGACTGACTGCTGCGCTGCGTGTCGCGGGTTCGATTCCCGTACGTAACAATTGACCTACAGCAAGTTGTTCCGGGTCTGGCTGTGTGTGTACATGTGATTTAAATGTTTGTAAACGCAAACCCACAATACAGGCAAAATTCCTAGTATGGGGCAACGTTTTCTAAAAAAAATAAAAAGTTATATCTTTTAAACTACGCAACGGATTTTAATGCGGTTTTCATCAATAGACAGAGGTATAATACACCTACCTCCGTGCGAGCGAAGCCGCTGGCAAAAGCTAGTAATTTTTATAAAAGTATTGTAGGCAGCATAGATATAAGAAAGAAGAAGATATGCCAAGTAGTTGAAAATGTATCGGAACCCGGTGTCTCCACTTGCTCCCCACTACCGCGCCACAACTACACATGGAATTTAGTAAAACCAATAGATACGAAGTCGCGCTCACACTCGCAATTTATAAATCAGAACGTACTACACAATCAAATATAGACCTTATCCCTTCAAACGCAGCGTGCATTTAAGTACAACTCACTCACACAAACAACGGTTGCTACCGTTGTGCTGTGCAAAAGCAATTTATTTTACAAATACGCTAGTGATTGACTAAACCGGAAAGTTGTCGATTCTTCTATTTATTATTGTACTACTTCAAATTTTTTTGGGGTCCAGAAAATAAGATAAAATGAAAACGATAACCGTAATACGTCACTAATATATTATCTGAACAATGCCGATAACAATAACGCATACGAAGCGTTTGAAGACTTTAACGTAAGTAAAATGCTAAAACCATAAAAAGTAAGGAAATAGCACGAGGATAAGACTTATTATACGATAATTCAAACCCAATAACACTCCACCGACATTATCTAAAATTTTGTTAACTTTACGACTGTTGTTTACGCATTTTTCTACTACGCTGTAAAATAATAAATTAAGTAAAAAAAAAAAAAATACACATCGATCTAGCAATACATTTATTCGTGAATCGACATTATCGATAGCCTACGTTAGTGGATCTGCACGAGCACATCACTAGCTCGACGCAAGAACCAGCGGCCGTACTACATAATGCGTCCGCATAGATACTTTATCGTTTTGTGATTTTTACATTGCTTGTCCAGTCACTTAGCGACAAAATATTTAGGTAGTGGTTTAGGAGCAATGTATTTAGTACAAAAATAATACAGTCGCTGTGATATTTGAAACAAAAATAACATAGTAAACGCATGAAATGTTTTTCGATTTCTTGTTTTTCATGATTTTAAAGACAAATATAGAAAAATACTTGTACTTATTTATGGTAAGTGATTCCATGATTCACAAAGTTTTTGTTTTGGCTTTGGTTTTTACAAGAAACCACTGAATAATACGGCATTCTTATGATTTATCACGACAACGGTCGAAAGCACACTGGTTCGCGGAGACGGCCATTTGCTTTAGGAATGATCATTCTGATCATACCGCGCGGACACAGACACGCCCCTTTCCCACTTCTCCTGCTTTTTATATTTCTATGGTAGGCAGCAATACTTTACATGAAAGAAAACTAATACTATGAGCACAAGACATGGTTACAAGCTAAAAATAACATTTTTTTTTTTATATACGCAGATATAATTTAATTTGATACAACATTATTATTACGTTTATCTGATTGATAAACGTTGTTATCTAGACATCTCAATCTCAGACCTATGGACTGAGATAGTAACTAACTGCTTTATTAGCTATCTTTACAGTAACTATATTCAATTTGAAATAAGATTAGACATTTAAACAAACCGTCCGCTCAACCAATTTTAACTTCTATTCCGTAGGCACAAGGATAGCATTAAAAGCAATAAAGTGGTTACAAAACCAACTGTTTACTACTGGACATGCCATTTATCATGCTACCAAAGCAATAGAAGTCAAAATCATTTGAACGGACTATGAAAAAGGTTTATTTAAATGTCTAAACTTATTTCTTTCATGAAAATCGCTGGAGCCGTTTCCGAGATTCAGATTATATATACAGGTGTGGCGTAAATAGTGGTCCACCGTTAAAGATTATTATTATCACCAATTACCAGAATTGCCCCTCTGGTATATCGTATACCAGAGGGGCAATTCTGGTAATTTTAAGAACGTTCAGAGTCTGATCTCAGTGTCAATCTGTCAAAAATTATATATATACATTTTTGTAAAAAATTTGAAATTCGATTGTCGCCGAGATGACACTGCGAACGTTTTTAATCACGAGAATTGGCCTTCTGATAATTTACTATAACATATTACAATTTTAACCATTGTTACCCAAGGATTCCGAAAATATTTATTTTTTGTTTTTATTTACGAAATTTGTACCTTTTGTAACCAAGGTTTATATGTATAATACACCAATCTCTACGCGGGCGAAGCCACTGGCATAAGCTAGTAAGGTATAAAATTGAAAATAGCAATTTCGTTAATCATAAAAGACCAAGAATTCTACTTCCGCCATAGAAATCCGCAAGCAATAGGAAATGATAGCTGATATTCGTCACTCGTTCAAACGATAAATATATGTTTGTATGACGCATATGGATTTAATCTAGCAATAAATTCTAAATAAATAATTAGTGCCTATTAAATTGTCACTTCCTAATCTGGGATTAGGTTGAAGAAAAACATATACTTCAGTTATACACTTGTGCCTACCTCAGCTTTTATCGATTGTAAAGTAATTAAACAGGCCATTTTGCTAAAATCATGTGTGGCATTTCGCCTGCTGCATGGTTACAACGCATTTTGATACTTAAATCTACAGGAATAAAAGTATTTTTGGATTAACAGGAAAAATATATCTTATTCTAAGATTATGTTGATCCGTAGGATTAGAGAAAAACTCGTGAAAAAACATAACACTTATAGGTCCAACTTACCTTTCTTTCAAGGAATTTTAGTAGCTATCTGTGGCCAGACAAGGTCGAAAATTCGACATCATTATAAAGCTTGCTGTTAAGATGTTAATATGTAAAAGGCAGGTTAGAACTATGAGAAAATTAGTTTATTTTTTTGGTCGATAAAAGTAATTTGTCAGATTACTCAGTTTATCGCGCGACATACGTTTGAGCACTCTTTTCGCCAAAAAGAAGGCTTAAAGCGGGATCGCAGGGTGAAACAACCCTGTAAACGCCCTTGTCTTTGAAGGATTCTCTCCTTCAAGATCAAGGGCGTTCATTCATGGTCACGGTCGTGAAAAGGGAACTTGCGGCATCATTAGTTTCGAATATGTTCAAAGTGGCGCCGTTACTAACATTATCTGCGGGGCCTTTTCCCATCTATTTTTGGGGTCGGTTTCCAGTCTAACCACATGCAGTACCAGTACCTATTTTACGTAGACCAACTGCCTATTTGACCTCCAGAACCAAGTTACTGGGTAAGACTACCCCTTATTAAGACTGGTTGGTACACTTTCGGGCTTCTAACGACCCGTAACAACTGTCAAAGATCCACGAATAACAGCCGGGACCCACGGCTTAACGTGCTTTTTGAGGCAAGGAGGGGTCTTGGTATGCAAATAAGGACTCCCATCCACGGACCGCTCGGCAAGCGTAACTTAACGTGATCGATTGAACCGCGGGGTTGTTATTACTTAGCCACGAGCCCCCCTAGCGTCGTTACTATTGCCTGTAAATTTCACGTACCTACGCCGTTATAGTAATATCTTGGTACATGGCATACTCATGCTTACAATAGCTGATTATATTATACGACATATCCGCTGCATTCATAACACATGTGTTATTTTGAAACAAAACAATATCGATAGTCTTCAAACAATAATCAAAGGATTATCTTCAATTGTTGAATCACAGAATAACCTCGAAGTGTGGGGCAACGTTCGCGATAACGTTGAGGTGTGGGTCTTTGTCGAAGTACCTGTATACAATGGCAACTAATCTTACGGATGTTTTGCAATAACTTTGAAAAATCTATGACTACTCGACACCGGGTTTGGCTCCCATTCTTGTACTTTTAGACGCCACACTCAAAAAAAAAAATGTTTGGAAGGCAAAACTGTTCCTACCTTTGAATAGTCACAAAACAAAAACTAGCATCTGATATGCTAAGTAGTTATTTTTTATATACTGAAAAAAAATGAAGTTTTTTTTTATAGCCTCTATTATCTTCACTCACCTAAGGCACGAATTACACAGAAACGGCATAAGGTGAAGGCGCGGCGCAGGCGCAGCGTACGCAGTACATTTTGCATGCCAGGCATGATGCCGCTTTTAAACGTTTTCATACAAAATGTACTGCGTACGCTGCGCCTGCGCCGCGCCTTCACCTTACGCTGTCTCAGTGTAATTCGCGCCTTAGTCATAACTTCATAAGTCCTTTTTTTTTTCATTCATAACGAAATACAATGATGTTTATTTCGACATCTCGGTTTTCGATTTCATTATAACCGATTACCGAGATGATAACTAAAAATGTTGCGCCGACCCCAAACAAATTGGGATAGGGTTAGAAGAATGACGACCTAACCTATGCCAAATGATTTGTGTAAATTAAAACTCTTATCATTGAACTTATCTTCTACTTTTGTGTTGTTACTGCATCTATGATTAAAAGCCATATTATTATAAGCTTAAGTACTATTACACAAATTCCTTCCCCTATATCTAACTGTACTAAACTCCTACATATCTTCTACTACTCTCCACTAACTATCTGCTATTACATTCCAGACTCATACTCATGACTACCGAGGAGTGCCGACCGTTGAATACGAGGACGACCGAGCGGAAAAGCCCTGGCAACGGGTTAACACTCATACATTACTAAATCATCCTTTTTACTTCACTTTTCATTTATGCACAAGTTGTTGATTCTATCTACTTCACTTTGCACAACTATTGATCATTTTGCACAAGTTTCATTCAATTTACTTCACTTTCATTTTTAAACACAACTAGTTCAGTTAACCGACTACATTTTGCCAAAAACCGTTCAATTTACTTCACTTTGTACCACTAGTTTGGTTAAGTTTACTTGACCTTGCATTCATTGATTTCACTATGCACAAATGCATAGCTATTTCATTTATTGCACAAAGTAATATGAATAATTACCTTTGTCTCTTTTATTAACTCACGCTGACATTATTTCATTTAACAAAGCATTTTATAACAATACTAAATTTTGTTTTCTCACTGACATTCACACAACAATTTCTCATACAAATCATCATTAAAATGGTATTTCTGTATGTATTATTTCAAAATAAACTTCTCGTCATTTAATACCTTCCAGCTTGTCTCAACTATTTTCATTCATAAAATAATTTAATTAATAAACATTTCGATAAAATTAAGTAGGTGGCCTAGTGTCTTACGATTTTCTGCGGATAATCTTTTTAGACTTTAATGCTAAGACGAAGTAATCTTTTAAGACTAATTAATAGGTAATCAGTAATCGTTTGTGTTGACATATTCGACTTTAGATTATTTTCAAAGTAATGGATTTATTCACGTTGCCAAGGAAGTATTATTTTGTATGTCTTATGGATTTTGATTTGTGTATTATTTTAGGTCTTCAAAGGACTGAGAAAGAATGGCAGTCATATGAATGACCCTGTCACATCTGTAAGTTATAAATAAAAAAAACGATGTTTTTTTGGGAATTGTGACGTCTTGTTAAAATTGGATAAGTGTTTTGGATAAATGGGTAAATAATTAAGTAGATCAAAATATGTACGTTTTGATCAATTATAATGTGGACAGGCTTTGATAAAAATGATAAAATAAGAAAAATACGTATAAAAACGTCTTTCCATTTTGCAAGTAACTTGCAGCCTCGTTTCTCTAATGGTCGCAAGCGCTACTGCTGAGCATGAGGTCCTCTCGGGTTTGATTTCCGGGTCGGGTGATGTGTTATTGGGTTTTTCAACTAAGTAGCAGCACCGAGTCTGGTTAAATTCCCAGTTGAAGGAACTAGGCTCGCGCCTCAGTACATGGGACTTAAATATTACTGGCGAATAGTGGATAAATCTGTACGGTAAGTACACCTCTGCTTTACCTTTCGGGGATATCAGGCGTGATGTATGTAATATTGTAGTAAAATGCGACGTCAAATCTATGTCCGACTATCTTTAAGGCCATGTTAACTTACATGCAGCGTCGTTCCTTGCCACTTGCATACCCTCTACTTGCAGGATGGAAAGTTTAGATTTTGAAGAAAAAGAAATATGTTCAAAACTTGCAACATTTTTCAAATAAAAGAACATTATTTCAGAATTTAATTTGCTGGTATTTTTGAAGACAGATTAAGAAAGTAGGTGACCTAATTGATTTATCACCGAATCTAATATTTGTAAGGTACTTACCTACGAACTTGGTTATCATCGCGACGGATAAAATCACGACATTGAAGAATGCAGCGATAAAAAGTAGCTATTCTTTACATATTTGTACAATAATATAAAATGTCCACAATCTGACAATAAATGAAATACTTGCAAAACTAGCTCATAGGAGTAGAATTGAAATGATGAAATATAACGAAAAAAGACAAGCAGTCTAAATAGAAAGGACACATTAGGGTGAGCCGTCTTTGGGCACAGTATATATGTGAACAGTATGCAAACTAAGCCTATTTGTTGAAATCCTTCGCTCCATCTGAGCTTTAGGGTTGCCACTTTTAGTACTTATTTGCATTCCGGACCCATGGCACCCCTGGAAGGCACCGCTGGGGGTGCCACGGGAACTGGATTCGGACCCGTGGCACCCCCAGGTCCTCAAATCTCTACAACAGTGTAACAGTGGTATCACGGGTACTTTTCTAAGTTCCCATGAATCTACCAATCGAATAGTGATGGGACAGGTGGATAGCAGTGACAAAATAAATTCAATAATCTAATTTTAACATTTATTTAACACAATTTTGAATTTTTATATGTTGAACAACGCCACGCAGATGTACCATTCTTGTAATCTTTTTTTTTAATGATGCCTGTGTTTATTATGCAGCAGAATTAATCCTCCATGTATCTTTATAAAATTAAGATCCTCCGTTTCCGTTTCTATATTCATTGCTACACAAAATACCGATTTATTATTTTTGATAGAATGCCTTGATATACATCAACTTGACTGCTGTTTACATTTTATTTAAACAATAGAAAAACGTAGACTGTCATCTTTGAAAGTATAGAATTTTACAGCTTCAACAAGAAGATTTGACTAGGTAAATTATCAAACGATAAATACATGACTACCATTTAGGTCACATTAGCTTCACATTCGATATAAAAATGAAATCATATATTAGTAGGTAGGAATACATAGTTTTAATACCAAGTACTAGTGTTTGTTTGAAGTAACAAGCACCAAGCACTGCACTAATTGACCTGGGGGTGCCACGGGTCCGAATCCAAGTTCCCGTGGCACCCCCAGGGGTGTCTTCCAGGGGTGCCATGGGTCCGGAATGCTTATTTGTAAAACTGAAAGGTATTTTATTGGAACTTAGTACTTTAACGCGGTTTGCGGTAGGAATTGACTGGTAGACGTCGTCTTGCGAAAAAGCGTTCTTACATGCTATATAAAAGACTTTCACCTTTGGTCAAAATGTAAATTCAAGACGGTGGCTGTAAAAATTGTCTGTTTGTTTTAAATTATGAGTTAGAAAGAACTTCGTTCCTGACGGGGTTCCCCGACCGCACACGTTCTATAAATATAAATTAATCTTACTTCATAACTATTTCATAATAACAACCTACAGTAATGTTAATACATGCGCATTATCTATTTTTATTCTAATTAACTTATCAAATCTGATTGCTAAACAGTATTAAATTAATTCAGCATACAAAGTCAAAATTTATTTATAATTATAAAAATCGATTTTAAAACAACAATCTTCACTATGAATTTAGTTTCTGTTTAAAAAAACAAATCAATCAACCTGTATACAGAACGAATTTTTAGTAAACAATGTGTTCTAGAACACATTTTACAGGTATACCATACTGGGTAAATTTTGAGTTTGAATTGAAACTGAATTACTGTAAGTCACTTCATATTTACGTTCATACAATTTAGTATTACTTTTTCATACGCTAGGTGGAGTTCGATCGCCCATTTCTAACAAATTCAAATTAACATTTACTAACTATCAAATTATTAACGTTGGAGTTCATTTATTTTCTTAAAATTACCTTTATTTTAAAATCTTAAGTATATACAGGAAAAGTTTTTATCCAGTGCGCAAACTGTAACCATGAATTCAGCTTATCATTCTAGATCCCCTACCGCAGACAACTTACCCTGTATTAGACCTTTTATAAAAGAATCTATATTAGTAGTTAAATAGAGAACTAAAGTACTAACTTTAGTTCTCTACTTCCCTAAATGACTTTTCTATTATGAAATATTAGTTTTACTGGTGCATGTGTTTTTATTAAATGTTGTGTATTTTTTGTGATGTCCGTGTGCATTAAGTTGTTTTGGGAATATTATATTTAATTGTAACGGTCCAAGAAAAGTCTTCTCAAATACTTGGATTTAAACTTAATTCTCTAAGAATTTGTAAAAGTAGGTATCTAAGTTTGTGCAACTAGTTTCGTAATGTAATTCCAGCTTGATGTCCCGGCTACACGCTCCATCTTACTTACTTTCACAAATTTTAACTTAGACGATAAAATCTCGGCGCGGTGTCATCGCGCACTGCATTTTCAACCCTCTGTATTAAACCAAGAACTGAGAATCCTACAGAGAGCATCTCACTCAGCGCGTCTAAAAAAACTCTGTTCGATTTTCAACTTTCGGTGTTACATCAAGAACTGAGAATCCAACAGAGTACCAACATCTCACCAAGCGCGTCGGAAAAACCAGTGTTCGATTTTCAATTTCCAGCGCTTAGCAGTGCGTTGAAGATCGAGTAGACGGCAAAAGAGTGTACCGTGCAAACTTTTTGCTATGTTCTTGGCGTATGCAAGTCGTTGCGTTTAGCCGGGCGTACAACCCTCGCTGTTTAAAGAGCTCCCCACTTTTCGCTAATACCACTCCATGATACATAAAACCTCATTCCACTTTAATTATCACCACTTTAATATTCCAGGTACCAAGCACAATTATAATACTAGTACTAGGAACCTACTTACTGTTGGCGTACTTAACACAGTTGGTTGAAGATGACATGCCTTCTATTGTGCATGAAGCAGACGTGGCTAGAGATGTAAGTTTTTTTTTTAAATGTAGCTGACTAGCGATCCGCCACTGCTCCGTGCGGTTTGTACTAATTGAACGAAACGTAATTGAAATGTTATGTTTGTAATACAGATGAACCTTCCGAAATAAATTATCTAAATGGTGAAAACCGTATCGAAATCCAATGCGTAGTTCAGAAGGACAACGCGGTGACACAGACACAAAAAGTGACTTTTACTGTGTGAATTATTCTGAATGTAAGTTTTTCATAAAACACTTTAATTCAGAATCTTACTTAATTATAATATTTTGGAAGCATGAACTTATCGTCATACCTGACAAAATTTGAATTTCGTAAGTCGTAAGTTTCGTAAGTCGTTTGTATCAAGCTGTATAGATATCGCATTTGTACCATAGATATAAGAATTTCTATGATTCGTACCATTTAAAAATAGTACACCGTCCAATCGGCAAACGTAGGATAGGACACCTCAATATAGATGGCGTGGCAAATCACACGGGGTTGATGGTAGCTTGAATGAGAGTAACCGAGGATTACGTTAAAAGGCGTGCGATTGGCCTGACAGGTAATTGTTCAACACACCAACTGAAGGCTTTAATTTTGACTGTTGATGGTAGCATCTGCACCCTAATTGCGTAACTCACGATTAATCATAATCTGTTTCAATTTGACAGTTCAACAATATTCATTGCGTTACTTACGTTGTTGAGCAGACACATTTTTCGAACATATGAAGTAATGGTTTAACAATCTGTTTCAAAACGAAACAGATTATGATTAATCGCTGGAATCGCTGGAGCGGCCAGCGAATTAAATTAATTATACCGCGGAGTGGCCTTGATGACGTCATCGCACCCATTTGCGTCGTGGGGTGTCCGCACTCTTATCGCAAACTCGAAAAAAACAATTGCTCTTTGTATGTGGGTTGGTTCGACTGTTTATTGTTTTGGATAGCTGAATGAATGGACGTTTTATTTTGTGTTACAGTATATTGAGCATGGAATTAGAATGTACGGTTGCCACAGAGAACTAAATAGTCGATTTCTTTTAACAAGTTAAAATAAATGCGTCACTCCGAATCTGTGCCGCTGGGACAGGGTATGTCCCACTGTCATTAACAGTGGGACACGGTATGTCCCGTCGTCGCTCAAGGGTTCAAGAGGGCTCAAGAGTTTCGCAATTAGGTAGCTGTATACGAGAACCAAAGATCGCGTTAAATGGCGTGCTATTCGAAAGACTTATGACCTGTTGTCGGCTTATGAAACGACTTCTAAATTAGGTACCTTTATTACCTTTTAGAATTCGGACACATTCAGTGAAGAAGTAGCACGGCGCTACCTGGACCGTATCATTGGTGCTGAGCCGCGCGTGTCTGGCACTAAGTACCACCTGGCGCAGACCAGCGACCTGAAGGCAATGCTCGATGAGATAGCGGCCCAAGCGAGTCAGGTGGTTAGAACTGACTGGCAGATCGCTTCTGGTGAGTATTTAGACTTCTTCTTATCTTAAATTCAGGGTCTTTTTGGTACCACTAATTCACACGTCTTTTTGGTACCACATGATCTGGCCAAGATAATGTCAAGACTTTAAAAGAGACTGTGACCTGAGATTGTTTCGGCCTTACTTCTCAGAGTACTCATTTAGGAAACGTTGACCTTATCTAGTTTTAAAAATATGATTGACGAATAAATGTGTACAAAGGTTTGTACAAACACTTTTACACGTCATTATTACTACAAACACACTACACTTACATCATCTATCATTATTACAAACTAAGGCCCGTATTACAGAACCTCACCCAAGACTCAAGCATTACTTAAAACTAGTTTAGAGCCATTTGATTGGTTGAAACTAGTTTTAAGTAATGCTTGAGTCTTGAGTGAGGTTCTATAATACGGACCTCTTGACAAAACATCAATACCTATTTATTGGTCATAAACTGTAATTTTAAATGTAATGTAATGTTCAGTACACACATGAACCTTCCGAAATAAATTCTCTTCATGCTGGTGAAAACCGCATTAAAATCCGTTATGTACATGAAAAATACAACGCGGTCACACAAGTCTACAACAAGATACGCTTTATTTTGTAGACCTGTGTGACCGCGTTATATTTTTCGTCAATAGGTCGAGTAATCGCTCTATTGTAAGTTAAGAAATATTGTTGATTTTCCAAAAAATACAATATGATGTGTTTTCTTTCCTTCCAGGTGACTACTTCCACAAGTCAACCACTTCGTTCTTCAACATGTATCAAAACGCGTCAAACATTGTCGCTTTGTTGGAGGGAGAGAGTGGGTTTCATGCAAACGGCACTATTGGCAGTTCCATACTCGTCAACTGTCACTACGATTCTGTGCCCTTTGCGTTAGGTGAGATGGTTTATTTTAAATTGTTAAAAGTTTTTTAATAGTTATATACTTGTGATTGTCGCTACGATTTTGTGCCTTATTTGTTTGGCATTAAGGTTTATTTTAATTAAGTTGTTATTGTTTTTCAACGTGTACCAGAATATTGCGTGCTAACGTGCCCATACGTTTGTGTATCTTATGTTTTAGAGAAAAAGGTGAATTTAATTTTTGCTTATTTGTGAATTTAAACCATATTTTTTCTATTCGATGTTTATATGTTGTTTATATTGCTTGATTTGCAGGAGCATCAGACAACGCAGCATTCTGTGCAATAATGGCGGAAGCTCTGACCAAACTCTCTCGAAGCAAACAGAAATTAAAACGAAATATTGTATTTTTATTTAATGGGGCTGAGGAGAATGGATTGCAGGTAAATAATCCAGAGATATTATTGGTCCGCGTGGTGCCGGACGTAAAAGAATAGCACCATCCCTGTGGGTGTCGTAGAAGGCGACTAAGGGACTTACTAGAGAATGGGCAGCAGCGTTCTCTATACATTTGACCACCATACTGCGATCGCCAACCCGCCTGCCAAGCGTGGCGATTATGGCAAATCCCCCCCTTTTGGGGGAGGCTTATGTCCAGCAGTGGACGTCTTTCAGCTGATATGATGATGATAATGAATCCAGAGATAATGGCTTTAGACTGGCGCTGTGTGTAAAACCATTTTCATAAAACTTCTTTCGGTATTTTGTTTTTAATTTGTTCGCGTTATTATTAGAGGAACATCAAAACTGTCTCGGAAAGGGATTCGTTGGTCCCGGCTGTCATTAGTAGATCTTTGACAGACGTTATGAGTAGTCAGAAGCCCAATAGTCAGACAACCAGTCCTGCCAAGAAGAATCGGTTACCCAGTAACTGGGTTGTAGAGTTCAGATTGGCAGTCCCTCCATGTAAAATGCTGCTATTCAGCTGCAGCAAACATTCAGTAAAAGTTATCGCGTAAAAACGAAAAATCACGCATTTAGAACTCCACAATTATTTATTGAATAAATCTATAACTTGAACATTTTTATGTTATTGCTGACTACCTACTAATACAATAAAACATATATCAATGTCATAAATAGTTATCATTTGATATCGGGGTTGTAGGAAGCATTATTAATTCCTACCACCTGTATTATATATTATACATATATTGCGATGAAAAGAAGAAATATGTCTTTGACTTATAAATTGATGACAATGGCGATTGCATTATGTAATAAAGCAACCAAAATAGCCTATGGGCCAACTATGTGCAGCCAGAATGTGCCTTGCGCGTACAGTACAACAATGCGTTTAGGGTAGTGCTAGGGCTGCCGCGGTTTTGAAGCGCTTCATGCTATTATTAGGAAGCGGAGTGCCTCGCTACTAAGTCGTCTCCAACGCAGCACTAACAGTGTTCGAGCGATGGAACTCCTCGGTGTTGTTGGAGAGGTGGATGCACCTGCAAGCCAACTGGCTTATAAATGGTGACGAACTCGTCACCATTTAATTTTAACCTAATGACTATAATTGTGAATGTGCTGTAAACTATAATTTATTATTTTTTATTAACTTTAATTTATTATTTATTTGTAATGCAATGTTTTTTTTGTGTAATATTTTAATGTGCTTTTATTGAATCCTTGTATATTTCCATGTAATTAGTAGTGCTTAATATGGGAATAATGTCCTGAAATAAATGATTATTTAATTTAATTTATTATGCATCTTGCAAAATAAATTATTTTGTGAAGTGAAAACTTCTTAAGGTGAAACATACGGTCTGCTCTCGGACATATTCCCGCTAGATGGCGCTGAAGTCAACATTTTTTAGTTTATTTTGTTTTATGTGTAATTGGCACATTAGTAAGTCGTAGGAGTAGTCGAAGCGCTTATCGGACATTACACTTTATTGAATTAGGTCGTAACATTGCCTCAAAATCTATCCAATTCGACACCATTGCCGGTTTTTAAAATCTGCTATTGAATACAGGTCGTTTACACACACAGAAGTATGCGAGTACTTCCAAGAATATACCACTAGGTGGCGTGTATTTAAAAAAACGCCGCCTGTTACGATATTTTATGGATTATAATAGGTAAAAAAATGAAATAGGTTCCTTGCGAAGCATGTGTGGTGTGAATACTGAGCGTAGTACTCGCAACCGGCGTGCGTGTATGACCCGCACACTAATTGCGTAACTCACGATTCATCACAATCTGTTTCGTTTTGAAACGGATTGTTAAACCATTGCTTCATATGGTCGAAAAATGTGTCTGCTCAGCAACGTAAATAACGCAATGAATATTGTTGAACTGTGAAAACGAAACTGATTATGATTAATCGTGAGTTACGCAATTAGGGTGCAGATTTATGAACCTAAACGAGACAAAAGGAGTATGTAGGGATCGTGGCAGGTGGCGTTCTGTAATTTCTGCGTACCTCCATGGGAAGAAGGCGTGAAGTATGATGATAGGGTAATAAAAGTTATATTCATATAAAATAATGTCTTTTATTCAAACTAGGCTGATAATCAGCACTTTTCGGATGTCAAAATTACAATAAGGCAGTAAGGCAGGCAATAAACTCCGCAGCAGCACAACTGTCTGTTCAGTTACAAAAACTTGAGTCTATACAGTTTATAAAGATAGTTTTATTTTACTACCTAGCACTAATTAATTATCAAATAAAAGTATTTGAAGTGAAACAAATGATGCCTGATACATGATTAAACTTATAGCATAACCAATTATTACAATAATTACAGACATTACACATAACAGACACAAGAAAACAGCAAAAAAACAAGAAATCAAAAAAATACACTTTAGTAGGTATATGATTATAACCAGGTAGGTGAAAACATATTTTAAAATGTCAAAGTAATAACTACTACAAAAATACGCCTATTCATTTTATAGTCAAAATACAATTATACAAAAATCGTTTGACTTGTTGATTTCACCATGTGCCGTGAGTCTGTCCACTGCTACAAGGCTTCTGCAAAGAAAAATAACTTTACTTAGTATTTATGTTACTTTAACGAATATTATTTCCCATTCATTTCAAAAATATAATTTACCATCAGTCTCCAAAGCTGCTCTAAAATGGAACTTTACTAGTTGCTCGAAGTTCCAACTGATGTTGATGGTTGATTTTTCACTAGAATAACATAATAATATATTTTAGACATTGAAATAGACAAAATTTATGAATTCATTAAATTATGAAAACTATTCCAGTATATGATGATCTCGCATTGTATAGGATTTCTGTACAATGAGAGGTCAGCATAAACTGGATATGAATAACTTGATATCTAGCCTATACATACCATTCAAATCTATACATTTAGCATTTTGTTGCACGTGTCTCAATATGATTTCTGGCAGAATACAGTTTAAAAAAAAAACTAATAGCTTCGGTATCATACTGCTGATAAATTCCTCATCTCGACAAACTTCTATCACAGTCAAAGGTTCAGTGACTGAAATAAAACATATGAAGTAGGTAGCACTTATCCATTTTGATCACATGCATTTGTCCTTGAACCTGAAATAGTAGATTTTAATTACAGTAAGAGAAAACAAGATACTGAAATAAATTTAAAGTGGGCATGCAATAGAATTATCAATTTACTTGATAATCATGCCTTTTATTCATAACTAAAACATTATTCTCCAATTTTAGAACAAACTTTGTCATTTCTATTGCGGCTGCCTTCTAAACTTTGATTTTTCCTTGCCAATGATGGAAAGCACTTGATCTCAGTAACAGCTCACTCATTTTCAATTATACCTGTAACAAACAACACAAAATATAAAACATTGAAGCTCTTCATAAGATTTGATACAAGAAATTCAATTGTCTATCGTGCTCGTAATCCTTGGTCTCTCGCGATTATAGATAGCTAGCATTATTATTTTACACATTTGCCAAATAAATAGATAAAATTTAAGGTTGATAAACAAAAACTTACCATCTGGACTGCCAGCTAAACATTCAAATTTTTCATCAGTAGATAGACAGGAAGGCCTCACAATTTTATTATATTTTCGCACATTTGCCACATTTGTTGTCTCATTTGACAAAGGACCTGCTTAGAAAGCAATTTTTTCATTGGCTGCATAAATTAGAGCAGCATTTTTCAGACTTTCTACGAGATTTTCTTCCTTGTTTTCACTTCCATTTGCAGCTGTTTTATTGACATTGCAGTAATAATCCTTGCAGTTTTCATGTACTTACTCCGGTTAAAAGAAGCGGACCATTTCTAAAATCTGCTGCCATTGCAGCACTCTCACTGCTACACATTATAATTTTCCGTGCCACAAGTTTATGCTTCACCTCATGTCATGCACACCTTTGGCTTTATGTATAATATTTTTGAGTAATTGTTGAATAGTATCGAATTTCACAACCGTATGAAATGAGATCGCAGAACTACGTAGTCGCATTCAAGCATTCTAGCTAGAATTTATTGCTCATTACAAAATACAAACAAATGATACAGATCTTCAGGGCCAGGGTTACGTTCTGAATTCATAACAGAAAAAAGAACAATAAAAATAAAATTTTACTTAGGTATCTCTATATTCCTGGTAGAATATTGGTCGACGAATAAGAAAAAAAAATAAACAGATTAGAATAAGTTGTTTATAAACAAACAATAAATCACGTTTATTAATTTGATGTAAGAAATTCAAAAAATTCTAAACCAATGTTTTCAAAAGTCAAAGTTTCGAACGCACCCATAACTCTATCGCCGATACCTACGGGCTGGGCGCCGCACCACGCCAGCGCCGATGCAAGTAATCTATCAAACTAAAATAATGTTTGTTTGTCTGAAACTGTTCACAATAATTATGCGTAAAAGTATTCTATTTTGTAGGAACTCCGATTTTCCAAATGTTTGCAAACTCGTTGGGTTACCGAATTATAATATGTACTTCCTTATTTAATTTATTGTTGACCAAAGAATAGGTATAGGTAGGTACACACATACACACTAAAGTTGTGATAACCACTGACTGTGTACTTTTAAAAATTGAGACATAGGTGAGTAATTAGTATTATGACGGGCTAACTTGCTGTTTCTAAAACCGCCGAAAGATAGGTAGGTACTTACCTATTTACTTTTATTTTAAAATAAAATTGCGTATCGTGAATCATTATTACTATAACTACAATAAATTGCAATGACATACTAGAAATATTGCAATTTGAATCAATGAAAATGCAAAGTATACAAAATAAAAATATACGCGAGAAATTCCGCGCGCCAAAACATACATACAAGCGAGCTTCAAAATTGTATTTTATTAGATGTCGATCGGGCGACAGAATCACAGAAGTTTGGCAACGCTTACTTCGTAGGTCAAGTGAAGGTTAACTGTGTCCTTGACGGATCACGGACGGTACGGCAACGTCGCTTAGATCTTAATGTTGCCACAGAACAATATTATGATTGTAATTAAGTGGTTTACGTCAATTATAGGTTTATTAATTATAAAGTTATTTTTGTTGAACCTGTTCATGAAAGGTAGGAAAGGAAATAAATTATTGTTCGTAATACATTGCTTCAACAGAATTACAATAACGCCTGCACGCCATCTAGCGTTCTCATTTCTAAACTATCGCTTGTCAAAACACACGCACACATTTATGCGAATCTCAAATTTTGTTTGGATTTTACGATCGTTTTTCTCAGTAAATAATGTAAGTTACTTCCTAAAAAGGTCGAACGCGCAGACATTTAATTATACAAAAGTGATAAAATGATTCGTTTTCAACAAAGGGTGTCTATGTTTACCGAATTTACGCAAATAAAAATGTATGGACGGCCTATCGGAACATCCTCCTTAAGGCGCGTTGGGCATTTTTTGAGATGAAAAAAAAACAATTGAACTCGCGACATCACTGACAAACACCACTGACAACACGAACGTGCGGTGGTGTCGGTAATAATGTCGCGAGTTCAATTGTCTTTTTCCCAAAAAAAATATCTGTTGTTTGCAGGCAAGTCATGCGTTCCTACAACACCCTTGGGCGAGGGGTGCGTCTGTCGTCATCAACTTAGATGCCGCAGGGATGAACGGAAAACCTACCATATTTCAGGTAATTAAAGAGCAGAGGTGGCCAAGTGGTAACGGGCGCGAATACGAGTTGTAGGTCGTAGGTTCGAACCCAGACAGGCGCTTTTTGTGTAAATTATTTCATCACCACTGCTCTCTAAACGGTGAAGGAAAACATCGTGAGGAAGCCGACATGTCCTAGAACCAAAAATTAAAAGACATGTGGCATCAGCCCATTCCCTTTCACCGAGAGGCCTGTGTCCCAGCAGTGGGAACATTATAGGCTGATTATGTATGTACTGCGTTCCAAAACAAAGATAGCTGACGATGCTCAAAGATGCTACGATGCTAAGATGCCCTTTGTATATGTTACGATTATGACAATTTCAACATTTTCCAGGTGACAGACCCAAGAGTATTGAATGCGTATCATCGCTCAGTATCGTCTCCGAACGCGCAGGGACTAGCAGAGTTCCTGTTCTCTTCGGGAATTATACCTTCGGATACAGACTTCAGGATATGGCGTGACTTCGGGAATATGAATGGTGAGAAAATGAAGTATTTTATTTATTTAGTAGTTGCGCCATATAGGAGCGAAAGAGAGGGACTCGTGGCTAATTAATAACAAGCGCATGAGTCTACCGCGGGTTAAGCTACGCTTGCTGCGGTCGGTCTCTGGACGGATGACCATCCTCGGAAAGCACGTTGTGCCGTTGGTCTCGGCTGTCATTTGTAAATCTTCGACAGTCGTCACGGTTAGTTAGAAGCCCAAAAGTCGAACAACCAGTCCACCAAGGGTTATCGTGTTACCCAGTAACTGGGTTCTGGAGGTCAGATACTCTAACATAATCAGCCTATAACGATCCCAATGCTGAGACAACAGACCTCCTCTCGTTTATTTATTTATTTAAATTACATTTATAACACCTTAACAGATTTCTCCAAGGTGATGTTAAAAGTTAAAACGTTTAAGGTCACAAAAAATAACAAAAAAAAAGTTATCAATAAATAACAAATAGTTAGGGTACTCAGACCTCCTTCAATTAAGATTTGTGCCATCTTTTTAGAGGGAGTGGTTCGTAGTCTAGCACACAGGGCCCAGTGTGGGTAAGTAGATGTCACAGGTATCATAGTCAGACGCTCCATATAAAATACTGGGATTCAGTCTTACCAAGAGGTATCATATTACCCAGAAAACTGAGTTGTGGAGGTCAGATAGTCATTAAACGATCCCACTGCTGGGATAACAGGCCTCCTCTCTTTTGAGAGTGTGTGGGTCGTAATCCAAACACGGGGCCAAGTGTGGGTTGGTAAATGTCACATGTCTTTGAATTTATGTTTCTAGGGCATGCTGGATGCATGCATAATAGTCAGTCGCTCCATGTAAAATACTGGTATTCAGTCTAACCAAGGCGTATCATATTACCTAAGTAACTGGGTTGTGGAGGTCATTAGGACAGTCGCTCCATAGTATTCAGGTCAGGCACATAGTGATGAAATTATTCTTTACAGGTGTGGACATAGCTTTTGTGAAATGGGCGCACGTGTACCACACACGTAACGACAAGCCGGACCTCCTCCTCCCCGGAGTGTTGCAGGGCGGGGGGGACATGTTGCTGGGCTTGCTGGCCGCCACCGCCAATGTGGAGGATTTGGATGACAAGGTAAATACATCACAGTATACTTACCTTGTAAAAGAAGCAAAAACAAGGTCAGCATAGCTATTCATAGGCATTCGACAGGCTATCGTATCGAAAATTACTCATTTTAAAAATCTGGCGTAAATTTTAGTTATGCGAGATCATGCAAGGTCATAAATATGTAGTTGCAGCGACCAAATCGATCTTCACTTTGATGGTTTAAGAAAGTTTAAAGCCACTTTTCATAACTATCTGCCCAATTAGTTTTCGTCATCAATCTATAATTATCCATACTATAGTCTATCGGTTTAGGTAATTAAATAAAGGTAAACAAATCTTAAAAAGGGTCTTTTATAGTTGACACTTTCTTGTTTAAAAATACGGTATGACAAAATTAAATTTATTTTCGATTTATACGACGGTTTTCTATTTTATTAATGTGTATCAAACTTTATCTTTTATTCTTAAACTATTCTTCCTAGGCAAGATATCTATTTGTAAAAACATGAGTATACATACTATACATACAAGGCATGCAGGTTGTTCATAAACAAAAAAGATCCGTCATGTTCGGCCTTTGTGGCATACAAATATATAAAGGTAAGAAAAGTAATTCATGACCATTTAAAAAAAGCAAATATAATTATTAAATTTTTACACAAACTAAAAAAAACAAAATACTACATAATAAAAACTAATACAATAAAATTGTCCTATATTCTAATTATAAATTGTCAAAATTATAAAATACAAATAAATATTAATTTGTTAAATTCTTAATATTACACTTCGTCATTTTAAAATTCTAAAATACTGTAGTATGCTTTCCCAACTAGATATATTTTTAGCCTAGATGTAACTACTTGAGCAAAATTTGTTAGTTCTTAGATTTATTATAATAATATAATATTTTATAATCTGCCTATTATAAAAAGCTCAAAAAGACAGGTTCCCTAAACCTTTTAGAAAATACAACGGATTAGATAACGGTCATCACCATCGGAACATCAGACATACACGCATAATTTTGCTCCATTCAACAGAATGATGATGAATCAGGACAAAAATCAGACTGTTTATTTGATTTTAAAGCTTGCATTCTCATTATTGTCCGCAGATCGAGCCCACAGCAGCAGTGTACTACGATTACCTCAACTTGTTCTTGGTGACGTATTCGTTCACCGTGTCATACGTCATAGATGTGTTCATCGGACTACTGGGACTGGCTAGCGTTGGGTACTACGTGTGGTTGGTAGGGGCGAGTGAGTAGAATTATATTTTACTAACTTTAACCCGCAGTTTCGCCCGCGTGGAGGTCGAAAATTATCCCACGGGAACGTACCATCGGGATAAAAAGTATTATATGTGTTAATCCAGATTACAAACTATCTATTTGCCAAACTGCATCCAATTCCGTTCGGCCGTTTTAGCGTGATTGAGTAACAAAACATCTAAACATACAAACTTTCACATAATATTATTAGTAGGATTATAATTTGTCTATTACAATGTTTGTACTCCTGTGGAAACCTAGGCTGGTTAATACAGTAAAAGCACCATTAAAAATATAATAAAAATATATTTAGAAAGTCGTTTTGCAAAATAGAAACAGCACTATTGCTGCTACCATAGAGTAGAATTATCTAATAACTCCACAACTCCCACTTCTGTGACAGTTACGCGGTTACGCGTATGAAGCATAGAGAATTCCACCTCTAAACACTTGAGGCGTGTAAAATCAGTATTTTTTTCTATTTCATGTTATGGGTCCTAGGTTCGTTTCCCAGTTGGGACAAATAACTTTCATTCTCCTACCCTCATCCCACTTTATCTGTGGTCAGCACATGTGTTTTTCTTCCACACTTCTCTATTAGTCGTCATCTCCGTAGTCACCCCCTTTCTAACCATATCATC
Source organism: Polymixis flavicincta (assembly GCA_949987655.1). Classification (NCBI taxonomy): domain Eukaryota; kingdom Metazoa; phylum Arthropoda; class Insecta; order Lepidoptera; family Noctuidae; genus Polymixis; species Polymixis flavicincta. Next base: position 1,647,783 of record OX465195.1, on the reverse strand, counting down.
ATTCACACAGTCCATCCATCGTTTCTTTGGTCTCTCCCTATTCTATAGCCATTGAAATTCATACTCAAAATTCTCCTCTCTCACTCACATTTTCCTCATTCCTCCGTATGACATGCCCATACCATGACAACCGATTTCCACACAACTTTTCAGTTATCGGTCCCACTTTTAGGCTTCCTCTCATTCTTTTTCAAGTAACGAATAACTTTATATTTCGGAATTGTCAGTAACAGTCAACAAGTCTTTGATGATGTACTATGGTAGAAATCCGTATCTATACAGTTTGAAAACAAAATCCCGTGAACACGATGACCATGTCTGTTAACCGCCCCCTACCGCCCCTGCCGAACGCTGCAAGCAAAAATAGTCCTTAAGGTGATAGTGATAGTACTTTGTACCGGTTCGTGGCAGTAGTCTCGTCCCCTATATAAGTACATGAGACTTAAATATGACTGACGAAGTGTGGGTGTACTGTAGGTAGACCTCTGCTTAACCCTGTGAGGATTAGAGGCGTGATCTTATGTGATGATTTCCTTGTACAAGGATAAGAATGAATTTGACCATTATTTTTTTAATGACGGCACGGTTAGCGCAGTGGTTAAGCAATTGACTACTGCGCTGCATGTCGCGGGTTCCTCCGATTCCCGCACGGAACAAATATTTGTATGACCTACAAGTAGTTGTTCCGGGTCTAGCTGTTTGTGTAAGTGAGTTTAAATGTTTGTAAACGCACCCACAATACAAGAGAAATTCCTAGTGTGGGGCAATTGTTTTTTTTATCTGCTAATATTTACTCTGCCTATCCCTTCGAAGATTAAAATCGTGAAGATAAATGAAAGGTTTGTACAAACACTTTTAGGCGTCAATTATATTTATAACTAGATGAGGTCGGCGTTTCCTATCTGACTACTCTGAGAAGAAAGGCCGATACAAACTCAGAGGCCACAGTATCTTTTAAAGTCCAGTAATAATCATGGTCAGATCATATGAAGACCATGTAGATTGGTATCTGAAATAGTCATAAGAGGAAATAACCACACAGATTGAGTGGACCCATCCAGTCAGTGCACGCATTTGTAACTAACCGTGCAGCTCAACTCAGAACTTGAGGAGCTCTACGATTCGACGAGCAATACCAAAGAAAGGACATTTGGGTAGGCCGCGTAAACTACTCAAACTGACAGACCATCATCAAAAGTGAAACAATGGCCCACCGAAAGCTCGCGCTGTTTCTATTTTAGTTATTACTTACAAACTACGTTTATAAACTAATAAATTTTATAAACTACTAGCAGCGCTCCGCGGTTTCACCCGCGTAGTTCCCGTTCCCGTGGTAATACGGGGATAAAATATAGCCTATGTCACCCGGGGATAGTGTAGCTTCCCAACAGTGAAAGAATTTTTCAAATCGGTTCAGTAGTTTCGGAGCCTATTCAATGCAAACAAACAATCGATCAAATCTTTCCTCTTTATTTTTAGTATAAATGTTGTTATCCATAAATTAATAGAAAATGATTATTCCGTCAGTATTCGATTTAAGATTGCTGATAAAAGTATTCTAACATCCGGACCAACCTATTGAGGTTTATGTGATGTTTCTGTTTATATTTTGTTTGTTCCTTTATTTAACAATATTAAAAAACATAGTCCTCGACGCCTGTTATATTTATGTGAACTTGACATGAAATGTTATTACTTTTTTCGCTTTGTGGGTGTGTGAAGCAAATTGTCTTCAAAACCAGAGGGCCCGTGCTCTTCTTTTATAATTTTTCCTACTGTTTTTGTGCCAATCCCAAGCGCTTGTGCGAGTCGTTCTTGTATTTTGGTAACTTCTAGAAGAGGCCCTCTATTTGCTGATTCTCGTTAAAAGTATTCGTGCAGCTTCACAACCAATTCACGAGCCTGGCTGTTAAGCGTACGTCCTCTTTTAGACATATTGACGAGTTCACAAAATAACACCAAAATCACGAAATCAAAGTCTGGAATTAGCAAACCAAGGTGAACAAATATAACAGCAAGCAAGTCGCTGCGGCTTTTGAAAATTTCTTTACAGATATTCCCGTTTCAACTACAAAATCACTAAACTCATCACCTTCTGTTGTGAGTCTTTGCTTAAGGAAAATGTTAATGTTTGTGATTCAGAATTTCATTTTGAACATATTAGCTGTAGAGATATAATTAAAACCTTTCACACTTTAAATGTAAAAAAAACTGCAGATCTGTGGGGTAATTCTGTAGAAGTTGCTAAGTCTATTATTGACATTGTAGCACCTACTTTAGCTCTTATATTTAATCATTGTATAGACTGCGGGGAGTTTCCTGACCTAATGAAGAATAGTAAAATAATACCTTTTTTTAAATCAGGTAGTACATCAGACCAATTGCAAAGATTTTTTAATAAACATAATTTATTACAAAGCAAACAGTTCGGTTTCACAAGGGGTCGTTCAACTACCGATGCCGGGTGTTGAACTCTTAGGGCATATTTACAATGCATGGGAAAATAAATACGATGCCTTGGGCATCTTTTGCGATTTATCTAAAGCTTTCGATTGCGTGCTTCATGAAACTCTAATCAGAAAACTCCTCCACTACGGGATCCGGAACACCACTCTGGATCTTCTTATTTCATACTTGTGTAATAGGATTCAGTGTGTTGATGTACACGGAAAAAGATCTCCGGGATCCGTAGTATCAATGGGAGTCCTACAGGGCTCAATTCTTGGTCCTTTCTTGTTTCTTATTCATATTAATGACTTGCCTTACCTCATAAAAGATAATCATGATATAGTGTTGTTTGCGGATGACACTTCACTTTTGTTTAGACTTAAACGTCAGCAACTTGTTAATGACGATGTAAATAGCGCAATCTCAAAAGTAGTTCACTGGTTCAATGTTAATAATTTACTTCTTAATGAAAAACAGACCAAATGCATTAAGTTTACGCTACCTCACGTTAAGCAGGTGAAAACTAATGTGTTGACAAAGGGCGAAGAATTGAATCCTGAAGATAGCACTGTATGCTTGGGCTTAACTTTGGATGCCAAGCTTCAGTGGGGCCCACATATAGCTAAATTGTCGAAAAAGCTAAGCTCTGCAGCATACGCTGTTAGAAAAATTCGTAATTTAACTGATGTAGAGACAGCCCGCCTAGTGTACTTTAGCTATTTTCATAGTGTAATGTCGTATGGTATTCTATTGTGGGGAAATGCCGCCGACATTCAGACTATTTTTGTCTTGCAGAAAAGAGCTGTCCGATCAATTTATAAATTAAGTCCCAGACACTCTCTCAGAGATAAATTTAAGGAGATAAATGTAATGACTGTGCCTTCACAGTATATTTATGAAAATCTTTTATATGCTCATAAAAATATTAAATTGTTTAAAAAATACAGTGATATCCATAGTATAAATACTAGGAACAAACACAAATTTGTTGTATCATCAACAAGGCTCAAGAAAATAGGTGGGTCATTCAGATGTCAATGTATACGCTTTTTAACCGACTTCAAAAAGAAGGAGGTTATCAATTCGACATGTTTATATTTTTTTTTTTTATGTATGTTCGGGCATAACTCCGTCGTATATTCACGGATTTGCAAAATTATTTTTTTGTTCGAAAGGGGTTTACTTCGAAATGGTCTCATTAAAATTTCGAATAGATCTGATGATGCGTTTCGGAGACAGACAACGGAACTCTTCAAAAAATTACGGCAAATCAACCGCGAATGTTGCTATCGCATAAGTATGCATTGTTTTGACCCCAAGGATGATGAAATTTCGAATTGGTGTGGGGTAAGTAACTAAAAAGTGAAAAATAAAAACTTTTTTCAAAAAAATAACAACCGACTTCCAAAAAAACACTACAAAGTGCAAAATAACTTTAATTTTGGAAGGCGGTGACAAATAATTAAAATACACATCCAAAGTCACCGACTTCCGAAATTAAAGTTATTTTGCACTTTGTAGTGTTTTTTTGGAAGTCGGTTGTTATTTTTTTGAAAAAAGTTTTATAATAAACTTCCAAGCCATGTTCAAGATCTAAGTCTCAATAAATTTAAATCATTCATCAAACGTAAGTTGTGCCTGAAAGTCTTTTATACCGTTAAAGATTATATTGAGGACAAAAAAGCTTGGGATTGACCTGCTCCAATTTTGCATACTGAATGTTGTTTTTTCTTTGTTTTGCTCTTTGACATTTGATTATTATTATATACACTTTGACATGAATATTTACTTTGAGAAGTATAATATTATTTTTGTTTTATTGTGAATGTGAGGACTATGTGGTATTTTTGTTTTTGTATTTCGTCTCTTTCTCAGTTCGTTTTTAATGTTAATCTGGCAGTTTGAGTACTTTATGCGGCCTACCCAAATGTCCTTTCTTTGGTATTGTTCGTCAAATCGTTGAGCTCCTCAAGTTCTGAGTTGAGCCGTATGATTACTGATACATGCGTGCACTGAATGGACGGGTCCATTCAATCTGTGTGGTTATTTCCTCTTATGACTATTTCAGACACCAATCCACATGGTCTTCACATGATCTGACCAAGATTATGTCTGGACTTTAAAAGAGACTGTGACCTCTGAGTTTGTTTCGGCCTTTCTTCTCAGAGTAGTCAGATAGGAAACGCCGACCTCATCTAGTTTAAAAAAAATATGATTGACGTGTAAAAGTTCTACTTACAGAAATAAAATCATTTAACAAAAACAGTCCAAAAGTAATAGCGGAGTCTAAAAATATAACATTAACACAAGAACTTCAAAGATAGCCTGAGAATTGAAGAACGCGGAGCATTGACAAATCAATGACGTTTGAGACAGAAAATGGAGGTTTTTTTTTTCAATATCATGAGGTGGACTCCGGGTTTTTTTAACCAAATCGATTCGTATAATATCAAAATATTCATATTAAATATCAAAATAAAGCTAAAAATATATGTGATCAGATTCTGTTTTAACACGTTTAAATATTAAATAATTACTCTTTTTTTTTAATGTACCTAATGTTTGTAAACGATTTTTCAGAAAATCCATTTTATTCGGTCAAAAAAAGGCTTTTAACAGTCACAACACTACGGTAACCAACCCAAAGACATGACATTGTAGTAACGTGCTGTCGAAATACTAATCAACGATTAATTCGTGTTGTTGAGTGCATGTTTTCAATATAAAGTTAAACTTGATGCTTACGAATGATACGCATTGTGATAGTGAATGGGTGACATAGTAATTAAATAAGATTATGAATATGATTTTTCAATTTCTTACATAGACGTTCATACAAAGTTATCGCGGCATGTCAAATGAGAAACGTCAAATCCGACTTCTTAGATTGATAACACTTTAGTTATTTTCAGGATGGTCAACAGTCCAGAATCTACTGTTCGCAGTATTAGGTCGCCTTGCTGCTGTGTTGGTCGGCCTGATAGTGGTCGCGATATGCACGCTGGTCATGGTCGCCACCACTGTGCAGATGAGGTTGGTATTTTATTAAGTAATATTTTCTTTATAGATAACGAATAAAAAAAAAACTACAACTTTTAAGAATACTCAATTTCGATATAGATATAATAGGTCTTTACCTATGAAATTGCCGTTTTGTATGAAAAAATTTAAACGAATTTTTTTCATGAATTTTTTATTTGTATTAATCGAAGTAATCACCCATGCAATCAATGCATCTTTGCCATCGCAGTGGCAGTTTATTGATGCCCTTCTTAAAGAAATCAGCTGGACGGGAGGCAACAAATTCTTCAAAGGCATTTTGTACTGCCTCTCGGGTATTAAATTTTTTTCCCGCCAAGAAGTTATCCAAATTCTGGAAAAAGTAGTAGTCTGTAGGCGCAAGGTCTGGTGAGTAGGGCGGATGACGGAGAGCTTCCAACCCCAGTTCTTGCAACTTGGAGACCGTCTGCTGTGCAGTATGAGGTCGCGCGTTGTCGTGCAGGAGCAGCGGAGACGAGCGATTGACCAATGCTGGTTGGAGATGCGCCAGCTTCTCCATCATTGTGTTCAGTTCTTCACAGTACACATCTGCAGTAATGCTCACCCCGTTTGGTAAGAAGCTGTGATGAATCACACCGGCGCTAGACCACCAAACAGTGACCATCACTTTTCTAGGGGTAAGTTTTCGTTTAGGGCATTGTTTAGGTGCTGAACCACGATCCAACCAACTTGCTGAGCGCTTACGGTTATCAAACAGAATCCATTTTTCATCGCAGGTAACAATGCGGTTCAAAATTCCTTCATTTGTGTGTCTGTTGAGCAGTGCAAGGCACGTCTCGACGCGTACTTCGCGCTGGCGATCATTGAGTTCGTGGGGCACCCATTTGTCAAGCTTTTTTACCTTGCCAATTTGACGCAAATGGACCAATATTGTTTTGACGCTAACGTCGAAAGCTGCTGCTAATTCAGCCGTAGATTGTGTATCATCAGCTTCCACAATCGCCTTTAATTCGTCATTGTCGACCAAAGTCTTCGGACGACCGCGAGGTTCATTTTTCAGGTCGAAATTTCCAGAACGGAAGCGAGCAAACCAATAACAGGTGGTGCGTTGGTTTGTAGTGTTAGCTCCGTAAACGTCGTTGATGTTGCGTGCCGCTTGTGCCGCGTTGCTGCCACGACGGTACTCATATTCCATAATTACTCGAATTTTTAACGTATCCATGATGACGAAAAAGATTGAAATGCGATGAAAATGTAACACTAATCAATAAAGAACAGACTACTTTTAGAAAAAAAAATCCATGTTTTTAAAATAAAATTAATTTGAAATTAGAATTCTTAGCCAAACAAAAATTATTTTGATTTGAAATGGCCAGTACTGCAGAACGGCAATTTCATAGGTAAAGACCTAATATTTGATGCCTTACTAGCTTTTTCCAGCGGCATCGCCGCCGTGTAGGTCGGAAGTTATCCACGGGAATGTACTACCGGGATAAAAAGTATGTGCCTATATGTAAAGTATATAAAGCCTATGTGTTGATCCAGGTTATAAACTATCTGTGTGCCAAATTTCACCCAAATCCGTTCAGTAGTTTTTTCGTGAAAGAGTAACAAACATTCATCCATCCATCCTCACAAACTTTCACATTTATAATATTAGTAGGAATGGTTCGATAAATTGAAACCCATAAACCATCACCCTAATAAATTATTTATGTATAGTATGGAAAATCGGCCGTCGTGTAGCGTACTGATTTTATGCAAGTAAAAACTCAGACGTTGACAGCCGTACTGTCGTATCACTTTTAGCTGCTACCTAGACGCCTGTGGTCATTGCTGTCCGCCAACGTGTTAACAACATCCTTTACGTTGTTGAGCAGACAATTTCTTCAAACATATGGAGCAATAGATTAGCAATATCCTTATTTATTTACTTAAAGGTTCACCCACAGGGCATACACATACATAGAAATAGTAAGTCATACGGTTATATTCTAATCATCATCATCTGCCTAGCCTTTTCCCAATCACGTTGGGGTCGGCTTCCAGTCTAACCGGATTCAGCTGAATACCAGTATTTTACATGGACCGACTGCCTATCTGACCTCCACAACCCAGTTACTGGGTAATATGATACCCCTTAGTAAGACTGGTTGTCAGACTTTCGAGCTTCTGACGACCCGTAACGACTGTTAAAGATCCACAAATGACAGCCGAGACCAACGGCTTTCCGAGGCACGGAGGGGTTATATTCTAATAATGCCAATTATAGGTAAACACAACATTGACAACACAAGACGCCAGATTACCGATAACATTTAATAAATTAAAATAAGAGACAAAGTAATTAGATTGGGTTAGATTTGCACTCTCCCGTCCCGTATGTGTCGCCGGGCTTAAAAGAATAGCACCATCCCATTTCTTCCAGTGGGTGTCGTAGAAGGCGACTAAGGGACTTACTAGAGAATGGGCAGCAGCGTTCTCTATGCATTTTACCACCATACTGCGATCGCCAACCCGCCTGCCAAGCGTGGCGATTATGGCACAACCCCCCAAAAATGACAAGCAGCCCCTACAAAACGGCCCCTGGTACCCGGCGGCCCGCCTACCCTTGGCTACGGTAGCGGCCAAGGTAACGGTGAGGCAAGGGGTGCTAAGAATCTTCGGAAGAGATCTGGCTACCAAAACAAAAGTAAACTGCACCTGGCAACGTACAACACGCGTACACTCCGGACCGACGAGAAGATTACCGAACTCGAGGAAGAATTGAGCAGGTTACGGTGGGGTATAGTAGGGTTATCTGAAGTCCGAAGAGAGGGGGAGGACTCGATAATCCTCAAATCCGGTAACCTGCTCTATTTCCGGGAGGGCGACCAGCAGTCCCAAGGTGGTGTCGGGTTTATTGTCCATAAGTCCCTTGTGACCAACGTGGTGAAGATCGAGAGTGTGTTGACCAAGGTGGCGTTCCTTATACTCAGAATATCCGCAAGGTATTCGCTGAAGGTCATACAGGTCTACGCCCCGACCTCGACACACTCCGACGAAGAGGTGGAGACCATGTATGAGGATATATCCAATGCCATGCATGGCTCTAAAAAATATTTCACCGTTGTCATGGAGGACTTCAACGCAAAACTGGGCAAACGGGACGATGATGAGCTGAGAGTGGGGCAATTCGTAGATGGACGTCGAAACCACCGGGTTCACTTACTGGCCAGTTTTATGGAGAAGGAAGGCCTCTTCATGATGAACTCCTCCAAAAACCGGGAGCACAGAAAGTGGACCTGGCAGAGCCCTGATGGTTCAACTAAAAACGAGATTGACTTCATTATGTCGATCAAGAAGCAAATATTCAATGATGTCTCTGTGATCAACGCGGTAAAAACCGGAAGCGATCACCGCATGGTTAGAGGCACATTGAATATCAACATCAAGCTAGAAAGATGTCGACTAATGAAGTCTACGCTCCGTCCAGCACCGATCCAAGTCCAAAACTCCGAGAGCTTTCAGCTCGAACTCCAGAATCGTTTCGAGTGCCTAGGGAGCTCCGTGGACGATTATAATGATGGGTTCGTGGAAACTGTCCATACGGTCGGGTCTTAAGTTCTTCAAGACCCGCCGTACTAATGGCAAAAAGAAACTCTCTGATCCTACTCTGCAGCTAATGGAGTAGAGGCGTGAAATGATCCTGCAGTCTTCAGTACCGACAGCTCAATAGACAGATTTCTAAGGCCTTGAAAAGCGACCTGCGCCGTTTTAATACGGACCGCACAAAGGACGCGATAGAGCGGAACAAGGGCTCCAAGGTCTTTTCAAGAGACCTGTCTATTGAGCAGAGTCAGCTTGCGAAACTGAAGACCAATGATGGCAGGATCGTTTCCTCCAAGCCTGAGCTGTTGAGAGAGATCGAGATTTTCTATGGACAGTTATTATACACGTCAACAAGCAACCCCGTTACAATTCTGGCAAACGACCCAAGAGCCAGATTGACCCGACACTACACCGAAGATATCCCAGACGTTAGCTTGTACGAGATTAGGATGGCTCTGAAGCAGCTAAAAAACAAAAAGGCGCCGGGTGATGACGGAACCACGGCCGAACTCCTGAGGGCCGGCGGAAAACCCGTTCTTAAGGCCCTCCAGAAGCTGTTTGATTCCGTCATACTCGAGAGCAAAACGCCACAGGCATGGAACAGAGGTGTGGTGGTACTTTTCTTTAAGAAGGGTGATAATACTCTTCTTAAGAATTATTGGCCCATCTCACTTCTGAGCCATGTCTACAAGCTGTTTTCGAGAGGGGTTTGACGACTCCCAGCCTCCCGAACAAGCCGGATTCCGTAAAGGCTTTAGCACCGTAGACCACATACATACGCTGCGGCAGGTTATACAGAAGACCGAAGAGTATAACCTGCCTCTCTGCTTAGCGTTTGTGGACTACGAAAAAGCCTTCGATTCGATCGAGACATGGGCTGTACTGCAGTCTCTTCAACGGTGCCAGATCGACTATCGGTACATCGAGGTGCTGAAGTGTATGTATGAAAACGCCACTATGACAGTCCGACTCCAGGACCGGACTTCGAAACCTATCCTTCTGCAGCGAGGTGTGAGACAGGGAGATGTTATCTCTCCGAAACTGTTCACCGCTGCACTGGAGGATGTCTTCAAGGTTCTGGACCAGAAAGGGGCTGGCATCAACATCAACGGCGAGTACATCACTCACCTTTGGTTTGCCGATGACATAGTCGTCATGGCTGAGACCATGGAGGACCTCAGTGCAATGCTCGATGACCTCAGTAGAGCTTCCGAAAGAGTGGGTCTTAAAATGAACATGGAAAAGACAAAGGTCATGTCGAATGTCCATGTAACACCCACTCCCATGACGATCGGAGGCGCTACACTCGAAGTTGTGGCTGAGTACGTTTACCTAGGACAGACTGTCCAGTTAGGTAAGTCCAACTTCGAGAAAGAGGTCAATTGTCGAATCCGACTCGGCTGGGCAGCGTTCGGGAGTCTTCGCAATATCTTCTCGTCCCAGATACCGCAGTGTCTCAAGACGAAAGTCTTTGACCAGTGTGTGTTGCCACTTGCCAGTGTTGACCTATGGTACAGAGACGTGATCGCTCACAATGGGCCTTATGAGAAGGCTTAAAGTCACCCAAAGGGCAATGGAGAGGGCTATGCTCGGAGTTTCCCTACGCGATCGAATCAGAAATGACGAGATCCGCAGGAGAACCAAGGCAACCAACATAGCCCGAAGAATTGCCAAACTTAAGTGGCAGTGGGCAGGGCACATTGCTCGCAGAACAGATGGCCGATGGGGCCGAAAGGTTCTAGAGTGGCGACCGCGTACCGGAAGACGTAGAGTGGGAAGGCCTCCCACAAGGTGGACCGATGACCTTGCGAAGACCGCGGGTATCCGCTGGATGTGGGAAGCACAAGACCAGTCGAAGTGGAGGAGCCTGGGGGAGGCCTATGTCCAGCAGTGGACGTCTTTCGGCTGATATGATGATGATGAGATTTGCACTATTAATCACAAATTACGACTACTTTTCATTGGTTCGTAGAGAGGCCAAGATTCTTGATTTGAAATGATTCAGATTATGATTGATAATGTGTTACGTAATTGGGGTGACGGTTTCAATTTATCGAACCATTCCTACTAATATTATAAACTAGCTGTGCCCGCGACTTCGTTCGCGTGCATGTCGGAAAACAATAATGTGTCGCTTTGACGGTGTAGGTACCACTCCTCCGATCTTCCGATCTATCCTGGTAGGAATCTACCACAGCTTTCGAATGCAGTCCAGAGCCTGAGACAAAACACATTAGGTACTCTTGGCGTTCACGCTAAACGGTACGCCAAAATGTATGGGAATGACATTACCTGCGGAAAGGACACGGTAATGTCATTCCCATATATTCTGGCGTAGAGTTTAGCGTGAACGTTAACAGAAAGGTGTTTTGTCTAGGCCTGCAGGCGTCTTTAGGGGTTATAATGATATTGCGACGAAGTCTCACTCAGATTTTTAAGAATAAATATAGATCAAAGCGCCTGCACCCTAATTGTGTAACTCACGATTCATCATAATCTGTATCGTTTTGAAACGGATTGTTAAACCATTGCTTCATATCTTCGAAAAATGTGTCTGTTGAAACCAATTATGATCAATCGCGAGTTACGCAATTAGGGTGCAGGTCGAGGCTCATTTTATAATAAATGTGCACCTGCCGTAGGTACAGTAAAAGCTCTTTATTCGCGAGGTATACGTTCCGTAAAATACCTACCGCGAATACAGAAACCGTGACTATGGAATGGTAATTTATATGGGATTATAGGGGATACGTTCCTAAGTGACAAAAAAAAAAAACAATTTAATTGAAGTTTTTGACCATATTGATTAATTGTATGAGCGTGATATGGATGCAAGCGACTCTCCAAGGCGTAAACGATCAAGCATTTCTATGCGTTAAACAGATTTTTTCGCGTTGAAAATCGTTTTTAAGTAAAAAAAAAATTTCAACATTTTGCAATAAATGGAAAGATGAAACAATAGGTAAAACACGCAAAGCGGCTCGTACCAAAGGATGGAATGTCTATTAAGTCGCAGCATTTATAAATGTGGGGGAGGCCTATGTCCAGCAGTGGACGTCTTTCAGCTGAAATGATGATGATGATGATATATAAATATACTTTATGGTGATGAGGTTGGTTTCATTATGTTTGTTTACATTCTCAAAAAACTTTTTTCAAAAAAATACCAACCGACTTCCAAAAAACACTACAAAGTGCAAAATAACTTTAATTTCGGAAGGCGGTGACAAATAATTAAAATACACATCCAACGTCACCGACTTCCGGTTGTTATTTTTTTGAAAAAAGTTTTTATTTTTCACTTTTTTGTTACCTACCATACACCAATTCGAAATTTCATCGTCCTTTGGGTCAAAACAATGCATACTTATTTATGTGATAGCAACAGTCGCGGTTGATTTGCTTTAATTTTTTGAAGAGTTCCGTTGTCTGTTTCCGAAACGCATCATCAGCACCCTAATTGCGTAACTCACGATTCATCATAATCTGTATCGTTTTGAAACGGATTGTTAAACCATTGCTTCATATGTTCGCAAAATGTGTCTGTTCGACAACATAAATAACGCAATGAATATTGTATAACTGTGAAGACGAAACCAATTATGATCAATCGTGAGTTACGCAATTTGGGTGCAGATCTATATGCAGGGCCCAATCTAAGCCGGGCAAATGCTCAGAGCGGCAAAAATGAGCGGCGGCAAAATGTATACTTACAAACATACCTACTCTCATGAATTTTTGTATACTTGTTCAGAAGCCGTAGTAGACTAACGTATGTGAATATTATATAGTTAAAAGAATATCACATAATTATGGTCATACCATCTTTGATGGTGTTAGTGCAAAGGGCGGCGAATGTTATTTTTGCCCGGAGCGGCTAAATAGCTAGATCGGGCCCTGTCTATATGAAATTTCAATGGGACCATTTCGGAGTAAACCCCTTTCGAAAAAAAAAAGAATTTTGCAAATCCGTCTATATACGACGGAGTTATGCCTGAACATACATTAAAAATATAAACATGTCGAATTGATAACCTCCTTCTTTTTGAAGTCGGTTAAAAACACCGACCGCGGCGAAGGCGGCTATTGTAGATGTCAAAGGCCGAACCAATACAGCGGCGATATCATTTGACAATGTACTTTAGGCGAAGTTGTAATAAGGTCTATTTCACTTTTTTATAGTCCATCTGACGACGCGTTTACAAAGGATATTGGGTTGGATACCTATTGGAATCCTTTTTGTTATTTGTTAATATGTATGTACCGATGTACCGATTAGACCCGCAAATAAATAAATCTTTAGCCGCGGATATAGGAATTGGGTCGCATTTTTTTAATCCGCGAGTAGTGAAAACGCGAATGAAGGAAGCACGAATAAGGAGCTTTTACTGTACTTACTCAATAAATCGACTGCGCGTCTGGTTGAGTGTGCTGAAGCATTATTCCACGCGGGGGCGGGCGCCTATCTCGGCCCGTACAGGCGCGTGTCTTTTAGCTTTGTTTATCAAACGTTGACCACTGAATAAAACCACAGCAGTGGGAATGCTCTGCACGGACTGCGATAGGCCTCGACAGGTAGCAGTGCAGTAACACCTGACGCCACCTGTCAGTTAACGGCCCGTGGGACCATGGCGTTATCACGATGAAGAAAGATCACGCTGTAAAGGTGGATACTGACCGGCGTCACGGGTCAAAATGCACCTAATATGTTACCAAGCAAGTATTCGTGCAGTCAGTAGTACCTACGGCAAAACATGCGAGCGAGCAACACTGATTTTAGCACACGGCGTAAAGACATGCTCGCTGCGAATATTACCATTACCTACGCCCCGTAACGTCGGTCATTATCCACATTAAAAGCGCTGTTGAAAAAAAAAACAAACCAGGCAAAAAAAACTATTTAATTGTATAGCACGGGTTTTCTATGAACATAGTAAGTACGATGTTGTTGCTACGTAGTGCCATACCGCGCGCGCCCCCCACCTCTCTCCCCGCTGCTGACGCAGGCAGCAGGAAGAGGGAGAGCCCGATCCCGAGGATAATGGACGTAATAGAGCGATCCTCCGCGACTCTCAGTTGCGATGCCTTTTTATTTTAAATTGTAATCAAAAATGTTTCAGTGTTTCTTTTGTTCAGCCATACATTTATTTGTAGACCAATAAATAATTATATTTAAAGAAGCGACTTTAAAATTGTCAATATTTTACTATTGTGATTTCTATTGTTCCTGTGTAGGTAATGTATCCTTTGTTGGAGATGCCAAATGGATAAATAAATACATTTTTAAACTTGTTTTAACTAAGAAAATGCTTCTCTGTAAGCGATGTTGCTCGGAAGAGCATCGACATAACTACAGTTGCCCGTGTGAAAACCTATCTATTTACTCAAATCCACCAGTAGTTATGGTCGCAATTTTGGATTTTTTTTCCTGACTTTCACCATCCGACCTCGCTTGAACCCCTCCCCACCTCGAAAACTAACATCACGAAAATTAGCACATAAGTATTTACAACTCTTTACTCCCAAAACTCCCATTATTTGAATCGAGTAATGCTGTAAACACGCATTTAAATTTAACATTATCAAATTTCGCGCGAAATCAAGTTGTTGTCTTTGCATGTTTGCTATTCAAACCTAGATGGCGTTACTGACGCTAGAGATTAAGAATTTATATGGAGATGTTCCTCTAGCCGCTCTAATTTTGCTATATTATGCAAGATGGCGCTACTAAGACTTTTATCACAATTAAAAATGAGATTTCTTCCCCTCTATTTGTATTAATTTGATTGATAAAACTAATAAATATTTATCTAACATTGCATTCTAGGTATATGACTCAGAACACCACGTCAGTTAATATTATCACAACTTTTTATTTGAAATTCTTTTAGCTTTATTGATTCGTGGGAATCAACCACCAACGGAAAGCGATTTTAGTAATCAGTATCATTACTTTTTGAAATAACACAGACACAGTAAGTAACATAAATGAGAATGACATGTTAATATTAAGTATTCGTTAGTACCGTTTCACGCCAATAGATGTCGCTAAGTGTTTCATTACGTAAATAAATTCTTCTTGAACACTTTAAATTATTTAGATAGGTTGACCGAAGCGATTGCGATGAAACAAAGACTAATATAAACTCTGAGTTATAAACAATATTTGAGTATGAAAGATAACCATATTAGTTTCGTTCTTTTGACGTGATACTTGATCTATTCAACATAGAAACTGAAAAACCGAGCTACAGACAAAAATGTTGATAAGGGTTAAAATGTCATCTGTTGATTATCCCTTACCACCCCAAGCAATTATTTTCGAAATATTTTAAATGTACAGAAAAAGTTCCTTTACAGATTTATTATATGTATAGATATAGAAGATATAGATGTGAAAGTTTGTGAGATGGATGGATGAATGTTACTCTTTCAAGCAAAAACCACAGAACGGATGTGAATGAATTTTGGCTCACAGATAGCTTACCTTAGCTTACCTTTTTTTTGTTGAAGGTGGGGAATCATCAAATAACTTCTCCCGCTCTGGGTGGAGCAGGAGGGCGTGTCCGACTTTTACAGACTAAAACCCACCCGTGTTCCCTCAGTTACCTGTATACCAGAGGCGGCGGTATCTCTTTTGAACAACCCGCACCCCTGGCAGTAGATTATAACCTGCATTAACACATTGAATACTTTTCATCCCGGTAGTCCGTTCCCGTGGGATAGTTTTCGACCTCCACGCGAGCGATGCCGCTGACAAAAGCTAGTACTAAATCTAACGCCAAGATTCGTACGTGGTGATAAAACTTGCGAATAAGACGGTGAATGTTTCGTATAGGAATTCTCTATACTGAGTCTCATTTCATCTCGCTCCCACTTCTTCGTCTTGTGACCACAACTGCCACAAACATTGCTTGTAGTATCACAAGAATTCCTTATGTTCTAGATATTTAACAGAACCATGGCTGGTGGTGCCATTATACTGGATGCCGTACCTTCTAGCAGCCGTGGGGACTGCGCAAGCTTACGATGCGTGGACGCTGAAGAGGGTAAGACTTTTGTCTTAATAATCAAAACTAGCCTATAAATTTCCCACTGCTGGGACACCAGCCTCTTCGAGGGGGAGTGGGCCGTAATACACCTCGCGGGCCCAGTGCAGGTTGGTAGTTGTCACATGTCTTCGAATTTATCGAACCATTCCTACTAATATTATAAATGTGAAAGTTTGTGAAGATGTTTGGATGTTTGTTACCCAATCACGCAAAAACGGCTGAATGGATTTGGATGAAATTTGGCACACAGATAGTTTATAACCTGGATTAACACATGGATAGTTTTCATCCCGGTTGTACGTTCCTGTGGGATAATTTTCAACCTCCACGCGGGCGTAATGGTGGGCAACAGCTAATTTAATAATATAGGGCAATTTTAAACCAGTATTTGGGTACGCATACTTGGGTGCTGCTGAGCGTGAGGGCCTGGGTATGATTTCCAGGCCGGGTAAAGTGTCTTTGGGTTTTTCTATCAGGAATTTCTTAGTAGCAGTCCAGAGTCAGAATCAGTGCCCCGTTGATGGCAATAGGCTTGCCCCCTAATACAATGGAACTTAAACATAACTGGCGAAATGGACCTCAACATGTTTCCAATCTTTAAAATCGATCAAAGTCTTGTAATGTTCGCAGCCACCTTGAGTATGCGTCACAAGTCTGGTACCCTCAGTACGGGATCTACAAGTCTCGTATTGAGGGCGTAAAGAGAAAATTTCTTAACTGTATAGATGACATAACGGTATAACAAGTATCTATTGACTACACTCACTAATTTAAATGGTACCATTTTCTACCGCTTGACCGTAGACGTCATATAAAAGTTTTTTTTTTATCGACTTCCAAAAAAAGAGGAGGTTTTCAAAAAGATCGGATGATGCGTTTTGGAGACAGACAACGGAACTCTTCGAAAATAGACAGCAAATTAACCGAGATTGCTGCTATAGCATAAATATGCATTGTTTTGAACCCAAGGATGATGACATTTCGAATTGGTGTGGGGTAGGTACTATAACTAAAAAGTGAAAAAAAAAACCTTAAAAAAAAACAACCGACTTCCAAAAAACAATAGAAAGTGAAAAATTACTTTAATTTCAGAAGGTGGTGACATCCGAAATTAAAGTTATTTTTCACTTTCTAGGGTTTTTTGGAAGTCGGTTGTTTTTTTTTAAGTTTTTATTGCTTATAACTTTACTGATTGATGTAGCTTAGACTGAGAGGGAGTAATAATTTTGTATTTATCTGTGCGGGATTGTAATTAGCAATTTACTTATATATTATTGTTATTATAATGTTCTTTATTAGTCTGTAAGCCTTCCGAAAATAAAGAACATAAAATAAAATGTAGGTGTATACCTCTGCGTACTAGGGTGATGTTCTGTTATGTTCTGTTCAAATTATATTTTATATATCATTAATCTTACCGTCTCATTGTCCACAGAACGGTCTCAGCCGGTCTCTCCGCTGCCTTCAAGCGATGTCAGCGACCAGACTGCTGATGTCGCTCACACTGCTATCTCTAGCGTGCGTGCCGGCACTCACTTCACTCAGATATCTGTTCAGCGCGCCGCTGTTTATCATGAGCGTCATGTCTTTAATATCGCTCACTCTCGTCAGATACTTCGCTTTGAAAGGTAAGATAATATTATCTGTGCCCGCGGCTCCGCCCGCGTGTATGTCGTGAATTATCCCACGGGAACAAAATAATTGAAGTTGTGTATAAAGCTATAAAGACAAAAGTACATAGTTCTAATTGAAATAAGTCTTTGAATTTTAAACTTAAGTACCAAATTTTTTATTAGAACTGAATGTTTTTTTTTTCATATTTCAACAGACCGCCATTCATGTTAATTATGCACCTTTTTTTCTCCATGAGTGGGATAACGTCCCACAACACAAGATTGTGACTCTCATCCGTTCCATTAGGAACCGCATGGAAGCAGTCATAGAGCTCGGGGAAGAAATACGAGATACTGAATAAACTTTTCTTTTTGTTTTACGTCTTTGTGCATTTCTTTTTTTATATATACATATGTAGGTATTTAAATAATCTGAATCTCGGAAACGTCAAAAGTGCCTTTTAAGTGCCTAATTGAAATAAATGCTTTGACTTTGACTCCAACGATTTTCGTGAAATTTTGTATACAGGGAGTTTCGGGGGCGATAAATCGATCTAGTTAAGTTTCATTTTTAGAAAACGTCAAACAAAAAAAAAACGAGCGAAGCTGGGTCATCCAGATATTTCTTCTTAAATGGTAAAAATATACCAGTTGAACAAAACGTGATAGCTAAAGAAATTCAATTTAATATGAAACATTCATATTCGTTAAACGATGCCTTGTAAGATCCGTAAATAACTGGCACATTTTTTTTTTTGTTTAATGTTAAAAAAGCGCAGGTCATGTCATACAAAACCAAACTTCAGAGGTTTTTCCATTATTTTAATGAGAAGTGTATTTTCTTTTTCTCCGCAGGCTGGCAACACCTCCTCCTAGAGATCTTGCTGTCTCTTCCATCAGTAATGTTCATGTACTCTCTGGCCCTGCGCGTCGACGCGCAGATCCTGCCCATCATGAATCGCTCTGCCGGAGACGTGCCTGACTTCACAGTGGCGATACTAAACGCGGGGCTAGCTGTCATAGTGTCCTGTACTATCGTGAGTATAGTTATTGATTTTCATACTACCTGCTGCATAAAATCAAACATCTTTGGCCCAAAATTCGGCTACGCGAACTCCGCTCGCTGACGCAGTCATAAGATCGTCAAATGCACAAGTAACAGGGCATGCGGCGCAGGATGGAAGGTGAACCATTGTCTGTGGGGAGGTGCCGCACACGCACTTGAGATCTGAGCCATCCGTGAACCCCCATCTGTGCAGATTGTCTTTGCTCCGGCCGACTTGGGTTCGAAGTCTATTAAGAGACTTCCAAGTCAGCCACGGTAACGCGTGCCCAGGAGGAAAGCTCTCAGATGGTTCGATAAAGTTATCAAGGGGCTTATACAGCTTCTGCCACAGGTTACAACTCGCTGTGGAAGCATCGCTATTGGCTGAACTAGCTAGACCCACGCACCCTATAAAACTTTTATAGGGTCTATTTTTTATTTTACTGTTTTTTTTTATTTATTTGTAGTTAATTGAACAATTACATTAATCACGTAGAAACAATATTACCTATAACGTAGCAAATATTATGTTAAGATATATGATTAAACTAAAAACTAACATGGAACAGTGGAGTCCCTCGCATACTTTCCCTCACAGAACACCAAACAAATACGCATAATTATATTCCATTCATCCGCAAATACATCACATTCAGGGTGGGCAGTCAGAAGGGCATTTAGCATCTTTAGGGTACGACAGACTGGGGATTCGGCTCTGGCTACAGTTTTACATGGTTATTACTTCTATACTCCGTTCGAAATAAGGTTAGACATTTAAATAAACCTTTTTGATTTACAGTCCGTACAACTGATTTTGACTTATATTGCGTTGGTAGCATGATAAATGGCATCTGCTGTAAACAGTTTGGTATTAAAGCCACTTTTTTGCATTTAATGGCACCCTTATGCCTAGGAAATAGAAGTCAAAATCGGTTGAACGGACGGAAAAATACGTTTATTTTATTTCAAATTTAGTACAGTCTATATAGAGTCTAATCTAAAATGTATTTTGTTACAGTCGGGAATGGAACTGCTGTTCTCCCGTAAGCGGTTGTGGATGGTCCTATCGTTCCTAGGAGCCGTGTGCGTCGTGCTCATGTTCATACCTTTCAACCCGTATGACGAGGAGGGAATCTCACTGCAGAGGCATTATTGGTTTGTGAGTACTTCTTAAATATATTTCGTTGTTAGTTTTAGGTGAAAGCTCCAAGGCACCCCGTGAAATTCAAAGTTTCTTATGTTTTTTGCAATTTGCACTACACTTACATTCGTCTTACAATGAATCGTATTACACTGTTTTATTTAGTTCGATTATATATTGTAATATGTAATTCTGGTTTAAAAAAAAACTGATGATATTACAGATCTATATAAATAAAAATAAAAGTCCTGACTGACTGACTCATCAACGCCCAGCCCAAACCCTTGGACCTAGAAAGCTGAAATTTTGCACAGAGGTTCCCTTTATAACGTAGACAAGGAATAAGGAAGGATTTTTCGAAATTCAACCCCTAAGGTAGTTAAATAGGGGATGAAAGTTACACGCGGGCGAAACCGCTGGCGAAAGCTAGTCCTACATAAAACAGTTATAAATTGTGTGTGTAATTATGCAATAGGGTATTTTCCAATTTATTAAAAACTATTCTAATTTGAAGATCGGGACGAAATATGTAACAGAAAAATAAAAGTAAATTGATTTATATCCATTTTCTCAATTAAAAAGATTTAAACCAAATTTATTTTTCGATGTTTTGAATTTACCGCCAAAACGCTCCTTACGATGACTTTTTGTCACGTGACGTCAAATTTGTGTAAACTAAATTAGTTAGTAGGAAGTAAACAAGTGAGTGTCGTGTTTGTAATTACCAAGATTTTTTATGGATAGAAAGTGAAATCACTCGTGTGCGGTGCCTCTGTGCACAAATACTCCTAAAATTGCACCAAACTAAGTATTTGTACTGGTGCTGTTTACACAAAGCTGACGTCACGATGTCACGTGATAAAAAGTCATCGTAAGGAGCGTTTTGGCGGTAAATTCAAAACAACGAAAAAGAAAATTGACTTTAATCGTTTTTAATAGAGAAAATGGATTTAAATAAATTTATTTTTATTTTTCTGTTAAAAATATCGTCCCAATCTTAAAATTAAAGGAGTTTTTATCAAATTGGAAAATACCCTATTACTTTGGATTTACCAGCGGCTACGCCCGCGTGTAAATCCAAAATTATGCCCCGGGAACGTACTACCGGGCCGGAATAAAATGTAATGTGTAAGTCCAGGTAATGAACTATATGTGTGCCCATACAAATCTATTCAGTCGTTTTTTTTTTTGTGATTGAGTAAACAAACATCCAAAATACAAACTTTCAAATCTATAATATTATAATAGCTTTTGCCAGCGGCTTCGCATCCGTGGAGGTCGAAAATTACCCCTCGGAAACGTTATATCGGTATAAAAAGTCTCCTATGTGTTATTCTAAGTTATGAACTAACTGTGTGCCAAATTTCGTCCACATCCATTCAGTAGTTTTTTGGGTAATTGAGCTTTCACATTTATACTAATAAAAGAGAGGAAAGATTTGATTGTTTGTATGTTTGTTTGTTTGCATTGAATAGGCTCCGAAACTACTGAACCGATTTGAAAAATTATTTCACTGTTCGGAAGCTACACTATCCCCGGGTGACATAGGCTATATTTTATCCCAGTATTCCCACGGGAACGGGAACTACGCGGGTGAAACCGCGTTTATAATATTAGTAAGATTAAAATCTTATGCACTAGTAAAAATTTACTGTACAAAGATGGACTTAATGTCTACTTTAAGGTGAAGTATTATTGTTCAGACCTACAAGAGAGTGACATAGTACAGAGTAAACAATAACATTTCAATGTCATGTAATTAAAGCCACAGACTTACAAGTACTAGTGGGCGAACAGTTGGAATAAATTAGACCATTATTCATAGAAAATTTAATGTTCTTCAAATCAATAAAAAAAAACTATGACCTTTCTGCAATCCTTCTTCATACAAATTTTAACTGTGCCAAATTTCATACTCCTCCGTTTGCGTAATTTCATACTCCTCCCCGTTTGTGTAATTTTATATTCCTCCGTTTGCGTTATTTTATATTCCTCTGTTTGTGTAATTTTATACTCCTCCGTTTGCCTAATTTTCGTCAAATAAAGGTTTTGTTTTATGTTTTAATATATAGGTTCTATGCCTACTATAATATAATTGCGAAAGTAACACTGTCTGTCTGTTACGTATTCACGCCTAAACCGCTGAACCAATCGTCATGAACTTTGGCAGATATATATAGCCTGGGATATGGAGAAGGACATAGGCTACTTTTTTACACGATAACCGACATCCATGCGGGCGGAGCCGTGGGCTAAAGCATAATCAGCCTATAATGTTCCCACTGCTGGGACACAGGCCTCCTCTCTGTGAGAGGAAGTGGATCGTAATCCACCACGCGGGCCCAGTGCGAGTTGGTGGGCAAAAGATAGTATATAAATACAGGGTGTAAGGGAAACGCGATTCTCGATACAGTACCATATTGTTATTATTTTTTACCTATTTTGTTTGCAATTTTTGTACATTATGCTGTGAGAACAGTTAAATGAACCATTATTTGACATTAAATATATTTAAAAACGACCCCAAGCCTAGGCGGCGAGTTTAGTTTTAGGCATCCTTTGTGAAGCGCCGCCAAAATAAAATAAGTAGGAACATAAATAGAAGCGTCAAACTTTTTAAATTGATGCAAAATAACCAATTTAAGGCGAAAGGTTATTGGTATCCGTTTGCATTTAGGTTGCATATAACCTACGGTCTGGCTTCGGAAGCGTGCCCCTTATATGTATATAGATTCTATCTAACAGTAATCCTTTCATCTTGCCAGCACTCAGAAATAGTCCACCACGACATACACAACAACACCATATCGCGCACGTCGGGCGTGGTGGTGACCAAGCACGACCCGTACTCCACGCAGCGCGTGCTGCCGGCACTGGCCCGCGCGGGGTACAACGTCAACGCGCGCACGGACCTCAGTGCCGACTGTGAAGCACAAGTTTATTGTGGACTGCCGCTGTTCAGGACGGGCTTTAGTCGATATTTGTGAGTATATTTTTCCCTTAATTTAATTTTAAACACATAAATATAAGGTGTACAGAATTGACGCAAGACCTGAAAGCAGTTTGTTCCTCATTGGCTACTGAATCTCCGCCGACGACCGTGTCCTAGCGGCAGGGCCACGTGATGGTTAGATGGCGCACCACACCAGCAATCCACGACGTATAAATTACATTTTTAAATATTTTTAGCACATTGTCCTCATCTGCTTCGTCTCTTCCCAACTATTTTAGGGTCGGCTTCCAGTCTAACCGGATGCATCTTAATACCAGTATTTTACATGGAGCGACTGCCTATCTGAGCTACACGACTCAGTTACTAAATAACATGACACCCCTTGGTAAGACTAGTTGTCAAGTTTTCGGGCTTCTGACGACCCGTAACGACTGTCAAAGATACACGAATGACGGCCGGGACCAACGCCCTAACGTGCTTTCCAAGGCACTAAGGGGTTTTGGTATGTTAAGATTGTCACCCATCCACAGACCAACCCTGGCAATCGTAGCTTAACCTAATAGATCGAGACGTACGGCTGTCATTACTTAGCCACGAGCCCTTCTCCTTGTAAACGAACTATTCTTTATAATATATTCCAGAGAAAGCGCTATGTTCGTGTACACAGACCCGCCAGCCCCGTTCTCCCCGCCGCCCACGGTCACGGTGCGCACGCGCGTGTGCACGGGAGACGAGTGCAGATACCGGTTTGTTTTTACTGGTAAGTTAAAAGGTCTCAAATATGTATTTCTGTTGGACCTATTGAGAATCCTAACAAAATTGTACATGGCACCTTTTTTCCTGTCATTCCGATTTCATGCCATAATCCGTAAAAAACGGCCTCATAGTCCGGTCAAATTAGATTAAAAAATAGGGGTGAGGTTACAAAAATTCCCACTTGGCTGAATATTGGTAGGATTGTTCAATACACTATTATAAAGGAAATGTGAAAAGTCCTCATCGATCCGAGCAAAAAAAAAATACTCGGGGTCACAAAAACGGGTTTTTCGCGATTTTCAGCAAAATGGTAAGTTTTATCATAAAATTAGTTCAGACAAAAATTGTAGATCAGATAATTATCTATAAAAAATGTCTAAAAACTTTTTTTCCTAAGAGCCACCGTTTTTGAGATATAACGATTCAAAAAGTTGAAAGAGTTGTAATCGTCATAATATGCACACGTTTCCACGCCACGTTTGAGGTAGTGTACTTAGCGCGTTTTTTTAAAGATAAAAGATAAAGATATTTATTCAAATCAAATCAAATCAAAATATTTTTATTTCATATAAACCTGCATGGGCACTTATGAAACGTCAGAAGCTAGGTGCACGGTTCCAAATTATTGTTTCCTATGGAGAAGAGCCGGGAAGAAACTCCACGGTTACTCTTTTAAAAATTGGCTTTAACAATATTTTCAAATTACAGAGATTAAATGTATGGGAGGACAGCGCAGGCCTGTCAATAAGTACCAGGTACTTAGACGAATACAGAATAGAAAATCGTCTACAAATCTACAGTCAGTAAGGCCTACAACGTTCTCTCATTCACAATATGTAAAATAATCTACATAAATAAAATGAACCTAAATAAAATTGATGTATAAAATTATGTCAGCATTGTAAAAATAAAAAGAATAAAAAAGAACATTGTATTTGAGAGCAGTTAATAGACTTTCACATAGTTATGCTGTTAATGAGGTACCAGGGAAGTCACATGTGCAGAAGGAATTAATGCCAAATATCCCTGTCTTCAACGTAGTCTTTTATCTTATAATATGCTTTTTTGATAAGGACACGTTTGATGTGCGTTTTTCGTATTCGTCGGATATGGTAGGTACAAAGTTGGACAAGTATAAATAAGTTCAGGACACATCCGCCGCTAGAAGCGGCATACGAATACTTACAGTTTATTAGTAATTAATAATAGTAAACACATGGGTGTAAAGTCTAACTTTTAAATTAGGTATTTTAACTTTAGTACACGATACAAAACATTTAAGGCTGTGTATATAAGGACACATTTATACAATACAAAATAAAATAAAACAAAACAATAACAACCTTCGTATTAATATAAAAAATCAAATATCTATAAATAATATCTACTTAAATTCAAAAAAATCTTTTAATTTTTTAATGTGGTTTCCCCGGTAGGCCTATTCCACTGATCTTTTATGATTCTGTTTAATTTGAAACTATTGAATAACTGTAGATATTGACAAGGGTACCAAGCTTGATTTAAAATATCATGATGATTGTCTATTAAGCATACAAAGGTTGATGTTCCTGATTTTTCAGTGATAATAATTTTATCACCATACCTCAATTTTAATCGAACCTTTATCGTCCTGTTATCTTCAATTCCTTCTTAAGACCGACAACTGGGGTTAAAGTCGGTCGACCGCAAGATGAATCTACGAATCTGGCAATGGAGGAAATATTCACTTACATCGAAAATAGTGATGACTGTCAATTCACTTTAAACGAATTGAAAAATGTTTGTAAAACTACAACCGTAGATAACAGGACGATAAAGGTTCGATTAAAATCGAGGTATGGTGATAAAATTATTATCACTGAAAAATCAGGAACACCTTTGTATGCTTAATAGACAATCATCATGATATTTTAAATCAAGCTTGGTACCCTTGTCAATATCTACAGTTATTCAATAGTTTCAAATTAATCAGCATCATAAAAGATCAGTGGAATAGGCCTACCGGGGAAACCACATTAAAAAACACGCGCTAAGTACACTACCTCAAAAGTGGCGTGGAAACGTGTGCATATTATGACGATTACAACTCTTTCAACTTTTTGAATCGTTATATCTCAAAAACGGTGGCTCTTAGGAAAAAAAGTATTTAGACATTTTTTATAGATACCTAATTATCCGATCTACAATTTTTGTCTGAGCTAATTTTATGATAAAACTTACCATTTTGCTGAAAATCGCGAAAAACCCGTTTTTGTGACCTTTGACCCCGAGTAAAATTTTTTGCACGTGCCGGATCGATGAGGACTTTTCACATTTCCTTTATAATAGTGTATTGAACAATCCTACCAATATTCAGCCAAGTGGGAATTTTTGTAACCTTTGATGTCTAAATTGACCGGACTATCACTCATGAGCAGAATAAGAGGCAGTCACAATAGCATCCTGAAGGCTGTGGCGGCAGACAACTTTTCCACCATAATAATCCATTTTGTGAGAACACTTATACCTTAGTGGCCATCTTGTCAGTATGTTTAGTTGTTGGGTGGTCTTCTAAATCATTTATCTTTAGATTGAGTTACTAAATTGTAGGCTATTTCTCCAGAAAGGGTTATAGGCACGTAACCTTCCTAGGTAATTGGGTTACCTAATGCAAAATTAATGTTTTAAGCTTTAAAATATTAGTATAGAATTTTCTTCGTAACTCAAAACTTGGTCGAAGACGAAAAGGTAAGTATTCTCTCGTTTTTAAGTGTTCTGTGTGTGCAGATGTATTTGATTATTCATTTACCAGTTTGTGACATGACTGAAGTATTCACGAAGACACCCCAATTGTTGCGAATTTTAAACTCATTTCAACGATCATAAAAATCACAACCAGATTTAAGAGGCCAATTAAATATTCTCTTCTTTATTTTTCCCTTTTCTATTATTTTCAACTTATCTTCTTCGGTTTAAAGAATTTATTCTGTTATTGAACACAAACAGTTCACTTAAAATATGAGACATTACACGAATAAGTCATGCAGTTTAAACGTAACATAGTGACTCCGGGAGTCGACAAAAGGAAAACAGAATATTTAATTATAGGATTCTAAAGACTTAAATTGTCTCTCCTTTCTTTTCTCTTTCTTTTCTTCTCTCTTTTCTTTATTCTATTTCCTATTGCTACAGAAGATATTTCTATTTTACCTAAAATTTCAAATCCCTCCCTACCCATTCACTTTCGCCCCATTTCCATTCTCCCATTCCTGTGTGAAGGTTCTTGAGGCCCTAAATAAATAAATAAATTTGACTTTAATTCTTTTCAGCGGCGCACCACAACATGATAACACTATGGCCTCGCGCCAACATCACAGTGTCGAGCTGGTCGCTCAACAGTTCTCCTAGAGTATGCTTCGAGCAGCTCAACAGGCCGGTCTATGTGATATACCATTCTGCTGCCACTTACAACGAGCAAGGCGTTGAGTTTACTGTGGATGTTGCTTTTAAAGTGAGTGTACTTTGTATGATTTTATACAACATGTAAGATAATTTACGCAAGCCCTCATACTCTCCAATTAGAGTATTGAGTTACAAACATTACCTAATATTTTTTTTTAAAGCTAACTATTATTATTCAGAAAATCTTGTTGACTCTGGAATTACTTAAATACATTTAAAATTTAATCTTATTGCCTTGAGATAAGATTTAATTTTCTTTGGCTCAATAGGCGTTTAGTATGGCAAATACACATTTAAAAAAAAATATACCTAGTATGTTTAAAATGACTGAAACCGATTCAGTAGTCAGTTGTTATAGTAGACCGTAGCACGACTCTCCCGCAAAAGTATTTTAGTTATAACGAGCACTGTTACGGTGATCGGGGCATAGCTGCTATAGCTTTTGAGTTATCTTGCCCCACCAGACGTTCAAGTCGCAGTGAGAGCTCAACGACCCGACGTACGTTACCCAACAAGCTGGAACACACATTATCATACATCAAAATAGAATTTTTTAAACTCGTTTATCTTCCAGGTCCCTCCCTCCCTCCAAACCCAGCCCATAGTGGACCTGTCGCACCACTCGCACAAGATCCATCATCCCGAAGACTTCACTCCGGAGTACAACTCGATACTGCACGCGATGCCACCCTACTTCAACGTGGCTAGCTTCCTTAGCTTTAGACATGACTATGTGTTCTAGACTTCTAGTACAGTCAGTGAAAATTAATTGTCACCACCAACTTAAATTAAAATTAGTCAATTCTACCTTTAAAACACGCTCGTTCCATCATAAACCTCATCAATTGCTTTCTATCAAGCGTGATCGAGGTCAAGAGCAGGGCCTAGAGACAAACAAATTTCTGTTGGCGTTCACGCCAAACGCTACGTCAAAATGTATGGGAATTACCTGGTAAAGGTAATTCTCATACATTGGTAAGGTAATGACCTGCGGAAAGGTAACGTCATGTCCTTTCCGCAGGTAATTCAAATTCAAATATTTTATTTCGGAATAAACATCCACATAATGTTAGTAGTAGTGTAACTTAGCCTAATGTTAGTATTAAATAATAATAGACAACCAATGATACCATTGAACTGTTCGTCCAATGGTACACAAGATTATTTGGATACGTGTGTGTGGACATTTACCCATCTTCGTAAGAGGGGAGAGTCCTACCGGTCTGAAAACACAATCAGGATGCCATTGGTGGAGGAGCGCAGGCGCGCCATCATTGAAGCGCAATGTCATTCCCATACATTTTGGCGTAGCGGTTGGTGTTTAGCGTTCTGAATCATTTGCCAGGTAGACAAACAGGTCGAACAAAAGTGCTATTGGGTTTGTCTACCTGGATTTCTTAATAGCGGCCCGGAATCTGGATTTGGACCCGGTTGATGGCTATAGGCTCGCCCCTTATTATATGGGACTTAAGAGCGTTCTCCCCACGCGGGCAGGCAACGGCGCGTCTATGCCGGTTTTTCGTGATTATTTCATTAAATACAAACAAAAGTAAAAAACAATCAGCCATACACTAGATCGCTGATATTCCCAATTTTATATGATATATTTTTTTACAGTTATTTTGATATACTTATAAAAATCGACATACCGTAAATTATTTTCTATTTGCACTTAGTACGATTTAATGTTTTAAGAGTAAACGTTAAAAATAATAATAAATACCAACGATGTGGTGCTTGTCTGAAAAAATAATAGTGCTTTTGTTTGTATTTAATTAAATAATCACGAAAAACTACTATAAATGCGTTGTTGCCAATCCGCGTGGAATGAACGCTCTTAAACATAGGTAACTAGCAAAATGTGTGTGTACTATAGATAGGTACATTTCCGCCCAACTGTTCGGTGAAACAAGGCGTGATGTTAATTTTTTGTATGTTTGTTAAAATCTAACCTCTAGTGCGTTCGAGAATTTTGTATGTTGCAACAGTCACAGAGTCCATCCAATATGTAGAGGAGACCAATAAAAATTGGTCTCCTCTACATACGTCCTTACTAATATTATCAATGCGAAAATACCTCTGTCTGTCTCTTACGCTTTCACGCCTAAACCGCTGAACCGATCGTCATGAAATTTGGCACAGATATGGCTGGGATAACGGATATCCACGCTGGCGAAGCCGCGGACTTAAGCTAGTTCATTAAATGGATGTTGTATATAAAAGATGTTAAAGTATTATTTATTCTTATTTCTTAGATAAATTTTATCGGTCTATAGATCAACATTGAAAGGTCCCAGTCAAGGTTGTGATTACGAATTGCTCAATATTTATGAATAACGTTTTTTTAGTATTATTCGTATGTATTTTTTAAGTTTTTATTTCTTAAGTTATTTATAAGAATTGACCAGTGAATAAAAGTATTATTTAATAATTCGTAAAACGATTTTTATTCCTTTTACAGTCTGTTTAACCGATTTTGACTTATATTCCGTAGTTATAAGGATGGCGCTAAAAGCAAAAAAGTGGTTACAGTACCAACTACCTATTTACTGCAGGTGCCAATTCTCATGCAACCAACGCAGTAGTCGTCAAAATCAGTTGAACGGACTAAAAAAGTTTATGTCATGTCGTAAGTGAAGGCCTCTTACTGTCCCACTGCAGGGCCTCTTCTCATGCAGAGAAGCCTATCTTGAGCAAGCGTGGTGATCAATGCTCACGAGCATTGGTTGACGATTTCAGAACTCAAGTGTGAAGGTGTAAGTCGAACCTCGTATAAGTGAGACTACCTCGACGCAACGGCAGCACGGTGTGGATGTGAAGACGAGTCACAAAGTATGCTCCACCTCCTTCCATGCCCTATGTGCCCCAAAACGTGCCAAAATAAAATGCCATATCAAAATGTTTAAAAAAAATAGTCTACTTTTAGGTAACAGTCTCCTAAGGCCGTTGTTTTGTTGCAACAACGGTTACGGTACCTGGCCATATTAGCCCATCCCAAAAACCCAGCCTGTAACTTGACAGTTTTAAGCATAATCCTAAATCTGCTTAAACTTGCCCTGTGATGTGAACTATTATATAAATGGGTGAATGGAAATAAGTTTTATGATATTAAAGATTTCTAAAACTCGAAAATATAAAACACGTAAGTATATACCTACAGGTATTAAAGTGTCCATTAAAACAATGCGTAGCCCAGCCCTAGCTCGTAGCAGATAAAATATTCGTAGCGATCGTAGCGGTTCTTGCCGGTGCGTAGCTGATGCGCGTGACGTATTGCGAGCCCCGTAGCAGACCGCTACGGGGCTCGCAGCGCTACTAGCATTGTATCAGAAACAGCTAAGTAATTTAATGACAAAAGTCAACAGTGGAGCCCGACCTCCGCAGCTGCACGTGAGAAAGCGAGACTGCCGACACCAACCAATCTGACCGCCGCCCTTTACGGTCACTTATCCATAACTCGTTACAATCCAATGATTAAAATAAGTTCGAAATATTATTTCTATATTCTCAAAAACCAAAACCACGTCAGCTCTGAGCAGGCAGGAGAGGAACTTTTGAGTCAATACGTCAAAAAAAAGTATTTTCACAGTAATAATCATGTGTTGTATTGTATACACATCTCGCTTTGCATTTTTGTATTCCGCTTGTTTAGTAGTAGTGTAATTTGTATTTGAACCTGTATTTGTTCGAGCCGTTTGTGGTTGAAACTCTAGGGCCTTGATATCCGAGTGCCCGCGTAGTTTTCTGAGACAATTCCAAGCGGTGGGTCGACTGTTCACGTGACCAGGGCCTCAAGTCTGCTATTACAATAGTGTCAGAATGGTCTATCATTGATTTCATAATTGGTGATTTTGACAAGTTTGGTAATCTACTAATATAATGGCGTCATTATGACTTTCCAATGGTCAGCCACTGACACTCCATTGAAAGAAATATTCATTTATTGGTAATTTCGTACACAATGACAACTTAATGACTGACTTGGCGGTAATTTTAATAGTTCCTAAAATAATATGTTAAAAAATAATATGTAAAAATACATATATTTAAATGAAATCTGGCATGAATAAATGTTCAAATTTAGTAGTATTTTTTCGAAAATCATTTCTTCCAACGGGTTTTATAATAATAGCAATACGACAATACCACTATAACACAATTCTATTATGAGACCATTGACCGACCACTGATCGACCATTATGAATTTAGCAGATTAAGAACTTTTAGCAACGAACGAACTTTTTCCTTTTGACAATGGGATCGTGTTGGAATGACGAATTTATGAAAATAGCAGACTTAGGCCCCTGAGGGCTTGCCTATTTTCGGACAAAGAATCAGCACTGCCATACAACGTGGCAATGCTGCCAGCCTTTTGGGCACCGTTGACAACGACGCGTGCGAACATTTTGATGCCTTATGATCATTTTCTTTTTTGTCGAGGCTGTGAGGGTAAACATCGTTATCCTTGAAAAGTGGTTTGGTTTCGTTTATAGAACGTAAAATCAATGAAAAAAACAACCTTTTTCGAAAATCTGCTTTTTGCGAAGAACATTTCACCCTACGCGCGAGGGCAACAAACTTGCGTCTCAATACGGGACCGCGGGGACGCAGGGCGTGGGGATCACGCTGCGTGCCCCGACTCCGACGCACGGGTCGCGACCCCGGTCAGTCAGCTGTGAGTTTGTGAGTCTCACTGGCGAGGGCACGTAACACTGCGTCGTAGCGTTACTCATAACTCCCGCCTAACTTTTTTTTAACTCCCTCGTTTATTTTATTTTTAATGTTTTTTTTTGGTGTGGGAAGTCGTCAAACTAGTAATTCGGTCCCTGGTTGTTCGTTTGTCCCTAGAACCTAAGAATCCGACCCTAAGAATCTGAGCAACAAGAAAAAAGTTAGAAATAACCCGAAATGAATTCGATGCAGACGATGCGATGCGACGGAATGGGTCGGGGCTACAAGAAATTTCACGCGGACAAAGTCGCGGGCAGAAGCTAGTCGTAGATAAAAATGCTCATTCTTCTCATCTTCTCGCCCAATCCTTGGAAGCACATAACACGGGGATCTTTTACTACAGTAATAAACATTTCATTCCTGCCTTTTTAACTCAAGGTTACCACTGCACTGCCTGACACTCAATGACACAGAAAAAATAAAGAGACAAATCTCCCCCAGCTATACCCACATACATCTTTATACATATGATGACTCACAAGTGCGCAGGGGGCCTCAATCCCAACTGAAAGCGGATTGGAGGCCCCAAGGCCACTCTACTTGTGCTGCACTGCAGGATACAGCAATCGTAAACTTACTTATACAAAATGGATGAGGGTCATCAAGCAATTTGATATGTCAAATTGTCACCAGTAATTCTTAGACTAAATGGTATATGTACATACATGGTCTGGTAACAGGTTTTTACGCTTTTGAACAGACATATTTTTCGAGCATTTTTGAAGCAATGGATTAGCAACAACGTGTTGAAAATGATTCAAATTCCGATTAATAGTGTTTTCTGATTTAGACAAATAAATTTATTTATTAACTATAGAACTACAAGAATTGGGATAGGTACTATATAAGAGAAGATGACTTCTTGAGTTCTGAAATAGAATTGTAAAAAACATTAATCAGGATGTGTACAGACGCCAGCAGGTCAACCTATCCCAAACTGTCAAATTTTCCCAATTGAACATGAACCTTATTCCCTTGTAATAAAGTTGAAAAACTATCAAAGAAATTTGACAGATTGGGGTAACTTGATGTGCTGGCCTCTGTACAAGATATAGTAAAAAAGTTACATATCTATTAATTATTTAAAATAGCAACTTAGTAAATTACTTATTTTCTAGACAAGTGATAACATATACATAACATAACATATTGAAGTGGATCGTTTGTTTATTTGTTTGTAAAAGGTAAATGACCTAGTAGTACTGATCCGTTTTCAAAAGCTCTTTTATTTACAAAATACATATTACGCAATTACTGAGATCCGAATAGTAATCAGGATAATATGTTATAGGTAGTCAAGTTTGGGGCCTTGTACAGAGGCCAGCACATCAAGCTACCCCAATCTGTCAAATTTCTTTGATAGTTTTTCAACTTTATTACAAAGGAATAAGGTTTATGTTTAATTGGGAAAATTTGACAGTTTGGGATAGCTTGACCTGCTGGCGACTGTACTAGGCGCGATTATAAACATTAACTTTCGCAGTTAAAAAATAATTATTATACTAATTTATGGAGCACAAAATTACGAATGACACGTCTGTACGCAATCGCGGTCCGAGGGAGAAGACGTACAAACTTTTTTTTTTGTGTATGGCATCTCGCAGTTGACCTTGAGAGGCCGTGACTGCTCAACCGGACTTTCCTGTGAAGGTTTTTAGGAATCTAAAAGCCTCCAGCCAGGGCGTAAACCTACTTAAACCTAAAACGACTGCGCACTGAGGGCACCCCCTACTGAAGGAACACGGGTGGGTTTTAGTCAGTAAAAGTCTGACACGCCCTCCTGCTCCACCCAGAGCGGGAGAAGTTATTTGATGATTTCCCACCCAAAAAAAAAAAAAAAACCCCCTGTGGGGTACGAACCTCGGCTCAGGGAGTCGCTGGCGGGGGGGGGGGGGGGCAGCTAGTACTATCAGGGACAGGCTGGATCAAGATATTATATTCATGATTATTAGACGGGGAATTTAAAGCTACTGGCTCAGCTGCGGCGCGGGCTGGCGCATCAACGAGCAAGGGACGGTCGGGAGTCTGATCGTTACTCGGGGGGGCCGGGGGGCCTTCGCGGGGCGCGAAGATCTCGGCGGCGAGGTCGGAAGGACGGTCGTTTGTATTTGTGTGCTGTACTGGTGGCCCTATTCTTTTCTTGCAGGACAGTGATGGGGTCGTCTGGGTCGGAAAGGACATGTCTCGGCCGGCGGATTCTACTGATTCTACTGGGGACATAGCTAGCGGCCTTCACAATCAAGGGATTGCGATGTAACTCGGCTTTATCGAAGAAACGCTTGGAGTTGCGTTTCAGAAATTGAGCAATAGTGGGCATTTTCAGATCGAGATGGAGGATCTCGTTCCGAACGAACCATGGGGAGCCTGTGGCTTGGCGAAGGAAACGGTTTTGGAGGGTCTGCATCCTATGGATGTGTCGGGGGTGCGTGTGTGCAAAGACTGCACATGCATACGTCATGATGGCCCTTATGCACGCCGTGTAAATCCGCAATTTGCACTTGAGTGACAATTTGCTTGAGTGACAATTTGCAAAACGTGCGTTCAGAACAGAGTGCAGCCTTCCGAGAGCGAAGGCGGCGCGTGAGCGCGCCTTCTTGATATGCTCAGAGAAGGAGAGGTGCTGATCTAGAATCACTCCCGAGATATTTGGCTCGCTTTTCCCAAGGGATCGGCTTGCCGAATATGGAGATGGGCCGGGGGGGGGGGGGGGGTTGATTCGCGGTTTCGAAAAGAGAACCGCCTGACTTTTGTCCGGATTTAATTCGATTCGCCATTTCCTAAACCACGCGCCAAGTACGTTGACTGCGGTTTGGAGGGAGGAGGCTATCGCTTTATCACTACGCCCAGAGTGGTAGATGGCTGTGTCGTCTGCGAACAGTGCCAACTGTGCCTTTCTACTTTTGGGGATATCGCTCGTGAACAGCGTGAATATGAGAGGAGGCAGCAGCAGATAGGACAGGGGAAGCATTCGGCCTTTTCGATGTCGTCGAAAGCAACGGTGCCATCGGGCCGGGTCAGGGGGGGCATGGTGACTACTTCTCGGGACTTGAGTTTCCTCTGAAGTTCCCAGAAAGCTAAGTGTGTGGGTTCCAACTCGCTCAGCATCTTGTCCCAGCCCGCGTCACGTAGCTCCGACATGCGTGTCTTTACAGATCGCTGTAAATAGCGCATGTGAGCTTTGTTCGCGTCGCAGGGAAAGTTGCTGTAGGCACGAACAGCTGCGTTCTTCTCATTTAGCAGTTCGCGTACATCGTCCGGCAGCTTCCAGCGGGGTCTTCCCCTACCGGAACCCGCCTCGAACAGTCGTTCAGGACAGATTGTACGTGACCCGTGAATGAGTCGATCGCGGCCGTTGTGTCCGCGAGAGAGTTTAATTGATCGGGGATGGCGTCCAAGTGGGCGGATGTGTTGGATTTCAGCGAATCGCTTACTTTCCTCCAGTCTGTTACCACTTTGGTGAGCGGGGGTTGGTCGGTATCTGGGAGACCCGTGCGAGAGGCCAGATGCACGACGACCGGACGGTGGTCAGAAGTGAGCTCGTTCATTGCCTCTATGGAATTCAACCGTAGGTTGATCCTTTTCAGAATTGCAATATCGAGTACGTCAGGTCTGTGAGCCACATTGTGGGGGAAATGAGTCGGCGATGACGTCGAAGGTCAGGGTCGAGCAGAGGTCGAACAGGTGTCTCCCTCTGGGCGAAGCCCCGGAACTATTCCACGCGGGGTGTTTCGCATTGAGATCGCCCGCTATGATAACGGAGTCACTCATGCTTAACAGGGCGGAGAGGTCATTGGCGATCGGTTGGAAGTCCTCCGGGTCGGGGTTCGGAGGGAGGTATGCTGAGACTAGTGTGATGGGTTGATGACCCGTCATGCCTAGTCGGCAGACTGACACTTCTAATCGGGAGAGGGGGGGGGCATCCATAGGAATGCAGTGCAGGGACTTTTTGTAGTAAATGAGAGTTCCACCCCTATGGCAATGTGCTCTGTCGTTGCGAACTAATCTATAGTTGGCAATTCTCGGGTTACGAATGCTGGGTTTAAGGAACGTCTCTTGAACTAACAGAATGTCTAGGCGATGGTCGCGGAGGAACGTGGCGAGACGTACAAACGTCAATTCATTTTTATTTATACAGATAGGAGATGTAGCTCCGATTTTGAATCCTGGCGAGCTTAAAGATGATTTGCCTGAAGTTGAGTTTAATTCTGAAACCGTTCCATTTGAATTCCATTTCCATTGAAAATTTGGCCCAAAAGACGTCTTTTGGGCCAAATCAAAATTGTCGGCCTAACGACATCACGGCTCGCGCCATTATCCTGGGTTCCGTTATCGTCTAGGGTGACGGTTATTATTATTGTGTTCGCAGTTTGCAGGGAGGAGTGTTGTGTGTCAAAATGAAGAAGTTAAACATCATACTTTTTTATGTTGGTCACATTCGGTTTTTGCAAGTATCCATTACACATTAGTGGCGAAGACTAGAAGCGACAAACCGTGCCTAAATACTTGTAAAAAATGGTTACTGCGCTGTGGATTATCAATTGCGATCTGAAGCGTGTGTGGTTGACGAGCTCGCCAGTGTACCTACGTATTACACGTCTCTGTATGAAGGTGACAGAGCTAAGTGTCGTAGTAATTGTGGCAAATTTAAATGCTGGCCTCTGTACAGACTCCAGCACATCAAGCTACCCCAATCTGTCAAATTTCTTTGATATTTTTTCAACTTTATTACAAAGGAATAAGGTTTATGTTCAATAGGAAAAATTTGACAGTTTGGGATAGCTTGACCTGCTGGCGACTGTACTTAAAATCGCTTTGTGAAAGTCAAGAACGTCAGCCTCGAAAACAGCAATTTGTGCTCTGTTTGAACGTCGGAGAAGTTTTTGCATATCAGTGGTAACATAGACTGAATTAAACCATCTTTAAATATATAATTGATAAAATCTGACTTGTGCCAACCCTAGACCCAGGCAAAGTTGTGTCACTAAGTTTCCAAAACAGTGCGCTCTAGTCCTTTTCATTAAAATACCTAATACGAAAAAGACTAGAAGAAAAAGATTATCTGGATGTTATTCCTTCGCGCACACACACTGTAGCTAGAATAGCAAAAATTACAGGTCAAAAAAATCCACCCATTCGCACCGTCGCGCGACTGATTGTGTATCAATGGAGTTACCATTATGAAAAATATGTTGCCCTAATAACAAGTAGTTCCTGCAAAACGGTAGAAAACGAGAAAAAAGTAAGCAAACGGGAGTTATTGCAATTGACACGAAATAGGCAAAATTGGGCATAGTTGACAAATTTGCAGCGTTTTACGGTACTTGAGATTAAATATTAATTAGCCACAAGCCGATGGAATGTTAAATCACCGATTAGAAAAGGGTAAATGCAAATGAAAAACAAATTTGAAAATAACGTAATTTATTTTAAAATCAGTCTTTGGATTCTCAAAACATATTCCAGAGAATACATTTCAAGCGTATCAATGTCCGGCATCACAAAATAAATTCGAAAATAACAAGAAAACATTAATTCAATCATGAAACTGTAAAAATGTTACAATTCAGGCAATATTTATATTAAAAAAACAAGTTTTCACTCGAAAAAATTATATTTCTGTACTAACAATTATTGTGATCATTAATTCACTGATTTTTCATAATTCTATAATTTGGTGAGTGATTTTTATCCAACTGTTTGTGAACTGATTCTATAACATTCACTTTTAAAAAGTGCTGGTTATTTTTTTCACAAAACGAGTAGTACAAAATAAATGTTATTATTTATCTTAAATCTAATTGTTATATGTACAGGGTAAAACAATTGTACAAAAGAAAATTAAAACACTTTCAACTATTCTCCTCCAATATTTATTTCCTGAGATCGGTATAAAAATTATCACATTATTTAGAAAATGGTATTTTGTACAAAATAATTAAACAACGTTTCACAGCTAGTGTATTTTATTTGCATTATTCATAACAGTAAGTGTCGCAATACGAAAAAAATGCTTTCAACGAGGCTGCCTCGAAATAAGGGACTTTTATCGAGGCCCTAGAAAATAAGGCCTTACTACGAGACATATGTACCCATAAGTAAGCAACTGATTATTCTTGTTTTAATAAATACAGTTACTGAATCAATAAAACACTTAACTTGCCTTTCGTCTAAATTATTCATACAAAATTGGGTTTGACGTTTTAAAATCCGTGATTACGAGGCAGCCTCGAATATAGCAACAAGTTTTAACCTCTACAGATTACTAAAACATATAGGGTCATTTCGCCTGTTCGCGTCCATCGCCCAATTCGCGTCCATTTTACGGATCTCCCTTTAAAAATCCTCGAAAATAAGTAAACTAACACACCAATCAAACGAAAAGTCAGTACCGCTAATACCTCAATGTATAAGAGGCACGCAAAAATGGACAAAAGGTCCGTGCGCCAAACCAATCCCTTTTAGAAAAAATACTTAGTCTCGGGTGTTCATCAGGGAGTGCGTACGCGCGGTATGTTTAGATAAAAAATAGTGTGCAGCGGCGCGTTCGATGGTAAGTTTTTCATTGTTTTATGTGAATTTTAGAACACACAGCTGTTTCTAGACTTTTATAATAAAAAAAGGAATAATCTTAATTATGAATTTGCTTATGATTTTTATATTTAACGAATAAAATAAGGTGGACGCGAATTACTACATCGAATTTACAAAACGTCCAGTTTGCGTCCGCAATGGACGCAAACTATACCTACAAGGGATAATTATAAACCAAATTGCGTCCACTATTTTCGTTAAATACAATTGGCTTGCTTGTAAAAATAATTTAAAATGTATTGATTTTTATTATTGTACATTTTTTATTATGACTAGTTACGTGTTTTTAATTCTATTTTTAAATGAAATGAGCAATTTCTTTAAGTGTAATTTTTTTCTATTTAACATGAGTTCTTCGGAGACAAGAAAGAAGAACGAAAAGAGAACATACACAGAAGACGATTTAAAAAAAGCGTTAAATGAAATTCGAGAGAAGAATAAATCGATAAGACAAATATGCAAAGAATATGCTATTCCCAAGACCACAATATTGGACCAAATCAGTGGGCGCAGAACAGATGGAGTACAGAAACCGGGACCAGAACCAGCGCTAAGAGTAGATGGTGAAAAAAATAATAGTTGAATGGCTTCTTAACATTTCCGAATGTGAATTTCCTGTGAAAAAAGTGAGAAAAAAAAAAGTGGCTTGAAAAATTTGTGATTTTGGGATCAAATTAACAGAACTGATTACTGTTTATTCTTAAAGGTGCAATAATTATTTACCTACTACTTACCTAATTTTATGTTCAATCAATGTTGAGAAGATTTTTTTTTTTTTTAAGTTATGTTTTAAATGATAATAATGTTGATTTTTTAATATTAAAATTATATTCTTAAATAAAGAAATTGTTAAAATACAATCTTTCTTTACAAATTCTTAAAAATGTCACCCATAATTTCTTTTTCTAAGCTGGTGGACGCTAAATGGTCCACGGGTGGACGCAATTTGGCTTTTGTGGACGCAAAGTGGGTAAAACGCCTAATTCTGAAGTTTATCTATTTAAAAAAAAAACATAAGATGTTTCGAACAAAACTGAAATTTAATCTTAAAATAGACTATATAATGAATACATTACATAATTTTTTCATAGAAATTAGTGCCGGGATATTTTTATTATCGCCGTCAAACTTGCCAACTGCACTAAATGGACGCGAACAGGCGAAATGACCCTATCTTGTCGCACCTAAACACTAATATGACAAACATAAGTTATATCTTTAAATAACATGAGAGAGAGTTATATTCAGACGGAAGTGGATAAAAATTACAAAGAGCCTCTAAGTTTTTTTTTTTTTTTTTGGAAACCTATATTTAAATACTCGTATAGCATTGAATTATTGTTCTATTTATTTTATGAAGATTTTTTTAAAGTGGTAAGTTAATTTTTAGCTCGCTACGTTTTTATTATTTACTGATACTTACATATTTTTATGAAAAATACGAACCAAAACCGTTTTAACTTTTCAGACAAAGCTTGATACTTCGTATTGAGTAATTTCTATATTTATCATTAACTGCAATAAACAAAAAGTCGCACCTAAACCATTATTAAGAATTCAAGACCTTATTTAATGAAAAAAGAAAAATACATGTACTTAGATAATTCTGGCTTCTACATAAAGTAGCGACATTAGTCTAAATGCTTAAAAATATAACTAGAATCATTAGTTTGATGTGGATGTTTAATTTTGACAGATATTTATACCTGTTTTTTTATAAAAATATCTACACGGATAGTTGTAGTGTGGTAATGAAACTGAATATAATTATATTCACAGAAAAAAAAGATTAATACTAACTCTTTTTTCTATTACAAAATATTTTGTTTTCTCTGTCCAAGATATGGCAAATTGTTAATGTAGAACGAGTACTGTTTCTGTTACAGTATAAAATATAAGTATGTACCTGTGAATTGTTCCAACGTGGAAATCGTTACGGAATTATATCGCGCATTGAATTTTCAACTCTCGGTCTTGAACCGAACATTAAAAATCCAACAGACTGCATCTCAGTGTATCGAAAAAACACACTATTCTATTTTAAATGCTCAGCACTAAGGGGCCATCCATAAATTACCTACGTCACACGTTGGGGGGGGGGTTACTAAATGTGACATTATGTGACAAGGGCCAGGAGAGGTCAAAAGCTTTGTGATGTCACATGTTAAAACCTAAAATACTAAAACTCTCTCTTACCTACTCTTACTTATAAATATAAAATAGAAAAATATGTGACGTCACACAAGGGGGAGGGGGTTTTACAAGTGTGACCACCTGTGACAAGGACGGGGGGGTCAAAAAACTATAAAAATTGTGTGAAGTAATTTATGGCCCCTAAGCAATGCATTGAAGATCTAGTGCGCGAAAAAATCTCACCACGATATTATTACGCACGGGTGAACGTCAACGTCGAATAAAAGCTACGGTTGTGACGTAAAACCTGTGTCTACCTATCAGTCACGCAGCCGTCTTTACTTTACTGATACCGAAATACATTTAACGCTTGTCAAAATCTAGTTCTAGTGATAAAGCAGCGCCTTATACAGCGTGTATCAAAAAAGTGTTGTCATATTTAAGCTTCGTATAGAACAGGTGATTATTATGATGTTACCATGGAGTAAGATGTTCAGTATAATGGTCTGTACCCTGTACCACACCCTTAATTGACCACACATTTCTGGTACACGCTGTATTTTTAAAAACATCGGAATAATTATTTGTAAAATTTTACTAAAACTTTTGAAAAAACCTATTTTGCATGTAGGTAGGTAAACAGTTTTGCATAATCTTATTTGGACATATAACTTTTTTTGAACGCGAGCATCTAGAAACAAGATATATTTTAAGTTTTACAAGATTCTGAATTAAGGTTTAAAATCGCAATTTCTCTAATTATTTCTAGTTTATTTTTATTCATACAAATAATGCATTAATTTTAGAATTAAAAGTAGACAAAACTTCTGTCTGATTCATGTTCAAAAATATAAAAACACGGTACAGCCAGTACAGCATATTTTTAACAATAACATTTTACAATCTCGATTACAAAAACAGAAGGTACCCAACAATTATTACAAAATTATGCGAAAACACTTTCGAGACGGTATTGTAATCATACACAAATTATTGATAAAAGTAACAAATTCGGCGTTATTTTGTGTAATTAAACACTACAGATTTCTACACAAAATTATCGCGCATTTTCCATCAATGCTATGAAAGTGAAAGTTGAAATTAATCGAAACATTCATATTTATTCAAAGTTGTAGAGGTTAAATGTACAGCCACCAAAAAAGATGAGTAACGATGATCTTCGGATATAGTTGAAGTGTAGTCAGAAATCAATGGATGTTCTCAAATGAAATTTAATTTGATAAATGAAATGTTTCTTTTCTATTAATTAAATTACACTTCATTCGAAACCATTCATTAGTTTCTTAATAAACCTTATCTATATCCGTTGACCCTGGTTACTAATCTCTTTTGGTGACCGTACGTGATAATGTATTAGGGACAAAATAGATATAATCATTGTTGTATAGTCAACCTTATTACCACCGAAAACAGATAAGTTTTTCTTTTATCTCGAACGTCAAATATTACTCATACAAATACAAACTCTATACAAACCATGAAATACACTAACAATATTAATAAATCTATCCTGAAAAAAGAAAATTATCAGTCATTTGACACATGTCTTTTTGACGTCTGTGGTGATGGCAGGTGGCAACATTTGTATTTGCACAGGGATCTTAAGGCACGTGATCATAATCAGAACCAAATCACCCATCTTGTTTTATGAATCAAATTTCACAAATGTTTACCAACAACGCTCCCCGTCAATGTCATTCAAGCGTCAAAAGGTCCTTGTACAGTTCTTTTGAATTAGCATCACTGTCAAAATCACATTGATCAAAATCACATTGATCTTTATGACCGTTGCAATAAGGTTGCTATTGGGTTGCCGCCATTGACAAGTATGTCAAATTCACAGTGATGTTATTGATCCTTACAGTAAGGTTGCTATGTGGTTACTGCTGGCTGAGGTAAAATAACAGTGAAATTAACATATTTTATGTAATACAATGTGAACTATTTATGTAATAAATAAAAAAAAGTATTTCAAAATGTTAAGTAGGATATAGTAATGAGAAGTTGGAACATACAGTATATTTTTTGCGAACAGATTATTCGTAAACCACTAAAGTAAATATAGTAATTGTGATAAATGGGGACATAGGTTTAATATTATAATTACAGTTTTTCTAAACATCTTATGCAATTTTAAGACTTTTTCAAATCTAGCAATTTTAGTTATTACAATCCGGACTTACTTATGGTAAGTTTTAATAAAAGCTTATTTATCGACACATGATAACATAACATAATCAGCCTATAATGTTCCCACTGCTGGGACACAGGCCTCCTCTCTGTGAGACGGAGCCTGAATTATCGACACAGATTACATAAAACATAAAAGCTCTAAATAATTACAAACTTAATCTAAGATTCTTACTTTAAATTGTAGTTTTTTTTTAATTAAATTGTGAGCTTCAATCCTTACATTGTTTTAAAAATTCAGATTTTTTGGGAAATCGTATGTAATGCGCAATTACAAATACAAGTTTTGGAACAAAATGCTCTCCTTGTTTTTAAAAGTATACCTAGAACTTTAAGACAAAATTGTATCTAAACCTTTGAACTGACACACATATTTACTTTTTAATGCCAACACCGATTAAATTAACGGCTATAATTTGTAATAACTAAAATTTCGACGTGTTCAGTGGTAGTAGTGAAAGTTTTCTCCTTACAAGAAGCAAAATCTTTCCAACTCTCAAGATATTCTTCTTCACAAAGTGTTAAAACTAAAACTAATTTACAAACTGTAAACATTTAGGGCACCAACTTAAGATTAACTAAAATAATTATACAGAACATAAAAACGAGCTTACAACGGCAGACGGTACGGCATACAATTGTATGTCAGTGTATTTAAACCCTTATTTCATTGACATAAAGCACACATTTCAATAACCCGCGATACTCAGAGGTCTTTTTTCGTATTTTTTTTATATCAATTAGATAAGTATTAAAATGCATTGTGAAATATAGAATTTTCTGCCAAGCTTTGCATCGCCTTAACAACCGCACTTGTTTTACTTAAATAACAAAATCAAATAGTCGCTACATACCAGAGATATATAAGATTTAATTAATAACCTAATTTAACAGAACTGTCGATTTTTTGACCAAATTGCTTAAAATACAAAAACTTCTCATTTCATGGTTACAATCGTGTATTCAAAGTTACTTTTTCAAATGTGATTAGATCATAACATAACCAATCCAATAACTTACTGGTTAGGTATAGAACACGTCGACATTCGTGGCAACAGTCATACAACGCGGGAGCGAGACGACACGAGAAAATATCGTCGTCCTACTCACACGTAACCTGACCGCGACCGCCATGAGTGTTGGCGCGGACTATGTACATTGTGCATTCAGCGCAAGGTGACGGATAGTCGGCTAGCGGCGACCATCTTGTTGTTAAATTTCTTTTTGAAGTTTTCAGCGGCTACCGTCGTTTTGAACGTTATCTTCGCTGATCGCTCTTCTTTGTCCAGTATTAAATTCTGGAACATGAATCCGTGGGTGTTTTTGTTTCAATTTTTACGTTCTTTTTTTTTAACTAAGACTTAGAAATTAATTAACAACTAATATCGAGTACAAAGCTGTCAAAAATATGAAAAATGTTAAGTAATTTATACATGGCAATACACAATACAGGCGGAATACAAAATGTAAAGTGAGATCACAATATGATGCACATAATGATGATTGTAAAAATATAAAAAAATAGTTAGCTTATTGACTAAAACATTTATCATTCTAATACAATCTAAGGTTAAAACAATCACTTAACACTTTTCCTATTTTAATTATAATACAATTTTAATACATAACTTTATCTTTCTTTGCTATTTATAATATTATTTATACACACACATAGGCGGAACTCAGAATAAGATATATAAGATAATGTTTATTTTACATGAATACATCTAAAGTTATTATTCGCTGAAACTGACACGTAAATATAATATTAAAATTGCATTATTCGTATTAAATAGTACATTCAATTATATT
This sequence comes from Polymixis flavicincta, assembly GCA_949987655.1. Taxonomy (NCBI): domain Eukaryota; kingdom Metazoa; phylum Arthropoda; class Insecta; order Lepidoptera; family Noctuidae; genus Polymixis; species Polymixis flavicincta. The sequence continues at coordinate 1,603,265 of OX465195.1, read as the reverse complement.
AAAGAGCATGCGCATAGTTTAAAACTGTGATAAATAAGAATCATAATCAAAATTATGCTAAAATATTTACAAATATGTCCTATTTCATTATCTTTTTTAAACATATATTTTAGATCAAGTGAATATGAACCTTGTAAACAATGACCTACATTGGCTTAGCTTCACAACTGTTTCATACTTTAACAGAAATAAGATTTCGTTAACAGTAAACCCCTACATCTACGCTATAAATAATAATAATATGTTTAAAGAATGGGTTGGTGTAATTTGTGCAACGGGTGATTCGAACATCCCTTAGCCATCATATAGTTGTAAAGTTTAGCTTAAAATGGACCATAGACTACAAGGAGCATTACATTGACAAATAGTACGTTTTCGTCAAAAACATTTAATAAATTGGCATAATATAATTTATACATTTAATAATGACCTCGTATTGAAGACATTCAATTAAATTTATCTTATTCCATTGTTAAAAAATAATGATAACAAAGCAAATACTGCAGTTGTCACAAATAAATTAACACAACTTTGATTCAGTACAGGATCAGTTAATAATAAATTCATAATACTTTATTATTTAGAATCTAGTATGTCACAAATGTAGTATTAGCTAAGAGAACGAATATTCAGGCTTATCAATTTGTTATGGCATAACAATATTGTTATTCGTTTAGGAACTCATTTGCATACTTAAACATGTTTTTTTTTTCTAAGTAATCACAATTAATTAGCCTGTACAAAATAATAGTCACGAAAATCATAGCTTTTGATAGTGCAACAACGCAGTATAATATTTAAATATGGTAAGTATATTTGTAAATTTTAAGTATTCATCAAATTAAAATTATACAACACAACTGCCTAAATGTCTCGGGAAGCGAAATCATTTTATTTCTATCTTTAAATATAATAATCAACAGATCGCGGGTGAGAAATTAATAAACCTGCATAAGAAATAATTCTATTTAGTATTTTAAAATCTGTGTACTACAGTATATTTCTAAGGAATAAGTATATTCGTACATATAAATAAATATCACACATTAATATCACAATGAGTTGGTAAACCAATATCATAGGTTAAGTGGTTCGAATGTCTAAAATTATGAAAAAAAGAATAGCATTTAATTAATACTTTTATCTATACGTTTCAAGTTTCAATAATGTATTTGTCTAAATATAAGACTAAGATATTTTTAATCGATTTCGTGTAATATAAGCATCTCTAATTTTTTTATTCTTTATTTCCTTTAATAATGTATTAACTTTTTCCAAATGTTTTTATTTGCCGTGATTTATTCTCACAAAAACTCTAAAATGGCATGACCAATTGTGATGAAACTTTGGTAAGATGTTGTGTGCGCGCCGGAGGCTTCCGATAAAAAAAAATATTTGTCTGTTATGCTTTCACGCTAAAACAGCTGAAAATATTTGGATGAAATTTGGCACACAGATAGACCGTGACCTAGGTGAGTACATAGGCTAATTTACACCCTGGATCGCAGGTTAAGTCGCGGGCAACAGCTAGTTATTAAAATATATTTTTTAAATGAATTATTACGTTTGTTTGCTTGCATTTACGCTAAAACGGAACAGATTTGGATGAAATTTGTCACCATAGCCTGGAGTTACCATCAAAGTTATTTCATTACAACAAGATATGGACTCAAAAGCCCCAGTGATAATTAAAAATATCGTAAAGTACGCTTAAAACAAAAACGGTCATTAGAACGAGCCGGAAAATTCGTAACCTAACAACACGCGGTCTAAGAAAAATGTTCAGTCAACGAAATATCTTCAGATATAATGACTTCTAGCAATCCATTGGCATTAATAGAAAAAAGTACCGGCTGAGACAATTTTTCGAACTGAAGATCCGCTGTGAAAACATATCTCCAGTACGAAGAGTGGTGTGATTGTGTGGAGAGCGAAGGCGCCGCCGCCGTAGACCCCACACCAAAGCAAAGTCGAAAATAATATAACTTGTTGATTCAACGAACTATGTTCAGGAAGCTAATACCGCTAAGAAAGTATGGGATAGTCTGACCAAAGCGTTTGATAATTCAGGGTTAACACGCCGTGTTGAATTACTTCGGGGACTTTGTACAACGTCACCCACCGGCTGCCAAAATGTAGAGGAATACGTCAGTAAGATTATGACGACGTCACATCATTAAGGAACATTGGGTTTAAAGTAGATGGTGAATTGTTGGGAACCTTGCTACTCTCCCGTCTACCTGAGTTATATCAACCCATGATAATTGCCAAAATCCTGCCAGATATCAAATTAATGAGAGTCAAACTTTAGCATTTTCATTTAATTAAAAGCAAAAAGGACCTTGGTGTTACAGTTGTAACAATTATCGTTATATCAGCACTCGAGTGCAAATCAAAGAAGAAAAATATCAAGTTATGCTGCCGCAGTAATTGCCTCTGATAACAGGAGTCATGAATGGTATATTAATATAGGAGTCGCTGTGCACATGAAAAAACATGATTACTTACTATCACATCGAAAAGAGCCTCATCAAAACAATCAAGGTTGCTAATGACAAATCATTATCTGTGAAATGTCCCGGTCAATTAAGCCTAGATATATATGATGAAGAGGTCAGTGCAGAAAAGTGTTGTTCCAAACTGTGCTCTGTGTACCAGAACTAACAACTAATTTAACATCAGTCAGCCAAATAATAAGAAATGGTGACCAAGTAAAATTCAACAACAAAGGTTGTGTTATAGTGAACACATATAACACTATAGTGGCAACAGCTGCTTTAATCAACAATATGTATTGGTTGAACATCGAGTACATATCTGATGTTGATGAAAAAGATGCATATCTGTGGCCCCAGCGATAAGATAATGGAAAACACTGAAGGAATGAAAATATGAAAAAAAAAGAATAACTTAACATGCCTAGAAGCAAAACAGACACGATTACCCTTAAAAAATAAAGGAACAAGAGCCACAAAACTACTCGAACTAGTGCATTCTGATGTGTGCAGACCCATGGAGATAGAATCTCTTGGTGGAGCTAAATTTTTTCTAACCTTTATCGATGACTACACAACAAAAGTTTGTTTCTCACATTCGAAATCAGAACATATAAATAAATTTTAAGAATCTAAGAAATTTGTAGAAACCCCATTGAAACGTCAAATCAAATGTCTTCGCACTGACAATGGCCTGGAATTCATTAATAAAAATATTTCTGCTCTTTAAAAAAGGTAATGGAATCACACACCAAACAACTATACCGTACACACTACAGCAAAATGGACTTGCAAAACGTAGAATAGAATATTCGTGGAGAAAGCCAAATGTATGTATGATACTTAATGCCAAGTTATTTAAACCGTACTGGGCAGAAGCTGTAAAATTGACAGATAAAATGAAGAACTGCCAGCTTCAAATATAACATTGAGACTAAGTAACAAAGACATTTTTAAATTTGAAAATTATGTATGCTATCATGAACTTTGGATGTAACTCTGACTTACAATGATGCAATTACATCAGCTGACTCTGAAAAGAGGAAAATGTCAACAAGTGAAGAATTACAATCTCATAGTGACAATAAGACATGGACATTGGTTGAGAAGCCAGAAAATGCCAAAGTGACTGTGCCAAAGTGGGTATCTCAAAAAAAAAGAAAAGACCTGACTGACTGACTGACTCATCAACGCCCAGCCCAAACCCTTGGACCTAGAAAGCTGACATTTTGCACAGAGGTTCCCTTTATAATGTAGACAAGGAATAAAGAGGGATTTTTCGAAATTCAACCCCTAAGGGTGTTTAATAAGGGATGAAAGTTCGCGCGGTCGAAGCCGCTGGAAAAAGCTAGTTTCGAATAAAAGATGAAAGAACGGGTCCACGATACAAGTCTCGCCTGTGTGCAAAAGGATATGCACAAACAAAAGTCATCGACCATGATGAAACCTTTTTACCGAAAATAGGTATGGTTCCATACGTTAAACAATAGCTGCTCAGCAAAACCTCTAAATATTGCATTTTGATAAAGACTGCCTTTTGTTATGGAGAACTAAGAAAGCACATATTGATAATTCCACTTGACGGCTTAGAATGTCCACCTAACTATGTATGTAAACTCAACAAGTCACTCTATGGTCTAAAGCAAGCCCCCAAGTGCTGGAACACAACATTTTGCAGTTCTAGTAAAATTTGGTTTTGAAAAATGCTTAGCTGATCAGTGTGTAATAAATGCTATCTTTGACTTGATGATGATCTCTTATTATCAAAAGTTAGTCTTAAAAGAAGTAATTGATGAATTAAAAATAACTTTTGACATAAAGATAAGTTCTCCCACCAATTTTGTTGGTATGCAAATAGAGAGAAATAAAGGTTACATTTCCATTCATCAAACTAAATATATTGAGAAAATATTGGAGAAGTTTAACATGAGTAATGCTAACCCCAATACCATTCCACTTGATCCGTATGTGAAGTTACAGAAAACTGAGACGGAGCCTGTGAGTAACTTATCATAACGAGAAGCAGTTGGAACACTTATCCACTTAGTAACTGTAACCAGACCAGACATTATCCATGCAGTAAGTACGGTAAGTACATTTTTGCACTGCTGTCCTACTATCATACATCATTCTAAATGTGAAGTTTTGTATGTTTGGATATTTAGAGGTTTGTTACTCAATCATGTAGAAACGGCTGAACGGATTTGGATAAAATTTGGCAAAAAATAGTTTGTAACCTGGAATAACATCTAGGGTATTTTTTATCCCAATAGTACGTTCCCGTGGAATAATATTCGACCTCCCGCGGGCGAAGCCGCTGGCAAAATCTAGTAATGAATAACACTGGAATGCAGTAAAGAAAATACTGAAGCATTGAAAAGGTATCAAAGAGTTTGATTTATGTTGTCAATTTAAGCCACTGACAACTGATTTGATTGGCTACAGAGACGCGGATTATGAAAACGACATTAAATCAAAGCGCTTCATAATGGGATATGTTTCTCACATCACATCACATTGTCTACTCAGCGCCAGCAAGGTGTAGCACTGTGTACAACCGTGGCGGAAGTCATAGCTGCTTGTGCAGCCACAAAGACGCAAAGACGTAAAGTTCCTCCCACAAGGTGGTCAGATGACCTTGTGAGGGCCGCAGGAATCCGCTGGATGCGGGAAGCACAGACCCGGTCGAAGTGGCGGAGCTTGGGGGAGGCCTATGTCCAACAGTGGACGTCTTTCGGCTGAAATGATGATGATGTGCAGTTACAAAAGAACTAATGTGGTTGAAACAATTAATATGTCGACGGGCCCTACGTCCACACGGCTACACATTAACACATCAATATATCACAAAAATATCGTCAAATGATTTTTTGTTTTATCTTGTTTAGATATCGATACTCTACACGTCTGCGGAGTTTCGCTATCTATTTTAATTTGACATTGTACAAAAAATATAGGTGCGTCGGAGAAGTCATTAGTACGGGAGCTGAGGTAACGAGGCGGAAGCGCTGTGACGTCAACGCTTCGACGGTGTCTAGGTCGAAGTTCGCGGAACTCAAGGTGGCCGGGCAGGGCACTTGTGTGCTGGCAGCCTCGCGGACAACACTAGTCTAGAAACTGTCATACGACTCGTTGTATTCAGTGTACTGTGAGGACTCTGACGAGCCCTCTGAGTAAATGGGCTAAAGGTAGATGTAATGAAACGCTTATGGGCGTTAGAAATTGAAACTTCATCTTTATTTTAAGAGTTTGAGGCTTACAAGTCCGTGCCAACTCCCGGAACAAAACCTATGCAAATTTATTTGACGTTCTTATTTTTGAACTTCCTGACTGTTCGAACATAGACAAAGCCCAATCATTGGCTGCCAGTTACGTAAGGTTGCCTTCGGTGAGCGAACAACCTGTACAGTACATACCTAAATAAATTAGCACTGTGATTTAGATTTTCCATGTTAAATATTGTATTTAAAACATTTTAAAAGAGTAACGGTGGAGTTTCTTTCCCATTCATCTCCATACGAAACTACATTTTGGAATGGGCGACTAAAATCAATTCTATTTTAATGTATACATGTTGACGTTCAAAAGTGCCTTTTAAGTGCCTAATTGAAATAAATGCTTTGACTTTGAAAACTTTGTTTTGCTCGAACCAACACATCACCCACACATCATGTGCTCTGGGGAAGATCCTCACCCTGATCAGTCTCCTACACCGACAGGTACATAATATTGGTTTGTTACCCAGTTTCGTCTCACTCAATAGAGCAAATGCTATCATTATTTTTATCACCCCATTTTAATAGTTGAAGCAAGATTACATACCAATTTTAGATGCATTTTTCTTTCCCGAATCCCTATTAATAGTATAAATGCGAAAGTAACTTTGTCTGTTACGCTTTCACGCCTAAACCGCTGAACCGATCGTCATAAAATTTGACAGAGATACAGCCTGGGATATGGAGAAGGACATAGGCTACTTTTTTACGCTATAATCAACATCCACGCGGACGGAACCACGCGCAAAAGCTAGTATTGATCTAAGTTGCAAAAATACTGATCCTAGTTTTCATGTGACTAGAATGTAGAACTTTATTAAAAATGCCATAAATCGTTACACGTAAAATGACCATTCGAACCACCAACCACAAAAAGAAAACGAGACAATCCAAAGAAAATAACCCTAAAATTCTAATTACCTGTACTTCACTGCCGGCCAGAGTCTTCAGCCTCGTGTCCGTCATGCCGTGCGGCAAGTTGGCCACAGTGGCGATATTCCCCGACTCTTCAAGTAAACTTTCCTCGTCAAGTTCCGATTCACTTTCAAATTGAATTTGTGGTTCGTCTTTCTTGATGACGATTCTAGCACTTTCTGTGCCTATGGCGGTTCTGACTGCGCGGCTGAATATGCCAGGGTTGGGTTTCGTTGGGTCGGTTTTGACCTCGATTCTGGAGAATACCGAGGAAGGCTTCTCTTTGGGAGCTTTTCGCTGTAGGATCACTCGTCTGTTGGAGAAAGCTGCTTTTTTCTCGTCTTCTTTTGCTTTTTCGGCTTGCTGGAGAAAATTGGAAAACATGATTTGAGTATAAATCTTCAAAATATAAGTCATTAAGTAAGAAAAGATTCACTCAGCGTAGAGAAGAATTAAAGGAAGCCTTTGCTCACCAGTGGGACCGTGTAGGCAAATTAAAAACAAAATCAATAGTCATTTAATAAAACTAGGCTGACGGTCAGCACTTCTTGAACGTCAATTTGACATAAGATAGTCCCCCGGCCCCACTAACAATAAAGTGGCAATGGGCTGGTCACATCGCACGCTGCACAGATAGAAGGTGGACAATAGAGACCATCAAATGGAAGGGACCGTCAGGCAAAAGAAAAGCCGGCAGACCAAAGCAGCGATGGACAGACGACATCGTGCAGGCGGCGAGGAGTGATTGGTTTGACCAGGGCAAGAATAGGGAAAGGTGGAAAAGGTTGGGGGAGGCCTATACCCAAAATGGGGTCCATACCCTAACGTAACTAGATTTAATTAATTTACACTTATCTTTAACTAACACTAGATATTAAGTACATTGATAAAATACTAACCACATTTGAAATGTAAAATTAAGGGTTATGGAATAAAAGGCTTTATTATTATTATTAGTCCCCCGGCCCGCTTGCCCATCACCACTTCCACTTAGTGCTATAGTTGGGAAGAAACTACCCCCAAATAACATTAACAGTAAGTATGTGACTTGCCTCTTTTTCGTATGTTATACGTTGTCTGGATTTCACAGTCATGTCCAGTTTAGATTTTACCTGAAAATAACAATATCTATTTGTAGCATCAATGATTTCAATATTATGTCGGCATAAGTCATCTTTGCTTCAAGATTTACACCCAGTTGCACAAAGACAAACATTAATGCCACATTACATAATAGATAAGAAACGCTAAAGATTTAATTCATTTAATGATGAAACACAAAAAACTCTAATGCGTGACAGATTGCCTCGTTTGATATTTTATTATTTAAAATGAAAGAATCACTCAAATAGAATCTAATGTTGCCTTCTGCAACAAGTTAATGGAAGATTAGTATTTAATGACGGTTTTAAAAGTTTAAGGTCGTTTCTGCAACTAGATGTTAATGATTCTAAACTTAACCAGAAGTCTGCATTTGTTTTAAGTGTGTGTGTTATTTTCTTATGTTTAAAAAAAAGATAATACCGGTAGAAATCCAACTGCTTTTTTTTAGATTTTTGTGCCTAGGATGTATACATAAATGGGTCTGGGCCGGACATGTTTGCCGTATGTCAAATGCCGGACATGTTTGCCGTATGTCAAATGACAAAGGGGTTAAGAGAAGCGAGAATACACGACCATCGCGGCAGGTCGAAACGAAGATGGCGGGTCGAGGTTGACTCCTAGCGATATAAAGGACTAAGCTAAACAATTGTGTGGAAAAGGGTAGTGGGACTATACAGACTAGTTAGATTACATTAGTGATATAAGTGTTGCCTTCTTACCTTTGTCTTTTTAAGTTCGACAGGCGGGTCTGTGTCGTCGGTTACCGAGCTAGTGACGATCGCTCGGCGTGGAGGGGACTTCTCTGTAATAGAACATTGTCACATTAGGATTCAAACATTTCAGCAATACATTGTTGTATAAGGTTTACTCAAAAGAAGATTCTAATTATCAGCTAGTGGGCGCGGTTTAATTTCGTTTATTCAGTTAAGGACTGCAAAAAAGATCTACGTCATAAAACTAAGTTTGGTACTGGTGGACCTGGTTCCAAAGTTAGCTGTCAGTTTTGTATTCAGAAACTTTGAAAAATGCCTAAAAGGTACGAGCTGAAGATATACCTCATTTTGAAATAATACCGTAATCGTTTGGTGTTAAATATTAACAGAACCATTACTGCACAAGTCCGACTTGAACTTGATCGGTTTTACTTTTTACTAGTTCCCGCCCGCAGCTTTGTCCACGTGATATGTAGATTGGTAGGTTTAAAGTATCCCCAAACCTAATTTCATCAAAATCGGTCCAGCTGTTTCGGTGATAAGCCGGAACAGAGGGACAGAAACAGAACTATTTTTTGTCATAAGTAACGTTTAAGTAATTTCATATGCATTTAGTAAAACGCTCTTATTTTGATCTTAAAAGAGACCCTTCTATTGTATTTATTTGTATAGGTTTTTATGCGAAAAAACTAGACCTAAAATATTTTTCTTAAAACTATGTAAAAGAGGCGTACCTTTCTTCTTAGTTTTCCCCTCTTCTCTATTATCTTCTGTGAACACGATCTTCTGTCTTTGTTGCTTCTTGTACTCGCTGGAAGACTTGGGAGGCAGCTTAGACCGTAAGTCTACCTGAGGCTTCGACTTTGGTAGTGGGTCTGGTCTGGAATAGAACAAAATTTGTTGAGATACTGCATCGATAAAATCACACCGTGGGTTTGCTAACAATGTTTGCTCATCAAGATCCGTCCATTCGTCAAGACGAACTAATTTTTTTTTGGTAATATTTCAAATCATTTTAGTACACACTGTGGGGAAATAGTGTCGTCGTCGTGTATCTACGACAATATAGTGACGATAGAAATGATATAGCAACACATTTTTTTATTGTTCAAAATTGTGAAAATTAGCCAAAATACTCTTAATCACTATTTGATAAATTAATCTGTGGTTGGGATGAGTGAGACTTCCCTTGGTGGTAAAACTTGAATATTTATGGCATACATTTTACAACACAACGCGCCCATGTCGGGGCCTCTTGGCAAGCTGCTGTCGTAGGTGACAGTGTGTCCGAGCCTTTCACGGGCTGCCACCTGCCACATTTGGCACTCATGTGTCAGCCCACCACGGAGGTTGTAAGGACCGAGGAGTTTGTATACCGCTATAAATATCATTGGAATTTGGTGAAACGCAACTTGCAATGTAACACATTGAAGCAAATTCGCGTAATTGCTGTTTTACATTGCGTTAAGGAGGATATGTAGAGAGTTTTTTTTTTTTTTTTTTTGGGTGGGAAATCATCAAATTAAAGTATAAAATTGCCGTTGTATAGTACACTTCGAATTGACAGAAAATCTTCATGGTGTGAGATTTTCGTGTGAAACTTTTTTCACGTGATACCTGAGGTTCTTCTTTTAAAAAATGTGCAACATTCGATTTTCGACTTCCAAATATTTATATTCAGCTTAGACGTAAAGCCTTTATTCTCTAATCTGAGACGTAAAGATCGAACATCCAAGTTATTTTTGAATATGAGTTCAGACGCGGAACTAACGCGCCAGAAACGGCTCGCAATATTAACGTTGCGTTTGGAGAGGGGACTACTAATGAACACACCGTGCGTTTTTGGTTTTAAACGCTTTCGTAATGGAAACTTCTACTTGAAAAACGAACCTCGTGGTAGACCGCCCACACAGGTGAATAACGCTGAATTGAAGGAGATGGTAGAAGCCGATCCGAGTCAAACTACCCAGGAATTAGCGGCATGGTTTAACGTTACCCTACCTACAATATTGACTCATTTGCATCAAATCAATAAGATAAAAAATTATGAAAAATGGGTGCCTCATGATTTGACCGATCTGCAGAAAGAAATGCGTGTTGAAACTTGTGTTGTCTTGTTGAATAGGTATAGAAATGAAGGAATATTGGATCGAATTGTGCCATGTGACGAAAAGTGGATTGTTTACGATAGCCGTAAGCGAAAAATGCAATGGCTGACCGCCGCCGTCAAACGCCGCAATAGGGTATTTTCCAATTTATTAAAAACTATTCTAATTTGAAGATTGGGGCGAAATATGTAACAGAAAATTAAAATTAAATTGAATTATATCCATTTTTAACCGACTTCAAAAAGAAGGAGGTTATCAATTCGACATGTTTATATTTTTTTTTTTATGTATGTTCGGGCATAACTCCGTCGTATATGGACGGATTTGCAAAATTCTTTTTTTATTCGAAAGGGGTTTACTCCAAAATGGTCCCATTGAAATTTCATATAGGTCTGATGATGCGTTTCGGAGACAGACAACGGAACTCTTCAAAAAATTACAGCAAATCAACCGCGAATGTTGCTATCGCATAAATATGCATTGTTTTGACGCCAAGGATGATGAAATTTCGAATTGGTGTAGGGTAGGTAACTAAAAAGTGAAAAATAAAAACTTTTTTCAAAAAAATAACAACCGACTTCCAAAAAAACACTACAAAGTGCAAAATAACTTTAATTTCGGAAGGCGGTGACAAATAATTAAAATACACATCCAAAGTCACCGACTTCCGAAATTAAAGTTATTTTGCACTTTGTAGTGTTTTTTTGGAAGTCGGTTGTTATTTTTTTGAAAAAAGTTTTTCTCAATTAAAAACGATTTAAACCAAATTAATTTTTCGTTGTTTTGAATTTACCGCCAAAATGCTTCTTACGATGACTTTTTATCACGTGACGTCAACTTTGTGTAAACTAAAGTAGTTAACAAGTGAGTATCGTGTTTATAACTAACAAGATTTTTTATGGATAGAAAGTGAAATCACTGGTGTGCGGTGCCTCTGTGCACAAATACTTCTAAAACTGCGCCAAACTAAGTATTTGTACGGGTGCTGTTTACATAAAGCTGACGTCACGATGTCACGTGATAAAGTCATGGTAAGGAGCGTTTTGGCGGTAAATTCAAAACAATGAAAAAGAAATTTGATTTTAATCGTTTTTAATGGAGAAAATTGATATTAATAAATTTATTTTTATTTTTCTGTTAAATATATCGTCCCAATCTTCAAATTAAAATAGTTTTTATCAAATTGGAAAATACCCTATGGTGCCCTAAAGCAAAGCTTACCAATAAAAAGGTAATGGTAACTGTTTGGTGGTCTCTTCATGGTGTTATTCACTATAGCTTTCTCAGGTCTGGTCAGGCAATAATAGCAGATGTTTACTGTGCCGAACTTCAAACAATGATGGTGAAACTGGCAGTGAAACAGCCCCGACTCGCGAATCGATCTTCACCATTATTGCTCCATGATAACGCAAGACCTCACACTGCACGATAAACCGTTGTGACTCTACAGGAGCTGCAGTTAGAAACTATACGTCACCCTCCATACTCGCCAGACTTTGCTCCAACGGACTACAATTTGTTTCGTGATTTGGACGAAACAAATGGTAGCAATTGTATGGTAACTATGCTAGCAGTTGTGGACTTTAAAACATTAGTTCGCGACTGTGCAGAGATAGCAGATTTACACAAAACCTTATGAATTATACACCTATATCTTCATCATAAATCACTCCGTCCACTGGTAAAACTGTATGAAAATCTTTTGAATAGTTTTTTGAGTTTACCACGTTCAGAGAGACAGACTCCGCGGGCGGCTTAATTTTAGATTATGCAGTGATTATGTACAAATTACTAACGAAAATGAACCGCAGTTAAGTGTCCAGTATTTTTTTCACTTATGTACAATTCGCCGTATTTTCTGGAAGGAATTCCACTCGATCATTAAGTTCCCCTCAAAATAGGGTATTACACCCATTTTTGAATTACTTAATAACATGGCGGCTACTATTTCATGGTGTTCAAAAACAGATAAAAAAAATTGAAATCTTGATATTGTTTTAAAATTTATTTTGTTATTACATGAACTAAAACTAACATTTTCCGATTGTATTTTGTCTAAGCTATCTTAATAATATATTTTAATACCTATTGTTGAGTTGAATTCAACGGTGCTGATCCATTCGTCATGTTCGTGAACGGGTGCCGTCCGTAGGGACTGGTCATCTCTTAGCTGTCACGGCTTATTTTCATTTCTGCTATGTTTATTTTCAACATGAAGGATGAAACAAACTCTTGCAACATATTTTGATTCAAAAAGGTATCCGTGGAGTTTCCTATCCGTTCTTCTCTAACGGTACCTACTACGCTTTGGACTGGCAACTAGCTAAGCGACCCGTTGATAGTTTAAAAGTGGTTGAAATTGGTTTATTTGAAATAAAAGCATTGAGTTGCTTCATAACAGACGACTTACTTCTTAGGCTTCTCCTTGAACCGTCCGCTGTCGTCGTCGTCGGACAGTATCCCGTCGATGTCCCCCAGGATGAGGTCCAGGTCGTCGTCGCTGTCGGCGCGGCCCGGCAGGGGCGGCGTCAGTGTCACGGGGACCTTGTGGGGAGGGGTTAGGTTTTCTGGGAAAGCGAAAAAGAAATCATTAAATATTGTCTTACAATAGATGAATCTCGTCAGTATTTGAAACAAACTCAAGCTGAATGAAGCCCTATATTCATCCATCGATACTAATATTACATGGTAAAATTTGTAAGTTTGTTTGTAGGTTTTTTGTTCCGAAACGACTAATCCGATAACGCAAATACTTTCACAAATTTGAAGCTTCAGTATTACAGAGTGTCTTATGAAGTTATGATATTCTTAGAGTGGCTGGGACATCGTCGCGCAACCTATTACCATAGATTCAGTATAATTATGATTCTGAACCCCCGTGTTTTGAATTTTTTTGTCAGTTATTTAAAAAATATCTATTTCGTACACATTGACCGCGTAAGTATTGTACTTTTCTATGAAACAGCCGATTTCTTTTTGATAAACGACGAAAATTTTCTACGCTAATGGGTCTAACATAACGTGCTGAATTCAACATTTTTCGTGTCAATTTCCTAGCCATCATGTATATTAAACCGTTTTCTTTTTTTAGGAACTTGGCACAATAGATCAAGTTCAGGTTCTTTAGTAAAATTCACAATACATTTGAAGACAAGGAACATTGCGCTGCTGCACTCCTTGACATCTCTCAAGCGTTTCATAGTTTGACATGGAAGGTATTCTCTATAAAATGAAAAACAAGTTCCCAAGCAACGTCTTCCTTGATGTCGTATCTAAGAGATAGGTTTTACTTTGTACAGAGTGGCGAAGCTTCATTAAAACTATGCCCTATTATTTTTGGGGTTTCTCAGGGCGTGTGCTTGGACCCATTATATGTTTGATTCATACTGCTGATCTCGCAATCTCAAATTTGTCGATTACAGGAACCTTTGCTATTGATACAGCTGTGCTGGTGTCCTATACTGACCATAAAGTAGCATCAGCTATGCTGCAGTCCTGGTTGGACGGAATAGCCCTCTGGCTCAAAAAGTGGGGAATAACAGCCAGCGAAACGAAATTGGTAAATGTCACATTCACTAACCAGTCCACCAGTACAGTTCAATAGAGTACAACTGGCACAAGCTGAACACGTCAAGTACCTTGATTTATACCTCGACAGACGTGTTACTTGGAAAAAAAACACATTTTCACGAAACGGAAGCAACTTGGACTGACACTAAGACAGTTCTACTGAATAATAGGTGGAAAGTCTCAATTACGAAACAAAAACCCTCTTATACAAAGCTATATATAGGGTTATTGGAAAAACACCAATAACCTTTTAAGAGGTCATCGTACTCATCATTATGAACAACTTAAACTATGGGACCAAACCTGAAATAGCAAAAAAAAAAAACTGCTGTTCCCTACATTTTGATGAGTTATACGAACATAAATGTTAGGTACAGCTGATTTTTTTTCGCAATTTCAGGTTTGGCAACTTAGCTACATGCTATATAAGAACTAGGATGTGTCACAGGACGCATACCAAGCAAGACAAGTAACACGTCATAAATATTACTAAATGTCCTAAAATAAAGTGACAGATTGTAAGCAAAAAGAGACGAAAAAAAAAAGTATTTTTAACTTACCACAAGTAGAATTAACCTCCACCCTCTCTTCCTTAACAGGCGACCGATCCCTGACTTCCTTAACAACCTTCACATCGACCCTCACTTTCTCTAACTTCTCAGATTTCTCCAATTTCCCCACTTTTTCTGGAGAACTCCGGCTCGTGTCGGGCGAACTGGCGCGGGGGGGCGCCTCGGCTGGGGGAGGCTGGCTGGGGAGTGTGGGGGGCTTCAGTAGAGCCTCTTTTTCTTTGTCTTGTGTTTCACGTTCTCTGTAAAAGGGGTTGGAAATTAGTCGCTAGTCCTTAGAGTAGTCCTTGTTATAATATCACCCCAGTTTTCAATTGTCCGAAAAACAACCAACCTATGTGCCAAAACGTAACCGTTTTTCAAGGGCCAATTCGACCTTTCTCAGCATGATCAACTATTTCATGGATAATCCCATTTTTTTATACCTCGGTGGATAGCTGATTAAATGAAAATGTAGTCCCTGTAATTTATATGCTTAATGTTCTAGTAAATTTTGAGGATAACTGATGACCAATTCTCGATTCAACTAAAAACGTTCAAAATCTAGTCGCAGTCTCACCTGGACGATACCAAATGTCAAAAATGTAGGGAAACTCGACGTATTTTTGACAGATTGAGACAGATCAGACTGTGAACGTTCTTAAATTTATGAGAATTACCCTTCTGGTGTCAAACTTACGCCCCCTTATTACAAAACAAGGTTTTTCTTTAGGTATGGTTTAAACCATCGAGCCTGTTTTTGAAATAAGAACCTACTATTACCCTACTAACCTACTATACTACTATAATACCCCATGGGGTATTATAGTAGTATATATGGAGTCCTTAACTGTTGCAAATGGATCATATGGAAGGAATACGTCAAATTACAAGACACCCTGTACAGATAACATCGATATCAGAAATTGTAATACTATGGATCTCATGTTTGTAATAACCGCCATTTTTTTATTATTATTTTTACACTAATCTATACTAATAATTTATAAAGAGGCAAACTTTGTGAGTTTGTGAGGTTATATGGGTGGTAATGTCTGGATCTACAAACCGATTTAAAATATATTTTACTAATAGAAAGCCACATTATTTGTGAGTGACATAGACTATATTTTAACCCGAAAGATGAAGACTTTTTGGTGGTAGTCGGATTTACAAAGTCAGAGAAAAAACGGCCGACCGAAAACGTTTCTTACGCACGGTGCTTTAATGATGAGAGTTAAATGATTGGAGTTCTGGAGAAAATTTGTAAAGCTTGATAATGCCCACAAAAAAGTCAGCGACAGCCTTCGTGGCGACAGCATAATATGTCTAACTTTTATATTTAAGTCACAAAAAGTAGTTTTTTTTTTATATTAAAAAACTAATTTAAATTGTTAGGTCATGTTTATCGGTCAAATTAACAACAATTATGAATTCTTTTCAAAATAAGTAAATTTGTCGTCTCAAGTGTTAAAAGACTTTTCCCTTTTACTGCATATAATTTGGACTGCAGATAATACGACATAGGTATGGAACCGCGACCGTGTCGTAATCTATTGAGTGATACAAAATTAATGTTTACCACTAACGACCACTTCGTTGAACGGGCACGGGTCACCTAATCTATACTAATAATAAAGAGAAAAGATTTGATTGTTTGTTTGTTGGTTTGTTTGTATTGAATAGGCTCCGAAACTACTGCACTGATTTAAAAAAATATTTGAATGTTGGGATGTTTATCCCCGTATTCCCACGGGAACGGGAACTACGCGGGTTAACCGCGAGGCGCTGCTAGTAATTTTATAAAGAAAAAAGATTTGATAGTTTGAAAAAAAAAAATGTTTTGGATAAACCCAAAAACTACCAATACAATTAAAAAATATATTTGGGCGTATTTTTATTTTTTTGTACCTTGCGTTTTTTCACGTGTCACCTCACTTGTGCTATTTTTTTTTTGTGGTCAGTATCAATATTCATAACGTGAATAAAAAAAATAAAATCAGTGTTTATTTTTGTTTTAAAATATGCTTTTTATTTCAAGGTTTTCCTTAAATTGTATTTTTTATGATTTTCTGAAAGTACTCGTAAGTATGAAAATGTGATGTAACTCACTAAATGTAGTGGTTTAATCCTTATATTTAACATCACTGTTGCCGCCAAAACTTTGAATGTTTACTGTCTCCAAAGGCAGTCGTATAATTATGAACGTTCAAAATGCCTTACCCGGAAATATCAACCATAAAAATTGTGGAAAGTTCCTACTGAGTTACGTTCATTTTAACCATATTATTTTCTTTTACCGGATGTGAATATAATTTTCAATTTGGAAACACCAAATCAAAGCGTGATAACTGTCAGCCATTTTGTATACCGTGACGAGAAGCTTTAGACGTGTGGATCTTAGTTTGGTGCACTTGAAATGTTCCACTGATTTACGGGAATATTTAAGGCAAATTCAAGGTAAGAATAATTACTTAAGTGTTTTTTTGTTATTTTTTAGAAAGATCAAGGTTTATACTCTAAATTTAAAATAAAGTTTATTGCAAAGACAAAACGAATAACCTGTGAAATAATTTTTGTATTATCACTCACATGGAAACGTTACGTCAGCTGAGAAACATTTCACTCATTGGAATGAATTTGTAACTCAATGGAAGGTAAGGACGTGTTCAAATTGTAAATTGCGACCCACCCCGGCTTCTCCCCGGGATCTCATGGTGACATGGAGAGAGCGATTGTCGCAACCCAGTGCTGGGCACGCCACGATTGCGGCGGTAAGTCCCCTCTTTGAGGAGTGGTTTGAGAGGCGGCATGGCGTCCTCACCTTCCGCCTGACGCAGGTCCTCACCGGACACGGTTGTTTCGGGAGGTTCCTGTTTCGGATAGGGCGGGAGGAAACGCCCGGGTGTTTCCACTGCGAAGATCGCCCTGAGGACACGGTGGAGCACACGGTGGCGGTCTGCCCTGCTTGGGCGGAGCATCGCCGTGTCCTCGTGGAGGCGATCGGCGGCGGCGATCTCTCGCGTCCGGCCTTGGTCCAGGCCATGGTACGGAGCGAGAGGGCATGGGGAGCCGTCACCTCCTTCAGCGAAGCAGTGATGCTCGCGAAGAGGGAGGCGGCGCACGTGAGGGAGAGGCAGCATATGCGCCCTCGCGACCCCAGCCGCCGCAGGATACGGAGACGCCCTGGGCGTCGGGAATCCCAGGCCGATTTCCGGCCACCGTAGGCATGGGCTTGCGGACGGCGAGTAATGGGTAGCTCGCTGTCCGGTAAGGACCAAGCCCAAGTCGACGGCGCGTTGTGTTCCACGCGCGCCTCAAAGAGATGTCAGCACAAATAGTGATGGGACCCGCAAGGGTCGATGCCTGCCAGGGGTGCGGGTTTGTTCGAAAGAGACACCACAGCCCTTGGCTTAAGGGCTACTGAAGGAACACGGGTGGGTTTTAGTCAGTAAAAGTCTGACACGCCCTCCTGCTCCACCCAGAGCGGGAGAAGTTATTTGATGATTTCCCACCCAAAAAAAAAAAAAAAAAACCCCGGCTTCGCATGGGGGCAATTCGGAGTTGTATTTTTATCGTGAAACAATAAATGTACCTATATGTTAGTTACATAGACGTAGTGTAAGGCTGTAAGCTCACATAGCGGGCATTCCCCGTTTTTCTTATTTTAAGCTTTTTATACCCGTTGTAAGGGATTTGCACTGAAACACCTTAATAATTAGCACTTTTGTTTATTAAGCCGCGCACTATGGAGTACTAACTAGTTTACAATTTTAGATTTTCTAAAGTCGTTTTTTACTATGGTACAAGTAGCAGGTGTTCTCACTAAAAAGTTAGGCGAGTAATGGGTAGCTCGCTGTCCGGGAAAGATTAAGTCCAGGTTCACGGCGCGTTGTGTTCCACGCGCGCCTCAAAGAGATGTCGGCACAACCGATGGGGCCCGCAAGGGCCGATGCCTGCCAGGGGTGCGGGTTTGTTCGAAAGAGATACCGCAGCCCCTGGCATACAGGCTACTGAGGGAATACGGGTGGGTTTTAGTCAGTAAAAGTCTGACACGTCCTCCTGCTCCACCCAGAGCGGGAGAAGTTATTTGATGATTTCCCACCCAAAAAAAAAAGCCTCAACAACAAAAAATTACTTTTAATTTACCAGATATTCAAGATTCAAAACAATGTTTCCATGAAGAACAGCACCCTAATTGCGTAACTCACGATTGATCATAATTGGTTTCGTCTTCACAGTTAAACAATATTCATTGCGTTATTTATGTTGTCGAACAGACACATTTTTCGAACTTATGAAGCAATGGTTTAACAATCCGTTTCAAAACGATACAGATTATGATGAATCGTGAGTTACGCAATTAGGGTGCTGGTATTATTTTTTACTTCAAATATATTATTCATCTTACACACACACAATAACTCTGTGTTATTACACGAAAACTATTCCGCTTTACCTATATTTAATATTTTCCAGATTGATTGGACATTGAAAAAGACCGCTGACGAGAAGATTAACGAACTCGAGGAAGACTTGAGCAGGTTACGGTGGGGTATAGAAAGGTTATCTGAAGTCCGAAGAGAGGGGGAGGACTCGATAATCCTCAAATCCGGTAACCTGCTCTATATCCGGGAGGGCGACCTGCAGTCCCAAGGTGGTGTCGGGTTTATTGTTCACAAGTGCCTTGTGACCAACATGGTGAAGATCGGGAGTGTGTCGACCAGGGTGGCGTACCTTATACTCAGAATATCCGCAACATATTCGCTGAAGGTCATACAGGTCTAAGCCCCGACCTCGACACACCCCGACGATGAGGTGGAGAACATGTATGAGGATATATCTAGCTGAAATGATGATGATGATGAATGAGTATACTGCTATTACTGCTCCAAATAGCTATTTATGTTTTTATAGGCTTGTAGTTAGAATAGCTTTCTGTTAAACAGAAGTAAAAAGTGTTTCTTGTAAGCACAGCTTTACTTGTTCCATTTAGTTATTTCGTAATTCCATTGAGTGATGTCTACCAAATCTAGTGTTAAGAAATTAAAGATATTTCATTAAGTTCCTTATTTAATGTGCCATTTTGATACCAAATAAATATTTATTTCCTTTATTTAACATTGTGTTAGATTTTATCGTCTAATTTATCTTTTAATACCTTAATAGCAAAAAGAAAGTGTCGGTTTATGACCAAACTGTAATTCAAAGGAGAGCATTTAGAGATTTTCATTGCTCAAGTTGTGTTCAAATGTTCAATCTTTAATAGGTAATTGTAGTATTGACTGATTATGTTCCAAATAAATGTTATTTTATAATTACTGGCCTCTTTAATTTATATAAAAACTTTTTTCAAAAAAATAACAACCGACTTCCAAAAAAACACTACAAAGTGCAAAATAAATTTAATTTCGGAAGTCGGTGACTTTGGATGTGTATTTTTTATTATAATTAAAATACACATCCAAAGTCACCGTTGTTACTTTTTTGAAAAAAGTTTTTATTTTTCACTTTTTAGTTACCTACCCCATACCAATTCGAAATTTCATCATCCTTGGCGTCAAAACAATGCATATTTATGCGATAGCAACATTCGCGGTTGATTTGCTGTAATTTTTTGAAGAGTTCCGTTGTCTGTCTCCGAAACGCATCATCAGATCTATATGAAATTTCAATGGGACCATTTCGGAGTAAACCCCTTTCGAACAAAAAAAGAATTTTGCAAATCCGTCTATATACGACGGAGTTATGCCCGAACATACATAAAAAAAAAAAAATATAAACATGTCGAATTGATAACCTCCTTCTTTTTGAAGTCGGTTAAAAAAGCTATTGATTTTTCGAAACTCAATGGAGCCATTTATCAGGTCTAGCGCACTAAACTATTTTTTATTTAAAAAGACATGGTATTAACTTTAAAAACATATACATATTTAGTTAGTACACATATTTATGATTACAAAAAAAAGTACATGTAGTATTTTATTGCAGTTTTATATTTATGAACTATGGTACAAGAAAATAAAAATACGCCCATTTCACCAATGGAAAGCTACCGGTTCCGGAGTAACATGAGCTATAAATTTCACGCAGACGAAATCGTGTGCGCCATGTTAGTAAAGTTACAACTCACTTGTCCTGCAGCTGCTTGTGCAAGGCGACGGCGTTCTTCCTGCGCCGCACTTCCTTAGCGCGCAGCACTCGCTCCCGAAGGCTCTCTTGTTCACGCAGGCGACGCTTATATTCGTTGTCCTGTGCGACAAAAGTCATGGTCACATAAAATTACGCCTTTATTGCTCGAAATGTGAGGCAGGACATCAACAGTGTATCTTAAGATACTCTGTTGTATGTTAACATTTACAAAGCTGTTAAAAGAAAAACCGACCAAGAGCAAGTCGAATTCGCACACGGAGGGTTCCGTGCAAGTGAAAACGCCGAAAAAAAAGAATTTTGAAAAAAAAAAAGACCTTTCTTGTACGGATACTCTAATTTTTTACTTTGTTTTTATTTAAGTTTGTTGCTTTAATTTTTAAGTTTGTTTTTATTTTTTAATCGATTTCTTAAAAAGGAGGAGGTTACATGTTCCACTGTATGTTTTTTTTTTAAATGTATGTTCCCCGATTTCTCCCTCATTTGTGGACCGATTCTCAAAATTCTTTTTTTTATTTGAAAGAGTATACTCCTGAGGTGGTCCCATTGGCACTAAATCAGGATCTGATGATGGAATCCAACCCTCAAATTTTGTAGGTATTAACAATGTTTTTCATATATTTTCTGAAGCTGACCATTTGCGTATGGTCATCATCATCTCATGACGCTGAGCTGATGAAGGAAGGTACAGGTTAGGTGGGGGTTCGGGAATTATATCGCCAGATAGAGTGATTTGCAAAATTCTTTTTTTGGTTCGAAAGGGGTTCATTTCGGAATAGTCCCATTTAAATTTCATATAGATTTGATGACACGTTTCAGAGACAGACAACGGAACTCTTCAAAAAATGACAGCAAATTAACCACGATTGCTGCTATCGCATAAATATGCATTGTTTAGACTCCAAGGATGACGAAATTTCGAATTGGTGTGGGGTAGATATTCTAACTAAAAAGTGAAAAATAAAAAGAAATTAGTAAAATATAGATATCCAAAGTCACCGACTTCCGAAATTAAAGTAATTTTTCACTTTCTAGTGTTTTTCCGGAAGTCGGTTGTTTTTTTTTTTTTTTGGAAAATGTTTTTTATTATTTGTTGTTATAGCGGCAACAGAAATACACCCGTCCCGTTGAAAACGAAAAACTCACTACTTTGCTTGGGATCGAACTCCCTGCAGCATTGCAGTGTACTTTTGATATAAGTAAGTAATTTTTCAGTTTTATATCGTCGTAAAGCACTGATAAAAACAGGATGTTTAGGGTTGTATTTTTAACAGACTTCAAAAAGGAGAAGGTTCTCAATTCGTATGCATTTTTTTTTAAACTTTTTTGTGTACCTATTTGTGTTTCGCGATGTCTTCGGTAATTGTGGATCGACTTCGAAAATTCTATTGTTTTTATGGAAACGGTATGCCTCAGGGCTGGTTCATATTCATATCTTTATTCAAAGTCGATGCTGGGTAATAAAATACCCCTTGGTAAGACTGGTTGTCAGACTGTCGGGCTCGTGACGACCCTATCGGCTAGTTTGTTTGGGTAGTTTTTGCGTTAGCGTTGGTGTTGTTGATCAAAGATTAGCTTAGTTTAGCTTCGATAATACGTATTTAATCCACTTTGTGCATCTTGATTACGTTCTAGTACCTTCTGTAACTATTGTTTAATTTCGGAATTCGATGGCAAAGACCTAAAATACCAATCCAAAGAAACCGACTTCCGAAATTAAAGTTATTTTTCACACAGATTCAACTTTCAACAGATTCTTACAAAAACGACAAAATTTTATCTATTTAGGAATTAAATTACTTTCGATCTAGAATTTTTATGAATCGGTGGATATCTCTATATTAATACGTGAAGCAAATACTTTGTACCCTTTTTTACGAAAATTACGCGGACGGAGGAATATGAAATTTGGCACAGTTCAAGTTTAGATGGAATAGGAGTGCAGAACGCGATATTTTTTTAAATATGGTCGAATTTCGACCAATGGGCGGCCACTAGAATGTACCTATAAAATGACAGCGTATATGTTACCTCATCAGTATGTCGCGGCACGTCAGGTCGCGGGCGTCGTTCGGGACTACGACGCGGAGACGCCGACCGACGCGCCGGGGACGGAGAACGCATTCTGTGGGTACAAGGAGCAAAAGTTTGTAGGTGTGTTTGGATGTTTAATACTCGATCACGCAAAAAATACTGAACGGATTTAGCCGGAATTTGGTACACAGATAGTAAACTAAAATAATTAAAACAGTGATTGATTGACTAAAACAGTGTTGTTGTAATTTAATAATATTTTGCTAAGGAAATTGTTATTACAAATATTTGCATGCTATGTTTAATCTTGGCAAAACATGTCGGCTCTATATTGGTACTATAAGACCTTTTTATAGCATGTTTTACGCAAATAAATATATTAATAAATAACACATGGGGTACTTTTTATCCCGGCAGTACATTCCCGTAGAATCATTTTCAACCTCCACGCGGGCGTGTCGCTAGCAAAGGCTAGTGTCAGCCATGTAGTGCATTTTGCATAATTCTAATGCATCACAGTATTAGTATACGCCTTGTTTCCCCGGAGGGTAGGGCAAGAAATGGGATGGTGCTATTCTTTTACGTCTGGCCCACACGGAACGGTCAATGGTCATTGACTATTCCTATAAAACAATCGGTTTTTGTCGTAGCAGTTTTTGCCATTAAACATGGGAGAAAATATTATTTAATTGGGGACGTTGGACGTTTTAAACTGGTGTCATTTCGCTACCACGTTCTATACGACTGCCACAAATACTAGCAATGCTATGATATTATTATGAGTTGTCTTTGGCATCTTTTCGCATTGCAAGAGTAGCGTCAGCGTGTATATAGATAGAGGACATAAAGAGCAACAAAAAAGTTTCATGAAATGATATCTTAAACTGCCACATTACCGAGATAAATAGAGTTGAAGATAGCTTTAATGAGATAAAATATTTTTACTAACGCTGAACACCGCTTCGTCAGATGATGAATGATGTGTTACAATTATGAATTACTTCAGTTATGTAATCGTATTGAATTTTTATTATTAAGTACTTAAGGACTTAGAATGGGAGAATCTATATGGAATAAAAATATTATGACTTGACTTTGCAACACAAAAGTGAGCATTAAGAAACATCACACAGATTACATCCACCTGCTACCTTTTTAGAGGAAATATTCAGATCATCTGATATGAGTGCAGAGAGTGAATAAACAATGTGTGTAGTGAGTCACTGACCTCCTCCTGAGCCCGGCCCTGTTGGCGTGTATGAACTCCTCCTGCCTCCGCAACAGATCGTCGTCGTCGGCACTCCTGCGCGGAGGGAGTGCCAAGTCATTCTCTATTTCTATTGTTGTGTTTTCTATGTATCTGCAACAATATAAAAAAAATATACAGGGCAAATCCAAGATCTATCCAGCTATTTTTTTTTCTAAAGAAACGCGTATACGTAGCGCGCCATTATTATAGCATTCAAAAACGATTTCTTACTCTTTTAACTTTGATCTTTTATTTAGTAGTTTCAATTCGAATGTATTAGAGTAGATAAAGTAGTGTATGTAACTACACTTAACTATACTCCGTTTGAAATAAGATTAGACATTACAGAAGTCAAAGTCAGTTGATTGGGCTGTAAAAAAGTTTAATTAAATGTCTAATCTTATTCCAAATGGAGTATAGGTAAAGCAACGCAAGAGTTCATTAACTATTATTACTGTTTTTTTTTTTCAACATTAGCTAGTAAATTCTTTTGCCAATAAATTCTTTCTTTCTTCTTTTTCTAAGTATGAGACCAGCTCTGAAATCGTACATTTTGGTTAAGTGGGGATCGTTTTTAAAAGCTTTCACTTGTGTGTCTTGGAATTTTGTAATGAATATTTCACCCACTTCCACTGAAGGGCTGAAATTTGGCACACATGTTCGGCTCTTGTGACCAAATACGATAAAAGCTTTTATCAATATTTAAAATAAAATAAAAATGTACGAAACCGCAGCTGTTTAGTCTATATACCCGAGTTGCCACACTTACCTCTGTGGTGACCGCCTGGCATACTTCCTGACCGCCGCGCGTGCTAAGGCGCTGCGTTGTTCAGCTATAAACCGTTCTGCCGCATCGTCTATATCCTTTACTGGACCTGCACAATCGTATGTACACGTTAGTTTTATATCATTTTATTAAATAATTTGGGTTTTAAGATACACGTACATCACAAATTACTGAATTCACTTAAGGCTAAATGGTTTCTAAATATCATTCTGAATTCATCATCGTTTGAAGATGACGGATCTCTGTCATCTGACAGAAATAGAAGGATTTTGAATTCGTTTAGCGCTAAATGCATTCAGTGATCTGTGGAGCAAGTGGGCCTAATTCAGTTAGAGTATGTTTCGTTTTCAAAATTTAATCGTAGGTAATTTGATCGTCTATAAGAAGGTTTGATAATGCATTGTGAACTTTATGACATAAAATGTTTTTCCATTGGCAACACAATTATAAAATTTTAATGTTCCTCTAAAAAAAGTATTCAAATACAACCCTTTTTTGGACTCTCAAAATACATTTATGAACTCCAAAACACTGTCTAAAGAAAGTAACTAAGGAAAAACTTTGCAACTAAAGGTATCACGTTTACAAGCATAGGTACTTATTTCTAGTGATTATACTGTTAGCTACATTTACAAGTAACTAATGTGTGGATATGTGCAGAGTATATAAAGCCGTGCATGTCACAAACAACTAGACATTAATATATCTATTTATTTTTATTGAATTGTATAGATTTACAAACCCGACTAGGCCCGCGTGGTGGATTACGGCCCACTCCCTCTCACGGAGAGGAGGCCTGTGTCCCAGCAATGGGAACGTTATAGACTGAGTATGGATGTATAGATTTGTTCATCTTAAACTTTGTTACCAATGGTATTACAATATAGGTAACTACTTCCATGGTTGCAACAGCTCTATATGAGTTTTTTTTTTTATCTTTAAGATTTATTTCCAAAAAAAGGTTTTCGTTTAATTGTTTTGTAGGATACTGTTATGCGAAACAATTAATCATACATCGAAAATAAGCAGGGTGGATAATAATTACTGTGCAAAAATAGTGATATTTTAGCGCCGATACCTTTCTATTTAAATTTATTCAAGACTGAAAATTACCAATTCAAGTTATAAAAGTTCAAATTGTTTTTAAAGAGGAATGAAAAATATGAATACTTAACTACTTGACAACAAAAAATACTAAAGTATTACAATAAACAAACACTTTTTCAAAACTAACAACATTTTTAGTTATATATTTCTATGTCAGAACAAACATCAACAATACAATTACGTATCAATATCGGCACTAAATCTAGGGTGTACTACAAAAACCATGCAGTAGACAACAAATTAGTTACCGAATTTGTTCTCATGAGTAGGACTGACGGGCGGCGACTTTTGTATTCGCGTCGGTATGTAGACTGGCAGCCCTATCGACATTATGGTCAATAATATACAAGGTGTAACAGAATACACGCAACACCTTAAAGTAGTATCTTCCTAATTGACTTGATTTCAGTAACTTGGGTTTTTTTTTTTTTAATTTGGTATTTTGCCACACCTACCGCTGATTGAGCCTAAGAAAATTCAATCTTAAAGGCAATAAGACTCAATTTTAAATGCATAAAGTAATACTTGGGTCAACACGTTTTTCTTAATATTGAAAGCTTTAAAAAAAAGTTTTGATCATTTTAGTATGCTTTTAACAGAATACTGTAATTAGGGTGTATGACGTCTTGCGTTTATTATGTTACACGTTGTAATCACACATAGTTACAAAGGAGACGAGACACGTTTAATACCAAGTTGGCCCAAAACCCACTAGCCAGCGAAAACAAATGTGTTACCCTGGTCGGGGAAGGCCTTCTTATCATTTTTTACTATCGCGTCGAATGTCTACGACCATTCCTTCATTAGAATAAGTACCTATCTACTATGATAAGAAACCTGATGGAAATTTTGGATTTAGGGCCAATATGGCTGATCTCGTTTCTGAAATAGTTAAGAAGAACTATTATTATCTTTGATGGGCAAACAGACATACCTACATAAAGATTTGCTAAAATACACAGATAAAAATGTCAGGGGGTGGCTTGGACACTCAATAATGGGCCTCCGGGAACTGTCGCTAGTATATACAGGCTATAAGGGTAAACACCGCTATCCTTGAAACCAATGGTTTGGTTTCGTTTATAGAACGTAAAATGAATGAAAAAAAAAAAAAAAAAATAACCTTCTTTTGAACAAGAACATTTCACCCTACGCGCGAGGGCAATAAACTTGCGTCTCAATACGGAAGCGGCGCGGGGCGCGGGGCGTGGGGAGGTGGCCGCGTGGCCCGACTCCGCCGCACGGGTCGCGACCCCGGCCAGTCACCTGTCAGTCTCGCTCAGGGGGTATCAACTATCTATTGGCAAATGTAGACAAGGTACCCGGGGCAGAAATATGACATTGCCAACATTAAAAATATTGTGAAAGACCCAAAAAATTAGGTCTTTCATAATACTTTATTTTTAAGTTGTAACACAGGTGCATTGTGTTTGTATCGTTTTTTTTTCTTTCTAAATAGTAGTTTTTAGACTGCAAATTTCCCAGTGAAATATAAATATTAATTAGATAGTAAAAAAGCGAATGACTGTTTGTAGTAATGCAAATTTTTTGTTAGTCTAAATTAGGTAATTTCATAGTAATATTATCCTAAATATATAAAAACCGAAAATATACTTAGTAGTTTTTTTGATCATTCACAGTGGCAACTCAATGTCATGAGATGTCTTTGAAACTGTTTTTGTTATGGTTCTATTACATTCTTAGTAAAGTAAAATCCAATCTACCATGTATCTTCAGGACTCGTTATATATATAATAAACCCACTTTATTACTGTACGCATCGTAAATAACTAAATAACTTTGTGACTATTTCCAATGATCTGTGTATTGTGAAGTGCTGTGTACACCTGTGACGAATTCACCATTACGTACTCAATGCAAATGTAATTTTATTATGTTAATGTTTCTAGTGAATAAGTCGTTAGTGTACCTTGTATTTATGTAAATAAACAAAACCTACAGTTAATTTTATGTTTGAGTACATTTTGAAAATTGGTTTTTGTCTAACCTTATTGTTTGATATAAGTAAATGTAGTTTAAAACAAACTTCTGGTTTAGTCTGAGGCTACTGCAAACAGATTGTAATTAAAGTATTTGAATGTAATAACATGAACACGGTAATAACAAATTGTAATGAAACTTTTGAAATAAATAAGAAACTACATAACTATTTACACACTATAGTTTTATTTTGTAAAATTCACTCTGTAGGTTTTTGGTAGGTACATTCTCTTGTAAGAAACTCAAATATGAGTTTTCTTACAAGGGAATGGACCTACCAAAAACCATGTTCAGTTCAATAGCCTGGGGATGCTAAGCAATCGTTTAAATTTACCGCCATACGAGTTCTTTTTCCTTGGGGCGAATATAGATGGCGCTCAAAACCTAGTTCTACTAAATATTGTATGGAGTTGGCATTCTTCTCCGTTAGGAGTATTATGTGTTCTGTGGTCTCGCTAGCGAGCGCATGCAACGCCGTGTCATAGCGTCGTTCATTTCTCAAGCGTACCTATTTTATATTTAGGTCAACTACTCATGGTTTAAGTGACAACGGTGTTTACCCTTACATCCTGTAATGACGTAGCGGCAAGCGAGCAGTATTTTTATTATTGACATTTATAATTTATCGTTGTTTGCTAAATCACGTAACATTACATATTTTGACTTGAAATTAAGTGATTACCAGTGATCGGAATAGGCTGACTATAGTTGCCTAAACTTCGGAGAACAGAGACAGAGAGTGGAGACTTCCTTACGACTATATTTTTTTCCCGGGATTTGGGGAAAATCTTCAGTAAGTTGAAAATAAGCTTTATATAAGATGTATAAAAGCTATTTTTAACTAAATTTGCAATTACCAAATTTTCGGGATTTTAAAAATTCCGAAATAAACAATCTAACTTTAATTCATGTGTTCGAATTATATTTCCGATCCAACTAACCGTTGTATCAAATCATGAATTTAAAGTTAATTATTCATTTCGGGATTTTACGTGAAATTCTTGAAAATTTGGTAGTTGCAAGTTTAGTTAAAAATAGCTTTTACACGTCTTAAATAAAGCTTATTTTTAACTTACTGAATTTTTTTCCCGAATCCCGGGAAAAAAAATATAGTCTTAAGGAAGTCTCCACTTTCTGTCTCTGTTCTCCGAAGTTTAGCCAAATATAGTCAGCCTATTCCGATCACTGGTGATTACAAATGATTAATATTCACAATATTTGCATGCCATACCTACTACGTGGCAAACATGTCTGATGCTTATTTTTTTTTATGTAATCCTGACTGAATTTTATTCTTGTATGTGTACACATGTTTGAGCAAATAAATATATCTTAACGTATCTTAATTAAACAATAAATAAAAATAATAATTACCTTCAACAGGCGGCTGGAAATTCCCTTTAAAGTGTGGATTTATCAGGACTTTCTTGCCAGCCAATCCTCCAGGAGGCAAGTTAGCTGGCAGAGACACAGGTAACATTCTGACTTCTTGTTCCCTGCCTCCTTCCTTAGGACCTTTGTCCATGCTCGGACCAGGCATAGGCAAGGCTTGCCTTATCGTTATTTGAGGCATATGACTAGAATTAGGCACGATCTCCCTCATAGGAGCGAAATGCCTAGGCGGAAAATTCGGCCGGAAAAACACAGGTCGAGGGTCAAAATTCGGCCTAAATTGGGGACGGTCTTCCATGTGAGGCCGGTAGTGGAACCTGGGGGGGACGAAATGTGGCCGGTCCATCGGGGGACGGAACATTTGCATATCTTGGGGCAGAATGGGGCGTTCTGGGGAGATTTCGGGGCCCATTTGGGGGAGGTTTGGCGGCTCTAGTCGCATGTCGGGCCGGATCTCGGGCCGCATGTCGGGTCTCATGTCGGGTCGCATATCGGGTCGCATGTCAGGGCGCATGTCGGGTCGCATATCCGGTTGGAAGTCGGGCCGCATGTCCGGTTGGAAGTCGGGCCGCATGTCCGGTTGGAAATCGGGCCGCATATCCGGTTGGAATTCGGGCCGCATGTCCGGTTGGAAGTCGGGCCGGGTCTGTGGAGGGCTAGGTCGGAGCTGTGGCGGCGGGAATGAAGGACGTTGCTGCTGGTTGAAGTTGCCCTGTGCAAGTAAGTAAAATAAAATAACTTTAAATGAGAACAAGAAGAAATATTGAAAAAATAAAGAAAAGGGGTGTGAGTTTATGTTACACGTTTGTGGGAGTTTTAATAAAGTAGCATATTGTCTGAATGCAGATTTATCTATTGTTATTATTTGAACGGTACAAATTCGAAAGAAAATGAGACGAGCAAGATGTAGTTACGGGCTAAGAAGTGTATTTTTATTATTAATGTTAATTTAAAAGAAGTTAAACGTATTTTCAAGTTTCATTTCAGACTTCGACGCTCACATGTATGTGTACAATAGGACATGTATATGTTTATCAACACAAAATATTTTTTACTCTACATTTTTTGTAGGTAGATTAAAGGAAACAAACTTTTTGTGGTTTTCTTTCAGATTTCAAAGTCTGTGCATGAGCTCACTGTTAGAAACATGGAGAAGAAAAGGCCAAAAATAGTAGAAATAAATAGAAAAAGTAATAACACACATACCCGATGCACATTGTTCCGTCTGTACGGATGCGACTGATGGGAGAATCTCTGCACGAACTGCGGGTTCCTCCACGACGTGCGACCACGACCGAACCCGCCGCGAGGTATGACCACCTTGTCTGTAGCAAATAAAACCATCATAACACCGCGGACGTAAAAATATCGCGGCGGGATGTTATCGAGTACTACGGCGACTAGAATCAATTCTATTTTAATGTAAATAATGTTGATGTTCAAAAGTGCCTTTTAAGTGCCTAATTGAAATAAATGCTTTGACTTTGACACTGGATTTTCAACCTTCGGTGTTGGACCGAGCATTGATAGTTGAGAATTCAACAGAGTGCATCACAGCGCGTCGAAAAAACACACTTTAATAGGGTACTATCCAATTTATTGAAAAGTATTCTAAATTGAAGATTGGGACGAAATATGTAACAGAAAAATAAAAGTAGATAGATTTGTATCCATTTTCTCAATTAAAAACGATTTAAATCGAATATACTTTTCGTTGTTTTGAATTTACCGCCAATACGCTCGTTACGATGACTTTTTATCACGTGACGTCAACTTTGTGTAAACCAAAGTAGTTAGTAAGTAAATAAGTGAATGTCGAGTTAATAATTAACAAGATTTTTAATGTATAGAAAGTGGAATTACTGGCGTACTGTGCCTCTGTGCGTAAATACTTCTTAAACTGCGCCAAACTAAGTATTTGTACCGCTGCCGTTTACACAAAGCTGGCGTCACGATGTCACGTGATAAAAAGTCATCTTAAGGAGCGTTTTGGCGGTAAATTG
The DNA here is from genome assembly GCA_949987655.1 of Polymixis flavicincta. Taxonomy (NCBI): domain Eukaryota; kingdom Metazoa; phylum Arthropoda; class Insecta; order Lepidoptera; family Noctuidae; genus Polymixis; species Polymixis flavicincta. The sequence continues at coordinate 1,571,814 of OX465195.1, read as the reverse complement.
AAAACAACAAAAACTAAATTTGATTTTAATAGTTTTTAATTGAGAAAATGGATTTAAATAAATTTATTTTTATTTTTCTGTTAAAATATATCGTTCCAATCTTCAAATTATAAGTTTTTATTAAATTGGAAAATATCCTGTTTTCGACTCTCAGCGCAGTGCGTTGGAGATTTAGTGCGCAAAAAAATCCCGTCGCGATTATTTTCGGATATGGATTAAGAGTACCTACCTATGTAAGATGAAATCTTTACCATAGTAAAGTGAGACGGGAGTGCGTAACCTCCTGTTCACCAGCTAAACAATAATAGAACGCCATGAGGACCTCAGCCATTTTAACTTAGACAGCAATAAAGTATTGCTGTCTAAGTGAAAATAGCTGAGGCTACGCTTAAGGCTCCGTGCACTAAATTAACTGATTTTGGTCAATTTTGATCACTTGTTGTGAGTTAGGGAAACGAAATTTAGACATTTTATTTTGTTATTATAATAGTGGAGTTCTAATTCTTGCATGTGGTGGAAAGGGATTTTTCAAATAACTTATAGAATAGTGGAAAATCACCAATATTCACAGCCCCTTTTCCGAAAAAGTGACGAGCGAGTGATGTTTGGCTTCGTGTTACAAACAACTACAAAGAATTCTGGACATAAAAAAAATACAAGTAACATCATTGAATGGTCTACTTGCAGATAGTGGAACCACTTTTTTGGCTTTTATACGAAATATAGCAGAAAATAAATATTGAAATAACGTAATTTTTAGGAAACTGCTAGACGAATAAGTATTTTTTTCTATTACTTAAAATCACTTTATTGAAATTTTAAAAATTATGTATTAATCTTAAGTTAACCATTGAATATAATCTAAATTTTATTTTTATAATAAACAACAACTTCATTTCGTAAATAAAAGTCAAAGTGAACTATATAATCGACCGCGCAAAATCGATCCCGTCAGAAACGACTGGGCCTTCCCAGCGTGAGGACGTATCACTTTGCATCGCAGGAGTCACGTGGGCTCCTGCGATTCTACGTAAAAATATTCCAGAAATTGTACGCCGACTACCACATTTTGATCCGGTAAGTATTAATATTTATTTTAAGTACTTGCAAAATGTTAATGTTATACCGGGGTACGTGTGTTCGTAATTCTTCTCATCCTAAACGGCTAGTCCAATTCTAATGTATTTTTTTTTTGGGTCGCCTCTATCCTTCTTAGCTTTTGTTGGACCTGGGTGAAGTGTCGCAAGAAACGACTTCGTACCGGGTTCGCTAGTTATACATATTTTGATTGTATGTTTAAAAGATTTTTGAAAGGAAGTTCTTTAACGGAGCTTGGTACGAGCAAACTTTTAGAAATCGTCACGTAATAAAAATGATAGAAATGACAATTTCTATCATTTTTAATAACAATGATAGAAATGACAATTTCTATCATTTTATGCTGAGCTGTGGGATTTTCAAAAAGTTTTTGTGATGTAATAGAAAAAAAAGAAAGACAGAGAGATAGTTTTTATGGTTTCCAAGAGTGAGTGAAGCCCCTAATGAGGTCAATAAGAAAATCCCAGATGACAGTTGTGAAAAGTTAAAACAGTGATTGAGCCCAACAGTGCCTATAAGTTACTGATGTTAATATTTTTTTTAGATAATGGTGCCGATTCTGTTGTCAAAAAATTCTCTAAACTAGACTAAAAATCACCAAAATTTAGTTTATTCCTGTCAAACGACGATTTCCTATTCTGAAATTGACTAAAGTGACACAACTTAACTATATTTTAGTTTGACAGCACTAAGATTGCACTGAAATATTAGTTTAGTGAAAATGGTAATTTTGCTATTCGGTTGTTGTCAATTTCATTATTCTATTCAACCTAACATTTTGGTTTTCTAACTAAATCTGACTATTTTTAATCGCGATTAAATAGGTGTGGAATAAAATTAGTTGTCAAGAACTAAAATTCACACCGACAACTCGACTTCTGGTGCAAAAATAGTACTGTATTTTATTTCTTTTCTTTTGCTTATATCTCGAAAACGGTGTGTCCTATCGCAAAAATAATGAAAATTTCGACCCCCTTTATAAAACCCCAAACACATGTAAAACTCAACATGTGGATAATAATTTTTCATATTTTCCATGAAAAAAGTGAGAATTCCAAATAAATCACGTCGAGGCTGCCGACCCCGGCGCGCTGCTGGCTCTAAAGAAAAACACGGGGTAGGGCAAACAAGTACCACGTTGCGAAGCCAAAACATACCACGTGCGAGTCGCGATTGTCAAATTCGATTTTAGTTGTGTCAAAATAGTTTTTAAATTTAGAGATATTTTCTTGCAGAATAGCGTTTAGATTCTCATAGTAAAAAGTAAGGAATTTTAGTTATAGTTTAGTTAGTTTAGTTCGGTGTACAACAGAATCGGCACCTATGTCGAAAATGTACGTCGATATGGTCGAAAGAAAGTAACACATTACCAGTGCATCACCAAAAAAAAGGACGAAACGTGGGATTGGCATGTATCAGACAAATTCTTGCAGAACGTAATTCCAACCAAAACTTACACATTCTTCAACGAAGCCATAGGGCTTCGTTTCAAGAACGTGTTAGTTTTTACTTTCAATCAGTGTTAGAAGTACCTACATAAATAAGTATTTACGAGTGCATTCGTATCTTCATTGTTGTTAATTTTAGGAAATCAATGAAATTTCGCCGTTGTCTTATATTAGGTCTTTACCTATGAAATTGCCGTTCTGCAGTACTGGCCATTTCAAATCAAAATAATTTTTGTTTGGCTAAGAATTCTAATTTCAAATTAATTTTATTTTAAAAACATGGATTTTTTTTTCTAAAAGTAGTCATTTCTTTATTGATTAGTGTTACATTTTCATCGCATTTCAATCTTTTTCGTCATCATGGATACGTTAAAAATTCGAGTAATTATAGAATATGAGTACCGTCGTGGCAGCAACGCGGCACAAGCGGCACGCAACATCAACGACGTTTACGGAGCTAACACTACAAACCAACGCACCACCTGTTATTGGTTTGCTCGCTTCCGTTCTGGAAATTTCGACCTGAAAAATGAACCTCGCGGTCGTCCGAAGACTTTGGTCGACAATGACGAATTAAAGGCGATTGTGGAAGCTGATGATACACAATCTACGGCTGAATTAGCAGCAGCTTTCGACGTTAGCGTCAAAACAATATTGGTCCATTTGCGTCAAATTGGCAAGGTAAAAAAGCTTGACAAATGGGTGCCCCACGAACTCAATGATCGCCAGCGCGAAGTACGCGTCGAGACGTGCCTTGCACTGCTCAACAGACACACAAATGAAGGAATTTTGAACCGCATTGTTACCTGCGATGAAAAATGGATTCTGTTTGATAACCGTAAGCGCTCAGCAAGTTGGTTGGATCCTGGTTCAGCACCTAAACAATGCCCTAAACGAAAACTTACCCCTAGAAAAGTGATGGTCACTGTTTGGTGGTCTAGCGCCGGTGTGATTCATCACAGCTTCTTACCAAACGGGGTGAGCATTACTGCAGATGTGTACTGTGAAGAACTGAACACAATGATGGAGAAGCTGGCGCATCTCCAACCAGCATTGGTCAATCGCTCGTCTCCGCTGCTCCTGCACGACAACGCGCGACCTCATACTGCACAGCAGACGGTCTCCAAGTTGCAAGAACTGGGGTTGGAAGCTCTCCGTCATCCGCCCTACTCACCAGACCTTGCGCCTACAGACTACTACTTTTTCCAGAATTTGGATAACTTCTTGGCGGGAAAAAAATTTAATACCCGAGAGGCAGTACAAAATGCCTTTGAAGAATTTGTTGCCTCCCGTCCAGCTGATTTCTTTAAGAAGGGCATCAATAAACTGCCACTGCGATGGCAAAGATGCATTGATTGCATGGGTGATTACTTCGATTAATACAAATAAAAAATTCATGAAAAAAATTCGTTTAAATTTTTTCATACAAAACGGCAATTTCATAGGTAAAGACCTATTATAAATAAATTATGAATTTATAATATTCCTACTGCACTTATATAATTTTAAACTGATCTTTCAGAGTGAGGAAGATAATGATTCAAAGTTAGACAACACCTCGAAAAAATCCGTAGTTCCAAATGTTGAAGAAGGACAATCAGACATGATAAGAAAAATATTATGCTGTCTTAACGGTTCCTTGGCCAAATTGTGAAAATGAAACCCTTAAATTCAAATTCAAATTTCAATGTTTTGTATTTTAGAAAACTTTATTTTTTATCCTAATTCTATTCCAATTCTCCTATTGTATTTGTATTATTAATTATTTTATTTTAAAAACAGTTTTCAAATGTGGGGCCCAGGCTCAATAGTTTTTTTTTGTTTTTGTTTTTGAACTTTCTAAGTTTATCTTGGCTATTATTGACATCGATGATGTCACAATTAAATTTCTAAATATGCAAACTACTCGTATTTATGTAAAATGCTTTCCTCAATGTTATTGAATGTCTACATGCATAAGACACGAAATTGTACCATTTTTGTTTATTGTGATATATATACTAAACGAATATACACAAACATTCTAGACTTTTATTTCTCAACCATACCTAAATAACATAAAAAATATAAATCTATAGGATACTACAACTCTACTACTACTACTGCGTACTATCAAAACTGTTTAAGCGATCACTACGCTCGACTTTTAGGCGTGTGTGCGTGAACGGTGCACACAAACATAGTATCGCAATGAATTTGCCTAAACTCTAGCGAGTGAATTTTATGCACGGGGCCTTAAGAGCTGTCAAACTAATTTTTGAGAAGTTGTTATTTACTAGAACTATTTTTCTTACTACTTGTATTTACTTATAAGAAAATAAAGACAGAGACATCCTAAATTAAGTACATTCGGTGTACAACAGAATCAGTAGCTGTGACTGCAAATGTTTTTCTCGGCAGGTCTGTAAAGTTTATCTACAGCTACAACAATGAAATGTCAAGACAAGAATTCTAGCATATGATGTTATTTCCCCAAGGCGCACTGCGCCCGCGTGGGTGATTACGGCCTACTGGCTCTCACAGAGAGGAGGCCCGTGTCCCAGATGTGGCAACATTATAGGCTTATTATGCTATGGTATTTACCTAAACTGTCGGGTATATCCCTGACTTGCGGCAACCTCTGCGCCCCTGGGGGTCTCTCAGACACGAAACGTTCGCGTGGACCTCCTAGATCTCCATCTGTTGACAAAGATGAACATTAGTACTGTGACGGGGAGGCCTATGCCCAGCAGTAGACGTTCATTGGCTGAAATTATGACTGTGTACGAAGATATGCATCTTCAGCAGGTCTCCTGCTACAGAGTTTGTTGCACCAGTTCTTCTGCCCAGCTAAAACACTACGAAGTGGTGAACGGCTGAACGGCGTCTGGGGGACAGTCTTAAGAAATTTACAAAGTTTAAAAATTGCTGATATTTAAAAAAAATGCGAATAAATGATTTTTGATTTTGCCTGCTATAAAGTTTGTTTTGCCTACCAAAACGGTGACGTTATACAGCGGCGGTAAAATCACGGACAGGCTAACAGACAGACGTTTTTAACACGATAATCAGTGGAATGACTGAGCTTCCACAACAGCCATCATTTTAAATCTATTAAATGATGGCACTGCTTCTTTACGAAACCCAAGCTTAACTTAAGAGAGCCCTTGTCGGTCCGTCAATCGATCGTCAACGCGTGCATTATTGAAAAGCTTGTTGTTTCTTCCAACGAAATGTAAGCAAGTGAGAACATGATAGCATCGAACGAAAATTGGCGCCGGAAATGGCACAAAACTTGTTCCAGGAAATACGGGTATATGAAGGATAGGTAAGTATTTATGTTGCAGACTGACCCTCGCGTAAATATGTATAAATATTTAAAAAGTAGGATGTACACATTATTTACAGTAATATCTTTATAAAATATGTTAAATGTTATATAATAATGTAAGTAATATAATTAATAATAAAGCACCTGCATGAAATGTTGCCTGCAAAGTTTAGATAAAGTTTATGCAAAAAAGCAGATTTTCAAACATCTACAGAATTCATTTCTCAAATTAAAAAAGAAAAATCTTACATAATTTTTTTGAAATGAACAAGACACCTGTGTGTTCAAAATATCTGAAGGAAAATATGTTACAACGCCATGATCCCTTCATGACCTTAGACAGAATAAAGACAGCGACAGATGGCAAAGAAAAAAAAAAGGTTTAAAACTTACTTTGTAGTTGTGCATTCATATCAGATGGGACGATCTGTGGTGATTCTATTGGGGAGGCAGGCTGCAAAAGATACACAAGACTTATTATTGTCAATATTTTTGAATATCTCAATTACTAAGGGGTTTTGTATTACCCAGTAACTGGGTAGTGGAGGTCAGATAGGCAGTCAATCCATGTAAAATATTGTTGTTCAGCTGCAACTAATTAGACTGATGGATGAGGATGGCTAGTTTCTGATTGGAAGACATTTCAATGTGAAGGGTACACACAATTTGCCCATTTTGACTCCCCAACAACGAGTTTGCATAATATTACACAATATAGTAGAAAGTTATGCAAATGCCAGTAAAAAAAAATCAATCTTTTGTAGCAAGGAACTGAATACTCTTCCGGACTCCTTCAAACTATCAATCAATAAATCAATCTTTATTTGTGTCCTTAATTGTCCGAAAGCGTGTTTAGTAGCATTTTTTATATAAAATTGTTAATATCAATGGTTTATATATTTAATAATCATCAAGTAACCATAACACTTATTAGGCACATAATTGCAGTAACAATACACTGACAAATAATAAAACATGACAAAGATAAATACACAGAGGCACCCGCAAACAGGCGTGACGCAACAGTGCGACACAACACTAGTAGAACAATTTCCATTAACTTTTCATAGAAATTGTTCTGCAAGTCGCATGGCGGCTGTTTGAAGGAGCCTTAATAGTGCAATCGTTGGAAACACAAAATACACTTGCACGCCATTCTTAGCCTTACTAAGGCAGTATTTAAGGGCTCTTTTATCAACATAAACAAAACTTACTATAGCAGGTGGGACCGCATGCTCTTCATAAACAACGGGTGGCTCATATGGTGCATATGTAGGGAGCTCTGGTATTGGAGCAATAGGTACTTCTACTGATATATTGGGCACCACACATTCGGCATCAGCCATAGCCTGGTATGGTATCGGCTGCTGGAATCATATTGTGTAAATGTAGCAAGGTTTGAACAAGTAAGGAGAATGTAAGGGACATATAATATGTTGTTAAAAACACAGGATCAGATAGGTTGATTACTTGTAAAAGCATTATATTACAGTGAATATGGCATTCTTGTGACCACAATTTTATGATTTTTTTATTGTGTCTGTTCCAAGATAGTTGATACATTCTTCTGGATGTAGCTACATTGTCTTCTCTTTTCTAGTTGGTTGCCACTATTCATTGATTCTTCTAGGAATCAAAATCAATAGTACCATAGAAGACCGCAACTTTAGAAATGACCGCAGTAACTTTTAAGGAGCCATTAGTCTTGGCTCCGCTAGTTGTATACTCCAACAAACATGTTACACAATAATATTGAGACCACAAACTTCTTATGAGGAATTTCTTCCCCGAAATACTTAGTGACTACTTAGGCAGAAAAAGAATGCTACGAAAACAAACCTGATTGTACTCCACAACATGACTTGGATAGTCTGGGGGTCCAATATCGAGGGTCTCTCGGTAACCTGAGCCAATTGATGTCGGGACATTTTGGGGTCCGGCATTCTCATAGTCGTCAGCTAAGAGCTGTTCCTCTTCCTCATTGCCAAGGTTATAGTCTGCGAGGCTCTGGTCTCCTAAATCGTCACCTAACAAGTCTTCACTGCAACAAAAATAGATACTCTATCGATCACGATAAAAGTGGAACACACATGTCACGAATTTATGCCAAATATACGGAATTAAAGCTTTTTGCAACGGAAACACTTAGATTGTTTACACTTTAAAATAAAGCAAGCTATTGTGGTTTAATTATTACATTTAAACACAAAAAAATACAATTAATTTTCTAATTATACTAACTTGTCCGACATGTTGACAATATTAGTAGCGTTTATCTTGTCTATGATGGAACAGCAAGCTTGCTGTAACACGTTTAGAAATCACTCAGATATAAATTCTTCGAGTCTACAACACATTGGGATATTTTTTTCTTCAAAGAGACTTTTTTGAATAAACATTGTTTTTTTAAAGATTATTTCGATAAACTGGAATGTAAAATGACATACTTTAGTTGTGTAATTTCTCATTATAACGAATTTATTTTCATTCCTCGGGTCTGCCAGATCGTTGTGTGGTCGTCTAAAGCCCCCCTAAAAGTTTTGTTTGACCCATCAATAATAGAATGCTACTTAGCTAGATTCTTGTCCATCCCTTGTTGTCCTTCACTAAGGAAGAAGAAACCTAAGAAGAAGCTGCTTCGTAAAAATCTTTTTCGTCTCAAGGTCAGATTTTTGTTCTTGAATATTCCGAATTGATAAGATCAAAACAGCTTATAACTTTTGCTCAAAATATTATTTCTCTAACTAAGGTAACTACCAAACAAGTGATTCCTACGCAATACAATCCCGACAATAATAAGTGCTGCCATATTACACTGGCTCACGACCACACCTGCAACAGTTTGATTAGGTAGAGACCAGCTCATCAAGGTACCCCAATCTGTGAAATTTCTTTGATAGTTTTTCAACTTTATCACAAAGGCATAAGGTTTATGTTCAATTGGGAAAATTTGACAGTTTGGGATAGCTTGACCTGCTGGCGACTGTTCATACAGACACCAGCACATCAAGCTGCCTCAATCTGTCAAGTTTCTTTGATATATTTTCAACTTTATTGCAAATGAATAAGGTTCATATTCAGTTAGTTTTACCTGCGATAGGTAAGCTACGCATGCAAAAAAAAAAAAACAAAATAGGCACGATATTCAATAATTTTATTTATAATAATATTTATACTTAATAATAATACCTAGGTTGTTGAATATATTTGGGAGTTTTGGGCTTCTTTGTCTTGATTAAATAAATTGAGAAGGACATGGCGAACAACTGAAAACAACAAGAAATTGTGGGCTTTAATCAACCTTGACAATAGACATTATTGAAATGAGAAACTTATGAAGGTATGGTGTAGGGTTTTCTTTAAAAATCCTGCAGGTTGCGAAATAAAATGTGTTACATAATACTATACCGTACCTAAATCAGTGGTTAAATTACGAAACTCACCGTAACTGCTACTATTAATCATAATTACCTAAAGTCAAAGCATTTATTTCAAACAGGCACTTAAAAGGGCGCTTTAGAACGTCTACATTTACATTAAAATAGAATTAATTCTAGTCGCCCAGCCTATAACATTCCCACTGCTGAGACACAGTAATTCACCACGCGGGCCCAGTGCGGGTTGGTAGATGTCACATATCTTCGAATTTTTTAACTCACGATGTTTTCCTTCACCGTTTTGAGAGCAGTGGTGATGGAATATTTTACACAAAGTAAAGCGCCTGTCTAGATTCGAACCTACGACCTAGACGCGACTTACGAGAAGTCACTTCAAGTACCACTGAGCCACCACTGCTCTTACTGCTACTATTACTTATTATTAAATCCTTTATTTTATTTTTATACTTATTTAGTATATTTTTAAATATTTTTATTAAAATCATCCACCAATAGTGGCCCATCGGCATCAGGAGCAGGGTCCAAGATGCCGGTGGTCAGGGCTCTAGAGAAAGGAACCTCCTGACTATGCATGCCGTGTCTAGGAGTACTGCTTTCTGAATCAAGCCCTTGATCCAGCCGTGCAATGAGAGCCTCCTGAGATGTTGGTTGAGGCTCTTCGCTACTAGGCCATTTACTGTAATGATTATCGGTACAATAATTGCTGAGTCCACGTCCCATATGTCGACAACCTCGTGAGCTAAGTCAAGATATTTGATTTTCTTATCTTGCTCAGCTTTCACGAGATTCTCGTCATGGGGGATAGCAATATCAACAATCATTGCACGACGCTCTCGTCGATCTATCACCACAATATCAGGCTTATTGGCTACAATAGTCCTGTCAGTGATGATAGATCGATTATTATTAATATTATTACTAACGTCATTTCTGTGAAATGTGTTACCACTATTCTGTACAGTTGACTGTACCTAGTTACTTTGATAAAATATAATTACCTCAAAGCCAATAACGATTATCAATGCAATACCAAAAGATTTCCCGATTGATTTGATGGCTCCTGCAAGCAGCGTCGTGCAACCAGTTTCAAAGGCATCCTCTCTTTTACACATTGTCAGATTTCCCAGATTTCCAATATCTATAGGTAGATTGCCAATATCAATACCTCCTAAATCTATATCTTCAGGTAGATTACTTATGTCTATAGGTGCATTTTGCCTGTGTATATTTTTCGTAGGTAGATTCGCTTCAAGAAGATTATCCAATAATGTAGTGTTTTCACCGAGCTCGCAACAAGTTGGTGATGTAAGGTCGTAGTCGTTTACGTAAGCTTCTGGTCCCGTTGTCCCGCAGCATTTGAACTGTTGAAAATAATAAGGTGGTTAGGGGAGAATAGGGCAATGATGGTCAGCGGGCAATGGTGGTCATGCACACAACTAAAGTATGAACAGTTCTTTACGCCTGTGAAGTGTATTACGTCTCTCTCCTAACTGCCCGCGAGCGTCGAGCGCCCTGTGCTGTCATTCCGCACGCGACGTTTGTGCAAGGCGAGTGTTTGTTGTTTTCACGCCAAATTGATGTAATTTTACGTCTTAACAAATTAACGAGGTAAGCTGTGAAATATTCCTTAATCCACGTAAACGCTGTCTTGTTATTTGAGACTGTTCATTATGATTATTTTGTAATGCTCAGTTCAAATCAAAATATGTATTTGTTTGTATTTAAAAATATATTTTCTACGAAGTCCGTTGCGGGTTATCGTGGTCAACTGACCACCATTGTCCGCAATGTTATTATGAGAGTCGTATGGTAACTAAATCTAATTAATTTGTTTTAGGATGCCAAAAAAAAGATCCAGAAAAACGCAGAAGGCTGCATGGTCTTTAGAAACGTTGGACATGGGTCTGAGGCTTATTTTTTTTAAACTTTGCTCCACACTAGGATTTCTCCTGTTTCGTGGGTGCGTTTACAAACATTTAAACTAACATACAGAAACAGCCAGACCCGGAACAACTACTTGTAGGTCCAAATAATTGTTCCGTGCGCAGATCGAACCCGCAACCAGTGAATCCCTTAACCACTGTGCTTACCATGCCGTCAAACCGAAGGGAAAAAAAAAGTTTTTTTTTCCCTTTGGTTTGATGGCACGGTTAGGCTAAACGGAAAGTTCTTCAGGAAGACAATGTCTCGTCATTGACTGACGTAGATATTGAGGACCTCTGCGTAGATAATGATGATGACGAGGACTCAGAAAATCATTGTCTTATATGCGGAGAATTCGACCAAACAACGAGGTATGGTACCGGTGCACTTCCTGTGGGCTGGGGGTTCACTCTGCTTGTACTGATTGGGATTCCGCTACAGGACACGTATGTGACATGTGTTAGAAGCGCTTGACCATCATTGTCAACATCATGACTACCATTGCCCTCACGTGCGTACAATGGTGGTCAAAGCTATTATTTTTTATTTTTGTACCTATTAAATGGATACTCCATATATGATTATTTTGATCACAAATTATAATAGTCCTTTAATGTAGAATTGGTATGTTATGTTCCTCATAAAGCTGTGATGTATATTTTGAGTTTTATTCCAAAAATTGCTTAAGTGACCGCCATTGCCCTATTCTCCCCTAAAGCTCAACGCACACGTCACTGCACCAGCGCCGGCGAAGGCGAGGTAGTTGTAGGCAACTACACAAATAAAATGACAACTGATTTCAAATTCTTTCATTTGACAGTTCAGCCATGTTCATTGCGTTATTTCCGTTGCCAGTGCTATTCTATAAGGATGTGGTCTACCTGACTACACGCCGACCACGACCGGCAACATTTAGCCATCCTTCACCCACGACAGCTGAATGCCATGTTCGTAATCGTAAACACGGTGCACGTTCGGTCGATCTCAAGGGTGTCTCAACGACGATCTCGTAGTAGAGTACAGTCAAGAGTTCAAAACTTTGTCTCTTAGATAATAGCATAGCTGAGCAGATGAGTTTATTAACCCTACGAAGCTATGAAGAAATGGATTATAAAAATCATTCATAACTCTTGGATTGCGATTGAAACTGTGTAACGCAATTGAGGTGCCGATCAGCATCGCCTCAACTCGAGCCGTTCAGGATTCTCTCTATGAAACTCCATGCGCAGCAGTACCTACACTGATAAGCCACGTAGAGGCATCGCCTTGGCCCGGATCAGCTATTAAAAAAATTAATTTTTTTTTTTCGACCCAAACAAAAACATTAAAAAGTAAAAAAAAAAATATTTATTGGCCTTTTAAGTTGAAGAATTAATATTTTTATCAAGGCACTTTACTTTTAATGTTTTTGTTTGGGTCGGGGGTTTTTAAAATTTTTAATTTAATTTTTATTTCCTGCTTTTTAAACGTAATGTGTCGCTTAAATCTGCGCAGAGTTGCGTATTTTTCCCACAGTGAAGTTTGTTACTAATTTATCCTCATTCCTCGTCCTGATCACCATTTATCTATTCATTGAGACCTTTTCAATGAGCCCAAACACGATACTTCTGCTGTTAGTTGGTGAGTAACTTGAATATCCTGGAAATACCAGGTGTTGCTCCAGCATCAGTTCAAGGTTACTTTGTTCGTCTAGTAATAGAATACCAAATTTCAAGTTGATCAGACCCGTGGAAGATGCTCAAATCCCTTCATCAACCGGAAAATAGCCGATAATCTTCAAGCGGCTGAACCGATTTTGATGAAACATGTCTAAGAACACTCCCGACGAATTCATCCTTCAAACAAAAAAAAACAAAATCAAAATCTGTTCATCCGTTCGGGAGCTACGTTGCCTCAGACAGACAGATACACACACACACACAGACAGACACGTCAAACTTATAACACCCCGTCGTTTTTGCGTCAGGGGTTAAAAAGATGAGGAGAAGGAAAGTGCATAACCGAGATTTTTTTTGCAGAATGTTGATTCATTGGTCCTTTGATTTGAGTGAAACATCTAGAAATTGACTTGCCGTAAAAATTGGCCTCGCTATATGTAGGTTGAGCGCTTTATATATAGGTATGTACTTCGTCAGCATTAGGGTAGGTACAGTATTGTCGGCTTGTGTACTCTGTATAGCAGCGTCGAGGTGTCAATTTTTCTAAGAGAGAAGCCGAAACAAAGTCGGCTTTACCTTACTGACTTATCAACAAAGAATTTAGTATCTTTCTAAAATTAACATATGAATGTAAAGAATTAAAAACAATAAAATTTAACAGCTGAAAACCAAATAAAATGTGGAATATTCCTCCATCTCGTCCTCGCTGAGGCATTTTTCTATTACCTACTCTCTCTGTCATAGCCCGTTGTACAGCGGCTTGTTCTCGCTCATATCAAGCGGTGCCACGTGACCTAAAGTGACATCACTACGTGATCGTTATTGTTTGAACTTTTAGTTCCTGATTATGACGTTTTGGCGTCGGTAAATTTAGAACAATTTTATTTTTGTTGTAATACAAAGCTAAAAATGACCGTTTTTGTTGTTTGAATGTTTGAATATGAATTAAATACCCGTAGTGTGACTATATTTTTTGGCAGTAGTAGCCACTATTGACTTGCCATTTTTTAATAGCGATAGAGTTGCTGATGGGAATCCCCGAAGGGAAGCCGGTAGGAATCGTGTTATATGATGCTTTCGCCACTGCTGCACAGCCTTTCAGACTAGCCCATTAAAATAAATAAGTATGCGCTTGAATCTTAAGTACTATGGCGGTATCGAAAAAAGACCATTCCAGGACTATCGGAGAGATCCGGCAGCGGATAGATAATCGGCTGCCGGACCTAAGTGTCCTATCTATTATTGTTTATGATTAATTAACCGTCTGCGGTGAAGACGAGAAACAGGGTTATGTTTTGATACTTACTTGCGCTTCGATGACGTGGAAGGTTGCATTCTGATTTTGATCATCAGATAAAAACATATCGTTTAAAGTAGTTTCAACCGTACTTGTGAAATCACTTAGTTTTACAAACACCAATATTGTTAAAACTATCTTTGCGGCTGCTAAAACAGCCATGCATACGGCATACTGAAAAAATAAAACAAAATTACACAAATAGGTATATCAAAATATCTAGCTCCTAGCATGTAGGATGCGTTAGGTTACCCGGTGATATTCAATTTTCTTAAGTTTTTTTTTTTTCAATTTGTAGGTCAGTGTAAGGTTGTATGTTTCGCATGCCATTGACTAAGGCAATCGTGATGATCTGTTTTTATTTTTAACTAACAGCGCTCCGCGGTTTCACCCGCGTAGTTCCCGTTCCCGTTGGAATACGTGGATAAAATATAGCTTATGTCATCCGGGGATAGTGTAGCTTCCCAACAGTGAAAGAAATTTTCAAATCGGTTCAGTAGTTTGGGAGCCTATTCAATGCAAACAAACAAACAATCAAAACTGTCCTCCATATAATATTAGTATAGATTAACTAAGAACTTTTAACTTTTCAGAGCCCCTCCCATTTTGAGTTCTCATCGCGGAATATGACAGTTAAAAGGACTACGCAGGCGACTTTCAAGTGTGACCCGACCACACACCACACAGCTTTCTTTTTTGTTTTTGGGAAATCATCAAATATCTTCTCCCGCTCTGGGAGCAGGAGGAGTTGTTATTTTTGGAGCAGGTGCGCACGACAGACTTTTACTGACTAAAACCCACCCGTGTTCCCTCAGTTGCCTGTGTGCCAGGGGCCACGGTATCTCTTTCGAAGAACCCGCACCCCTGGAAGTCGCCCACACATTTTCAGTAGGTAAATAAGTATTACTGAATATCCAATGGGATTACTTTCGCGTCTGGTGGCGGAAAGCTTAATATCTCTTGCATACTTACAATTTGTGTTGTAGGTGTGTGTAACTTTTGTATAGGTACCCATGTTTGAGCAAATAAATGATTATCTTATCTGGATTGTTTTGACTAATATGAAACATCACGCCTTTAATTACATATGTACTCTGTACGTCTAGGTCGTCCATGGTAAATTCGGATTAGATCAACAGTAACTTTGCATCCAACATAGCAAGCCAAACCGAAAGTAATAGAAGATTGATTGATTGATTTTTTTGAGTCACCCTTCATTAATCCTCTCAACTTGACCAGCAGGCCTAGACAAAACACATTTCTGTTAGCGTTCACGCCAAACGCTACGCCAAAATGTATGGGAATGGCATTACCCGCGGAAAGGACACGACATAACCTTTCCGCTGGCAATGTCATTCCTATACATTTTGGCGTAGCGTTTCGCGTGAACGCTAACAGAAATGTGTTTTGTCTCTAGGCCCTAACCATCTAAGCATACCTACTCTTTTAAATATTTGCCACTACAACTTCTTTTAAAAGTTTTTAACAGAAGTTACTATAAGAGCCAATTACACCCATAGAAACGGAATACTTACTGTTACAAGCAAACATTTTGTTTCTGTAATCGTCCCACAGCATCCGGAGAACGAAATCAAAAACACAACAACTCCTAAACCAATGATAACGTATGGTATGAAATCAAGATTTAATTCATAATGTAATTGTTCTGTTAGTTCTGTTACGGTTTGCAAATGATAGATCACATAAACGCCGGCTGCAACCACCAACAAGCCTATGAGCTGAAATAAGAAAATTTATAGATTATGATTTAGATATTTTAAACCAGGGTTTAGCACGAGCATCGATTTGTCGACGGATAAATAGACATGACTATTATCTAAATGATCTATGTACAGAGGCCAGCACATCAAGCTACCCCAATCTGTCAAATTTCATTGATAGTTTTTCAACTTTATTACAAAGGAATAAGGTTTATGTTCTATTGGGAAAATTTGACAGTTTGGGATAGCTTGACCTGCTGGCGACTGTACAATCTATGATGTTTTTCTATTAATTATGTTTTGTGTTCTATGTTTTTCTATTAATTGTCACAGTTATGCGTTCTAAACGAATCATGATTTTGCAGCTAAACGTTTAAACTTCAACCGTCAAATAGAAACTTTGTTGTCAGTGTGATTTTGACACGGGAAGGATTGGGAAGAAATATTCTTCTGAAAGGACCTAGAAAAAGATAGTTAGAAACGAAAGACAAAATGACAGATTGTACATACAAGGATAACTAGGTACGGTACGATGTGAAAAATGGAAAAACGAAATGTCACTTTGAATTAAAAAAGAACTGTCTATTCTTTAAAGCGTCATGCTAAGCTTGCAGAGGGGTAATTGAGTAACGCACTAACAGCAGTAACAGCTTTCATTATGACAGTTCAACAATATTCATTGCGCTAATTACGTTGTTGAGCTGACAAATTTTTGGAACACATGAAGCATTGTGTTGCCAATATCCTTCAAACTGATTCGAATTCTGATTGGCGTGTGTTACGCAGCTTTTGACGAGTGTTTATGGTGATCACCAGCGTATTCTGACAATCATTGCATTGATGTTCCATTCGGTACGGAAGCGTATCGAAAGGATATAAATAGCAATACATGTCATCGGTCCATGCTCTACCAAATTGTACAGACGCCAGCACATCAAGCTACCCCAAACTGTCAAATTTTCCCAGTTGAACTTGAACCTTATTTTTATAAATTAAAGTTGAAAATCTATCAAGGAAATTTAACAGATTGGTTTAGCTTGATGTGCTGGCGTCTCTACATGGTCACTCAAAAAAAATAGACTCATTCTGTGAGCAATTTGCTTTACTGCCACTTCCAGTTAAGTGCCACTCAGCAGAGTCAGACACAATAGAAACGTTTTGTAAATAAGGACGAGTTAATTAACTTCTAATTTGGCATTTATCTTGTTAATAAAAACAATTAACAAAACACAAAGCGTAAACAGTTACAACAAAAACAAAAAAAAAAAAATACTGACCAGGAATATTAAATTAACGGAAAATAAAATAAATTTCACTAGGCACCGACACATTTTTTCAAACTGTTTATATTCACTAGCTCACACTAGAACTATTAAAAACTGTTTCATGTCTGTGTATTAGGATTTTCATTTCTAAGCTTATAACTATTCATAAATGCATGAAGTGTTTCTCTAAGTATCTATAAGTGGACTGATAAGATGGGACTAACCGGAGTCTATTTATTGCCACTTAGGACATATCTGATGCCCATGTAGATTACAGTTTCTTTTCTGTTTCAGTTGAACGCCACAATATATTTTTACCCTGTGTTTTAAACTGATAATCTTAACTCAAATCTAATGTGATTGCTATTTATCGTTCGATGGTAGGAAATTGTTGCGATAAGATACCATAATTTGATAAAATGTTTGTTTTGTTTTCTCGTCATCCTGGTGGTCGCATGTGAAACTGCAGAGTGTGGGCACAGATTACTTGGGGTCTTGTGTGATTCCCAGTTTCCATTGGAGAATTCCATTGTGTCTCGAATTTAGGACTGGTAATGGTTAAATGTTTGACGCTTATTACATACGTGGGATTTATAATACGGACCTATTCAGGTGCATCCGGTTAGATTACCTACTTATCAACCCCAATATAGTTGGGAAAATGCTACGCAGAGCGACTTATACTAAAGACCTACATTTCTCATTATTGAACAAGGCATTACGTGTAGTGTAGTGTAATTTGAATAAAGCTATTCCACATGCCTTTACGAAAAAATAGACTTTGATCATCTTTATAGTACATACCACGTTTCCGGGGTATCATTTCCGACATCCACGCGTGTGAAGCCGCAGGCTGCAGCTCTTTTTATATAAAAACTAGCTTTTGCCAGCGGCCCCGCCTGCGTGGATGTCGGTTATCGCGTAAAAAGTAGCCTATGTCCTTTTCCATATCCCAGGTTATATCTCTACCAAATTTCATGACGATCGGTACAGCGGTTTAGTCGTGAAAGCGTGACAGTCAGACAGAGTTACTTTCGCATTTATAATATTAGTAGGGATGCATTCCCAATTAGAAATAAATTAAGTTTTAAATTAATTATGGTCTAATTTCGACCACTGCGTGGCTACTAATTTTGGTTCAATTCTATTAAAGTAATTCAGTATTCTTCAACATCCACATTCTGTATAATAAAGACGAATAAACACAGACTACAATATAGTAAATAAAGATAAGGTAAGGCCAGGTAATTACCTGCTGACGTATAAACTAAGGCTGATGACTAACAGACATTTAAATTAATCATGAAAGTAGGTGTACTCGAAAACGAATTGATTACTCATACTTGTAACAAGTTGTTGTTCTAATGAAGATGGTTTTTAATATGATTAAAGATAACACATACAGTGATTAATGTCTGAGTGAAGTCATTTTTAATAATGTCATATTATTCACTTATTCACTGTCAAAGAGTAAGTTATTTGAACACAGGAAGATGATGCATATGGGGGACTTGCCCTCATTCAATAGTCCAACTTCCATCTTGCGCCGCATGCCCTGTTACTTGTGCATTTGATTATCTTATGCGTAGGTTTTAGAAAAGTAATAAGGCTCTTCGAATTACTTTTCGCAAATTCTTCATGTCTTCATTAGGTTGTAGATTACCAGAGATAATTCTCGGTGAGTATAAATGTCTTCGGTCTTCGGTCATTGTCGTAACAAGGTACGATTTTTTTATTTAGGAAAAAATTATTTTCAAAAAAAAAAAAAAACAACCGACTTCCGGAATAACACTACCTACTAAGTGAAAAATAACTTTAATTTCGGAAGTGGGTGATTTTAGATGTATATTTTATTAATTTCTTGTCACCCGCTTCCGAAATTAATTTTCACTTTGTAATGTTTTTCCGGAAGCCGGTTTTCTTTTGCGTTTTTATTTTTCACTTTTTAGTTATAGTACCTACCCCACACCAATTCGAAATTTCGTCATCCTTGGAGTCATAACAATGCATATTTATGCTATAGCAGCAATCTTGGTTAATTTGCTGTCATTTTCGAAGAGTTTCGTTGTCTGTCTCCGAAACGCATCATCACTTCATCAGATATAAATGAAATTTAAATGGGACCATTTCGGAATAAACCCCTTTCGAACAAAACAAGAATTTTGTAAATCGGTCTATGTATGACCGAGTTATGCCAGAACCTCCACCTAGATCCTAACTCCGTTAGTGAGTTGTACCAGTGGCGAAGTTACACATTTGCCGCCAGTAAGCTATTAAATTTTTGCCGCCCCTACTATCCTTTGCTATTCAATACACTAGTTTACAATCATTTTAATTACATTAATTTCTTCGTCAGTAAAATTTAAATTTTATGATTTGTGCTCTATCGTCATCATTACTTCAGCTTTTCCCCATTATTAGTATGATTGTAAACTAAGGCATTTTTGTGTCAGTTCTTAGATAATTCTCACAATTTACGATTTAGTGAAATTTACTCAAGAAATAGTCTTTGGGTATATTTCTGAGCTAAGAAAAGCTCAATCATTTATTTATTCCACTTACTCACACTATCTTTACAGGAGAACCCCAATACAATAGTGGTTTGCATACATACACCAAATAATTAGAAAATAAACTTATTCTAAAATGTAAAAATATAAAGAAACACAAATAAAAATAAAAAAAATAACATAATCAAACTTAACTTCTTAGCTCCTATCCTTATCTAATTAATTAAAACTAACAAAATTTAACAAAACTCTTGCGAATTCACTCAAATTGCACGAAAAGAAATCAATTCTCTCATGCACTTCGTTTAATACACATATAGTGCGGGTGAGGGGTGTTTTTAACCGACTTCAAAAAGAAGGAGGTTATCAATTCGACATGTTTATATATTTTTTTTTTTTTATGTATGTTCGGGCATAACTCCGCCGTATATAGACGGATTTGCAAAATTCTTTTTTTGTTCGAAAGATGTTTATTTCGAAATGGTCCCATATAAATTTCATATAGATCTGATGATGCGTTTCGAAGACAGACAACGGAACTCTTCAAAAAATCACAGCAAATCAACCGCGAATGCTGCTGTCGCATAAATATGCATTGTTTTGACCCCAAGGATGATGAAATTTCGAACTGATATGGGGTAGGTAACTAAAAAGTTAAAAATAAAAACTTTTTTCAAAAAAATAACAACCGACTTCCAAAAAAACACTACAAAGTGCAAAATAACTTTAATTTCGGAAGGCGGTGACAAAGAATTAAAATACCTACACATCCAAAGTCACCGCCTTCCGAAATTAAAGTTATTTTGCACTTTGTACCTAGTGTTTTTTTGGAAGTCGGTTGTTATTTTTTTGAAAAAAGTTTTTATTGATAGCAGGTTGGTTTTGGCAGCAGGCACGGCCAGCAGTGGCGGTCGCCGCCGCCTCCACACGTACCGGTCTGGCACGCACAGCTTCAGGTGACGCAGCACACCTGGGTCATGTTCTACTCCACGCAGGAGCTTTAGCGCATACGCCGCAAGTGTAAATTCCCAGCGCACTCTGAGTTCGTTGTATCCCACCATATCCAGTACAAACAGTGTAGGATACATCAGCGGGTAAAATGGGTAAACCCCTTAAAGTTTAAAATACAAGTGTCTTGTAAATTTATTCTGTACTCGCTCCAGCATGACATTGTATTTAGCTTCATGGGGAGCCCAAATCACCGCACTGTGTTCCAAGTGACTCCTTACCAAAGCGTCATACAGCACCCTAAGCGTGGTAACGTTTGTGAATCCATGCGACTGTCTCAGCACGAAACCCAGGTTTCTGTACGCTTTCTTGCAAATCTTAACTAAGTATATGGTCCCGGAAACTTAGATCCGGGGTAAGCAGTACTCCTAGATCTCGTAACTGAGACACTCGCTGCATCGGCGCTTCCTCTACTGTGTAATCGTAGGCTAGAGCAGTCTTCGCGCGCGTAAATGTCATCACTGAGCATTTCGCTGTATTGAAATGGAGTTTATTTATATGGCTCCACTCTACCATTCTATCTATGTCTTCCTGCAATCTCTCACAGTTCGACTCACCCTTGACCTCGAGCAGCAATTTGAGGTCATCTGCAAACAATAAGCATAAACTATGTTTGACTACGTCAGGTAAGTCATTCATCATTAAAATAAATTCGAGAGGACCCAAATTGCTGCCCTGGCTCACGCCTGACCTGGTGTAGTATAGCTCAGATTCGAACATCACTAGTTAACGATCATGTACATGCAGCTGCTGAGAAAACTCATCCCCTACAGTGGCGACATCTATTATAGGATGATATACTACATGTTTACGTGAGCGCCATCTCTGTGACATTAATGAAACTGCTAAGATGGCAGAAAAAAAATACAGATGGCGCTCATGCCACTAGCCGCTAGGTAAATATCCATCTCATCCTACCTATTGATATTTTTATATTTCCAAACATGTTTCACAAACATATTTTTTTACAAGTTTCTGGAATTAGTTCACAACAGAATTTGAAAATTAATAATCAAATTTATCCATCTATTCATAATTATCATCCATCATTCATGTTGGCTGTGTCGTATTTATAAAATAGATAATGAAGAAGATTGAGGGTAAACTTATAATTTTGTTAAGTAAAATATGACGTCCACCATCATAATTACTCGTCTGCTTGTGCTGTTCGAATAACGACTTAAAAGAAATTATCATGCCTCGATTGAGTAACTCTTTAAAGGTCAATTATCGTCCTTTGGGAACAAAATCAAAGTTTAAAGAGTATTGCTCGAGAATTAAATATCGATGTAAGTGTAATCTATAATAAAATCCGTTTAGATTTTCATATATTTTTTTTGCATTAGAAATCTAACTTTTTAATTTACTTGCTCATAGAGAAACACAGTTCGTTTATGGGTGCGACGGTATCAAGAAACTGGTGAAGTGAAGTGTAACCCCCAAGGGCCACGTCTGATTTCTTACACAAATCAATCCAACCGTCAATACTGTGGAGAAGACCAGGCGAACGCTACAACTCACAAAATGTTTTACCTTTGAGGACTAGTGACAGGTTTATCGCTGGGTAAGCAATAGTTATCATTTACCTACTCACTTGATTAAGTATAAATAACTTGATTAAGTATTTGCTAAATTCATAATAAGACTCATTAGCGCTGTGACTATTATAACATGTTATTGTTAGTTATAATTATTATTATGAATCTTTACAGGTTAATAAATGTATAGAAAAGCATATAAGAGTTTTAGCGGAGTCCATTTTACAATGACTGACTTAAATACCTATATAATTTTCTAATTATATAGGTATTTTACGTTGTAGTTCTCTACTGCATGACTTTTAATAATACTTTTGTGTGTTTTCAGGATATTGGGGATGGATCTCTTCGACGGGTCCTGGTCTCCTGCAGACCTTGTTGAAGTCGGCGCTCGAATTAATGGCGAACGTTATTTGAGACGTGATGATTCCTACAGTGCGCAATGTTTACCCTGATGGACCTATTTATTTTATTCAAGATAACAGTTCGGTGCATCGGTCAAGACAGGTTATGGAGTAGTTTTCAACACAAAGAGACATAACTTTGATTGATTGGCCATCTAAAAGCCCTGACTTAAACCCGATAGAAAATTTGTGGGGTCAAATGGTGCTTAATTGGGACTCAAGTAAAGTCAGAACTAGAAAAAAAATAGACGAAGAGGTCATGAGAACTTGGGAATTAATTTGACTAAGTGACATTTGTTTTAATATGGTTAATGGAATGAAATCAAGATTAGAAGAAGTTATAGAAAGTGAAGGTTACCCACACCCACTCCGTTATTAGCATAGGTTTGACCGCACAAGTTAAAATTAAGTTTTTAGTGTTAATAGTTTTTTGTAAACAGTTTTGAAAAATCTCGAGAGATGTAAATTGTTGTTCTGTTTGTTTCAAACGTAACATGTTGGTTCTCTTGTGAAATTATCAAAACTAAATTAAGTAACAATTGTATCGTTTATAACCTAGATAAACATATGGGATAATATATAATATTTTTTAGGTAATCTAAGGTCTGATTTTTTAAATAGTCAGATAACTTTCAGGTATCTGAAGAAGAAATCTGACAGATTGACATATTTTCTATGCAAAAGTTGTCAAGCCGCAATATATAAACCTCAGGTAAAAATTATCTGGCTATTAAAAAATCAGCCATAAGTTATTAATACCCTAAGAATAATAAATAATACTACCTCCGTATTTTAATGAATCTCCTTCATTCCGAAAGACCGCCTTATAGCACCTACTTCTCTCAACCCGCAACACCCCGCTATCGCCCAACATCAACATATTTAGGCAGCCCTGGTGGAAACCAGAGCTGAATATGCTGATGTTGGTTAGCGTATGACAATTTTGTATTGTTAACGTAAACAGGTTGTTAAATGGGAATCTTGCACGCTTACTTGTGGAATCGATGTCATTATCTATAAAACAATAACTTCATTGATGTCACAGAGATGGCGCGCACGTAAACATCGTAGTATATCATCCTTTAAAAGAAATGGTTTTTTATATATTTCAAGGGGGTGAGGTGTCTCTGGTGACAATTTTGTATTGATAATGCAAACAAGTATTGTTGAATGGGTATCTTGCACGCTTACTTGTGGAATCGTTTTCTCTAACTACAGAACACTAACTTCATTGATGTCACAGAGATGGCGCTCACGTAAACATTGTAGTATATCATCCTGTAATAGATGTCGCCGTTGTAGGGGATGAGTTTTCTCAGGAGCTGCATGTACTAGTTATAAGCTGGCTTACTTACACAATATGAGCACAGCTTACACAAAATAATGTAAAGTCGATACATAAACGTCTTTTTTTTTCGGTATAAAGAATTTTATTTCTCTTAGAAACTATAACAGTTCACTTAGAATGAGATACAAAAGTGCTTACATCTAATTAATTATTATATTTGCCTCTGGTAACCTTACAGGGTATCTACCTACATGTTTCTTGAGATTTTTATAAATATATTTATACTATCACACTTCTTTATCTCCTCCGGTAAGTTATTGAACAGCTGTGCTCATCAAACAATATTGGTGTTTTTTTGGTGGGAATTCACCACCAAAAAAACACCACTGGGAATGGACCCATCAATCAATTGTTGCTGCACATCTCTTTAAGGCGCGCGTGGAATACAACGTGCCGTCGAATTCCCTTCCGAGTGGGTTCCCGCATTGTCGTTGCGGGGGGGCTCAGTAACCGTGGATTCCGGCCACGGTGAAGCCAAGAGGAACCCAAAGGTGGGGCCGCTCGTCAGGGCTTTTGCCTCAAAGCCGACGACGTAGCGGCCAAAAAGTAGGTTGCGGTGAGGTGCACCGCAACTGAGGTGGGCCGCGATGTCGAATGGGAGGCATCGCGGCTGAGGGTTACGGGCTGCGGTAGAGGAGGAGTGCCGGTGCTTCTGAGCAGCGCTCTTCCCTTCCGTGGCCTGGACGGGGCCGCCACTGTTTGATGGCGGACGCGGTGGGGCCGCAGGGGAAGAGGAGTGTCGGTATAGCGTCAGCCGCTCTCCCTATCCCCTGCGGCCGAAAAGTGGTAGACGGGACGGCGCGTTGTGTTCCACACGCGCGCCGTCAAAGATGTCAGCAACCACCGGTGGGGTCCGCAAGGGCCGATGCCTGCCAGGGGTGCGGGTTTGTTCGAAAGAGATACCACGGCCCCTGGCATACGGGCTACTGAGGGAACACGGGTGGGTTTTAGTCAGTAAAAGTCTGACACGCCCTCCTGCTCTACTCAGCAGGAGAAGTCATTTGATGATTTCCCACCCAAAAAAAAAAAGAAAAAAAAAATGGCGAGCTACAAATTGCTCGAAGTCCACAATCTCGTGCCTACGGTGGTCGGGAGTCCGCTATGGACCCTCGACGCCCAGGGCGTCTCCTGCGGCAGCTAGAGGCGCGAGGGCGCAATCCTTGCCTCTTCCTCACGCTCTCCACCTCTTCCTTTGCGAGCATTATTGCTTCGCAGAAGGAAGTGATGGCGTCCCATGCACCTTCGTTCCGTACCATGGGATCGCATCTGTGGGACATCGGGTACGACAGGATGCTGCGCGCCGACCACCCTAGCGGCGCACTGTGGATCGAAAATCGCCTCTAGAAGACTTAGGGATTTCAATTTGCAAGTGCCGGATTTCTTGCCGGTTATCGCTTCTATTCGTTATTACTTTATTCAAAAATGACACCCCGAGTTAATTCTGCACAAAAACGAAAGAATTATAATTTTTTGACGAAAAATTTGTATGAAGCTAGTATGAAAAAGTTAAGTTCTTAAGCGTTTCTTTAATTTTTACGGCTGATTCAGGATTATTCATCATGTATTCGATCACAGATGCGATATCCTCATGCCCTTCTTCTTTTAAACGCGCTGCAGCTGCCTATGCCAATTCACTGGAGTTTTCGCCTGTATGATCATCAGATCTTCTCTTTTTCTGTTTACTTCCCAAATCTTCGAATGGTTTTCGGCACCTTTTTGTCATTGTTCCAACGGAAGATGATGACGACGGTTCTTGAGAGTCTGATCGTGCTCTTGGTATCTCATCAACAGTTGGTTCTTGATTAACTAAAGTTTGCACACAACTTGGCCAATCAATATTTGCCTGCAGCCAATTTCCGTACAGTCTTCTGAAGTGATCAAGGAATCGGTTGGATTTCTGCCACCTCTGTAAAGCAGCTCGCGTGAATTTCAGACAAAATTCTTTGAGAGTTACTCGATCTTCGGCAGAAAGGCAATCGCCTATGCGGGATACAACTGCACCAAACAATACTTCATGATTAAATGAAGTACTCTCACTTTTTAGAAGAACAAACAAGTCTAAATTGGTGATTAAACTTTCCATTTTAAGATGTTATAGTCGCAGAGCAAAAATTTGGTGTTAGCAGTTACACATTTGTGAACAATCTAAATTATAAAGCAAAATGTTAGCGGTTTTATTGCAAAACATCGATAATTAGTTAACTACCCTCATTAGAGTTTTAAAAGATGTGCTAATGAAAATGTATAATCGTCAAAAACATTTCTGAGAACTTAACACTACTAATCAACAAATTAGCTTACTTATCAGAAATCATTAACGATAATTTAATCACCTATTCAGACATAATAGAAGACCAAATCATTGTAATTACTTAATCACTTATTTTCAGACTCACTAGAAGACTAAACCATTTGTTATTTGGTACTTTGGTTGTATGTAAAGTTTTAGAACTCATTTTGTATTGATAAATATCTAGCTCAAACATAGTTGTTTAAGTGTGGATGTACTATAAACCTCTGACTACTCCTTCGGGAATATAGGGGTGATGCTATTTTATGTTACGTGTTGTTAAAAGTCTGTGTTCCTCAACTTAAACACTAAAAGGAACCGTTGCATATGTAAAAATAAATAAAAATATTTTGACGATTTAAAAAAAAAAATCAGCAGCGATAACCGTTATAAGACATATGTCAAAAAATCATAAATAATTAGTACTATATCCATCTGTGAGGATATTACGGTTTTCCTGGCTGTTTACGAGATAATTAACTTTTTCATACTAGGTAGCTTCATACAAATTTTTCGTAAAAAAATTATAATTCCTTCGTTTTTGTGCAGAATTAACTTGGGTGTCATTTTTCAATAAAGTAATAACTAATAGAAGCGATAACCGGCAAAAAATCCGGCACTTGCAAACTGAAATCCCTAAGTCTTCTAGAGGCGATTTTCGATCCACAGTGCGGCGTCAGCGCGGTTTGTTACGCTGACGACACGCTGGTCCTAGCACAGGAGAGCTCGCACCAGGCGGAGGCCGAACTTGCGACACGTGGGGTTGCGACAATCATCGAAAGGATTTGGCAATTTAGACTCGAGGTGGCCCCACACAAGTCTGAGGCCATATATTTTCATGGTCCTCGGAATGCGCCACAGTCGGGTTCCCAAATAACGGTAGGAGGGGTTCACATCGGCGTTGAGTCAACGATGAAGTACCTGTGACTTGTCCTGGACAGTCGGTGGAACTTCGTAGAGCATTTCCGACGTTCGGCTCCCAGACTGAAGTGGCTGCCATATAGCGGCTCCTGCTCAATCTAGGAGGTCCGGATTCACATTGCCATTAGATGTTACGAACTGGCCACGGGACATTCGCCATAGCGAATATTCTAATTTTAGTATGAAAAGTTTACTAGAAATAAGTACCTAATAGTTTGGGGACGTAGGTGAAGGGTTGCCCGACGTGATAGGGTGCGTACACAATTGCACAATACGTGACGCCACAATAGTATTCATTGATAGGTTTCATTTTAGGTTTAAAAAAAATGTGTAATTTCTGTGCCACAGGCTTCTACTCCGTTCACTTATTAGGTATACCCAATTTTTTTCCTGACGCTAAAAAAAGCCAGTTTGAGTGGCAAAGTGAATGGCGCGTGGAGTCAAAAATCATCACAAAAACAAGAGATCTAATAAAAACTAATAACGATATGAATAATTGATGACGAGTGTACAGTCGCCAGCAGGTCAAGCTATCCCAAACTGTCAAATTTTCCCAATTGAACATAAACCTTATTCCTTTGAATTAAAGTTGAAAAACTATCAAAGAAATTTGACAGATTGGGGTAGCTTGATGTGCTGGCCTCTGTACATACGCCAGCAGGTCAAGCTATCCCAAACTGTCAAATTTTCCCAATTGAACATGAACCATAATCCTTTGTGATAACGTTGAAAAACTATCAAAGAAATTTGACAGATTGGGGTAGCTTGATGTGCTGGCCTCTATACTATTGTAGTCTTTGATTAGTTATTTATTTGCTTGTGCCGAACTGGCTCATAGCACGCTCGTAATGAAACGAGAAGTTACATGGCCAAAAGTAGAGCAAATTACCATGAGCCTGTTAAAAATAAAAAGATAATTGATTCACAGAACAAATTATAATACAATATAAACAATTTCAAATAAACCACTAAAAAATATTTTGTAAGTTCCTACCACTGACATAGAAATCATAAATCATCATACGATTTATACGTCAGTGGTTCCTACACGAAAGTTTATTCCATAGACAATTTTCAACTATTCAAAAAACATTAAATCAGTTGTCAATGAATTTGACAGTTACAAATAGGGATGGGCAACAGATAAAAATATAATTACCGTTTGATAGAAATTGATAAATCGATATAGCTTCAGTTTCCACTTAACATTATTCAAACATATTCCCAATACATAGAAAGCTGACTTGTTGTTGTCTTTTTGTGGAAGAATTTTCACACTCAAGACAGTAATTTGTTTTTTGTAAAAAAATGAAATATACAAAACAAAGCGATTGAGCTATTTGCTCCACCACCACCCTGTTGTTACACACATCCACAATTTCGTACATTCGTAAACAGTAAGATAGTTAAAAATACACAAATTGAAATTGAAACTCAAAAGTCAGCATCAGTCAAGAAATGCTGACGCCCATCTAGTTTTAAAAATATTGAGAACCAAAATATTAAACGTGTGAAGATTTACTTTTATAAGCATTTCATTTCACTCTCACTAAGATAAACATCGAAGTATCGCAATAAAAAAAATAACGAACGATTCATGACGTTTATTGCATGGTGTGATATGAAATCGATTTTTCAAAATATCGACAATTTCCGAGCCTAGTTACAAACCGAAAAGCCGAAAAGAAGGCACCATCCATTGCGAGGGGATCATTTAATTTGTATAAAGCGAATGATGGCCGAATCAGATGGTGAGATAGAGTTTCTGGATGAAGATGCTGATATCGTCCAACAATGTGTCCAAACAGTCCAAGTCCCAGTGCAAGTCCCACATTTAGTACCCCGAGTTGCAGCGAAGTCAACACCCCCACTGTTAGTAGAACGCTTACCGCCTGAAAAAAAACGTAAAAAAAGAAAAGATGAAGAAGATTCTGACTACGATCCAACTGATGACATTGTGCCCCCAAGTCCACCAAGTTCAAAAGGCAAAAAGAAAAAACATCCAGTTGCTAAAAAACAGAAAACGTACCATAAAGAAGTTGTCGCAAGTTTAAGACCTGGTCCAAGTTCAAGGACTGGTCCGAGTTCGAGTGCGGGTCCAAGTTTAAGACCTGGTACAAGTTCAAGACCTGGTTCAAATTCGAAACCTGGTCCAACTTCAAGAGCTGGTCCAAGTTCAAGTGCAGGCCCAAGTTTAAAGGTTAGTCCAGGTCAAAAAGGTGTTGTTCAGACGAGAAAACCGAAGTTGATTCACCCCAAGGAGGTAGTTTTGGACCGAAAGAAGTTAAATATAAGGATTCCAGATTATGACGATCCATTGTGTTTGCCAGTAAAAGCTATACGGACTGAAGAGTCTGATATAAAGAGGATAAATAACTGGAACAATGTGTGTTTGGAACATTTTAAGAATTGTGATACCATGCTGAAACCGGAGAGCGGCGAAACTTATAGTTCTTCAAGAACTTTGGAGTTCAAGAATGTTGCTAATAAGCAAACAGGTTGGTATAGCACAATTTATACTCTTTTTTGTACCTTATCATCTGTCTATAATTAATATGAGACTCAAAAACGTTGTAAGTATCCCTTTTTAAAATTACATGGACGGAGGAGTATTAAGTTTGGCACTGTTAAAGTTTATATTGAGAATGAGTGCATAAAGTGAATATTTTATGTTTCATGATCAGTGATAGGAATGGGTAGTGCCTATTTGCCTAAACTTCGAAGAACAGAGACGAGACTTCCTTAGGGCTACATTTTTCCTGGGACATCTGTCCCGAAATTCGGGACAACACTTTTAAATACATAAAAAAAATATGTTATTTGGAATAAGTAATTCGTCTTTATTTACCTAAAGTTTGCGACTAGACATAACATGTTAATAAATAATAACTCAAGTACGCTTACCTGTACTGTCCTCCAGATAACGAACTTTAGTGAGTCCAAAAAGTAATATTTTTAAACAAATTAGTTTATTGCGATGCTATTACTAAATGATCGCTCTTTCAAATGCACAACAAACTAACATAATATTAACAGCTGTCAAAACTTCTTTTTCCTATCCTCATTTATTAACTGTTCCCAAATTGGTACAGTGGTCAAGAATGGATTAAAAGTGTTGTCCCGAATTTCGGGACATATGTCCCGGAAAAAATGTAGTCCTAAGGAAGTCTCCGTTTCTTGTCTCTGTTCTTCGAAGTTTAGGCAAATAGGCACTACCTATTCCTATCATTGTTCATGATTATATGGGTAGATTTGTGAATAATTTTTATGTTTTATGTTTTTATGTTTATTTTTATATTTTTATGTTGTTATGTTTATGTATTTATTGAGAGATTTTAATGGTTTATTGTAAATACTGTTTGTTTGAGTGTGTACAGTGTGTAAGAGTGTGACAGTGTATGTGACAGTGTGTGAGTGCGTGACTGTGTGTGTGTGTTATTTTGGAGTTAAACTGATCCTTTGGGGTTTGTGTGTGACTGCGGTATGAATCATAATTCTCGTGCCCTTATCCCTATGTATTTGGGGTTGGTCTAGCATGTCTGCCATGGCTTAATTTTGGAATTGTTATTTTCTTTATAATATTAGCATAGATAAATGCTTTGAGTTTGAGTTATTTTTTTCTTCCACACTTCTCTATTAGTCCTCTTCTTCATAGTCCGCCCTTTTGAATAATTTCTAACTACTACATCAACCATTTCTACATTTAGAAGTCCATCGATAGTTTCATTGGTTATCTCCTAGGATTAGAACTTCGAATTTATTTATTAAAGGTAACTTCACAGCTGACAATAAGTATAACATTATTAATTTATCTAAACATTACGCCAATAAAATCAATAAAGGAAGTGAAATTCATAGTTTTTTTTTTTTTTTTGTCATGTTATGGGTTGGTTGAAGCAGGACATTGAGTCCTAGGGGGTCTCGCAACAATATGTAGTTAATGTGTCTAATGGTAAAGCCTCGTTACACAGGCACTGACCTGCATACTGCAAAAAATGTAAGAAAATTTGTAATTTGCAGGCTACCCTCAAGCTTCCACCTTAAAGAAACAAAGATAAACCCATATGCACAGCAGTGGCTGTACTGTAATAGGTTTTTTTACAATTATTGGTACGCATGGCTACACAGCAAGCTATACATTTCCAGTATAAGTTGATCTCGCATTGTATAGAATTTCCGTACAGTGCGAGATCAGCGTAAACTGGAAATGTATGGCTTGGATGTATAGCCGTGTGTACATGCTTTATTTTGTCATCTTTTCAACCTCTATCTTACCATTAAAATTGAATCTTACAGGTAAGATAGAAACAACCATCTGGAGCAAAACCATTGTAGAAAACGAGGAAGGAGACAAAAAGTCCGAGATCTTCCAGTGCGTACTTCCTCGTTACAAAGAGAAGAAAGTATTGACAAACTTCAGTCTTACTGCACGGAAACCTAAGCCGTACCATGTGATTGATGAGGTGATATTGAGTAAGGAAGAGGGAAAGGATGGGGAGGTGCTTGTGGCGTATAAGCCTATGGAAGCATCTTCTGCAGTGTACAAGCTTGTTACACCTCAGGATGGGTAAGTTGTTTATTTGTCAATAATGCATGCTGCATATAAAAGGGATTACACATATATAAGGGACATACATCTAAAATGTTGCTTAAGTCTGGTTGTCAGTGTTTCGTAAACGCATTTTAGCACATAAAACGATCTGTTTAAACCTACTTTATAGTTATAAAAACGGGAAAAAATTGCTGCCTCTTTACAGCAGTAGATTTTAAATAAGAAAATGACATTTGAAGGATGTGTGTCAGTCAACAACTGTCACTGTCGTTGACACATACAATAATTTTTGATGTTTGTGATTCAATCACGCGAAAACGGCTAGACGGATTTAGATGGAATTTGGATTAACACATAGGATACTTTTTTATCCCGGTAGTGCATTACCGTGGGATAATTCGCTTATTTGAAAAAAAATGCTTTGATTTTGACTTTCACACCAATCAATAGACCTCATCCGTCTCATTTCATCAGGTGTCATCGAGGTCCCATTCACCAATAAATAAATATGAATACTTCTTTTATAGAAAGTCGTCAGACCCCACCGAAGCAGAAGATTGTGAAGAAGACAAGATGTATATGAAGGAGGTAGTTAACTGCAAGATGTGCGCGCCTTGCTTCCAGACCTCTTGGAGAGGCGTCAAGAAGAATACTAAGAGTAAGTATAAGGGGGAAGAGATGGGCCAAGGTAGCCGCGAAATTCAACGTGTCACGTATCTACATTCCCTATTTTATGGTTCCATACCCATGGGGTGCTAAAGAGACGCTGTACCTAAGGCTCCGCTGTCAGTCCATCCCTTCACAGGGTTGTATCTTTTGGATACGGATTTGTATCACGCACTAGATTTTCAACTCTCATTACGGAACCGAGCATTTATTTTCTTGGGTTATCATCAAATAACTTCTCCCGCTCTGGGTGGAGCAGGAGGGCATGTCAGATTTTTACTCACTAAAACCCACCCGTGTTCTCTCAGTTGCCTGTGTGCAGGGGTCACGGTATCTCTTTCGAAAAACCCGCGCCCCTGGCAGGCATCGGCCCTTGCGGCCCTACCAGGTGATCCTGACATGTCTTAAAGGCGCGCGTGGAACTGCGCATTCTCATCGTCATCTCAGCCCGGAATCACCCACAGCTGCGTATAGGCCTCCCCCTTTTTTTGCTATACTTCTCGGTTCCGTGCGTCTCTCATCCATGTGTTTCCCGCGACTTTAACGATATCATCAACCCAACGCGCTTTTGGACGGCCCTAGTTTCTTTGGTTAACCTTGGCCACCATTCGGTCACTGCTTTATTCCATCGATCATCACCTCGTCTAACTAGATGTCCTGCCCAACTCCACTTGAGGCGCATCGCCCTGTCCCCGACGTCGAAGACTTTCGACCGACGAGTACATTCTCAGCGCTTCAAAAAAGAACACCCTTGGATTTCCAACTTTCTACGTAAAGAAGTGAGTTGAAAATCGAGTGGGAAAATATCGCCCTTGCGAACCTGGGCTGACTGACACAATAACAACCTTGTCGTTTTGTGACTTGACATTCAACCTAAGAGAAATGAAACATTTGCAAGTTTGACTCTACATCCACATTACGTCAGGTATTAAAGACTAATTTTGTTTTTGACGTGTGCTAAGCTGCATAGCGATGTACAACATAATCAGCGTATAACGTTCCCACTGCTGAGACACAGGCCTCCTCTCTGGCAGAGGGAGCCTATATACCAGTCAGAAACAAGTATGGTGGTAGTTCATTGCAAAACCCGCTTAAACATCACTTTCACCGAAATTTTGAATATCTAATGTGGACGCGTTTGATATGGCAGAAATGCGTCTCGTAAAACATAATAATGGGAAGAATAAGTGCCGCTCGGCTTCTTTAAGGGTATTTCTACATCCGTTGTACCAGAAATACGTATGGCGATACGTGGTGGTGCGTTCCTGGGCGAGTCCCTTTACAAAAATCTCCACAACAACTATAGATACATACATGTTCATATTTACTCGCACTGATCAGCATTTTCTTTATCTCGATCTCTTTCAGACGCAATGATCATTATTCGTATCTGAATGAGATACATATTCGTTTGAAACGTTTCTTCACATTCGCTTATAAGAAATACGACACTATTTCATAAGTATAAGGTTCATATTAGTGTGAAACTTTTACTTTAGTTAGCATGTAATGCCAAAGAGCGTTTAAATAATCTTGGCTTTTTATCATTCGCTAGAGCGAGATGTCCGCTCTTATTTTTATTGATACTGCTTTTATGTGCGAAGTGACTTCTCGCTTTACGCATTTGACTTATAAAGTAATGAAAATAAATGTGGATGTTTGGCGAGGGAGAGGAAGGCCAAAGAAAAGACGGATGAATTTTGTAAGGAATGATATGAAAGGCAAGGAAGTGAGTGATAGAGTGACGATTGACAAGGGAGGATGGAAGAGGAAAACGCATTGTGACGATCCCAAGTAACATGAGACAAGGGCCAGAAGTTATCTTATATTTAAAATTGTTTCTTCATTTCTTTACATTGTTCTCACATAAAGAAGCAACAAGAATAATGTACTCAGGATTTTTTTATATCTTGATTTAAAAGAAGTGTCCTTGGAGTTTCTTGCCCGTTCTTCTCCATAGAGATCTACGTTTTGGAATGGGCAACTAACTTCAACTTTCCAACTAATTGACTTTTTGACAGTTCAAAAGTGTCTATAATTGGTTTGAGTTTGAGGTTGATGATAAATGATTTTATTTCTGTAAGTAGGTTTGTACAAACACTTTTCCTCGTCAATCATATTTTTTGAACTAAATGAGTTCGGCTTTTAACTGACTACTCTGAGAAGAAAGGCCGAAACAAACTCAGAGGTCACAGTCTCTTTTAAAGTCCAGACATAAACTTGGTCAGATCTAGACTTCTTGCTTTAGTGGAAGTAGGGTGATGGTTGGCAGATGAGAATTAAAGAAGATAACGTGTTGCGTCGATGGGAAAATGGGACGAGGGCCAGTAGGTCGTAATGGACTTGCCGCTTAGGTAGGAGACGTTTCTAAAGTGCGTATAACACTATCCAATTTCCCCCCGAGTGGGTTCCCGCATTGTCGTTGCGGGGGGGCTCAGTAACCGTGGATTCCGGCCACGGTGAAGCCAAGAGGAACCCAAAGGTGGGGCCGCTCGTCAGGGCTTTTGCCTTCAAGCCATTGACGTAGCGGCCAAAAAGTAGGTTGCGGTGAGGTGCACCGCAACTGAGGTGGGCCGCGATGTCGAATGGGAGGCATCGCGGCTGAGGGTTACGGGCTGCGGTAGAGGAGGAGTGCGGGCCGCCACCGTTTGATGACGGACGCGGTGGGGCCGCAGGGGAAGAGGAATGTCGGTATAGCGTCAGCCGCTCTCCCTATCCCCTGCGGCCGAAAAGTGGTAGACGGGACGGCGCGTTGTGTTCCACACGCGCGCCGTCAAAGATGTCAGCAACCACTGGTGGGGTCCGCAAGGGCCGATGCCTGCCAGGGGTGCGGGTTTGTTCGAAAGAGATACCACAGCCCCTGGCATACGGGCTACTGAAGGAACACGGGTGGGTTTTAGTCAGTAAAAGTCTGACACGCCCTCCTGCTCTACTCAGCAGGAGAAGTCATTTGATGATATCCCACCCAAAAAAAAAAAACACTATCCAATTTGTAGAAGCTCTAACGGAGGCTGGTGATCGCACTGAACTAAATCGAATTCTAAATTGCTCAGATGACTCTTATGCGCTTATGAAGTAGAATTACATTGGGATGTAACAACTTAAGTTTAAAAATAGTGCGGTCGGGACCTTCCAATCGCACTAAATCGGATCCAAATGTTCTAACAACCGTTCTAACATTACATCATGTCAAAAAGAGATACGAGGGAATTCTGATTCGTGCGTGCAAGTATGATTTCACTCTTAATCTATATTTTAACAGGTCTGAGTCCTGAGGCACCCATAGGTAGGTATAAAATTGAGTACCTAGTTTTTTTGTGTGTGTTCTTTTATGTGCTTTTTTGGTGGAACGAAAGGCAAACTTGTAGCGTATTTAAACCATCGTTCTATTTCTGTCAATCATTTGATGATGAACGAGACAGATATTGTTTTAAATACTTTTAGCGTCATGAAGAATGCGCTTAAGGTCTTACACGGACAATTTTTTGAGCAATTGTTGCTCGGCAACGCTAATGGATTGCTCCAGATTGCTCCACTTAATTAATAAATTTATTTATTAATAACCAACTTATACTAACAGTTCACACTACACATACAATTTATCGGTCAATACAAGTTATAACATATACAATCACAGAAAAATAGAACAACGTTAAATTACATATAAAACTAGACAAAAATAGAAGAGATAAACGATTGAATAAAATTAGTCAAAATAAGGTAAAAGTAGATAACATTAGGTACAATTAGATAACATTAGATAAAATTCAATAAAATTAGGCAGGACTAGGATAAAATTAGGATACAAAATCATTAATTAGTAACAAGTTGAAATTGAGATACAGCATTATAATTTTCAAGATAAAATCGGGATACAAATATAAACATTTACTCATAGAGATTGTACTGGGAGTGGCAATGGACTCCAGGTATCGAGTAGCCGTGTTCAGGAATCTCAGTTCAGTAGTCGCGAAAACATCTAAAGATTCGTCGTTTATCAAAATGTTGTTAATGTGGGTGAGGGCTTGGTATAATGGACTGGTCTTAAGGGTTATGGTACTGGTTTGCGGTATTGAGAAAAGGGGACGTTGGCGAGGGCGAAGCGTGTGTCTAATAGGTGGTGGGATGCTAAAGGGGATGTACTGTAGCAACGAGGAATTTATTGTAGTGGGCACCACGAATCAAGCGGATGAAATACTTTACCAGACCAAGATTTCTCCTAACTTCTAAACTTTGGTACCCCACCGTACCCAGCACAAATGTTGTTGGATACATGTACGGGTCATTGATCCAGATTGGATCAATTAAGTGGAGCAATCTGGAGCAAACACCAATAAATTGCGAATATTATGTTTCGGGAATATTGCTTCTGATTGCTCTCTTGAGTAAATTTTCTTTCTATCTCGTTTGTTCACGTATGTCTCGTTTTTGCGAGAGGAACCGGCCGGTGGCAGAGGCGGCGGGGTGGGGGAGGGGGCGTATTGCCTAGTTTTTGCAGTTGCCTCCATATTGCATGATATTGTGTGGCCGCATATCTCTGGAAACAGGTTGCTACATGTTGCCATTGCCCTAAATTGCTGGATGTAACCGTGACCTCATAGTTGATGAGAATTGACCAGGATGGAGCAATCTTAGTTGCTCGTGTAAGCGCTCACCTCAAATTTTCTTACTTAGCAGGTTGTTTGTTGAGCAAAGCATGACCGTAACAAATATGGCTTAGCAGAAATATAAATAAATATATTATATACTACCTTTTGCAGCGGCTTCGCCCACGTGGAGGTCGAAAATAATCCCACGGGAATATACTATCGGTATAAAAAATATCCTGTCTTATTCCTGTTTACAAACTATCTGTGTGCCAACTTTCATCTAAATCCGGTTTGTCGTTTTCGTGTGATTGAGTCACAAACATCTAAACATACAAACTTTCACATTTATAATATTAGTAGGATAGGATTTATAATTTTAGTAGGTTAGGTTTGTTCAACATACAGCCTGCCACTCTAATTTCGCTATCTAACCTGGCGCTCTCCTTTAAATGTATTAGTGGTTGGTGGTATAAGTGGGTTTTAGTCCTTAATAGTCCCACTGTAGGGCAAAGGAGTAAAGGCCTCTTACAAAAAATTGACTAACGGTTCTGTCCGACCGATTTTACCGCTTATGTCAAACGCTCAACACATACTCAAATCCGTTTAGTCCACTCTCAACCCCTCGACCCCTAAAACTGATTTGTTTCCTCTAAACCCTTAAACATAGTTCGGCTCCCAGGGGGTGAGATTGGATTTTCATATAAATGGCATGCATACCTCGTCCTCTTTCAGCCCCTAGTTCGGTAAGTACCTAAAATTTATATTTTGATACAGTAAGGTACAGACTAAAACTTGGCTGAAAAATAAAATCCACTCTCGACCCCCAGGGGTCGAGAAGAAACTAAGTCAAGGGTCCAGTGGACACAATAATTAATGGGGGCAGAGGGGTCGAGAGTGGACTTAACACTCAAATCATCCGCACCCAGTCTGTCCCACCCACGGTGGTTAGTCCATTGTCACTAGTGGGCGTTCCACACTACTACGCTTGCAGATACGCGGCTTTCACTCCAGGACTAGTCTGCTCCGCCAGCCATCGGTCCTTTGCCAAACATGGCCAGCTCACTGCCACTTCAGCTTACTTATTCTGCAAGCTATGTCGGTAACTCCGGTTCTTTTCCGGATAGCTTCATTTCTGATTTTATCGAAAGCCCTCTCCATAGAACGCTGAGCGACCCACGAAAACCCAAATATTGTAATGTTATTATTGTGCTGGCGTTGTATTGTATTGTTGATTGTTATTTATGTTTTTTTTATCTTAATTTTCAGAAAATGTTGCTTGCCCAATCTGCAGTCGTTCATTCGTCACTGTGTACAATCTTCTGGCTCACTTCAAGACTCACTCTTCAGAAGATATGAAGAAGTATAAGAAGGTTATCTCTTCTATTTTGGCCGAGGTCAGTTGAATTTCAATTATTTTCCTGATCGTTTTAAATGTTGATCAATAGGGTATTTTACAATTTGATAAAAACTATTTTAATTTGAAGCTTTGGACGATATATTTAACAGAAAAATAAAAATAAATTGATTGATAACCATTTTCTCCATTAAAAACGATTAAAATAAAATTTATTTTTCGTTGTTTTGAATTTACCGCCAAAACGCTCCTTACGATGACTTTATCACGTGAAATCGTGACGTCAGCTTTGTGTAAACAGCACCAGTACAAATACTTAGTTTGACGCAGTTTTAGAAGTATTTGTGCACAGAGGCACCGCACACCAGTGATTTCACTTTCTAAATCTTGTTAATTATAAACACGACACTCACTTGTTTACTTACTAACTATATATAAAAAGTCATCGTAAGGAGCGTATGGCGTTAATTCAAACCAACGAAAAATAAATTTGGTTTAAATCGTTTTTAATTGAGAAATTGGAAATAAATAAATTTTACTTTTATTTTTCTGTTACATATTTCGTCCCAATCTTCAAATTAGAATAGTTTTTTATAAATTGGAAAATACCCTATTAATGTTGAGAGAGGGGCTTGTGGCTAACAACGCTCATACAGTTTTTGCGTGATTGCGTAACAAACATCACACATCTAAACATACACCCCCTTATTACAAAACAAGGTTTTTCTTTAGGTATGGTTTAAACCATCGAGCCTGTTTTTTAAATAAGCACTCAGAGCTGAAATAGAATTACAGCTCCTTTTACAAAACTGACAATTTAGCACTGGACTAACTTGTCAGTTTTGTAAAAGGAGCTGTATTTCTATTACAGTTATGTTCTTATTTAAAAAACAGGCTCGACGGTTTAAACCATACCTAAAGAAAAACCTTGTTCTGTAATAAGGGGGACAAAGTTTCACATTAATCTACACTATTATAGAGGTCAAGTTTGTGAGTTTGTTTGTAGGAAGTAATTCTCTGGGACTACCAGACGGGTTTGTTTGGTAGCCCAATTCTTGCTATTGAACACCACGCTAAGACCCCTAAAAGCCGAGCAAAATGAAAGAAAGTCGGAAAGAACGTTAAGTGTAAACGAAGTAACAACGCGGGCGGGCGATGGGATACGACGCGACGGGTATGGATGGAGCCAAAAATTCACGCGAGCGAAGTCGCGGGCAGAAGCTTTAACATTATACTGGGCGATTTTTATTCACCGTTTAAATTTTTCAGGGTGATAGTACCCGTGAAATTGATCTTTCTCCAAGGAAAGGAACATGGGTACAAATATGAAAAAACAATTTGGACCTCCCATACAAAAGAATAGTCAGATCGATTTTTTATTTTGCAAAACATTCGTTTTCGTAAAATATTGTTAAACATTTAAAAAGAGTAACGGTGGAGTTTCTTGCCCATTCTTCTCCATACGAAACTACATTTTGGAAGGGGCGACTAGAATCAATTCTATTTTAATGCAAATTTTGACGTTCAAAAGTTCCTTTTAAGTGCCAATTTGAATTAAATGCTTTGACTTTAAAACTCAAACTGTTTTTGTTTGTTCTAATTACAGAAAGTAGATTACCATTACAAGTGCCGCATTTG
The DNA here is from genome assembly GCA_949987655.1 of Polymixis flavicincta. Classification (NCBI taxonomy): domain Eukaryota; kingdom Metazoa; phylum Arthropoda; class Insecta; order Lepidoptera; family Noctuidae; genus Polymixis; species Polymixis flavicincta. The sequence goes on along the minus strand of OX465195.1, from coordinate 1,531,878 downwards.
TCGAGAACAGTTCATCAGTATCAAGAACTTGAGGGAGCACGTGTCGTCACATCAGGGTGAGAAAGAAAATACATCAAAATTAATTAAGGTTTCACATTTCACTGAGGAAGGACATCGTCGTTGAGGCCACGTTCGCCGCAGGCAACGGCGAACGTGGTGTGACGATCTGATTAAGTTTGCAGGGCCAACGTGGCCAGAGAACCTAGGTTTGGAAGGAGGGGTTTTGCAAAAAGAGCCACACTTGGCAGGTGGGTTGGCGATCGCAGTATGGTGGTAAAATGCATAGAAAACGCTGCTGCCCATTCTCTAGTAAATCCCTTTATCGCTTTCTACGATACCCACGGGAAGAAATGGGATGGTGTTTATTCTTTAACGTCCAGCACCACCGGGATTATACTATGTGGTATCTTATTGAGAACAGTGAAGGCCCAGTGGTAACGGCCGCGACTTACGAGTTGTAGGTCGTGCGTTCGAACCCAGCCAGGCGCATTACTTTGTGTAAATTATTTCATCACCACTGCTCTCAAACGGTGAAGGAAAACATCGTGAGGAAACCGGCATGTCCTAGAGCCAAAAATTCGAAGACGTGACATCTAACAAAAAAAAAAAAAAAGTACCACATTCACATAAATGATGGTACTCATCAGACAGAAATGGGGATAAAAACTGCCACATGCACACTTCATGTGTCTATGTCTGATGACAAAGTGATCTTTTTTCTCGTAGAAGGTTGCCTTTGGGTTGCTGCCAATAACAAGTCTATCAATATCATAGTGGTCTTTATTTTTGAGGTTGCTGTTGGGTACCAGTACCGGTATCACACCGGTATTACCCCTGGGCGTATCCCCTCGAATGTATCCCAAATAAGCTGGAGTTATCTTTCAAGCCCTCGTCAGCTTTTTCCTTGCTTTATCACTTGACATACTGATAATGATATAATTTTTTTTCAGGTGACGAGGTGTTTACATGTGAAGTCGGCAACCACATGGCGCGGTAGACAATATTCTGAAGAATTGAATAGTTATGTCATAAGTCATTCATCTCCTTATTACATTGTGTTGTAAATATTACATAAATGATTAAAAATACATTAAGTAAAACATATTTAAAATTTATTACTTTTTAAAAAACGTAACAATATCACTAATAGTTGATAATATAGTAACAAAACATTGTATAATCACCAACATTGCATTTAAACATTTAGGTGCTACAGGTTGAAATTGAAAACATGCGAACAACTTTTACTATGGGACCAAACCTAAAATCACACATTTAGGTTCGCATAACTCGTCAAATGTAGGGAACATTTTGACGAGTTATGGGAAGTGGGGGATTGCATCTTTGGTCCCATAGTAAAAGTTGTTCATAATGATGAGTACAATCTCCCATTTCGGTTTGTCGCATGTTTTCAATTTCAACCTGTATACTCTAAATAGTATAAAGTGGCTGTTTTCGTCTGTTTGTTTAATTGATTATTTCTTAATAACCACGTAACAGATTTTGATACGTTTTCCACTATTATTCTTCTCGAAGGTTTATCATCATCATTTCAGCCGAAAGACATCCACTGCTGGACATAGGCCTCCACCAAGCTCCGCCACTTCGACCGGTTCTGTGCTTCCCGCGTCCAGCGGATTCCTACTGCCTTCACAAGGTCATCGGTCTACCTTGTGGGAGGCCTTCCAACGCTACGTCTTCCGGTACGCGGTCGCCACTCCAGAACCTTCCGGCCCCATCGGCCATCTGTTCTGCGAGCATTGTGTTCTGCCCACTGCCACTTAAGTTTGTAATTCTTCGGGCTATGTCGATTACCTTGGTTCTCCTGCGGATGTCTTCATTCCTGATTCGATTACTTAGGGAAACTCCAAGCATAGCCCTCTCCATTGCTCTTTTGGTGACTTTTAGCCTTATGATAAGGCCCATTGTGAGCGATCACGTTTCAGTGCCTTATGTCATCACTGAACCGGGGGTTTATATGTATAAGTAATACATGTATATTATAGTAGAGTTGTTAAAACATGTTTGTCTTTCATCTTAATCCGTGCACCCGTTTTTGCGTGATTGAGTAACAAACATACAAATCGCATTTATAATATTAGTAGTAAAATGGGTTATTTACGACGCCATTTTAATCCATACAGTATTAATACTTAACCAATTAAATACGTGGAACGTTGTGCATTTAGATTTATTAGATCAAGATTGTCCTTTACAGTATATTATTATAATGAACTAGTGGTCCGTCCCGGCTGCGCACGTGTGCGATCCCTTTTTTTCTAGTAATAAACATAGCCTATACTACTCAGGGATAAGGTAGCATTCTAAGGTGTGAAAGTATTTTAAAATCGGTCCAGTAGTTTTTGAGCTTAAAGTCATTACAAACATACATACAAATCTTTCCTCTTTATAATAAATAGTAAAGATATCTTAGAAGATGCGAGCGATTAATAATTTGAAACCTTTGCTGATAAAAAAATGCTTTCATCAAAATGGGCGATCAGCCGGCATGTCTCGTTGCCGTTCACGCCGCGGTTTGACATAGCCATACCACCTTCGTCACAAGCACTGCACACCCTTCCGAAGCCGGGGTGGGTCGCTAGTGAGAAATAAAATTATAATAAAAAGAGTCTTTATTACATTCATATTTTAAATTCATTACGCGTTTGAAATGTAACACACCAATCAAATCAAATCAAAATATTTTTATTTCATATAAACCTGCATGGGCACTTATGAAACGTCAGAAGCTAGGTGCACGGTTCCAAATTGTTGTTTCCTATGGAGAAGAGCCGGCAAGAAACTCCACGGTTACTCTTTTAAAAATAATTGGCTTTAACAATATTTTCAAATTACAGAGATTAAATGTATGGGAGGACAGCGCAGGCCTATCAAAAAGTACCAGGTACTTAGACGAATACAGAATAGAAAATCGTCTACAAATCTACAGTCAGTAAGGCCTACAACGTTCTCTCATTCACAATATGTAAAATAATCTACATAAATAAAATGAACCTAAATAAAATTGATGTATAATGTCAATTAATGACGAGAATATGTCAGCATTGTAAAAATAAAAAGAATTAAAAAGAACTTTGTATTTGAGAGCAGTTAATAGACTTTCACATAGTTATGCTGTTAATGAGGTACCAGGGAAGCCACATGTGCAGAAGGAATTAATGCCAAACTTCCCTGTCTTCAACGTAGTCTTTTATCTTATAATATGCTTTTTTGATAAGGACACGTTTGATGTGGGTTTTAAACTTTCCATCGCTAAGTTCTGTAACCGACTTTGGCAACTTGTTATAGAAGCGGATACTGTTTATTAATGAATCAATCAATCAATCAAAATCAATGAATAATTATATGTCAATTTAATAAGTTTTATTAGTTAATAATATAGGAACAAATAAGTATATAAACACCCATAGCAGTACCGGTCTTATATGTACACGTCGGTACATGAGGCATCAAAAAGTTCGTTGTTATTATTATTTTTAGACCAGTACCTTATTTTTAAATTTTGAAAATATCCATACAAATTAATAATTACTACATTGCACTTAAATTTAAAATTCATTATGAAGTAGAAACACTAAAATTGTGTCAATAAGTAACAAATAATAATTCACGAATTATTAAATTCATACAGTTCACATAGATGATTAACGATAGCCGCAGCTGTCGTTTATCATTTATGAACTCAAAGATACTGTAATAGGTTTTCTTCAATAAATATGTCTATAATTCGTTTATCTACTCTCAAATAGTAAAATTCGAATTAAAAACGTGTTTTTAATGACATACTTTCGAAATTTTTAAAAACGGGTAATCATTTTAAAACACTTTTTCTACAACAAAATAACGAAACGGCAAATCCAAGAAGTTAGAGCTCTGCTAAGACGCCATGGCGACGTCGCCGGCTACGTATCCAAGCAGTTAATATTAAAATGTATGGTACCTAACTCGCTTGGCGATGGTTTGGCAACGTCGGCAATTTGGAAGCGTGGCCACGAGCTACAGCTCACTACGTGGCTTCTGGATACTCTGGCGGCCTGGCGACGTTGCCACCATATTGTATACGTATATTACGTATAAACTGCACCTCCCTCACTCAGTCGCCGGTCAGCCACCATTTTAGACGCTCCCTCGGAATATAGTATAATTTATTTGTATTTGATGTAAAGATTATGTTCTTCGATCAGGGTGCTTACTCTCGAATATAATTCCGACAGATCGTCATTGGAATTATCAGTTAAACGTCAGAGATTGGCTAGACTCAGTCCCCCTTATTAAAAAACAAGGTTTTTCTTTAGGTATGGTTTAAACCACCGAGCCTGTTTTTGAAATAAGAACTTAGAACTGAAATAGAATTACAAGCTCCTTTTCCAAAACTGACAATTTAGCACCGGACTAACTTGTCAGTTTTGTAAAAGGAGCTGTATTTCGATTTCAGTTAGGTTCTTATTTCAAAAACAGGCTCGGTGGTTTAAACCATACCTAAAGAAAAACCTTGTTTTTTAATAAGGGGGACTGAGTCTAGCCAATCTCTGACGTGCTAATGGAACGCAAATGCGTGGCTCGCCATTTTACAGCATTACATAACCAATTTCTTACTCTTTAGAACTTTGATCTTTTATTTATGTATCAATGTATGAGAGTAGATAATGTACTGTACACACAACAACACACACACAACAACACACACACAACAACACACACAAACAACACCACAACACTCTTGAGATACTATTAAGAACCTCGCCATAATTTTGCAACGGTTTCTTATACTACTTTTTGTTGTTTTTGCAACACATTTTGGAATCCTGGAAGAATTCCCAGGACGCGATTGGCATTTTCTGTGACCTCTCAAAAGCGTTTGACTGCGTTGACCACAATACACTGATCTGTAAATTACACCACTACGGAATTCGTGGACAAGCTGCTGATCTTGTACTTTCCTATTTATCAAAAAGGCAGCAAAAAGTAAACGTTAATGGGGCGACGTCCTCGGGGTCTTTAGTTAAGATGGGCGTGCCTCAAGGTTCAATTCTTGGCCCTTTTTTATTTCTAGTTTATATAAATGACCTTCCTTACCTGATGGCTAACTTCTCGGACATAATTTTATTAGCTGATGACACTTCTCTTATTTTTAGAATAGATAGAAAAGATACGGATGTCTTACATGTCAATAATAGTCTAGCTGTTCTTTCGAAATGGTTTGCTGCTAATAATCTCTTACTCAATGCGAACAAAACTAAATGTCTTAAGTTCTCGTTACCGAATGTACCCCAAGTAGGTCTAAACTTAAAACTTGATGGCAAGAAACTGGATGCTATTTCGGAAACTGTATTTTTGGGAATTACTGTAGATTCAAAATTGCAATGGGGTGCTCACATTAGAGCTCTTTCAAGTAGATTAAGCTTAGCTGCTTACGTAGTAAGAAAAATAAGGCAGTTGACTGATGTAGCCACAGCTAGGTTAGTTTACTTTGCTTATTTTCACAGTATTATGTCTTATGGCGTTCTGCTGTGGGGATCGGCAGCTGACGTAGATTCAATTTTCATTTTACAAAAGAGGGCAATCCGCGCAATCTATAAAATGGGGCCTCTCGAGTCTCTTAGAAACAAATTCAGCGAAATTTATATACTAACTCTGCGTTCTCTTTATATCCTAGAAAATATCTTGTATGTTCACAAAAACTTAGGCCTTTTCAAAAAACGATGCGATTTCCATAATCTGAATACACGTAGTAAAGATGAAATTGTGTTTCCAAAATTTAGATTGACTAAAACTAGCAAGTCATTTCTAATAAACAGTATCCGCTTCTATAACAAGTTGCCAAATTCAGTTACAGAACTTAGCGATGGAAAGTTTAAAACGCACATCAAACGTGTCCTTATCAAAAAAGCATATTATAAGATAAAAGACTACGTTGAAGACAGGGAAGTTTGGCATTAATTCCTTCTGCACATGTATGTGGCTTCCCTGGTACCTACCTCATTAACAGCATAACTATGTGAAAGTCTATTAACTGCTCTCAAATACAATGTTCTTTTTTATTCTTTTTATTTTTACAATGCTGACATATTACATCAATTTTATTTAGGTTCATTTTATTTATGTAGATTATTTTACATATTGTGAATGAGAGAACGTTGTAAGCCTTACTGACTGTAGATTTGTAGACGATTTTCTATTCTGTATTCGTCTAAGTACCTGGTACTTATTAACAGGCCTGCGCTGTCCTCCTATACATTTTATCTCTGTAATTTGAAAAAAAAAAATTGTTAAAGCCAATTATTTTTAAAAGAGTGGAGTTTCTTGCCGGTTCTTCTCCATAGGAAACAACAATTTGGAACCGTGCACCTAGCTTCTGACGTTTCATAAGTGCCCATGCAGGTTTATATGAAATAAAAATATTTAGATTTAGATTTTGATTTTGAGTGATGTTAGATTGGTTTTATTCAAAACTAGCGCCATCTTGTTTTTATATGTATAACTTGATCCATTGTCCGTAACGTTGCATTGCAAACGTTGGCCAACCAACTCGCTAGATGGCGTTAATAGTTCTCAAAAGTCACCCTATTTTTAACCCCTGACGCAAAAACGACGGGGTGTTATAAGTTTGACGTGTCTGTGTGTGTGTGTGTGTGGGACGGTCAATGAAAACGCCAAACAGAGGCCTAGCATTTTCACTAGCCGTCCCCCGACTTGACAATGCCTTGATCAAAATATTAAATCAATTTTAACACGCAGACTTTGCGGCTTTTCATGGTCTACGGACACCCCTGGCTGCTAATCAATCAGATTAAACAGCGGCGTATCAGAAGTTAATTACTTTACTGAACCCCTGTCCTTAGTCTGTCAAATGTAATTTTGTGACCGTGAAAGTGCATGTTAGAGTAGGTAAGTAAGGGTTGAGCCTAGCCCGGGGTATGGACGTGTCCGTCTAATAGGAATTGCTTCGCCGCGTGTTAAATGGAACTGGCGAAACGTTTGTGTTCCTATGCTTTTGCTCTTCGCTGACTACAGCTGTCGCGACGCAAATAGGATTGACTCAGTCATTGGTGGTGGAGCGGGGCCTGCCTAACGGGTTCAATTAATTCATTGACCCAAAATACAATTGTCTTAATAAGTAGTAGCTCCTGCCCGCGGATTCACTAGCGTGGGTGTCGGATATTGTCCCACAGAACGTGCTACCAAGATAAAAAGTAGCCTATGTTACTCTTTATAACAACAGCTTTCTGGCACTGTACACTATACACATAGAGAGAGAGCTTTTATCATCATCATTTCAGCCGAAAGATGTCCACGGCTGGATGTAGGCATAAGGCATTTGCAAAAAGTAACCCGAAGACCCTTGTTATCTGTTATGCGAAATAAAATGTGTGCTTTTTTAGCTAAAACTTTGCAAAAACCTACCCTCAGGCGGATCTACGATTTTTTGGAATCGGGGAGAAACTTGATAGTGGCGACCCTCTCCAGCGTTTGAGATAAATGAATTAGGTGTGGGCCTGTGTGGCGCCTTTTACTTACAAGTCGACGGTGAGCCAACCAGGCTTCCGTATGCTAGGCGCTTTGTGGAGCAAGTTTTTTTCAGAAACTGCCACCCGGGGTGGGTGCCCCGGTTTGCCCCCTCTAGATCCGGGGCTGCTCAGCGGGGTTAAGTCCTTCCCAAACAACAATCCTGGATACGCCACTGGACTCTGTCAACCTGCCTAGCCTTTTCACAATTATTTTGGTGTCGGCAGAATTATCTATACCTACCTATTATTATACCTACATGGAGCTACTGATCTGACCACTACGCCACAGGCACTGGGTAACACAATATTCCTTGGTAAGACTGTTGACTAACGAATGCAAGCAAGTCGTCTTATTCATAATCATTTATTTCTGAGAATATGGTAGGTACACTATATGGTGTTAAGATTCTACATTAAACTAGGTACCTTAATTGCTAGCTGCTAAGCGTTGTGGTTATCTCTGGTTATTTCCTCTATTCAATTGGTGTTTTGAAATAATTAATAATGTTGTAGGTTAATTAATAATTAATAGTCATAGGGAGAACATATCTAAGTAGGTACAGTTGTACCTACCCACTTAATGTTCCGCAGAAGCACCTACTTTTGCACGCACCTAACTGGTACAAATTCTTATCGAAATCAAGGAGATGGAAAAAGACCAAGGTACTTAGGAGGATGAACCAATGGAGAAGAGCCAGGTTAACTCCACGGGTCCTCTTAAAAAAATTGGCTTGATTTTAATATTTCCATATAATATCGGTAGGTAGGTACTAGGTGTGGGAGGTCAGAAAGTAAGCAAATCAAATCAAAACATTTATTTGCTTAAATATGGCTACCCATATTCAAGCAAATACATGAGGTGATACATACAATAAAAGTTCTTATGATCATATCCGGTAGGATAAGTATTAATAGGTGTGCAAATATGTAAGCAAGCATAACATTATGTTGTTGTCGAATCGCAAATAATTGCGGGTTAACAACACTCTTCCAGCATAACAACAGATTGCCAGCCCATTTTCTATTGAATAGAAGAAAAAAAAAACACTATCTGAATGGAACCCCGAACCCTAGTCTTTGTACAACTTGCCGCTTCCCCAAGGAGGAACAGCCGGTGAATTTTTTCATCCCTACGAAATTACGAACAGACCCGTGACGTCATCACGTCATACTGTCAAAATTTCTAACACAAATCTAACCCTTGTTGCAAGGTCATTGACTCTTGTATACACCATCAGGGATGCAAGTTCGATGAACCCGCTTACGTCACACCTTCTAATATTTTTTTGGGGTGCGAATGTGAATTCGAGGGTCGAAAATTACGTTTGGATATGTTTAGATACTTACTCGTTTCTGTGGGGAGCAGGTATCTATTGGATCAGATATTTTGTGGGTAATATCGGTGAATAGATTGAAGGAACCCCTCCTTCAATCTATTCCTAAGAACTGAATACTTTCTAAGGGCCTGAAATTATCAAAATGCTTATTTATATTATTTAATACGTCTTGCCCGTGGCGTCGCCCTCGCGGATTTCGGAAATTATACCACGGGGACGTACCTACTACTGGGATAAAAATATCCTTTGTGTTAATCCAGTTTATTTAAACTATCTGTGAGCTGAGCCAAATTTTATCCAAATCCGTTCAGCGGTTTTTGCGTGATTGAGTAAGAAATATCCATATACCCATACATACAAACTTTCGCGTTTATAATATCTAATATCTTTAAACGAGAAATTCTTGTATATACAGGAAAAAATTTTATTCAGTGCGCAAATTGTAACCATGAATTCAGCATATAATTCTAGACCCCCTAGCGCAGAAATTTTTCGCTGGTTATACAAAAAAAAAAAACAGCTGTTTCATAGAAAAGTGCAATATCTACGCGGTCAAATTGTATGGAACAGCTGATTTTTTTTTTGTATAACAATGGCTCGAGAATGATATGCTGAATTCAAGGTTAAAATTTGCGCACTGCATAAAAACTTATCCTGTATATAAATTTAATATAATCTGAATCTCTGAAACGGCTCTAACGATTATCATGAAATGTAGTATGCAGGGGTTTTCGGGGGCGATAAATCGATCTAGATAGGTATCATTTTTAGAAAACGTCAAACAAAAAAAAAATACCGAGTAACGTTCGGTCATCCAGATATTTATTTATTAATTCCTCATCATCACTATCATTACAGGAACTTCCTAATTCAATAGTGTGGCCATATAATTAAAGTTTTATTGTTTACCTTATCACATTATGTAGATTGTAAGTAAGTATTTATACCTATATTAGTAGGATAAGTAGGACTAGCCCGATAGTCTGAAAACCAGTCTTGCCAAAGGGTATCGTGTTATAGATCCATGTAAAGTATGTACTGGTATTCAGCTGCATTCCGTTATACTGGAAGAACGACCTCAATATAGTTGGGAAAAGACTAGGGAGATTGAATTTTCCTAGTGTAGCATGAAAGAGAGATTAGGTAGAATGGTCAATAAGTTTTAGGTGGCTATGCCTTTTCAGGTATAACTACGTAAAACTATTGACCAGCTGTACCTAATCTCTGTCCATGCAATACCCTGCCAACATAGGTCCTAAGACATGCCCAACAATCCGTTGTATTGACCCCGTAAGGGTGGAGTTATAGCCCATTAGGCGGTCACGCCAATCACGTCATTAGTGGGGTTTTTAGGTCTTCAAAAAACAGGTGTCAATCCAATATGTCTCAGATTTTAAGCACGCTTTTTGAAAAATAAATTCTTTTGCAGTGGCTTAGTTAGGCCCACTTGCGCGTTCATGGGTTATCCTAAACTAGCTTTTGCCCGCGGCCCCGCCTGAATGGATGTCGGTTATCGCGTAAAAAAGTAGCCTATGTCCTAGGCTTTATCTGTTCCAAATTTCATGACGATCGGTTGTGCGGTTTAGTCGTGAAAGCGTAAAGACAGACAGTTACTTTCGCATTTATCATATTATAGTAGGGATAACTCGGGAGTTAACAGATAACTCTGAGGCATCAAGAGTTGAAGGTAAACCTACTATTAAAAAAAACCTTCGTTGTGGGAGAGTTATTCGCTAAACACTCTGGGTTAGTGTAAGTAATGTCCAAATAAATTGATGCTATATCGCTGTTAACTTATTTTGCATTTTGTGGTAGGTACTAACCTAAGTGATTTTTGTGATGACAGTAGATAATAATAAAGATGAATGGAAGACATGCTTTGCACTGACTACAAATAGGTAGGTTGGGACAGGGGTAGAACGGCGATGATGATTTATTTATTTAAACTTTTCGCACACAACAAAAAAGGTACAAAGGCGGACAAAGACGGATTCTATACCAGTCAACCAAGGGTGGTGAAGAGATTAGATGGCAGGTGGTTTGGTTGAGAGGAATATTGATACAAAATACTATTCAAACGATGATGCCGCTACTTTTTGTTCTCATACAATATTCAAACCAACATCATCATCAGCCTATAATGTTGCCACTACTGGGACACAGGCCACCTCTCGGTGAGAGGGATTGGGCCGTAATCTACCACGCGGGCCCAGTGTGGGTTGGTAGATGTCACATGTCTTCGAATTTTTGGTTCTAGGACATGCCGGTTTCCTCACGATGTTTTCCTTCACCGTTTTGAGAGCAGTGGTAATGAAATAATTTACACAAAGTAAAGCGCCTGGCTGGGTTCGAACTCACGACTTGGCCAACACTGCTCTCCAAACCAACATCAAACAATGTTAAACTGTTTTGGTCCCGGACGTCATTTCTATATCTTTCGACAGTCGTTAAAGGGTAGCCATAAGCTGGAAAGTCTGGCAACCAGTCTCACCAACGCGTATCGTATTACCCAGTAACTGGGTTTTAATTAGCAGTCGCTCTATGTGAAATACTTAACATTCAACTGCATTCGGTTAGACTGGAAGCCGACCCCAACGTAGTTGGGGAAAAGCACGCAGATGATGATCAAACAAACTGAGGGACAAGAGACAAAACATTGCTTTTCAAAAAGTTACAAAAATGTAAGCGTTAAGAAATTCCTTTGACAACACTGCATTTTATAGACCATGCCACACCATATCGATATCAACTCGATCGACAACATGTGCCACAAAGCGAATATCTTCGCCACCCTACTCGAACAATAGAATAGAGGAAATTCGCTACAGGGGGTGACAGAGGGACGAGTCACATTTTTGTGACACTGAGTTTCGAATCGGGGTTATTGAACCTTATATTTTTGATGTGTCATCTGATGAGGGGCTCATTGTTCGATCAATTTGTGAGGTTAGGGTGCTTGCGTAGAGGTGCAGGTTACTTGTCTTCAAAGTCCGAAGAGATCGTCTTATTTAAAACTGCAGGTCCCTCCACTAACATGACTATGCAAACGTTTGAAATGTGGCATTGGAGGGGCGAGAAATTTTAAATTATAGGATATTTAGGTAAGCTTACCAAAAATTATCTCCACACCAAGAAACGGGTACTTATCTAACTATTTGTTTAAAGTGTAATATCCATACCTAGTTATTTTGTAAGAGATATCTATATGTGTTCTGTGCTGATTACTACGTAATAGTTTGTAAAAGCATTATTTTTTCTGTAATGATCTAATAAAAGAATGAACGAACCCTTCAATGTTTAGATTAGGTATTCTGCAATGGCATCTCTTGTGACAATATTTAGCATGTCAAACGCAAAAGTTCATAAAACCAAGTTTAAAAAAAAGTACAGCTTAAAACAGGCTGTTCGTATAAATGTATTGAATGTAGGAAGAATATATTACAAAAATTTATATGCAACCCACTGCAATACATACATATGCATGGATCTCACCTACACAGCCGTATTTATGCTTTTCAGCAAACCTATGAAATCACACACATACAACTTAAACCTACCAACCAAAGTACCAACCAACAGCACAATGTCGGCCCCCTCTGATGTCGCTGCAAGTGCAACCAGTGTGAGCCATCCTTAAGAAAGGGAGGTGGGGGATAAGGGTGTGAGGTGGATACAGGTATAAGAATACAGTTTAATGATGTTTTGATGTCGAATAGTGTTCATGGAACCTTACTTGTTATAATTAATTGGCAGGCGAACGGTCGAGAACAGTCGACTTTGAGCTGTCTGTGTTTCAATTGGAGTCGTTGCTTTTATTTATCACTTTCCAGCAGGTCGTTTCATTTTAGTTGGTTTGCCTACCTAATCGTTGATGCAACAACATAATATTCAGTAGGATAGCCTAAAAATAGCTGTAGAGATATCTATGTGAAGGAAGAACTTTCTTTTGTAACTTTGACGTCCAAAAAGCGACGATTCTTAGCCTAAATTGAATAAATGACTTTGATTTTAATTTTATCAAACAATCTACCTTACCACAGTAAGTAAAAAATCTGTTATTAATATCCCACTGCTGGCCAAAGGTCTCCTCTCTTTCCCCCTCTCTCTGTCCAAAGCTGTTAAGGACCCGTCTTTATTTACAAGTCCAGCGTATCTCGTCGTCTGGGCCTGCCGCGATCATTCAATGAATCGTATTTCCTTCCTACAACTTGTTCGCTTTGTATCGCGTGCGGGTGGTGTCTCAGAGAAATCTTATTTCATTAAAGTGTATGTGAATGACATGTGTCACAGTTTCTATCCAATTTTGCAGGAAATACGACAAACCTCGTGGTACTTCTTACGTCAATGAAGACGGGAAGAATAGAATCTATATAGGAAATAAAAACCAATTTTGTTCAATAACGATTATATTTTAGTTTATGCTCATAGCTTCTTGGACTTCTATACTTTGAAGGGTGTTTAGCGGTTTTGTAAGTATAAGTACCACTCGCCCGCCCGGTGACCTGGAAGAAAGAGGAAATAATGATTAAGAAATTGTCAACGAACTATCTTAGTATATTGCAGTTGATGTTGTGTGATACGGTCCTCCAGCTTCTGATTCTAAGCATGTCGTCTGAGAAATGAATATCATGATTAAATAGCTCTATGATTAAAACAGAAGAGGTCTGTGTTCATCTATATAAATAAAACAGTAGTCCTGACTAACTCATCAACGTCCAGCCCAAACCCTTGGACCTAGAAAGCTGAAATTTTGCACAGAGGTTCCCTTTATAATGTAGACAAGGAATTAGGAAGGATTTTTTGAAATTCAACCCCTAAGGGAGTTAAATAGGGGATGAAAGTTCCGCGCGGGCGAAGCCGCTGGCAAAAGCTAGTTTATTATATGCCTGATTTAGCCATTAAATGGGTTTTTTTTTACAAATCATACGAAAATATAATAACATCTTGATTTCAGACACGATTTGTTCTAGAGGTGGGCTGTTTTTATTTTTTTTTATTTTTTATAAAGAGGTGGTCTGTGCATTATGAATTCAGTTACAGCTTATGGCCGACTCCTATAATCCACGGACCGTTACTGGTTTACATATCTTCAACTAATCATTAAGCAAATACCTCATAGCTTTGCATAGTACCTATCAGACCCTCCCATATGGAAGTAGTTTTCCCGGATACAATTAGCTTACGATTTAGGTATTTAAATGCCCAATTTGTTTAAAAATGCTATGCTGTTAAGAAACCGATTCGTTTTTGTTTATAAAAACCGAGCAATAATCGACCATAATGTGAGCATTACACCTACTTATTGTAAAAGACTGAAATTGTGTCAATATCAAATGATAAATTAAGTGAAATTCATGCAGCCACTGGAAAATCTATCAAAGCGAAACAGACGTCCAGCTCTCTGTGCAGCATTTGAGTAAATAAAGTACACATACCTATGCACATAATCACAATGTGCCCATATACTAACAACCACACTATAATCCTGCATGCAGGCTTTTTGAGCCACCGCTAATTGAAATCAGCGTCCGAGCGTCAGGTACAGGGGGCTTTGAACGTCATACAAATACACCCCCTTTACCCCCTAAAGGTGGGGTTGTCTGTCTGTGTCCGTGGCAACCCCCCTGGCGGGACTATTATTAATTTTGACGAGAATACTTTGATTGATCGAAGCATCAAATGCACAAGTTATGTTTAATATTTGCGAAGGGGAGTTTCAATTTTAATGTTTGTAAAGTAAATATGAATGGGCAGTTTATTAGCGGGCTTTTTCGACCTTTAATTTCGAAATGGAAGTGATTGTGATTGGTGAAGTTTAGAAGTAGCAGGGTAAAAGAAAAGTAATTAAATGGTGTCGAACCAATAAGTATGAGTTTTTTTGGTTAATGTCCGTATTAACTATAGGAACCTAAGGATGGATTGTTCTCAGCTCCTCAGATGCAACTAAAAAACACCACTAGGCAATAAACAACATGCTCTTCCGTTTGTGTTAGGTCAAATCTCACAAAGGTCAAACATACCTACTCCTGTTCTATAATTTTGATACATGAGATATCTCAAGACTAGGGCTTAATACTGTGTACTGTAAAGGTTGGCTGCTTACCGAATGCAACCTTTAAGTAAGCCTGTATGTTTCGGCGATACCTAAACAGTTGATAATCAGGCGCGGTACTGTAAAGATCTAAAACGTGAAATAAACGATACAGTTTATATTAATCCTCATACTGGCGTTTCATTTATCAAACCCTGTTACCTGAGGACCCTCAGGTCCTACAGTACCTATGTGTTGGTAAGCCTTTACACAAATAAATAAAATTATGTAATACCTACTCCATTCATAATCCTTACTAGTTAAATCATTACCACAGATTTGATGATTAAAAACGTTAAAAATATCATACTTTCATAAACGAAACATCAAACTTCCTTTAATTTTATTGCCTGCCTATTGTCGAGTCAAAACAATCGCACATTGTATCTCCTTTCACAGTCTACCTTCTACAGTCTATGGAGCTATGGAGGTGGTAGCTTATTAGAGGGAAACTTTATTAAATTCCACTCGCCAAAGGGATTTTTGTCAGCGGCACCCTTCGTCCAATGCAGGGGGGTCTGTTTGTACTTCCAGCTACAAAGTTTTACTGAGAATAAATTATTTAGTAGTTTTGGATGAGTGGCTTCGGTTTTATGGTTTCTTTCGTGAGGTGAAATGAATAAGGAATTGGGTAACCTTTGCTTGTGATGCTCTTGGGTGTCGTAAAAGGCAACTAAGGGAAGTGCTTACCCTAAGTCAAGACGGTTTTGATGGTACAGTGCAGTTGGCTTCTGGTTGCCAAAATAAATCTTTGTACCTTAGTATGTTAATGTTTGAATGATGATAACGAAAGACGGTGTGCTACTGTTTGCATCTGCCTAGGAAAACAAACTACGGTCACCAATATTCTTTCAAGCATGGTCGTGATCATTTTAATTTCCTATATGATAAGATCCTGTATTCTGCAAATAAAGAAATTAATGAATGCATGAATACGATGCATATAAGACTAATATGCAAATAGAAAGCACAACAAAAAACAATTTGTGTAGAGTGAAACAAAACATTGAATTGTTGACACATGTCCATAACTGTAAAAGAGGAAGTACAGTGATTTATTCAAGACGGTAAATTCCCGTATTTTTAAGAATATTTAATCAATCGCTAATCTGTCAAAAATCCCACGAATCGACCCACATTTTTTACAAGTTATTGACATTGATAGTCTCCGAGAAGAGATTGCAACAAGACTGAGCGTTTTTAAACACGGAAACTGGCTTTATTCTCAAAATAATCAATAAGAACCCAGCTATTCGTCGTCACATTATAATCAGCTGTCTCTTGTTATAAGTGATTTAAATGCACCTCGTGTGGTCACGCGTCACTTCCTGCATGCCACACTCTAGCTCTGGGGTGAAACGCGTGAAACGTGAAATGACCATACCATGACCATATGTCGCTATACTAAGTGACCGCGACTGACTGATTTATGTTAGGTTTCAAATGTATACGATGACTTTTGACGAATTGAGCTACACGATTACTGACAAATGCTTGCACTGTCTGGACTGCAGGCCTAGACAAAACACATTTCTGTTGACATTGACATTACTGCAGAAAGGACACGACACAACCTTTCCGCAGGTAATGTCATTCCCATACATTTTGGCGTAGCGTTTGGCGTGAACGCTAACAGAAATGTATTTTGTCTCTAGGCCCTGGTCTATGCAAATCTGTGTGGTTCTTCACTTCAGGCACTAAATTACTTAGTCTCACATGATCTTACCATGATTATGTCTGGACTTTTAAAGAAACCTTGACCCAAGGGTAGGAAACAAACTCAAGAGTTCATTTCACAATGTCTTCTAAGGGTAGTCAGATAAGAAATTTCGATTTCAACAATTTTTTTATTTTGACGTGTAAAATTGATTCCTATATCCCTACTAATATTGTAAACGTGAAAGTAACTCTTTCTGTCTGTTACGCTTTCACGCATAAACCTCTGAACTGTTCGTCATAATATTAGGCAGAGATATAGCCTGGGGTATGGGGAAGGACGATGCGGTAACAGTCGACCACGTGGCCGGAGCCGCGGGCAAAAGCTAGCTTTATATACAGAAAAAATTCCATTTTATTTCGGCTAGCGGTTTCCTAAAAGAGCGGCGGTGGCCATATTAAACACTAGTATTTGACATTAAGGTGTTAATACGATCTGATGTATTACGACATCCGTTATTGTGCACCTGTTCACCGATTTCTTGGAACAAGCTCATGTAATTCGCTTCCATATTCTTAATTACCATGTTAAATACAGATCTGCATCCGGTTAGACTTGAAGCCAACCCCAACATAGTCAAGATGAAACCTATTCTAGCATCCTAATGTATTCATTAATTAAGTACTGCTGTAATTAATAGTGTACATAAGAAAGAGTGACTATAGGTATAATATTTTACAGTTAGTTTTTTTAAACACGGATAGTAATTTGATAGGTGTTATGTCAAACTCCTACCTTCTTACTTATAAACACAGGATTAGGTTATTCCAAGTTTAAACCTATGAAAATGTATGGTTAGGTGTCTAGATATACCTGACTTTATTCCGTGTTTATTAGTAAGAGGGACTAACTAAAAGACTTCAAATGGCAGATAATTATTGGGGATTGCACAACGAACTTTCGGCAAATTATTGTTGTCGTTGTCTTTTCTTGGAAACACACATAAAATCACGTTATCATATCCTCAGCCAAATAAACAAAACATTTATCTACTCTACGAAAGCATCAATTAGTAGCCAAACCACCAGGTTTCAACATCACTACTCCATTTTCACCCATCAAAGAGTTTTAATAACTGCATGGTGGAGGCACCCTGCGCCGCGGGGCCCTGGGGCCCAGGGACCCGGGGGTCAGTGTGATCCGAAACCAGATTGAATCAATATTGCCGGCCTCCCCACGTACAGATAGCGACAGAAGGTGCTGGACATTTTGGAATTTTAATAACTTAATTTTGCACAGCTAAAGTAAGAGGTGTCTAATATTTCACTGAAATTGCAGAAGGAAACTTCCGTAAATTATGGTGAAAAACTGAAAACCGTGTACAAATCCATTGTTTAGTTGATAAGAACTAAGCGGGCACACAGATAGACACGGAAAATGACTTTATTTTATACAATATCAATCAATCTGCCTAAACTTTTACCAACTATCTTGGGGTCAGCTTCCAGTCTTACCGGATATAGCCAAATACAAATATCTTACATGGAGTGACTGCCTACCTGACCTCAACAACCCAGTAACTTGGCAATACCCCTTGGTAAAACCGGTTGTCAGACGTTCGGGCTTCTGACGACTCGTTACGACTGTCAAAGATTCACGAATGACAGCTGAGACCAACGGCTTAACGTGCTATCCGAGGCACGGTAGTCTCGGTACGTAAAGATGGTCACCCATCCACGGACCAACCCCGGCAAGCGTAGCTTAACCTGATGTATCGACCCGTGGGGCTGTTATAAATTAGCCGCGAGCCTCTCTCTCTTATTTTATACACTATAAAATGTAGATATAAGTCCGACATCGCTGATCCACATTGTGCAAACTTGGTAATCAATATTTATGCCTTCTCTATGTTACTCTTCTCACTTTATATTTTACAAATTTTCTTTCCTTCTTTTGTTGCTCCTTTGTACTGCAATGGAACGATATACGCTGGTATTATTTTATATGTGGATCTTCTTGCTAGATTTTTTTTCCTGTAGGTTTACGTTAACCTGGAGTTTTACAATTTATTATAGCAATACCTATTCTTCAGTCATTTACAACATTCATTTACAAGTTTTCTTCTCAAACTCTTGTTGTCAAGCTCGTCAATATTTTTTACAAAGCAAGCAATATTTTTTGCATAAACTGTTATCAAAAGACTTGTGTCCCCGACTGTGCGACTGGAGCCTTTGATTGGGCTGCCCAGTCAATTAGCACGGTAGCCACATGAAACGTACCTTTGAAACGAATTTGAGTACCTATGTTGTAGGGATTATTGACGGTAAAGCTTTTGAATACATAGGGTTGATAATAAGTACATATTTTTGTGTCTGTACAGGGTGATTTCATTTTTGTTTTTTTGAAATAGAGTGTTATGTCTCCATGTTTATTTTCATTTGTTTTTGTTTTTCTGCGCAGGTTTTAAATATTGAAGTTTCTTTCAGTGTTTTAATTATTTCTACCATCCTCGGCCAAGCCTTTCGTTAGTTTTTCCCAATTATGTTGAGGTTGGGTTCCAGTTGAACCGAGACACTGCTGAAATAACTTCTACAACCCAGTTACTGGGTATTCTTATATTTTTTTTAAATATTGGGTATAGATAATTTACTACCAACATTTAGTTCTCTTGACTAATTTAGTATGCATCATCATCATCTTCATCATTTCAGCCGAGAGACGTCCACTGCTGGACATAGGCCTCCGCCAAAAGGGGGATATTGTGCGTATTATAGACCGGGATAAAAGTATCCTATGTGTTAATCTAGGTTATAATCTATCTGCGTGCCAAATTTCATCCAAATCCATTCAGTAGTTTTTGCGTGAAAGAGTAACAAGCATCCATACATCCAAACTTTCGCGTTTATAATATTATTAGTAAGGATGTGAAAGTTTGTATATTTAGATGTCTGTGACTCAATCACGGAAAAACGGCTGAATGGATTTGGATGAAATTTGGCACCCAGATAGTTTTTGGCCTGGAACACATAGGATACTTTTTATCCCGATAGTACGAGTACGTTCCCGTAAGTAATTTTCGACCTTTAAGCGGGCGAAACCGCTGGCAAAATCTAGTGCTACATAATTAAGCTTGCTGTGGTTGATGAATGAATGTTGTTTCATTTCGCCGCTCCATTTTGAATTGATTAATTAGTATTTTTTGTTCGACAGAATGTGCTGGTTGTATCAATATACTCCAATGATTGAGTTGGTGTTCAATTTGGTTCTCGCCGTTATTCACAAATCTTTTGTTTGTTTATAGCTCGCGGTTCCACTCTCATTCTATGGGAAAATATTTGTAGCGTAATTCGGAAACTAAAATATCTTTTTCACAATTTATTTGAGAATCGATATTTCTTAACTGACTGACTGAAGAAGCCGAAACCAATATTACATGCACGGTTTTCAGTATCCTATGTTCCATTAACGTAGTTTATCTATATTGTAATGCTTATACCCAAGGAAGGAAATAAGGATTTCAGAATTCTAAACTTACAGATTCCTAAGGAGAAATGTCGCGAAGGCACCGAGCCACTGATACTGAAAACATGATAGCCGTAGAATTTCCTGGAAAGGAACCTATACTTCTGCTGGTTTGCCGGTCGATTCTGTAAAAATTTCACCTTGAAAAGTTAGGTGAAGTGAGCTTGTGGTGAATTGTCAAACTTGTGGTGAGTTGTCAATATCTACCATAAATGGAATTACTTCTAAGCTCACTTTACCTCAATTTTCTCGATGAGACTTTTACATTGAATCGACCGGCAGACCAGTAGGACTATAGGCTTTTTTTGCGATTTTGCGATGTAAGCATACACTAAGAACCCCCCCGAGTGGGTTCCCGCATTGTCGTTGCGGGGGGGCTCAGTAACCGTGGATTCCGGCCACGGTGAAGCCAAGAGGAAGCCAAAGGTGGGGCCGCTAGTCAGGGCTTTTGCCTTCAAGCCATTGACGTAGCGGCCAAAAAGTAGGTTGCGGTGAGGTGCACCGCAACTGAGGTGGGCCGCGATGTCGAATGGGAGGCATCGCGGCTGAGGGTTACGGGCTGCGGTAGAGGAGGAGTGCCGATGCTTATGAGCAGCGCTCTTCCCTTCCGTGGCCTGGACGGGGCCGCCACCGTTTGATGGCGGACGCGGTGGGGCCGCAGGGGAAGAGGAGTGTCGGTATAGCGTCAGCCGCTCTCCCTATCCCCTGCGGCCGAAAAGTGGTAGACGGGACGGCGCGTTGTGTTCCACACGCGCGCCGTCAAAGATGTCAGCAACCACAGGTGGGGTCCGCAAGGGCCGATGCCTGCCAGGGGTGCGGGTTTGTTCGAAAGAGATACCACAGCCCCTGGCATACGGGCTACTGAGGGAACACGGGTGGGTTTTAGTCAGTAAAAGTCTGACACGCCCTCCTGCTCTACTCAGCAGGAGAAGTCATTTGATGATTTCCCAACTAAAAAAAAAAAAAAAGCATACACTAAGAACGGATTCCTGCAAAATCTACCCCTATATTATGTATCTGCCTAGCCCTTTCCAAAGCATGTCGGGGTCTAAAAATAGCAAAAAGTTTCCCCAAAAAAAATTCAAATTCTATAATAACTGAACGTCCGCTTTTCTATGCGATTTATGTATAAATTATTAAAAAAATTACAGCTATTAATATAATCATAAATAAATAATGTAACTGTGGAAGTTTGTATGCTTAGATGTTTGGATATTTGTTACTCCATCACGCAAAAACGGCTGAACAGATTAGAATGAAATATGGCACACAGATAGTTAAAAACACATAAGGTGCGTTTTTATCCCGGTAATAAGTTTTCATGAGATACCTTTACGTGGGCGAAACCGCAGACAAAAGCTGGTATCAAATAAAGTCCTACTTCAATATAAACTATACTTTCACCATAATAACAACCCCAGAACCACTATCAAAATAGAGAGAAGAAAGAGCTACACTCACAATGGAATCAGTCGGAACAATTAGTACTAACTAAATGATATGAGAGCCTAACAGACGAATTAATTCCATCGGCTTATGGAACCCTACCCACTAGGCGAGCAGGGATTATGAAATGGGTTTTGATGTGTAGTAGCGACTATAAAGTGGAGGAAGACTTTAGTAACAGTATTTCCGAGGTGGGCCATAATCGGGCATTGTTCTTTATATACTTCAAACAAAACAAGAATTTATCAAATTGGTTTAAGCATAAATGTCGGAGTTCTGAAGTAACAAACTCCTCTTAGTCCTTGAAGTCGGTTAAAAATAAGTTTCTTCCTCTTTTTTGTAATTTTGTGACAAGACAAAATAATGGGTAATAAGTAGGAATTATTGTGTAAGAAAAGAAAGGTATTTTTTTCCTTTAAAGGCATAATCAGCAGTGATCGGAGTAGGTAGATTGATTTTACGTACTCGCAACATGAATAGTCATAGAAATCATAACATGGATAGCTTTTTTTCCGGGATTTCATTTTATTACTTACGGAATTGAATCAAATATTGTGAAATTTGTATTTTTAAACTACTACATTAGAAATTTATAGAATGCTATAGATTTATTTTTTCGCATTCAATGCAATAACTAGTTATGAATATGAAAACAGGTGAAAATTATATAAAAAGCAGTTTAGATCATTTCAAAATCCCGGAGGCATATCCATACTAATATATACGTGCCAGTTCATTGAACCCAAATCAATCTACCTACTCCGATCACTGATAATCAGCCTATAATGTTCCCACTGCTGGGACACAGGTCTCCTCTCTTTGAGAGGGAGTGGGCCGTATTTCACCACACGGGCCCAGTACGTATGCACATGCACATGTCTTCGAATATGGTTTGTGTTCCGTCATTAATGTCTATTTCTGTATTTTTTGTCACTATTTGAACTTTTTACAAATGATTTATTTAAATTTAGATTCATTTAGTTGTACTATTATTGATTTACTGATTTTTTTTATCGTTCATTTTATATTTATTACTAATTTACTTGATCTTATCATTGTAAATTTTACCGCGTACCGGAAGACGTAAAGTTGGAAGGCCTCCTACAAGGTGGACAGATGACCTTGTAAGGGCCGCAGGAATCCGCTGGATGCGGGAAGCACAGAACCGGGCGAAGTGGCGGAGCTTGGGGGGCCTATGTCCAGCAGTGGACGTCTTTCGGCAGAAATGATGATGATGACGATCATTGTTAATTTTAAACTTATTACTAACTTACTTGACGTTAAGTTTATTAACCTATTTGATTTCATTGTTATTTTAATCACTTAAATGAACCTGGTTTAATTAAGCAAACCACGTAAGTGCTGTCCACACCTTTAAGTGATAAGTTCACTGTAGTACCATATAAATGATGACTAAATTGTATGTTAATGTTTTGTGAACTAGTCGTTGGAGTGCCATAATAAATAAATAAATATGTATTTCGTTCTAGAAAAGAAAGAAAGAAAAAATATTTATTGGACTTGCACAGGAATCTTACAAACTTGCTACAATATAATACCTACGATAGTTAAACACATAAAAGAGAAAACACTAAAACACTACTATTAAAATTAACATAAGATTTATACAAGAAAAAAAAAAGTAAAATAAATAATAAAGTCCTGTACGAAGCCAAAAGGCCGCTATCTCAGCATGATGCTGCGACATTTAAAAGTGTCGCAGCGCTGGTATTCTACATTATTTTATTCAAATTTTTACTCAAATTCTTTGTCATGGAGAGCCAAAACAATGAAATGACTAACCAATCATGTTAAGTGATCCTGGCGGCAGACTAGCACCATTGGATTATAGGACCCCTTCCATTAGCTGTATTGGGATTATACAGCGTGTCTGATGTTGGGGTTTCCACTCGATCATGGAGAGATAAGGTAGATTTGTGATTCCTATTAATTACTTCTGTACAACGATTGTGAAGATGTCTTCAGAAAATTCTATTTTTAACAACAAGTAATTGATTAACACTTTAAAATACTGTTGGAGCTACTGAAGATTGAAGAACTATCATTGCATTTTATTAGGTCTTTACCTATGAAATTGCCGTTCTGCAGTACTGGCCATTTCAAATCAAAATAATTTTTGTTTGGCTAAGAATTCTAATTTCAAATTAATTTTATTTTAAAAACATGGATTTTTTTTTCTAAAAGTAGTCATTTCTTTATTGATTAGTGTTACATTTTCATCGCATTTCAATCTTTTTCGTCATCATGGATACGTTAAAAATTCGAGTAATTATGGAATATGAGTACCGTCGTGGCAGCAACGCGGCACAAGCGGCACGCAACATCAACGACGTTTACGGAGCTAACACTACAAACCAACGCACCACCTGTTATTGGTTTGCTCGCTTCCGTTCTGGAAATTTCGACCTGAAAAATGAACCTCGCGGTCGTCCGAAGACTTTGGTCGACAATGACGAATTAAAGGCGATTGTGGAAGCTGATGATACACAATCTACGGCTGAATTAGCAGCAGCTTTCGACGTTAGCGTCAAAACAATATTGGTCCATTTGCGTCAAATTGGCAAGGTAAAAAAGCTTGACAAATGGGTGCCCCACGAACTCAATGATCGCCAGCGCGAAGTACGCGTCGAGACGTGCCTTGCACTGCTCAACAGACACACAAATGAAGGAATTTTGTAACCGCATTGTTACCTGCGATGAAAAATGGATTCTGTTTGATAACCGTAAGCGCTCAGCAAGTTGGTTGGATCCTGGTTCAGCACCTAAACAATGCCCTAAACGAAAACTTACCCCTAGAAAAGTGATGGTCACTGTTTGGTGGTCTAGCGCCGGTGTGATTCATCACAGCTTCTTACCAAACGGGGTGAGCATTACTGCAGATGTGTACTGTGAAGAACTGAACACAATGATGGAGAAGCTGGCGCATCTCCAACCAGCATTGGTCAATCGCTCGTCTCCGCTGCTCCTGCACGACAACGCGCGACCTCATACTGCACAGCAGACGGTCTCCAAGTTGCAAGAACTGGGGTTGGAAGCTCTCCGTCATCCGCCCTACTCACCAGACCTTGCGCCTACAGACTACTACTTTTTCCAGAATTTGGATAACTTCTTGGCGGGAAAAAAATTTAATACCCGAGAGGCAGTACAAAATGCCTTTGAAGAATTTGTTGCCTCCCGTCCAGCTGATTTCTTTAAGAAGGGCATCAATAAACTGCCACTGCGATGGCAAAGATGCATTGATTGCATGGGTGATTACTTCGATTAATACAAATAAAAAATTCATGAAAAAAATTCGTTTAAATTTTTTCATACAAAACGGCAATTTCATAGGTAAAGACCTATTATAAACTAAATATACTTTTTGGTATATAATTGCATAGCACTGCTGTGTGTACTGTATTGTGGAGCTACCATTTATCGGGTATATGTCTTTCATTGACTTGAATGTGAAACAGTGCACACGCTAACATCCTGGACCGGGCGATTGATTACCAGCCTCTCATCGATGCCCCGTGTGATAGAACACTAACCCAACCTATGTTCAACGAAAACTATATAACAAAACTGTAGAGGTAGAGAGGGATCAGTCAGGAGCCAATGAAGTGCGTCTTTACACAGACGGTTCAAAAACACAAAACGGTTCAGGTGCTGGCGTACACTCCCTTGACCTCAACTTTAACTTTCACGTACTGCTAGGCACACACAGTTCGATCTTTTAATGTGAATGTGTTGCCTTAACACAAGCCGCAACAGCAGTGAGGGCGTTTGGGCATCCGGAACTACGGCATTAAATTCCTGCCCGACAGTCATCTGTGCTCAAAGCTTTAGAAAACAAACAAACTAACAACAAATTAATCTTTGAGTGCCATCTAGCTCTGGAGAGTATTTCGCTGTCAAATCGTATTACTCTCCAGTGAATCAAATGGCACAGTGGCTCCATAGGCACTGATGAACTTGCGAAGAGAGGCTCCTATAAGATAGTGCTTGGCCGGTACCCACTTCTCCCCTGCCTTTCTCACAATTTCGTGCGTGGAATCGCCAAATATCGAATGAACTACATAATAACAGATGGTCGCGGGAAACAGACTGTAGACAGTCATAATTGGCTTTACCAATTATATACCGGCGTTTAACCAAAAATCTTCTCAGCCTGTGAATAAATTACCTTAGAATAATCATAAGAACAATTACGGGGCATAACCCCCTTAACAAACATCTTGTTAATATAGGCGCCACAGACAGCCCGCTTTGCAGGAGCTGCCTTGACGCCGAGGAATCAGCTGCACACGTCATCCTGGAATGCGAGGCCGTGGCTTCTCAAATTGAAAAGAAATCCTCGGAACAATGAGGTCGCTCCGCGAAGCCTGTGAAACACCCAGAAAGCTTCTGTGCTTCTGAGTGGAACAAGGCTGGCTTTGCTAGTCAGGAACCCTACGCACAACGGACCGAATGAGAGGCCAAGTGCGAAAATCATCTCATCATAATCGTCGCGGTGCTGATCCATGCGTCATGTTCTTGAACGGGCGCCGTCAGTCTTCTCTTCGCTGCCTTGCATACATATATATATTTGATCTTTGCTGTTCTGAGGACGCTTTTAACGGTACGTCTTTTTTACATCGTTTTCACATTTAATTATAATACATTAAACATTTGTGATGTAACTAATATTTTTGGAACAATATAATTTAAAAGAGTTTCCATGGAATTTCATGCCTTTTCTTCTGTATAAGAATCTACTACGATTTGAAAGGGGCAACCAGGTTCATAGTTCTTACTGATCGACTCCGACAAGTCTTTTTTTTTTTTTTTTTTTTTTTTTTTTGGGTGGGATATCATCAAATAACTTCTCCCGCTCTGGGTGGAGCAGGAGGGCGTGTCAGACTTTTACTGACTAAAACCCACCCGTGTTCCTTCAGTAGCCCTTAAGTCAGGGGCTGTGGTGTCTCTTTCGAACAAACCCGCACCCCTGGCAGGCATCGGCCCTGGCGGGCCCCATCATTTTTTACCATCCATTACTCGCCGTCCGCAAGCCCATGCCTACGGTGGCCGGAAATCGGCCTGGGATTCCCGACGCCCAGGGCGTCTCCGTATCCTGCGGCGGCTAGGGTCGCGAGGGCGCATATGCTGCCTCTCCCTCACGTGCGCCGCCTCCCTCTTCGCGAGCATCACTGCTTCGCTAAAGGAGGTGACGGCTCCCCATGCCCTCTCGCTCCGTACCATGGCCTGTATCAGGGCCGGACGCGAGAGATCGCCGCCGCCGATCGCCTCCACGAGGACACGGCGGTGCTCCGCCCAAGCAGGGCAGACCGCCACCGTGTGCTCCACCGTGTCCTCAGGGCGATCTTCGCAGTGGAAACACCCGGGCGTTTCCTCCCGCCCTATCCGAAACAGGAACCTCCCGAAACAACCGTGTCCGGTGAGGACCTGCGTCAGGCGGAAGGTGAGGACGCCATGCCACCTCTCAAACCACTCCTCAAAGAGGGGACTTACCGCCGCAATCGTGGCGTGCCCAGACTCTGACAAGTCTCATTCATAGTGCCTTTAAGTTTGAATTGAAATGCTTTGAGTTTGAGTTTGTATTGGTCACGAATCTTGGTACAACTACATGGACCTACATGCACCTGAGATTCTAGTATGAACAAACGGCGTGAATGTAACGATTGTTGAAAATAAAATACAACTATCCTATAGCGTTTTGGTTTAAATTTTTGCAGCAAGCACAATTTTAGTATCTCCCTTAGATATGAATAAAGCCCTTAAACTAAGTAAATATTATTTGCGGAACGACTATTTTCAATTTTAGTATTGACTTTGCACAAGAGCATTTTGGCCCAGCGGTATTGGCCCCGACTTATACCCCTTTATTACAAAACAAGGTTGTTCTTTAGGTATGGTTTCAAAAACATGCTCGGTGGTTACCGAGCATGTTTTTGAAATAAGAACCTAACTGAAATAGAATTACAGCTCCTTTTACAAAACTGACAATTTCGCACTGGACTAACATGTCAGTTTTGTAAAAGGAGCTGTTTTTCGATTTCAGTTAGGTTCTTATTTCAAAAACAGGCTCGGTGGTTTAAACCATACCTAAAGAAAAACCTTGTTCTGTAATAAGGGGGATAGAGTTTGTAGGTCGTGAGTTTGGGTTCGAGGTCGATAACTCAGGCAGGCACTTACCTTCACCACTGCTCTCAAAACGGTAAAGGAAAATATAGTGAGGGAACCAGCATGTCTTATAAATAAAAATTCGAAGATATCCTGAGACCAACCCGCACTAGGCCCGCGTGGTGGATTATGACCCACTCCCTCTCACAGAAAGGAGGTCTGTGTCTCAGCAATGGGAACCTTATGGGTTGATTACGCTAGCTACATTTACTCCGCGCGTACGAACGCGCGCAGTAAATGTAACTTAGCATAGCATTGTTAAAATAAATAGAACAGTGGGCCTAGCACAAGCTAGGCCCACTGTTCTATCTATTTTCACCTCAAGAAGAAAGTAAGAATGGATGAAAAGATGATAACTGAGCAAGGTGATGTGATCAAAGTAGTTCTAGCAGTGTTCAAGAAGATGATGATCGCACCCATACATACAGACAAACGGGTAAAACTAGAGAAATATTTTTAAAGTTTCTAAATAATTCTAGTAAAAAGCTGAGCTAAGCTTACCATACACTGTTTTCTCCCTCCAGTTGATTGACCTGATTTTGACAACTCTAGACGAAATTATAGCTTTAATCGACCATGAATGTCGACTAAAGCACACGAACGAACGCGCGCGCGATATAGTGCCGCCACGATGTTTTTACGTTCGTATGAACATCGACTCACAAGGAACCTTTGGCGCGTGGCAAAAATGGAAACTACTACCGCCATCTGGTTTTCAAGACATTTCACAAAACATTATCGCACAATTTTACCAACAGCGTCTCCTGTTAACGTCATCTAAGGGCCAAATGATCCTTGTATGACTTACGATTCGATTGCGTCAGCCAACCCAGTAACGTTGAAAGAGTAAAGTAACTGACTTAAGGGACTTCTAGTGAAGTCCATCCGATATATTCTGTATACATCTCATCGTGAAAAATTTAGTGAAGTGAGCTGTCAATAATTATGTCAATCCCTAGCATCAGTTGTGCTGCCTATCTATTCTGTTAAAATCTCACCGTGGGAACGTAGGTGAAGTGAGCTGTCATTCAATCTGGCACTAGGGATTAATACTAATGACAACTCACTTTGAGCTCACTTCACCCAAGATACCACGGTGAGATTTTTACAGAAAAGCACTGCTGTTCTGTAAAAATCTCACCAACGTGCTAACTTGGGTAAATTGAGCTTACTAGTAAAAATCCAAATGTTATTTTAATTCTGTTTTTGATTTAATTTTGTATGATTTAAATTTAGGCTATATTTCGAACGACAAACAAGTTATGCATGATGTGCTTACCTGTAAGAAATTGGTACACTATTCTATAAGTTTAGTGGATGTATCTCATTTCTTGTATCAGTGTATTCAATTGTTGGTGAGCCGAATAAATAAAATAAAAATAAATAAAATCCCTAGCGTCAAATGGAATGACAGCTCACTTCAAGGTCACTTCACCGTATGTTCTCACGGTGAGATTTTAACAGTATCGATCGGCTGTTGCTAGGGACTAACATAATTGACAAGCTCACTTCACCTAAGTTCCAGGTGGAGCTGACGCTAGGGATTTACATTATTGACAAACTCAGTTCACCTACGTTTCGGGTGGACCTGATGCTAGGGCTTGACAAAATGGATAAGCTCCCTTTACCTACGTTTAAAAAAAAAAACTCACCGGGAAATTTTAAGTGAAGTGAGTAAGTGAGCTATCATTACGACTGATGCTAAATATTGACAGCACACTAAGCTCACGGTGAGATTTATGCAGAATAGCACTACTGATCCTAAGGCAATCCCTAAATTATTGACAACCTCACTTCACCTACGTTCCAGGTGGACCTGACTATGACGTTGGGAATTTACATAA
Source organism: Polymixis flavicincta (assembly GCA_949987655.1). NCBI lineage: Eukaryota > Metazoa > Arthropoda > Insecta > Lepidoptera > Noctuidae > Polymixis > Polymixis flavicincta. Next base: position 1,502,269 of record OX465195.1, on the reverse strand, counting down.
TTGACAAGCTCTCTTCACCTACGTGTCAGGTGGACCTGATGCTAGGGCAATCCCTAAATTATCGACAATCTCACTTCACCTACGTTCCAGGTGGACCTGACGTTAGGGATTGATATTATTGCCAAGCTCACTTCATCTACGTTTCGGGTGTACCTGACGCTACGGATTGACATAATTGACAAGTTCTGTTCACCTATGGGTTAGATGGACCCGAGATGTCATTCCAATGACAGCTCACTTCACCTACGGTTTTACGGTGAGATATTTACAGAATGTACCGGGTGATGTTATAAATAGAACTTGCTTATAAACGGAAGGATTAACGAGATAGATTTTCTAATTAGTAAATGTTGAGTACAAACATAATACAACAAACTACGCTTGCCAAGCGGTGCAAAAAAACAAAATGTAGGTATGGATGTTTTACATTGCATGTTAATACTAATTTTATTAAGATGAAATCATTAGGTCCTGATCTATTATTATGTTAGTATTTAAAATAGGTAAGTAATTAATGTGGAAGCTCCAGGGACCCGGCGAAATTTAAATTTTCTTAAGTTTTTTGCAATTTCATGTTGTATGTTGATTTGTTGACTATTTCATGAAATAGTCATTCAATCAAATTATACGTATTAAGAGGGCTGTATTGATTAATGACTTAAATTATAAAAAGTATATACAGCCATATTTTTTACGGTCAAATTTTAATCGACATACAACCTAGCACTGACTCGCAAATTGCAAAAAACCTAAGAAAATTTGAATTTAGCGGGCTACCTCGAAGCTTTCACATTATGTATATTGCATGACAACATAAAAGCTAAAAAAGAAATTCTAAAATATAAACAAGAGAGTAGAGCATATTATTGTATTTTCCTCTGCGTTCTTGCAAAATCTGTGCACCCAATTTTAAATATTCTAGGATGAAAAATGATTCTAGATGAATAACTATTACTAGGTATTAGTAGTACTTATGATTTAGACGGAATTCTTCCCCGGTGACGGTTGAAGCTGACGATTCGTTGACCTTTCGCGCTCTCCCTCAGCCTGACGGTGTAGTCTGATGACGGTGATAGAGTGTGATGTGGTAGATGAAAACCAGAAGGCCAATTCTCAAGCTTAATAAAACTTTTAAATTATTAATATGATATATTATTATGATAGATTATTTATTATTATTATGATATATTATTTATTATAATCATTAACTAAAAAAAATCAATTTCAAAAACTTGTCGAAGTATCTCATTAGATTTGAATACAAACTTTTGTAAAAATACGGGTATTGCACCTCTAGCTGTCAGGAAGCAACTCCTAGACCTTATGGATTCCCTTCACTGAGTTTAACTACTTAAGATTCTGTGTAATTCTAATTTCCCGATCTACAATGATCGGGTAAAATGTGAAAATTCGCTAAAAGATTGCCCAAAGATTTTGTGAACACTACAATGTGTACCTAAGTACTATAAAAAGTACAATGTGCGTCAAAAGTGCTTAAATTTTGTTTTTGTTGAAGCAACTGTTTTTTCCAATTGGTAGCAATTTTTTTTTTTATAATAAAGTAGTTTATTTATAAAAGGCTTACACCATTAAAATCATCAATAGAATCCTCTAAGCTCATTTGAATGATTGTAATTCTGTAAAATCATATTTGTTAAAGTCGTGAATCGTATTTTAATCAACATACAACCTGACACTGACTTTCAAACGAAAAACGTAAGAAAATTTGATTTTTGCAAGATACCTTAGAACTTCCGCCTTAAAATGTTTACTATGTAAGCTGCAGATTACAAGAAGATTAAAATACAGGATACATTTTTAACCAGTACGCAAACTGTAACCATGAATTCAAGCCATAACCATGAAGTCCGGGCAACGGCCCGCTACAGAAAGTTAGCATACCGATGTAGAAGTCCATGCAGTTTTAAAGGAATTACAAATGAGAAGCCGGAAAACTAAAAGAGACTCAAGCCGTGGCGGTGGCCGAAGTCGACGACTTACACTCATACCTATGATGGTAAAGGAGGATCCTCCGACCAGACGGGTATTGTGTCTGGTCCGGGCAACTGCCCGCTACACAGCATATAATTCTAGAATGTTATGCTGAATTCATGGTTACAGTTTGCACACTGGTTAAAAAAACTCCCTGTATGTGTGATGGTAAAGTAATTATGTATTGTCATGTGTACCTATACATAGATCACTGTTTTTCTCAGTAAACGCGCCATAAGGGCAGGGAAACATGCGTCAGGTTGAAAAAAAACTCAATCTCGGGTTTTTTATATATTTAGAACAAGAAATGTATAGTTACAACCATTGAGGATATTAAATATCATATTGTAAAAACTATTGTATAAAGTGAAGAATGTGACGCTTTTCCATAGTTTTTTATTATAATTAATTCCAATAAATTAATTAATTATAGACACATAAATTACGTGAAAATATTAATTAAGAATTACGTAAAACAGCCAAGTATCTACTGATGTAAATATATTGGTTATTAATGCTTACTTTTAGGAATGAGTATTCTTTTTTATTCAAAATCTTTCTAATCCATTATCGAAAGAAAGATGGCGTGTAGAATTTTGCAAATGCTTGCTTTTTCCGGTCTATCACATGTCATTATGGTACCTAAAAGTTAGCGGATTTGGAGAATTCTACACAAAATCCTTAAAGCGATCTTATAAAATATCAGAAACAACATTTATGACTAAGAGCGACACTAAAACTGTTGTGGACACTAAAATATATTAGCTGTCAAAATATTATGGTAATTGTTTTGACATTTTCATACATTTTTAAACTTTTTGGACTGTCAGAGACGCGGCAATGCGTCTCCGTTAAACGAGTGCAATGTGGATGGTAATTTCAGGCGCAAAGCTGGGTCTCTTGTAAGTCGCCTTTCTACTTTCCAACTAAAGACTAAACTATAGTTGGAAGTTAGAATAAATAAGTTGTTCCAGTTTTAGTGTTTACCTTAGTCGCCTATTTTTGTGCAAATTATAATTTTTCACAAAAGCTATAAGGTAGAGGTAATTTATTAAACCGACACAATAATTATTATAGAAATACCTAATTTTTAGGTACAATATCAACTAAATCGGTTAACACCACCAACACATATAGACATCTACCTTCTTAATTTTATAATAATTCATAAAAAGACGAAAATGAAATTTTTAACATTGATTCTTTAAATGTTAGTACCGGAAGATCTTAAGTGTTTTTCTAAACTTTTTTTTCATTTTGTTACTTTTATAAAATACGTATTTGTATCAAAGGGACGTCAGCGAGAACAAGGAAAATGGCTGACCGAATTATTCATAATCTCATTTTTTTAATTATTATAAATATCATTGCTTTCATTGTCTAGTACACCTTAACTTTGAAGTTGGTAAAATACTTATTCAATACTTTATTTTTTGAGATTCTTATCTTACGATGCATTTTTTTCTAAATTATTTCCTAGCCTTATTGAGTCTGTGGGAAGTCGGATTGATTTTACACATTAGAAAATTCACACGAAAGAGACCAGGAGAAGTGTTAGCACTCTCTTGATCCATTGTTATGGGTTTATGAATAGGTATTGACTATCAGTATGCACTAGGAGTATCACAATCTACTCTGTATGACACCGAGTTCGTTCCCATCGCGTCGAAATTATTGCAAAAGATAGTGATGGGGCACTATTGCCAACCGGAATATAATTTATCGACAGTGATCACGATAAAATTAAACTAGCTAAGATATACTGAAATGTACCAACAATGCAACAACAAGTTCTACAGATGAAGACGAAATGGGAACCAACTGTGATCATGCAGCTTAAGAGGAATCAACACCGAAAACGAATACTAATAAATAGACAGTGAAATTGATATTACATGATATTACTTTTTATTTTAAATTCGAAACTATGGGTTATTAATATTTTTTTATTAATAATTCGCTTACCCGAAGCAGGACCGATCCTTTGATGTTTATTTACATATTTATTGCAATCTGTTTTTTTACCCGACGGCATATTGTCAAGCTAATTTCATCCTAATATGTTGTAAATAAAGCTTTTATTCTACGTAAGGTCGATATTATTTTACCTCACGCTCCGGTTTTCACTGTCTATAACGACTATTCAGGGATAAAAACACATAGGGCTATTTTAATCAGAATCGTCAATTAGATTAGTTGAAAGGAATTTTATTCGAAAAAACCGTATAACACTATGTGTTCGGAACATTTGTGACGATGATCATGCGTTATAAGGAAGCAATAGGCTGCTAGAGTTAGCTGTATTTATAAAATTATCGATAGACATAAAACTATTAAGCTATACTACTAGAGAAACGGATCCAAAATACAAGGAAGTTCAAGGTGAGCAAATGTAGTATTAAATTTTATTAATAATTTTATAACAATACAGCTGTAGCAGCATACAAGTATCATTAGATGTTGTGCATTGCTTTCTGTACTCTCACTAGCACTTTTGACATTTATGAAGTAATAGTAACACATTTAGTCGATGTCTCGAGTTTTCCACGACGTGAAAAATATTTCAATCGTTATGCTGAGTTATCGCGGAAGCTGTGTCGCAACACTAGACGCGGCGTTCATTATTAAATTGAGCATATTGTTTAGGCGCGTCGAATATCGAGACACAGTTAGTTGTTTACAATGAAATATTTTTACGTGCAGAAATATAAAACTTACGTATTTATTTACTATGGAAGATCATTTCTTCATTTGTGACCTAACTATCGGAATCGCGTCCATCTCGGCCACAGTGATAATTATTTGTGCTTGCGTCCGAGTTTAAGGCCATTCCATTCTACACGATAAGCTGTATAGAAAAACTCTATATGCTTTTATTCCCATCTCACTATTTTCTATCATAATTTCACACTGGACAGTCAAACAGTTCACGCAGTTTGGAGTATTTATTTTCAATTGATTTACTTATTAAATATGGGCATTAATATGTTTTGTACGCGTGATTGCATGATTCCAATCACAGAACAGAGAAGCATTCTGGTTATGGGCTAGCAACCTATATCTTATGTACTATCGCAATCTTTACATTTAACACTTTATTGCTGTATGTAGTCTCAAGCAGTCTCAGCGCTTTCGCTCATGCTGCTTGAAACTCAAATCCCTTAAGGGACAGATCATCATGATACACACATTCCTTATATTATAAAAGTGGTGTTCGATGATTCATAGGAGAGAACTGGTTACAAGTTATTATGGCACGATGGCATCCATCCATGCTAGGCAAAGCTGATGCTTCGATTGGGAAAATGTGAATATCGACACAATAGGAAACGTTTAGGAAATGATGTGTGCCGACTAGTTTGTGGCGCGTGAACTTCCCAGTTAGTTCTCTGTTCTGTGGTTTACCTTACTTTAATATTTTATTTATTAAATTACGATCAATCGTCACGTGTCTCTTTAACTTTATTTTTGCTAATTTCACAGCCTCATTGTCAATTAGCCTATGCGTATTAGAGTATTGTTTCTGTGTTGCCAATTAATTACAATTTTTTTATATTTTTAATAATATTATTACTTTTTAATTTCATAAAAATGCATCAAAACACCTTTCAAAAAGTAGCCGTTATGCTATTGATCAGATTATCCCTTGACACTTAGTGGGGTTAGTTACTTAGCTTCGACGTTTTAATCCACAACCTATTTACCATAGCTTTGTAGACAACTTCGATGGTTCAATTTTTAATTACTATGCGTTTTTTGTAAAATTATGGCCACACTTTGGATTAAATTGATTTTATTTTACTTTTATTGTACTCTTCTCGCGGTCCGTGACGATTTTTCTTAAAATAGATTTTTTGGATTGTTCTAGCGATACCTAGCAAGGTTTATTTTTTTTTGATATTTATAGCACAGGACCTGTGACCTAAATTGGTTTTATTACTCGAATGGCAATTAAAATATGAACCATACTGAATTAGTAGAACGTTTTGCGAGTCTGCCGCTTACATCTATGAAGATATGAATTACAGTATATATTAAAATACATACAAAAATATTAAGTTAATTATGGTGTAGTTTATTACCCGTGTTTTCTGTTTATAAAATTCACAATTATTTTTATTGCTTTCCGCGTTACGTACTACGGGCATTGCCCTCTAAGCTATTGAGCACTATTATTAATTATTATTATTTTTATAATTATTACCGAAAGAAGAGGGGCGCACAAAACATTCTACTAACTAGTCACGTAACACCTAACCGAACTCCTAACGAACAATTTCACTCCAAAATATCATTTTTGCATTTTTATCATTTTGCAATCTCATTATTTATTATCTAAAAAGTCGATGAAATTTCAGTAAAATACTTTGGTGTTTTAGGTTTCGATTCAATACGACGTATTAAGCTTTATTTTACGCAAATATTTGAGAAAAAAACTTTAACAAGGACTCGTAAAATTGTTTAATTTAACCGAATGTCGACGTTTTTTACCAAACCAAGTTAGCACATCCAAACTCTCGACCTAAATTAATTGCCCGATATATTTCCCTAATAAATAAATCAATTTAGGTTAACCATTTCAAATTCTTGAAAAAAAATAACATCAATTTTTATCGACGTTAATAAATACACTGGTGACTAAAACTTTTGTGTTCACCTGTACTATTCATGACTAGAGACAAGACTATTCGACGATATATCGACATCGATAAAAACTAATATTTAGGTATATAATAATTATAAATTATACATTAAATAAGTTAAATGCATACTAAGTTTACACATAAAATACAATTAATTGCACATACACTAAATTAATGACAATTAATCTAAGATGAAAAAATTTATGACAAAATTATGGTTAAGATTGTTATTATCAACATTGATCATTAACTTCAACTATTCAAAATATCAAATATTTTTTTATTATAATTTAATAATGATTCCTTTCGGAATAATAAGGACTAGAATAGTTGAAATTTTCATGTTGAATGAAAACAACACAAAACACAACAACTATTATTAACCTAAAGACAACTACATAGTATAGATAATAAGTACTTAGCAAATCTTGTGCTTCACACGCCGACCATACAAATACTCATTTCTTAGCCAACCGTTAATGAAATCAAACATATTCAGCATTTGAAAATGTCACTTCAAATTGACGGCTGTCAATGATGACAGGTGAAGTGACGTTTAGAAATGCCTAGGTAACCCACGAATTTTCTATAAATTAATAAGAGTACTCCTAATAAAAGTATTAAAGACTAAAAAATGGAATGTCAAAGCATTATCAAGCTGTATCGAAATCAAGCATTTTTTTGTAGATTTTATATTATTAAATTAATGGAAAAATTGAGTGAATCAATTCGCGCGTTCTGAGTGCGGATAAACAAATAGTTTACAATAAATAGTAAACAAGGTGGCATGAACCCCACAATACATGTTGATACTATGTCAATCAACGCCTCTTCGAGTCATTTTTGACTTTTTTATTAATATTTTTTTATTAAATTACTGGCTATTAGTTATTGCACATTTTACATTTATAATAAATACATAAATACTTGTAAATTTTTATCTCCATCTTTTGGTATGTAATGAGTAGATACCTATTTATTTAATATTTGAAATGTTACAAAACTGTTTTTTACATAATATTAAGTATATATTTTTTTTTACAAAAATCGTAGGGTCGTTAGGACGGCACGATATTTAAAATATCTATTCAAGTTCGATGTTTCATAGTAGGTCTTTGTCGGGTAAAGTTTATGATTTATAGTTCCTAGTGTGACGCGGCGTTTCAGTTTAGTTATTCATTTATTAAATAGGTAAATTAAACAACTTTTTTTTCTATTTACAAATTTCGATTTAGACTAAGACAATTAAAGCCTAGGTCGAATAGACGCAGGGCCGCATCCATACATTATTATTATAGCAGGTACCGATCATATGTTTAGACATCGATTTAATCATATTTTTGGAACGATATCGTTAGACTAGAGTATGCACCATTGTTCCGCGAACGGACTTGTCCTGCCGCGAGGGTGGCTGGGGGTGGGGGGGATGGGTTGTGGTCGCGACACCCCCCCGCCCCCGTAGGCCCGGGCCTGCGCCCCCGTCCCGCGCTCGCCTGTGCGCGCTCCCCAGAAATGGCTCGATCGATTTTCGCCCGTCTCCGAGTCTCCGCGAACTCGGTACATCCGTCAACTCCGAACGACTCGGCATCGCCCGTCGTGTTAAGCGTAATACCACAATCGAAAATGTTTCTCAAAAATTTTCTAATACTAACTACTGCCAGGCCTCGTGACCTCGTACAGTCCCTTCCACTCGCTCTTTGATCTTTAAAATTTTATCAAAACCTATCACAGTTTTTGATTAGTTTTTTTTTTTCATCCTTAATTTTAATATATGATTAAAATATACGTATAGATAATATATATTTTTTCTTTCCAATCTTTAACAATATAACACTATTTTACTTCGATTAGTGGCCTGTCGAGCGGCCGGTGTCCCGGGCTGGAGCTTCGCGGCGGTTTTGTCGTAATATCGTGTGTCCGTACCGGCCTTATCGCGTAATACGTCGTTTGTCTGTACCGGCCTTATCACGTAAAAACGTACGTTAATGTAATTATTACGAGTACGATATGATCGCGTAAAAAATTGGAGCATAGCATTTAGGCTATTATTGCTAAGATTATTTAATATTCGAAAACTATTTTCTCGATTTAAACCACAACCTTTCATAAGCGAAGTTTAATATCATTATTTTGTTATTGACTATTACCAATATGTATGTTTCGGTGTTCTGGCCAGATGTTCCACATCTCATGTGGAGCGTGCTTATTATATTATTGCGGGGTGCTGGTGACCCTTCATTCAGCGCCATCTTATCCGGACCTGCGCAAAGCGGCTCCGCCTCGGCGCCATTTTGATTTCCTCAACACTTAACCCAATTTTTGCGGCTGACTGTACTGGGCGCCGAACAAAGGGTTACCACACATTACAGTCAAAAACATTTCTCTAGTTTTACAATTATAAAAACGCCCGCCCGGCAACCCTGACATGAGGGCGGGCCTCGGGAAGACAGTCTAAAGTCAAGTCCAATATTTAGGAATGTCACCTACGTCTATTATTACATTAGACTCATGCTTATCATGTATTTGGCATATTATACGTCACCGTAAAAGTCAGAAGTCCATCACTTTCGCATATAAACGGTGAAAACGTAATATTTTACATATATAAGTATATAACACGACAAAATACTAAATTTTCACTGAAAGGTGACAAGCCTGTGTCCACGTCGCGGGATGTCCGCACGGCACTGATGCGGTGCGGGTACGGCTCTGTTGTAGCGACTGCCGCGTGTGAGTATGTGTGTGTATGTATGGGTGCGTCCTGCTGTGCCGTCCTAGCGTCCGGCTAGGCCGAATCTGGGGCGATGCCCTTAGATGGTCTTGATCTTATTAGTCTTGAAGCTGACCTGTAGCACTCGGTTGCCGAGAGTGTATCCGTTGAGCGACTGAATGGCCACGACGGCCTCGTCGTAGTTGGTCATGGTGATGAACCCGTACCCCTTGCACTTGTTGGTCTGCAGGTCGCGGATGACCTTCACGCTCTGCACGGCTCCGAAGGGGCCGAACAGTTGCCACAGGACGTTCTCCTCCGTCTCGGGCGCCAGGTTATACACGAAGATGCACCACTCGGAGCCGACGGCACCGGGCAGGACGCCACCCAGCAGCTCGCCCGCCAGCGGGCTGTAGCGCTGCAGACCTTTATTGATCGCTAGGAGAGACTTGCCTGAGCTGAATCTGCCAAGCGGCGCCGGGAAGCGTAGCGCAGCCGGCAGGTACGCCGCCAGCGGCGCCAGCGCCTTGCCGTTGTTGCTCGGGTTGTTCGCAAACTTCACAGTTATCGGCTCCGTAGCTCCTTTGGGCACTGTCCCGTTCAACTCCTGGATCGCCCGCTCCGCTTCGACTCGCTGGTCGAAGCGAATGAATCCGACGCCCTTCGACAGTCCCTGCTCGCCGCCGGTGAACGGCCTCCCACCGGAGTTCTCGCACAGAATACGCGACGTAATTATCCTGCCGTACGGGCTGAACAGTCGCTCTAGTTCAGCTTGTGTCATAGTTTTGGGTAGTCCGGAGACATATAGGTTCGCACCTTTGATAGCTTCACTGCTGGGCCGCGCGTATGAGACTTTGATCGTCTTGTTCTGCAGGCGCAGGCCGTTGAGAGTGGCGATGGCCTTTTCCGCATCCTCAGGTCGGTGGTAGTTGACGAACGCGTAGCCGAGGCTCTGGCCGCCGCCATGCAGCGCGTGGTTGAGCGCATCCGGGAAGGCCGCACCCTTGTTCCGGATCAGCTTGCATGACTCCACCTCACCGATGCTGGAGAACAGGCTCCGAATTTCCTCCTGCGTCATGGACTGGGGCAGGTAGTTGATGATCAGGTTAGTCTTGGACTCCTCGCCACCACCGTTTTGCTGTTCGCTATCGCCTTTCGACATGGTGGCAGCTTAAATCATAAACGGAAAGAACGAAAGAGGAACGAAAAAACGCGATAAAAATAAAGGGCACGTCCGTCGGGGCAGCGCGCGCGAACGGTTTTGAGGGCTAGCGGCGACTGCTCCGCGCATGACGCCCGCTATCGACCCGCCTTACGTAACTGGGTTCGTTCACCCTCCCGTTGGTATAGTGTCCGAAAAAACCAGATCTACCCCGGGCGAATCGATCGACACCCGGGAACCGCGGCCCCTAACGTAACTGGGTTCCGTGAGAGGACAACGAACGAGCTAGTACTGGGGATACGCTGGAAATTAGGTGGAAATTCGCGAGGATTTATGATTGTGTCAACGTTACATTACAACTTTTTTATTATGTATTATTACGGTGTTGAAAGCATCGTAATTTGTCAATTTTTGTTGGCGACTGAGTACGGTTGCCAACAAAAATTGCAACCAAATCTATTGCAAAATGATCAACACATCCGCATCGTTGTATTAACATCTTCTCATAACTATTACCTCACAACAAAAGCTACCAAATGAAACCTCTTTTTCCTCAATCAAACTTGTCACAGAAAATCTATTTTAGTTCAGCAGAAACAATTCTTTGTTTCTTCAAACAAATGGGCGTATTAATAAATGATTCGTTGCTGGGAATTTCCAGTTGCTATAATTTCTGTTTCCTGGAAGGTGGGAAGGGTTCATTCGTGATAATAAGCATGTAGGCTGACCTGCTATGGGGTTGTTGCATCGCTCGATGTGTTGTAATTATTACCGTAATGTTTTGATGGGGGTGAGCTGTATGTGGATTACGGAAGGTCGAGTTTTGTTACGCAAGTTGGGATAGGTTTATAATTTTGAGTCGAGTAGTATTTATTCTTTGTTGAGTTTTATTGGACCATGGCTGTGATAATCAAATTCTGAATGTCATTTGATTTTTGTCCTTTTATAATTTGTGCGTAAAAAGCAACGAATTTAAAATACCGTTCCATTTTTGTCACTCGTATGACGATGACAGAAAAATTGTGTTTTTTTTTAAGTACGTCTAACGTGAATTGCAATAACTGATTTGGGATTTAAGTAGATGTAAAATAGTAGGATGTTGAAACCATAGATAATCATTAATATTGCTTATTTTTTTATAAAATCTACTGGTAACTAGTGGTATTAAAAGGCAGTTTTAGTAACTTTGGGTACTGGTTTATTTAGCGTTTGATCGCGTGTTTAATAACAGCACGCTATAATTAATTTATATGGCCTATAAAACCTTGTTCCGGGTGGGAGTATTTTAAATGTGACATAATTAATTATGACGTAGTACTATGCTGTATTAATATTAGTGTTTATACAAAGTAATACATGAGGTCATTTGTAAGGGTTGTATGTTTAGTCGTGTGATGAATCACCCGAGCACCCGTATGCTTAATCTTTCTGCTTAGTAGTAGCCTATGTTCTTCTCCATATTCCAGGCTATATCTCTGCCAAATTTCATGACGATCGGTTCAGCGGTGTAGGTGTGAAAGCGTAACAGACAGACAGAGTTACTTTTGCGTTCAAATATCAGTAGGGATTAGCAACCCAGCCCTCCTTTGCATGAGTTTTACGACTTGGCATAACATCGAGATTTATTTACTATGATTTTAAAATTATTTGTACATATACCATCCGGAATAAATTCTCTAAATGCTGGTAAAAATCGCATTAAAATCCGTTGCGTAGTTTAGAACAACGACGCAGTCTTACAGAAATGTATGAAAATCTACTTTAATAACTACTACTTTAATCTACTTTACTTTTATTTCCTTTAGAGATGCAGTCTATAAAAGTCTGCCATCATATCCCATATTACCTGTAGCCATAGCAATCTGAATAAAGAAAATTCACAATTCGTAGCCTCGTAGCAACGCGGCTACGCTACTACACTGCTACGCAGCTACGCCGTAGCGCTTTCCCGGCCTTCCGTAGGCTGGCTACAATCACGGCTACAATTTAATGATTTTAACATTGTTATTGCTTTATTTGATTTTACTTCAACATTGAGGGCACGATATTCATATTTTTTTTTACAATCTCTTTCTCTATAATTGACTGGTTTGATTTCAAAGACTTTGAAGGGGTTGTGGCTAAGTAATAACAACCGCACGGGTATATATCATTACGGGTATATCAATCAGGTTAGGCTACGCTTGCCGCGGTTGGTCCATGGATGGGAGACCATCTTTATATACCAAGACCCCGCCTTGCTTCAGAAAGCACGTTAAGCCGTTGGTCCCGGCTTTTTTTTTTTTTTTTGGCTGGGATATCATTGCGGACCACACCAGTGGTTGTTGACATCTTTGACGGCGCGCGTGTGGAACACAACGCGCCGTCCCGTCCACCACTTTTCGGCCGCAGGGATAGGGAGAGCGGCTGACGCTATACCGACACTCCTCTTCCCCTGCGGCCCCACCGCGTCCGCCATCAAAGGGTGGCGGCCCCGTCCTGGCCACGGAAGGGAAGAGCGCTGCTCAGAAGCACCGGCACTCCTCCTCTACCGCAGCCCGTAACCCTCAGCCGCGATGCCTCCCATTCGACATCGCGGCCCACCTCAGTTGCGGTGCACCTCACCGCAACCTACTTTTTGGCCGCTACGTCAATGGCTTGAAGGCAAAAGCCCTGACGAGCGGCCCCACCTTTGGGTTCCTCTTGGCTTCACCGTGGCTGGAATCCACGGTTACTGAGCCCCCCCGCAACGACAATGCGACCCACTCGGGGGCGTAAAAAGGCCCAGTTCAGCATTGTCATGCGCACTGTAATTTATGTGTACCTCTCGCATGATCTGCCGGTGGTGCGGGTTATTCAAAAGAGATACCTACTTATCTAGGACTGATGATAATTCAATAATTTTATAAATTCGTTCCATTATGGCCAAAAAAAAAAAGAAAAACAAAAGTTAGCCGAACTAAAAAATAGAAAAATAATAATAGTTTATAAAATACGCTTTAAAAACTATTATAAAATAGTAATAAATTAATCACTCTATCTTATATTGGGGTTTTTTTTTAGTTTTGTAAACCATTTTTTGTTTTTAATTTTTATTTCGGCTAATTTTGGCTTACTTTTGTTTTTAAATATATTTTTTTGGCCAGCATAATGGAACAAATTTATAAAATTATTCAATTGTCATCGGTCCTAGATAAGTGTGCAAAGTTTCAAATAAAACCGACGTTTTGAAGGGGGTGAAAATCACGTTCAAAGATCCCGTTACATAGATACACACCAAGCTAATAAAAGAATCCGTTACATAGACACACCAAACTAATAAGAGATTCCGTTACATAGACACAAACCAAGCTAATAAAAGATTCCGTTACATAGATACACACCAAGCCAATAAAAGATTCCGTTACATAAACACAAACCAAGCTAATAAAAGATTCCGTTACATAGATACACACAAAGCCAATAAAAGATTCCGTTAGATAAACACAAACCAAGCTAATAAAAGATTCCGTTACATAGACACAAACCAAGCCAATAAAAGATTCCGTTAGATAGACACAAACCAAGCTAATAAAAGATTCCGTTAGATAGACACAAACCAAGCTAATAAAAGATTCCGTTAGATAGACACAAACCAAGCTAATAAAAGATTCCGTTACATAGACACAAACCAAGCCAATAAAAGATTCCGTTAGATAGACACAAACCAAGCTAATAAAAGATTCCGTTAGATAGACACAAACCAAGCTAATAAAAGATTCCGTTACATAGACACAAACCAAGGTAATAAAATATTCCGTTACATAGACACACACCAAGCTAATAAAAGATTCCGTTACATAGACACACACCAAGCTAATAAAATATTCCGTTACATAGATACACACCAAGCTAATAAAATATTCCGTTACATAGACACAAACCAAGCTAATAAAATATTCCGTTACATAGGCACAAACCAAGCTAATAAAAGATTCCGTTACATAGACACACACCAAGCTAAGTAAAGATTACGTTACACAGATACACACCAAGCTAGTAAAAGATTCCGTTACATAGACACAAACCAAGCTAATAAAAGATTCCGTTACATAGACACACACCAAGCTAATAAAAGATTCCGTTACATAGCAATGATTTTATTATAATCTCATTGTTACATAGACACAAACCAAGCTAATAGAATATTCCGTTACATAGACACACACCAAGCTATTAAAATATTCCGTTACATAGACACACACCAAGCTATTAAATATTCCGTTACATAGACACAAACCAAGCTAATAAAATATTCCGTTACATAGACACACACTAAGCTAATAAAGCGTGTTAAAACACAACAGTTCATTAGCCTGTCCTTCATATTACGTTCATGCTTATGACGCGAGACATAACGTAGGTAATGAACAAAGCGTTGTCCGACGTCGCTCTGTCTGCCGCGCGCTGTTAGAAAATTACTGCCGACAATATAGTAAGGTACTTGTAGGTTTTCTCTAGGTGAGTTTTTTTTTTAATACTGTCAGGAGGTGCAGTATTTTATCTACACTACACTATACAGGGTGTCCCGTAAATAATGGATCAAACGTAACGGGTAGGTAGCTTACCTCATTTCCAACAACTAATTTGAACAGTAAAAAAAACCGATAAGGTAACCAAGATAATTTTTTTTTTTCGATTTTTACTATTTTCTGTACCAGCATTCTGTGTTTTTAATGCTGTTGCTGCAAATGGTATCATATTTAGGTGTGATTTTTGTCAAACATTTCTGAATAGTTTACTAATGTTATAAGATACAATTTTTTTAAATAACATTTTATTTGCCTTAGAAAAAAAATCTTGAATTGAAAAGTTTTGTTTTTACGATGAAAATACCAGAATTGGAAAAATTCTTGGTTACCGTATCGGTTTTTTTTTTACTGTTCAAGTTAGTTGTTGGAAATGAGGTAAGCTACCTACCCGTTACGTTTGATCCATTATTTACGGGACACCCTGTATATTATAAAGAGGAAATATTTGTGTGTTTGTATAGAATAAACTCAAAACTACTGGACCGATTCCAAAATATTTTTCACCATTATAATGCTTTATTATCCATGAGTAACATCATCATCATTTGAGCCGAAAGACGTCCACTAGACAGACATAGGCCTCCCCCAAAAGGGGCGTTTTGCCATAATCGCCACGCTTGGCAGGCGGGTTGGCGATCGCAGTATGGTGGTAAATGCATAAAGAACGCTGCTGCCCATTCTCTAGTAAGTCCCTTAGTCGCCTTCTACGACACCCACAGGAAGAAATGGGATGGTGCTATTCTTTTACGTCCGGCACCTCACGGAATGATGAGTAACATAGGCTATATTTATTATAAGAAATGTTTAAAACATAACTGTCCACCGGGCGTAGCCGTGACGAGCCAATAACTAAATATATATTAGTAGTATATTATTGGGCATTCTGTCCCACCTGTCGCGCAGTCGAACAGGTTCGCCTACGCTCCGTTGTGACAGAATGCCCAATAACATACAATCGGCTCGACTGTCTTGTATATTACTGTACAGACTAGTTCAAGACACGCTTCGCTGTCGATAGTAGGATAGAATGTCATACACTGAATATATTTCTGTCCCACCTGTCGCGCAGTCGAACAGGTTCGCCTACGCTCCGTTGTGACTGAATGCCCAATAACATACAATCGGCTCGACTGTCTTGTATATTACTGTACAGACTAGTTCAAGACACGCTTCGCTGTCGATAGTAGGATAGAATGCCATACACTGAATATATTTACAACGAATACTTGGATACATTTAAACCTATTGAACAAAAAAGTGTTAAGTTTGTTGTGTGTTGTATGTATTTTGGTATCGTTTACGGATTAACTGGTTCTTAAGACTGATTTTGAACAATCACCTCATTTTACTTAATAAAACAAAAACAAAGATCTTTTAATTATTTTATTTTACTTATCATTATAAAACCTTGGAGGTTCTTCAAACAATTTGTCAACCGAATGCACGAAATCTTGCAATTTACGCCACTGCAACGTATCCGTATCGGTTTGGAACTTGATACGAACAAGTGCCTTCTTCCATAACATCATGGAATCAGTGTCACGCGCATCACTCGTTTTGTAAACTTTACAATCAACATAGTATTCGCCGTTGGTGTTTGCAGTTCGTTGCTCGTTGCCATTAGCCACACGGTTTACAAAGAACGATGATAAAACCGGTTGGTTGCTCGATGACCCATCGTTGAGCGCTGTATCAGTTTCATTATTCCAACTGATCCCGAACACGTCGATAGGACTGGTATTTGTTTTCTTTCTGAAACAACATAGAAAACAAAATGGTTAATTACATTATTTCTTACTCAAATCAAATGTCTCTGAAAATAATATAATCAGGGTCAAACGAATCAGTGATCAACAGTAGGTTTTTGAAATCTCCAACGACTCAATCAGCACACATACAAAATCTAGTTGCGGTGGTCATGTTGTCATTTGAACGCTTGAAGTAACAACTGAACGCAGTTAATCAACTAAAGCACTGCAGCATCGAAGCGATCGAACGCACCAAGTCACTAAAACACCATATATCTAGCAACAATGCCAGTCACAAAATCATCAATCGCCATGATGATAAATGTATGTGCGCTCGAAGCTAAATTTTAAAATTAATTGAATGCTTGTACTTCTAATCTGAACATCTAGGCGAAAACTCAACATTGTTTTACAATAAATTTTAATTAGGTACCTTGGTTGTAATAAATTCGTTGATGATCCTGACTTGCGCTTCCTGTTGTTGTTGATGACAGGATGCTTGCGTGTGTGTGTAGTTTTCTTTTCAATGACCTCAGTTGGATGATAAACCTCGCACTCAGATTCGGACCTGAAATATAAACGTAATAACATTTAACAAAAAATCACGGTCACGGTGTCATCGCGGTCTAGGCGATTTCTTCCAGACAACCTAACGAAGGACAACATAACAATTTATACAAGTAAAGAGATAGATTGTACACAGTAAAACTTAAACACTTACATTACTTATCATACTTACATTTTTTTAAATCAACTGTTGTTTATTTGAGAAGGTAGCTTGATGAGTTGATGACAGCAAGCGGAGCGGAAGATGTCAGCGAGCGGCAGCAGGTCAGCAATCAACAACGAAAGTAACAACAACCGATAGTTGTATACTAATGAAAGATTAGCAGTATCCACACTTGAATACTTAAATTCGACTGTATCTAGGTCTTCGAAAACATGATGTATAAAAACGAAATCGTGTGATAATCCTACTGTATTACAAAGTTGTTGCAAACCACTAAGTTATAGTGAATAAATCAACTATTTTTCTTGTACGAGTATGTAGTCTACCAACGTAAAAATGAAGAGTAAGGAATTAGACCAACAAAACAGTTTCGACACAAATCAGTATCGAACGATGCAGATGTAGCAAAAAAACTTAGGGCTGACAAACTAAACTATATTATTAATAAACAAACAACGTTATTTAAAACATTATCAAAAAAAAAAAAAAAATACGTGCTCCACACTAGGAATTTCTCCTGTATCGTGGGTGCGTTTACAAACATTTAAACTCACATACACAAACAGCCAGACCCGGAACAACTATCTGTAGGTCGTACAAATATTTGTTCTGTGCGAGGATCGAACCCGCAACACGCGGCGCAGCAGTCAATCGCTCAGCCACTGCGCTAACCATGTTGTCATATAGTAAATGTGTATGCGTGCCATCCCTACCTAATATCGCTGATTTATACGAATAGACTTTGTTGATCAGAAAAAAATATGAAGGTTGACTAAAGTCCAATAAAACTATTGAATAAGTATTGCTTAGGTAATATTAAAATACGAAATGGCAACTTTATTGGAAAAAATGTTGTATGATTATTGTTAATAACAGGCTCATACGATTAGTCGTAAGAAATTTTTTTTTGATTGTTTAATAGGTAGGTACATAATTAGTTATGTACCTACCTATTAAACTATCGAAAAAAATTGTTTCGCTTATAAGTCAAATATTCTAAAACATAGGCTTTCATTATCATAAGCAACGGTGCGGATGGTTGAGTGATTTATTAATACAAAATAAATGACGTTAATAATTTAGGAAAATAAAGGTAACTAAATTACAATTTATCACGTGTGTTAACTTGTTAAACGTATTTACATTTGAAGTATTTACTTAATTAAATAATATGTATATTTCTTTCAGGAAGCGTTATATAAGTACATCGATTTGTGTTGAAAAGCGTGTTTAGGAGTTTGGTCTGCACTACCGTTACGCAAAGTGAAATCATTATCAATAATTTGAGGAAAATAAAAGGTATACCTACTTACATTTTTTAATGCGTGATAAACAGAGGTAACGTAGTAATATGACGTTTTATAGCACTTATCTATTTTTTTTAATTTTCAGAAAGATGATTTTAAAAACCTTGGAATCTCGCGAAGTTGTTTCCAAATAATTCAAGATTTTTCACCGCATGACGTTAAGAAGTTTGGCTAGGAAATAAACGTAAATAATTAGAAAATTAAAAGGTAAATATGATACTAAGCGTTTACTTTCTCCCAAGGGAATAAGCAGGGAGATAAATAGTAGGAGGTACCTACATACTTAATTAAATATTTTTGTATGTTATTTTCAGGAAGCATCTGATCGACTGTCGGTTATTTTTTTCTACTGGGATCACAGTACAATATTTGCATTTCATACTTGCAAAGCTGAAAATACAGAACATGGAGTTGTGCTGGAAATTGGATACAAATACAAGATGCATGTAGTACATTAATTAATGGTATTTAAGGTACTCTTTTTATTGCTTTGTACTAATTGAAAGGTTGAAAATCTAAAGGATCCAAGTTCCATTTTTTGTACTCTTTGTGGTTATTTGTATATTGTTAGATTCGGCACACAAATTGTGTTTTCGTTCAAGATATTAGGTAACATTTGAAATTTTAGCACATCCTTCAGATTTTTAACCTTTTAATTATTCTCATAACGATTTTTTTATCAGTTTAACTATAGTACTTTTATGTTAATACATCTATAATTTTAGCAAAATGCCTCATTGCTCGGTTTGCGATATTTATTTAGATAGCCGTTGCTGGACCAGTCACTTACGAACTAATAAACACAAAAATAACAGTACCATGCCTATTCTCGAAAACGTTGAAATCTTACGATCGTCGTTTAAAGGACGTATTATTAGTTATCGAGTTATTGCATCTAAAGATGAAGCAAATAATTTTCCCGAATTCTTTTTTGGTAATATTCGCGAACAGGTTAAATCTTTAATCGATGATTCACTTAAAAAACATAATGCAATAAAAATTAATTTTCAACTTTTTTCTTTATTTCTATTGTACAAAAATGATTTACAAGAAATCAAATCTTTTGCCACCAAAAATTTTGTCATACATTTTAATTATGATTTTAATACTATTTATGAAACGGTTGTCACGTCGTTGTTAAAAAAAATTGAAGAATTTGAAGAGAGAGACAGTGGATGGACATTCTTAAGTAATTTACATTTAGAAGTCAATGTAAATAAGTATCAGCCACTTGGGGGATCTTATTTTATAGATTTACCTAAGTTCATACAAAACAAAAAAGCGTGTTTAAATATTCACAATAATGATAATTATTGTTTTTTGTGGTGCGTTGTGGCTGCCTTGTACCCAACAAATCGACATCCAGAGCGGATAACATCTTATCCTCACTTTCGCGATGTTTTAAATGTTAAGGATATTTCTTTTCCCATGACTCTTTCAGATATAGTTATTTTTGAAAGAAATAATCCATCTTTAAATATATACGTATACGGTTTAAAAAATAATAAGCTGATAACAGGTCCTCTGTACAGACCTGAATCGTGTAAGAATAAATCTAAGAGTGTTCATCTATTGTTCTTAGAAAATGATAGTTCATCCCATTATTGTCTCATCAAAGATTTGCCCCGTCTTGTTAAAACCCAAATCACGAAACATCATAGTAAATTATATTTTTGCGAAAGTTGCTTATTGTTTTTTCCTACTCCTAAACAAATCGATGATCATCTATGTGGAGGAATCGTAACTATTTTACCTGAAAAAGGATCTGTATTACAGTTTAAAAATTATGATAGGAAACAAAATATTCCATTCGCCATATACGCTGATTTCGAAACACTGCTGGAACCAACATCATGTTATAGGCGAATGCTACAGGCACGTGTCGTTGTAAAATTGATGTATACTTTTAATAATGAGTTATTTAAAAGTTATCGCGGTTTTGACTGTGTTTCAAAATTTATAGAATTTCTTTATGCTGATGTCAAAAAGATTTACAAAATACTTACTGAGACCCAGGTCATGACATTTACAGAAGACGACGCGCAAGATTTTCAACAAGCTTATAAATGTTACATAATTATGTGAAAACCTACTTTGGACTAATAAAGTTAGAGATCATTGTCATATAACAGGACGATACCGTGGCGCTGCTCATAGACATTGTAATCTACAGTATAAAATACCTAAATTCATTCCGATATTTTTCCACAACTTATCAGGATACGATTGTCATTTATTCATACAGAAATTGGGTGAAATGCCTGGAAATATAAGAATTATTCCAAAGACTAAAGAAAAATATATTTCTTTTTCCAAATTCATACAGATTGCTGATAATGAATACGTTCAAGTACGATTTCTGGATTCCTTTAATTTTTTAGGAGCTAGCTTAGACAAACTTGCGAAAACTATGCATAATGATGATTTCATCACTCTACGTTCTCATTTTCCTAACAATAATCAATTTAATTTGCTCACAAGGAAGGGGGTGTATCCTTATGATTACATGACGAACTGGAAATGTTACGAAGAAACAAAGTTACCATCGAGACAACATTTTTTCAGCGTTCTAACTAACCAAGTTATTTCAGATGAAGATTATAAACATGCTTGTTTGGTTTGGAATGAATTCCATATAAAAGATTTAGGTGAATATACGGATTTATATTTGAAAACAGATGTTCTGTTACTAACTGATATATTCCAGAACTTTCGAAAAACTTGTAAACAGTATTATAAACTGGACCCTGCATTTTACATAACCGCACCTAGTTTATCATTTGACGCAATGCTACTGAAAACAGGTGTTCAACTTGAACTCGTTTCTGACTTAGCTATCGTACGAATGATTCAAAACGGTATTAGAGGTGGTTTGTGTATGTGCTCACATCGCTATGCAAAAGCTAATAATAAGTATTTATCAAAATGCGATGCTTCAAAACCTCAATCTTTTATAGTTTATTTGGACTGCAATAACCTTTACGGTTACAGTATGTGTCAATATTTACCTTATTCAGATTTTAGATTTTTAAATCAAAATGAAATAGACCAATTACATGTTGAATGTATTGATGATAATGCGAAATGGGGTTTCATACTAGAAGTCGATCTGCTTTACCCTGAATCCTTACACGGCGAACATAATGACTTACCTTTTTGTCCTGAAAAATGCATACCACCTGGAGGTAAAACTAAAAAACTGGTTTCAAATCTATATAATAAATATAACTATGTGATTCATTATGTGCATTTAAAAAAATGTTTGGAGCATGGTTTGATACTACGCAAAATTCATAGAGTCATCACCTTTAGACAAAGTCCTTATTTAAAGCAATACATCGAATTAAATACACAACTACGACAAAAGGCAAACAGTACATTTGAACAAGATTTCTTCAAGTTGTTAAATAATAGCGTTTTCGGAAAAACTTTGGAAAACACTGAAAACAGAGTGTCCGTTCATTTGGTTAATCAGTGGAATGATACGAATAACAAAACTAAAAAGTCTTCCTACGCTGAGAGACTCGTGAACAACCCTTATTTTCATAGCGCATCAATTCTTTCCGAGAACTTAGTAACGATACAAATGAAACCAGATCAGGTAATTTTAGACAAGCCTATATATATTGGTTTCACCGTATTAGAACTGTCTAAATCACACATGTACCACTTTCACTATAATATAATTAAACCTATGTATAAGGGAAGAGTGAAATTATGTTATACAGACACGGATTCTTTTGTTTACGAAATAATCACTAATGATTTTTATCGCGATATAAAACATCAGTTATTGTTATACTTTGACACCAGTAATTATAATGTAGAAAATCAATATAAGTTACCTCAAATTAATAACAAAATTCCGGGTCTTTTCAAAGATGAAATGAGGGGAAAAGTTATAACAGATTTCGTTGGTTTAAGATCTAAACTTTATTCAATAAAAACAGAGGACAAAATAATTAAAAAAGCAAAAGGAGTTAAATCTTGTGTTATTCGTGATCTAAGTATCACAGATTACGAAAACGTTTTATTTAATAGTGAAGTCATTCGTAGGAAAAATATTATGTTTAAATCCATTAAACATGAAATATTTACGCAAAGTGTAAACAAAATTGCACTATCTAATAATGATGATAAACGCGCGATATCTAATTGTAAAATCGCAACCCAGGCTTGGGGACATTGCTCATTTTTTTTTAAAATAAGTAATTTATATGTTATCTAACATTCCATTCCCTTGGAGACTGGAAAGCTGAAAAGCAGTGTAACTAGCAATAGGACAGCATAGGTTAATTAAAAAATGTAAATGTAATTTTTCGTCTTAATTTATTATAATTATGTACGAGAATTTTAGTGCATACTAACTAGAATAAATAACCATTGCATCCCAACAATTGTATTTGTTAATGATATCCTAGTATAATATAATTATGTATAGTAAATATTCTGTAACTGTAGATTATAAGTACATAAATGTAATTAATGTTTATTAAATGAAGTAAGTTATTAATTTTCATTGTTTTATTTGTCAATTCATCGTTTAATTATTGCTAACCATTAAAATTATATGCGAATTAGGTTCATATCAATAATTCGCAGGTAACGTCGCAGGGCGATACTAGTTTACGATAGCGAAATATGATATACTGCATGTCAATGACACTATAAATGCAAACCTGTTATTTTTTGTTTGATCATGTTCATACACGCTTTAAATCAACAATAAAAAGACTTTGTTTCATGATTAAGTCAATGGTATTTCGCTTTTATTATTACATAGATAAAATCTAATTTCAGAAAAATGTATTATGCATATAACATGCTTTGTCGATATAATGAAAACCGTTGCCGTTTAACAAATAGGTGTAGATGAACAGACTCTATCTTATAATATCGCAATGTTTGTTTCATTTACCTAAATTAGCTACCTTTAAGCGGTTCTGTCTCGAGTACTTGTACAAAATAAGAAATATTTGGTCTATCTGTGTGCGTCATAATTATGTCATCAGTGAGTAAAATATTAATTAATATTTATTCATTGTTTATTTTTTTTTTTTATTAGAGGCTAATGATGCTAATAATTTTTTTATCATTATTATTTCAGATTGGTGATTCAGAAATTGTATTCAGCCAGTACGCTCAGGATCCTTACGAAAGACTATCTGAGATGATTTACAATGAACCCCCTAACTGCAGTCAACTTACGAAGGAAAAAAAATCCAAACGACAACGTCGAGAAAAACCTTCTCATAAGAAACAACCATCAAAATCTTTCGTGATGAGTAAACTGCATCAACGTGGGATAAAACTGATAAAAATATCAGTTATCGATCTGTGCAATAACAATACCAGTGACAGTGATAGTGATAGTGAGAACGTGATAATAAATGCACAATACATCGTTAAAGACCCTATTGATGGTGTTATGGACGATACGGAATCGTTAGTTAAAAAAATATCAAAATCTTTGATTGACAGTGATTTTTAATGTTTTTTATAACTTTTGGTTAGGTAATTAAAGTTGTTCTTCTAATTTAAATATTTTTATTGTAGCAGGTAAACAAATGAAATAAACACACTTTTAAGATTTATGATTTTTATTTAAGTACATAAACCCGAAATACATATTTTTACAAATTCAAATGTTTTTTAATACACAAAACATTTTTTAAGGCACATATCTTTAAATGTTTAGTACAATTTAAATTATTCTTTTCATCACAGTACTTGTTATACAACACAGAGAAATTAGGACAGTTTTTTCCACTGAGGTCAGACACATTACAATTCTCACAAAGATCCTTAATCCATTTCACTTTCTCAAAACCTTTCACAACGATTTCCTTATTTTCTAGATATGGAACGATTATACGTTGGAATTCTCTGTAGTCGATATAACCTTCATTCCAATAAATGCCTCTGTTCCTTTCCAACCATTTAACTTGTCTTTTTTCATCACTTGTTAAGTATCTAAACAAATATGGTGGTTTTATTAAAAATGACTGCGTATAATTGCGACTAGCAAAAGCTAATTCCTTTATTATAAAATTATTACATAGATCTTTAAACCCTTGAACATCTACTATGATAGTATTCGGATTCATGATATTTTTCTCACAGTATTACTTAGCGGTTTATACTCAATTATACAATCATTCAATATAAGACAGTACGCAGAAGTTTGGTCGGGTATATCCAAATCAGTTTCAATTTCCACTCTTACATCCACAACCGAACCTGTCTTCAAGTTGTCCGCTTGCCTAGAGCAGTCAATAACAAAGAGCGGTGCCAAGTCTTTAAACTGTTTTTCGCTTAATAAAGGCTCCGCGCGACGTCCGGAATATGACTGTTGAAATCTAGTATATTGTTCGTATAATAAAGCAATTCTGTTATTAGCAAAATTCACATTTAGATTTTCATATGGGAAGTAGTTTGAATTGAGGTACACTCTAACGTCACGAATATGACAGTGATCGAACAGAGACATATCAGAGCTTGCAATGTTTTTTCTATTTGTCTGTAAACCAATAATGACATATCTAGGCTTCTCTATTTGTGATGATGTTTTAATAGACCAAGTATGTTTCGTTGTTTTAGGTAAAGTAGGATATTCGTACAGATCCCAATTTCTAAAAATCATCTGGAGCGGACGGTCTTTCTCTAACAATTTTAGCAAACTTATTTTCTCTTTGTCTGACACTTTAACGTGCGGTACACGCCAAACAATTTTATTTATCAGAACATCATCTACAACTTCACCAGTATTCAGTTTTACAGCGTTCAGGTTTGTATTGCTTCGTAACAATATCAATTCATGTCTGCTATTTATCACTACTTTCTTAAAATCTTCTGCAAACCCGAGAATATTACAAAGTGGTATAGAAGCAGAAAAACTACCTCCATTAATATTTTTTGTGCCATCGATATTCCAACCCCATGCATAAGATATCTTTGACTCACTCTCATTCATTGACACTAATGATTTCATCGTAGTAGTCACACCAGCGTTTTTTATTTTATCTATTTCTACTCCATTTAGTTCGTAACGTATATCTTGAAACAAGTAGAGTAGAAAATTATTTGTTAAAAAAACGCTGCTTGCTTTTTCTTTTGAATCTTTTTTGCTAACGATTATAGTTCCTTCCAAATACAAAGTGCTTGCTGAAGGTAATATATACAGATCCTGTTGATTAATAGGTATGCGGATTTCATCGTTCCTGTTGAAGCTGGTTATGTAGGGTTTGTAAGAATGAAATTCGATTCCCTCAACAGTATTGTCGTAAGTTGGAGCAGATAAAATCTCTAAGATATTCATTATAGCAAACCGATTGTTTTAAGAAATTCCTTATTGTCTCGTGTTCATTTTATTTTTTTCTTTGACCGAGGTCTTATTTGCTTGATCACTTTAATAGAACTGACATTTCCAATTTGTTGATGCACATATTTATTGTAGTCAATCATTTTTTCTAAGATGTAAATATAGCTGCACTTCTTCACCACGTAAGTTTATTAAGCGATTGTTTATATCTAATAGCCTGATATGTATACTGCTTATGTTGTTTTGGTTGATTGGAAAGTATATGGCGTTTTTCGGAATTTCTATAATTCTATATCCCGGCGCCACGTTGAGGGCGAATTCGTGTACAATGTGACTGGGATTTCCGTTTATGTACGAACCACTTACAATATCACATTCTATCCTGATCACGGTCGTAGGTAAAATGTTGACTGGTAACTCTGACACATGCCATTTATTTGCTTTCAAGATCTGTTTCTTAAACCCCAATAATTTCCTAAAAGTCCCCTCTTTAGTAAAATCGATATCTTTAGTACAGTATATCAAAGTTTTTAGAGTATTGTTATTACATCGTACTTTTATTGAACAGTCTTTTATTTCCAATTTTAAATAATCGCTGATATCTTGCAATTCATAAGTACCTTCAGGTAATTCAAGGACTTCATTGGATCCATAATATAATTTATTATTCATTTTTTCAATGTTAGGAATTGAATTAAATGTTGAGAAATGCAATAAGGCACATTCATAACGACCATGAAGTTGTAATGTATTAGGATAATATGTACATAAATCGGACGAGTTTCCAGTTATCGATAGGGTGAGTGACATGATGAAAATGATTGAAATAAAAGAAATACATAAAATTTATACGTATTTATTCCAAAATTTCCATAGATATTCTAGACATAAGTGTCCACAGTTTACTGTATTAAATTGTTGAAATCTAGTATAGTTATAAAAAACATCACAATTTTTAAAGTACTGCATTAATTCCATTGGAGGTTTCAAATCTCCAAAGCTATCAAAGTATTCACAATATTTGTTTATTTTAACATAAGCTACCCAATGCGTACCTTCGTTCTTATAATCGTCCAAGTTTACGATACCACATTCAATCCGTTTTGGCGTCCTTGGTAACTGATCCTTCATGTAGACTCCTCGAAAGTGAGGGATGTCGCGTGCGTGTCTTTTTATGTCTACATTAGTTAGAGCACGATTAGGTAGCTTATTTTTCAGTTTTTTGAAGACTTTATGAATAAACCTTTACCATTTTTATGTGACTTAATGTATAAACCCTGGCCTAACTTTAAAGACTCTATAGCCTTATTATGTCGTTGTGTTTCTCGCAAATTTTGCTGACCTGCTTTGTAATCGTTAACAGTTTTTGCAATACCAGCCGCACCACCAGCTAAAGTTCCTAAAGCTGATAAACCCGCAAAAATTGGGATTAAAGGTAGAATACCTCCAGTCTTTGGTAAGGGAATCACTCGCGGTACTCGAATTTTCTGAATGTTTGGAAATATTTTTTTTGCGGCCAAGTAAGCAGCGTTAATTAAAGTTTTATTGTTCTTTGGTTTCAGTTTTTTTATTTTCGCTCTTATTTTTGACACGAAACTTTTAAACGTTTTAACACCGGAACCACATTTTAGCTTGGTTTTCATAACTTTGCTCACTAACCATGAACTAAGTTTTTCACCTTTCCCAGCATCGTTCGATTTAAGTCTTTGTTTAGCCATATTTAGTAGTTGTAAATCAGCTTTGTGACGATTGGGTAAGTCTGTATGGTTTGCATATGCAATATCGTGATGCATACAAGCTTCGTCTAGCTTATTCACACCTCGATCACCTCGCCGCAATCGCTTCTCGAGTTTTGTTCCCGGTCCGCAATAGTTATAACCAGGTAAATGAAGTTCGAATGGCAGATTATTAATTACACTATTAACTAGTCCATCCATTCTCTTACATAGTAGAAAGTGTAATGAATGAAATATTTCTTCCAAACATGGTTATATATTCATAATCCTAACCTACAATTTCATCTTTATCAATCCAACTATTTTCTTCGTTACTTAAGCCTAACCATTTCACGTAAAGTTTCTTCCCTTTTCTTTTAAGAACCTTTTCTATCAAATAAACGCCAGGATAGCTAGTTTTTTGAAGTTCTTGTTCGTAGAAAGATCCTCTAATAGGCTGCTTTCTATGATCTTCTATATGATATGTTACTGGTATGGTATTATTAATCCTTTTTACCGTAAATATTTCTGTCGACCAATTAGGAGTGTAACCTTTATCGAAAATATATTTGTATTTACTGATCCGAACATTTTCACCTACTTTGAATTTAGGTCGACATCGGTTTGATGTATGTTTTTGAGTTTTTTGAATATTTTCTCTTATCTTTGACTCATTCATTTTATTTACCTCGACTGGTTTCAATTTAGTGGTATGATGTTTTGTATTATTGTATGTTTTTAGAATAACTTCTAATGCTGGATCTATCCATTTGTAGTTCCCAATGAGACTAAAATATTTATACATTTTATTTTTAATTGTTTTAATCACCCGTTCTACAATCGATGCTTTCTTGGTAGAAAACGAAGAGTAGTGGTTAATATTGTAGCTCTTCATAAGCTTTTGGAATGTTACGTTATAGAATTCTGTTCCTGCATCAGTTTGTAAATGATTAGGTTTTCGATTGCTGGTAGTTAGTATTCGCTCAAATGCATGAGTAACATCAAGTTTACTTTTGGATTTTATTGGTTCTGTCCAGGTATACTTTGAGAAACAATCAATCACCACTAAAATGTAATTATAACCTTTATTAAACCTTTTTAGATTTTGCATATCTATTAGATCAGCTTGCCATAAGTCATCTATGCCTTTTAAAATAACTGATCGTCTAACAAAGTTTCTTCGTGCCGCCTTGTGTAGTTCATTAACAATTTGTTGTTTTGCCATCACGGAGTTTTTTTAAGTAATTGTTGTACTTCCTCTTTGTTATAAAACTTATCTTCCAACTGAACTAAAACTTCAGGTATCTTTGCTTTTAAAGTGGTTTGGACTGTTATTTGTGCATCTTTTATGATTTGAGTACGCAACAACCCAATCAGTTTATTTAGTTCCTTTATTGTATGGTCGCACAATCGATCAACGTAATCCTTATTCACGGCATCGTCTGATTCTACAGGAGATCTAATTCCTCTCAATCTAGATTTATCCAAGTCAAAATCTCCACTTTCCGATTTTAGCAGTGCATTTTCATTGAATTCTAATAATTCAGAGAAACGCAATCTCTTATGAACATTGTGCCCGAATTTATCTACATTCATATTTAAGGTGTATTATGTTTAGAGGTTGATAATACAATGAACATTGAAAATTGTATACAGTTTATTTATTACTTAATCAATTTACTCTCACGCAGTTCTTCAATAATAGATATAATTTCGTTGTCTAATCCTGTGTTACCAGCGTCTCGAGATGCAATTAATAATTTTAACCTATCTACAAGTTCATTAGGATCATTCCAATAAACAAAATCAACATTTTTTTTCCACATTTTGTTCAAGGATACTCCTTTCCCCTTTGACTGACTGCTTTGAATAGTACTTGACTGTTTAAAAAGAGGTTTTATAACTTGCAAATATTTTTGTCCCTTATTACTTTTTATTGGTTTGTTTGAGTCAAAGTCTCGACGATGTGCGTTTGTGGCAATCAACATCATCTTATAATACTGCATATCAGACTCTGTAACCGTGCTTAAATCTACATCCTTTTTCAATAACAATTGTTTCAGTCCGGGAGTGCTTCGATATTTCTGTCCTGCAACGGTAATATAATCATCCCCGATCGTTATGAAAGCAGAACCTAACATCAATTGACCTCGCTCCGCTCGAACACCAAATGGATTATCTATCAATGCTTCTGAAGATATTGACCAGGATGATGTATCATGCTCTTGATTGTTCTCTACTAATGATTGGTACGACTCGTTACTGTCGGTATCACATTCATTTTCTTCCGCGCTACTGTCTCCTTCGTTACTGGAACATTCTTTCTGCAAAATATCGTTCCTCAACGGAACTTTTGTTTCTTCAACTTCTTTAGATTGCAAGAGGTCAGTTTGTTTATTGATATTAGCTATGCAATTGAGAGACTCTGTTACAGGTCTAAAAACTGATTCCAATGCTTGCTTATTTTCACTCTCGAAATCTCGCATCTTTCGTACTTTTTTCTTTACGGCTTCTGCAGCGTTCACAATTTGTCTTTTCAATGTTTTTTCCATTACAGTAGAATAAGATAGTTTTCGATTAAGAGTCGGTCATGGAATAATGATATCATGTAAGTACCATAGCCTTAAATATTTGTATTTCTAATCAAAGACTACAAAAGTGTCAAATTTATTTCTATAACATCCGTTATTTTTATTGCAATCTTTATTAATTACAACATAATTAAAGGGCTCACTCCATATTTTTGAACACATTTCACAAAATTCAATCCATGTCATATCAGTGTTAGCATGTTCTTCATAAACATGTCTCAAGTTAATATTATCTTGTTTGAATAGTATAATTAAGTTAGCATTATCTCTTACTAACTGTTTAGGGATTTTGCTATATGTTTGATTTAGATAAAAACAATCGATGTATTTGTGTCTTCCCATTGCAAAATAATCACGCATGTTAGTTTGATTCTCGCAAGCAACGTCGTCAAATATAAACACAGAGTAGGGTTTTGCGTTCTGAACGCTTATAACTTCCTCATTCCCTTGATATTTGTGGAGTGAGATAATTGGTACCCGTTGTAAAACTCTTTCTAAAAAAATGTACTTAGGTTGGTGTAAGGTTTTTGAGTAGACATAAACATTTTGAAACCTTAAACCGTTTTCATGTATAAGAAGTCCAATAAGTAAATTTGTTTTGCCACAATTCGATGGTCCACAAATGATACATCGTACTGAATTAGGTAACAATTCTCCATGACGCGAACTAGTTTTACAAAAAACATCGCAAACTGTGTTTACTTGCAGCGATTGTGGTTGTTTAACAAATTTCATGATTACTGTGGTCAACAAACTGATTAACAATGAGTAAAAGTAATTATTTTTTAATTATTTACACTGAAAAAATTAGATATTCTAACAACGGTAACGAAACCATAGTGAGATCTAATTCGCTGTCAACACCATCTATCGTTAGGCTAGGCGCACTGTCAACTCGGGACAGGTAGGTAATAAAATTCAGGCGCATTCGCGTGGCTGATTCCTTGTTGAGTATATACCCCAAAAAGTACTACAGCACCATCTATGACACATCGGATGAACTAAAACATCAAATCCTACATCGCACAAGCAAAGTTTTCCGCGTCTTAAGACTATAAAAGAACCGTCTGGTCGTCATAAAAAATGTGTTTATATCGATACGCCCACATGCTAACATGAGCGGATCCTGATTGATCCGGATCCGGATTGAAAAGATCCTGAAGGCTAGGTTAATATGATTTATGATTACGTATAAGATTTCAATTTATCATTTTTTTCCCACTACTGACACAAAGGTTTCTCTCACAGAGAACAGTGGTGATGAAATAATTTACACAAAGTAAAACGCTAGCCTAGGTTCGAACCCATGACCTGCAACTTGTAAGTCGCAACCGTTACCACTAGACCACCACTGCTCTCCGCTCTAACTCTCAAATATGTTTATCTAATGTTATTTTACGAAGCGATTTGCCGCTACACTGTCTTCTTCGCGATGCAATTCTTGGTCTATCAAAACAGACCCATCCTTAAGTTGCTGATATAGGCGGTGGCCTGTTGATGTGCGAGCAGCTATGTCACACATCTATGAATGATTGCTAATGAGTTTCGACTTTGCGGTTAAAGACCGACTCCGTATGTTATTGGGCATTCAGTCACAACGGAGCGTAGGCGAACCTGTTCGACTGCGCGACAGGTGGGACAGAATGCCCAATAATATACTACTTATATTATGTAGTTTATGGTAATTTCCGAGGTTGCATCTAACTTGTTAAGTATCATAAGGATGAACAGTTGCTTATAAAAAAAAAATGGGTTTCAGAACCATGCTCTTGCAGTAATGATAAAAATAAAAAAAAATTGCGGGAAACATCACGATGAAAAAGAACGGAAACACAAAAAAGCAAAGTGCATACTTTTTAATTAAATCAACTCAGCCTATCGCAGTCCACTGCTAGACGTAGGCCTCTTCCAGGCTGAAACACAACACTGTCCTCCACCGTCCGCTTCCAGTGTGTCCCACGATCTTTGGTCCATTTAGCTGGGGGGCAACTCACACTACGCTAGCCGATACGCAGTCTTCGCTCCAGGACTCGTCTGCTCCACCAGCCACTGGTCCTTCGACAAACATGGCCAGACAACTGCCACTAAGCACTTGCAAAAGTAAGTAGCTTGCTTATTCAGCAAGCCACCTCATTTAAATTACTACAAATATTTATGTCTTCGACTTGACTTATTAATTAGTTCAAAGATGGATGGTGCAATGAAACGACGCAAAACTACATAATTATGTAACTTCCGAAATGTAGATAGTTACTTGCTAGTTTTTTTTTTGTATTTGTGTATTATTTGCCATATTACAACTTATTAATAGTACTACAAAATATAGATGTATTTGGTATTTTTTATGGTGAATAAAAAATACCAAATACATCTATATTTTGTTTTCAGGGTTTTTAAACGGTGAAGGAAAACATCGTGAGGAAACCGGCATGTCCTAGAACCAAAAAATCGAACCTGCACTTGGCTCGCTGGTGGATAACAGTCCTCCCCGTCTCATCGAGAGGAGGTCTGTGTCTCAGCGGTGGGAAACTGATTATTTTAAATTATGAGGGCGGGCGTTTTGGGGGACTGTCTTATGTAATTTTGACGTTCAATATGTGCTGACTCTCAGTCTAGTTTGAATTAATGTGTGTTTTAAATAATTTATTCAAGTAAAGTTACATGGAAAAATACAAATTAATCTTCTGCCTAAATGCTGTACAGTTTGTCGGCAGTGTTCTCGTGGATAGGTACAATTTTGTGATATCCAAGCACTTAATGACTATACTTCTATACTTAATATATAAAGAGGAAAGATTTAATTGTTTGTTTGCATTGAATAGGCTCTGAAACCACTTAACCGATTTGAAAAATGATTTCACTGTTGGGAAGCTACACTATCCCCGGGTGACATAGGCTATATTTTATCCCCGTATGCCCACGGGAACGGGATCTACGCGGGTGAAACCGCGGAGCGCTGCTAGTTTATAATATCGCAAAAGTTAGATTTTGATTTCATTTTATAATTACTGGTAAACTAGTTCCTTCTCTATCATCATCTGCCTAGCCTTTTCCCAACTATGTTGGGGTCGGCTTCCAGTCTAACCGGATGCAGCTGACCAGTATTTCACATGGAGCGGCTGCCTATCTGACTTTGACCTCCTCTTAGTTCCTATAATTGCGTGGCGTAATGATGCAAGAAAACACAAACGTAGAGCTAGTAAAGTTGTTTGAGAATTCCCTCGCGAATCTGACGAGCAGCTAAAAGATAAAGCGAGGGTAGTTAGACGACTCTAGCTGGAGACTTGGACAACTTTTAACTAGTTTGGTAGAGTTTGAAGGAAACAGAAAGGAACAAGCAAGCTCACTCTTGAGTTCTTTGAATTGGGTTGATAAAGCTAGATTTCCAGACTAAATTTTAAATTGGTAAGTATGGCATCTTATACGAAAGCGAAGTTTATTTGTATAACGTTAATGTTCATATCTGTATTCAGGCAGAGACATCGATCATCATGACTGCACCGAAATTTTACGTCAGTTAAAAAAAGTAGTTGTTTCCTACAAATCTGCAACAGGTACCTAAACTTAAAAGTCGGTTACAGAACTTAGCGATGGAAAGTTTAAAACGCACATCAAACGTGTCCTTATCAAAAAAGCATATTATAAGATAAAAGACTACGTTGAAGACAGGGAAGTTTGGCATTAATTCCTTCTGCACATGTGGCTTCCCTGGTACCTCATTAACAGCATAACTATGTGAAAGTCTATTAACTGCTCTCAAATACAAAGTTCTTTTTAATTCTTTTTACTTTTACAATGCTGACATATTCTCGTCATTAATTGACATTATACATCAATTTTATTTAGGTTCATTTTATTTATGTAGATTATTTTACATATTGTGAATGAGAGAACGTTGTAGGCCTTACTGACTGTAGATTTGTAGACGATTTTCTATTCTGTATTCGTCTAAGTACCTGGTACTTATTGATAGGCCTGCGCTGTCCTCCCATACATTTAATCTCTGTAATTTGAAAATATTGTTAAAGCCAATTATTTTTAAAAGAGTAACCGTGGAGTTTCTTGCCGGCTCTTCTCCATAGGAAACAACAATTTGGAACCGTGCACCTAGCTTCTGACGTTTCATAAGTGCCCATGCAGGTTTATATGAAATAAAAATATTTTGATTTTGATTTTGATTTTTAAAAAAATACCGTTGCTATTTCACATATTTTGGCCGCAAAAAATGTATGGAAACGCATTTAAAAAAAAAAAATGACGACCAAATGGTCGTCTGTTATTTTTTATTTAAATGCGATTGCTTAATACATAATTCTGGATTCCACTGCGTTCTGAAAACAACGCAGTGGAATCCAGAATTATGTATTTACGTTATCAAGGTTTTAGAGGGTGCTATCTATATAATATCTATTTTATTTATATTTTTTTATTTGTAATACCAATGTTTATTTTTGAATTTTTATTAGAAATGTGCACCTTTGCATGCCCATTTCACGGCAAAATATGGAGAACCTTATTATAAAAAAACATCTGTGTACTATACCCATGTTTGCAAAGAAATAAATGATTTGATTTGATTTGATTTGAAAATAAAAACAATATAATTTCGCAAAATATAGCCGCATCCAACATTTTTGTTGCAGTATTTTACGCTTTTACAAGTAAAATATCTATGAAAAGTTTTCCTGCCGACGCTAGGGCCGACACGCGAGTTGTATTCTATGAAAATATATTGTTTTTACTCAAAACTTGGCATGAAGTTTGGTGAAAAGGAGTTTTTAGTTTATTTTATTTTTTCGTTTTTCTTCTGAATAGTAGCAGTAGTTCATATGAATGGGGTGTGTCGGGGTGCAATGACAATGGGTCTGGGTGGTTTTTAGAAGAAAACAAATGTTTAGGAATGCTGAACATTATTAAGTTATTAACTCACTGTCAAACTGTTTATTTAAATGGTAAAATAAGTTCCTAAAATTGTTAATGTAATGTTGATGAAAAGTTCGACTCACTAACGCGGTAGCTCAAAAAAGGACATACAGAAAGACGTTACATTGTACAAATATGTAATCTAGCAGTCACATCATTCACATTTTTGGGATGACCCAAATACAAAACACAACATACAAATTCTTCATAATCCTAAAAATAAATAAAGTAATTCGTTTTGTACAACCCTAAGTGCTGGCGCTGTGCGCTGGGCAATTTAAATGGTAATATTTTGGACCTGGGGCTCTCTGCTATCACAAAGCTTTATTATTCACCTTCACGCTAACAACGGTGGGAGCCGAGAAGAATTATCACCCTGTATGTGGTTTATAGGGGTTGGGAAATTCTTAGTGAAATGTGAAAATAATTATGTCGATGATAGTGGTTCGTGTGT
Organism: Polymixis flavicincta; assembly: GCA_949987655.1. Lineage (NCBI taxonomy): Eukaryota > Metazoa > Arthropoda > Insecta > Lepidoptera > Noctuidae > Polymixis > Polymixis flavicincta. Next base: position 1,466,423 of record OX465195.1, on the reverse strand, counting down.
TCTGATGATTGAATTATTGTTTTCTTAGAATGACAGAAACATGACTTGAGAGCAGTGGGGGCCCAATGGTAACGGCTGCGACATACGAATTGTAGATCGTAGGTTCGAGCTCAAGTAGACACTTCATGTTTCATTATGCAATCATGACAAGCCGTGTACCCAATTGGGGTCTCTCATCGCCAAAAATTACAAAATTCCATACAAAGTTTTACACCCTATTCAACCCCTTTAGGGACATGTGGGAGTCGCACATTGTTCCCGTGACCTGCCGCCATTTCATTCATCTAGTGTTAATTCTGTGCTTAACCGTCTGATCTACTTCGCCATCGCTTTGCACGAGTGAACCAAGATACCGAAAGTCGGAGCAGACTGGGAGAAGTGCGCCATCAAACGCTATGGCTCCAGAACTGGAGAGACCGCCGAAATCGCAGAACATATATTCAGATTTAATTCTTCTGATTTTAAAGCCAACATTCTCAAGTTTCTGTTGTCACTTCTCCAAAACAGCATGCACCAGGGTGCCTCTTCCTGTATGTCCGACGTTAGAGCGTCCATGATCATCACGAAGAGGTAAGGACTTAAAGCCGTTCCCTGGTGCAAGTCTACAGCCACATTGAACTCGTCGATATTGCCGACCGGACATAGGTACAAGATTGACTGTACATAACACGAATTAACTTTTTTTTTTTTTTTTGGGTGGGAAATCATCAAATAACTTCTCCCACTCTGGGTGGAGCAGGAGGGCGTGTCAGACTTTTACTGACTAAAACCCACCCGTGTTCCTTCAGTAGCCCGTATGCCAGGGGCTGTAGTGTCTCTTTCGAACAAACCCGCACCCCTGGCAGGCATCGGCCTTTGCGGGCCCCATCATTTTTGTGCTGACATCTCTTTGAGGCGCGCGTGGAACACAACGCGCCGTCGATTTGGGCTTGGTCCTTACCGGACAGCGAGCTACCCATTACTCGCCGTCCGCAAGCCCATGCCTACGGTGGCCGGAAATCGGCCTGGGATTCCCGACGCCCAGGGCGTCTCCGTATCCTGCGGCGGCTGGGGTCGCGAGGGCGCATATGCTGCCTCTCTTTCTCTCCCTCACGTGCGCCGCCTCCCTCTTCGCGAGCATTACTGCTTCGCTGAAGGAGGTGACGGCTCCCCATGCCCTCTCGCTCCGTACCATGGCCTGGACCAGGGCCGGACGCGAGAGATCGCCGCCGCCGATCGCCTCCACGAGGACACGGCGGTGCTCCGCCCAAGCCGGGCAGACCGCCACCGTATGCTCGACCGTGTCCTCAGGGCGATCTTCGCAGTGGAAACACCCGGGCGTTTCCTCCCGCCCTATCCGAAACAGGAACCTCCCGAAACAACCGTGTCCGGTGAGGACCTGCGTCAGGCGGAAGGTGAGGACGCCATGCCGCCTCTCAAGCCACTCCTCAAAGAGGGGACTTACCGCCGCAATCGTGGCGTGCCCAGCACTGGGTTGCGAAAATCGCACACTCCATGTCGCCATGAGATCCCGCCGGAGCTCTGTCCGCTGTGCCGCGATTTCCCGCGGCAGCGGAGTTACGCCCCGGCGTTTGGCCTCCTCGCGCCACTCCCACATTTGCGCGAGGACCTTTGCCTCCAGATCCCATGGCGGTAATCCGGCAAGGAGGCCCGCCGCCTCGCCGGAGATCGTGCGATATCCTCGGATCATTCTGATCGCCATGACCCTATGGGACGCCCTCAACCTGCGAGCTGGTTGGCGCCTCAATGTAGGCACCCACACCGGCGCCCCGTATAGGGCCATGGACCGCACGATCCCCGCGTAGAGCCTCTGGCAGGAGACATACTTGCCGGGTAAGTCTTTCTCTTTCAAGATCCACCACAACACATCCCGAGGTACCTTATCATACGCTTTCTCCAGGTCAATGAACATCATGTGCAAGACTTCATGCTTAACTCAGCTTTCAGCAGTGACCCAAATGCTTAAAGTCTTATACTTATCAGCAAGTTAAATAACCTAGTTTTTAGCCTGTAATTCTGTTTACGATCGCGTGCATATAACCCGAGATTCGGTTTAAGTTTTCATTACATAACCACTACGTACTGACCTTTTATAAGACTTCAAGTTTCTAATTTGGGTTAAATTATTTCATGATTTAACTCTACTGAAATGGAGCATAACTGCAATGCTTGTAAAAACCTAATGACTGGTAGTAAGTAGTTGTGGCTCGAGCTCATTTTAAATGATATATGATGTTATTTCCATAACTAGGTTTGTACAAATTATATTTAAATAACTAGATGATTTCGGCGTTTCCTATCTGACTGTTTTGAGAAGAAAGGCTGAAACAAAATCAGAGTTCACATTCTCTTTCAAAGTCCAGTCATAATCTTGGTCAGACCATACCAGGACCTGTCCAGTCAGTGCACGCAGTTGTCAATTATCGTGCAGCTCAACTCAAAACTTAAGGAGCTCAACGATTAGACGAACAATTCCGGATGCATGAAGGACTCAAACTGCCAGACCATCATTAAAAATAAGCGAAAGAAAGAGATGGTTTGATGCTAACGTCAAAGTCGCGGGAAACACATGGATGAGAGACGCACAGAAACGAGAAGTATGGCGCGAAAAGGGAGAAGCCTATACGCAGCTGTGGGTGATTCCGGGATGAGATTATGATGAAAGAAAGAGAGACAGAAATCAATGAAATTACGGTTACGCTGGACGTCCCACATTTAAGAATCATTACTTAAGCTAAATTTGTCTTCAATCCATCGCGTGTTTTTACCTAAGATTCTGATAGACTTTAAATGGACTGGCCTTTTCCAAGACAACTAGAAGCTTCTAATTGTATGTGTTCGTGTGCGCCTGACCTTTATCGTCTAGCTTGATGCTTTGACTGGCTAGAGTTGTTTATTTGTAATTGGCTACTGCACTGACGGTCTAAATTGATGCATTTTGAATTGAATTAAGTACTATAATTTGCGCTAAATGCAAAAAAAATTGTCAAAGCCAAATTCAGAGTATTAATTTCAAATGAGCAAATAAAAAGCACTTTTGAACGTCAAAATTTACATTCAAATAGAATGGATTCTAGTCGCTCCTTCCAAAAGGTAGATTCGTATGGAGAAGAATGGGCAAGAGACTAAAATTGTAGAATTGTAGACTAGAATTGTTTAATTTTATCTGAAGATGATGCACCTCTAGAATAAAATTACCATAACAGGTAAAAATAATTAAAAACGAAGTAATGAGAGGTAAATACATTTTACAATAGATACGCAAGTATATGAAGACCCTGTAATTTTGATTAGTTATAGGTCAGTGTTCACAGAATGTAAATCAATGTCACAAAAAAATATAAATCATCCCGACTGTGTAAAAAAGTGAACTTTCAAAAACGTCGAAACAATAATATTTGTTTTAAGAGGTTGACTATTTAACTGAATACTTTATGCAATCTCATGCAGTCAGAGGCAACTTCTTAAAATCGCTACTAATATTATAACTGCGAAAGTAAGTGTATGTCTGGTTCGCTTTGCACGCCTAAACTGCTGAATCTATCGTCATGAAATTTGGCAGAAAAAATACCCCTTTTTTACGCGATAGCATTGCCGCGGGCGGAGCCGTGCGAAAAGTTATTAGTTAGTAAAAACCCGACTGCGTAAAAAGTGAACTTTGAAAAGATAGCAACAAGAAACTTTGACTATTCACATGGATACTTTATGCAATCTCATGCAGTCGGAGGCATCTTCTTAAAATTAACAATTAAGATCTTTATTGCCTCCGAATAAAGTTTATTGTTTGACATGGTCTAACAATGTCAAATTTCATGGAAATTCGTTCAGCTGTGATGACATGATAAGCTAGTTACTTTCCCATTTATAAGTATGAATATTATGGACAAATATTACGGACTGGCTTCTGCCCGCGACTTCTTCTAAGTGAAATTTCTTATGCAACCTTCCCCTACCCACCTTGTCGCTTGACCGCTCTATTACTTCGTTTTCGCTTAGCGTTCTTTCCGACTATTTTTCTTTCCTTTCGCTTGGCTTCTAAGGTTCCAAGCGTGATGTTAAGTAGTGAATTGAACTATCGAATGCAAAATTAATAAAAAATGTGAATGTTAGTTCCAGAGATGAGCGTATTCAAACAAACAAGCAAAAAAACTCATCCGCTTTATTATTAGTTTCATTTTTGCTAGCGGCTTCTTCCACGTGGAGGTCCAAAATTATTCCACGAGGACGTACTATCGGAATAAAAATCCTATGTGTTATTTCAGGTTACAAACTATATGTGTGCTAAATTTCAAACCTGTTCAGCTGTTGAGTAACAAACATTAAAGTGACATTTTTCCAAATTTTTTCCATACAAACTTCGGGAGGGTTTTACTCCACTGTTTGACTATGTACTATCAAGATTCACTAATGCAGTCGCATACTAAGGGCTATATTGCTATGAAGTGGCGGTCCAGGCCGTACCTACAGCTGTGTGTATAAGTGATGTATTAACACAAAACTCACCGCTCCACTCACACACTGGCGTTACTCTTTGTATTTTATACATACCGTCGGCGACGACAGACATGACCTTGGTCGGTTCATACCATTGCTAAAATTTACTTTTATAATTTGAGTTCCGGTAGCGTGCAGCGTATCGTCTTGGATTAAGAAACTCATGGGTTTGGGTTCAAATCTCGCGATGAAGCTTTAATTTTTCTTTTCAACAATCATCTTCATCTGTTCTTTTATTATTCGATTTATTAATATACCAGAATAATAATGTAACATTTTTTTATTATTACTCGTATTGTTATTTAAATAAAGGTTTACCAATAATAAATGATTACAAAATGTTTATTCGTTATAACTTCATGAAGAATGTATAAAAATAACTAATAATAACTTCTTGTTAAAACAGTTTATTTTCTCATAAAGAACAATTTATTGAAGTAAATAAGCTAATTGGTGAACTATGATAATCAGGCTATTGTATCTTAGTAATATAATAATATTGTGCTGATTACTACTGTGTGTCGGTACTCTAAATAAATCACAATATTCTACAAAAATCTACCCACGTAAAAGTAACAAATGCAGACAAGTTGTCACAATACAATTAAATGACTCAGTAGTACTACTTTTATTCTACTGCGAGTGAGTTCGTTCTAACTCAAACCTCAAAGTTAACAAATCGTATTTAATAGGACTTAAAGAGGTTATAGCTTAAGTGTTCATTTTCATTCCGAAAAGAAGATTGAAACTAAACCTCAAAATAATCCAGATTACGGATGAGACAAAATATTATTTGAATATTACTAAAATAAATAAATATTTGTAACTTATAACTTAATGTTAATGTTTTTTCCGTTAACTATGTTTTTTGAGCTGATTCTCGAGCTGCTTTTCGATGATGCGAACCTTCTGCGTGGAGTGCACGGCGCACGGTTCGTAAAGATGTGTCGAATAATTCGGCAAAATGTCTTGTCGTTTTGAAACCACTTGTTTCATATTCGCTGAACGTGTGCCTGTTATAGGAGCTGGGGTCTTCCACTTTGCTTTCCACGGGCAAGGCTACCGCCTTCCTCATATCTTTTCACCCACCGACTCACAGTATTTCACTAAAACAAAAAAGGGGTACTGTTAGGCTACTAAGCAAAATACACACTTTATGTTATTACCTACTATTTAGAAACAAAATTATTTAAAAGGGCAATTTCACATGGATATTAAGTTTATTGTTATTTTCATCGTTCTATAATCTAGGAAATAAATTTACATTGAAATTTTATATTTTTATTCTATTTAGACATTGTGATATTTATAAAACGTTTAAAAATAACTACAAGGATCAGCAGTTATACTTTAATTAAATAAATGTTTAATATTTATAATTAAATCATAATACTCACACTCAGTCCAGTTTCATCACATAGGTATTTGTGATATAGGAATTAAGTCCACTTTTATGCAGCGCAATAATATTCGCTTTCATTTCTATATTTAAATTTGCTTACATTTTAAAATGAATTAGAAGGACGCTAATAGATGAAACACACGTCACTAGCACACAATATCAACCAACACCGTTCTATAAGTCGCGGTGAATGAGTCGTAAATCATTTAAATTTATTTAGGTTTCTGTGGGTATAATGATAAAGTTTTACGAGTTTAGTGAATAAGAAGAACAGAACAAGAAACTATACTCAAAAGTGATTTTTAAAACAATAAAAAGACTATCACACAGCGAGTGGGATTCGAAACCGCGACTCGCTGCGCTCAAACGCGATAATCAAGTGCGGTAACCGCTCAGCTATCATGCCATTTGCTTTAACGGTTGAATTTAGGAAATACATTCATTCGTAAACGTATGAGAGTGTGTGTGGATATAGTATTATAGCCTATAGAAATTGCTTATTATAAGAAGGTCGTAAGTTAAAGCGAAGTGTCAATCTATTGCTTTTTGAGATTGGGGCTCCATTAGTGAGGGCTACTGTACATCAAAAATTAAACATGGTATGGTTTTGTCTCATTATCAATATTGTCTGTATGGAAACAGAATACTAAAATAAAAAGCCATTAAACAGTTTTCTTGCTAATTTAACCTAACTTTGGGCGTGTTTGAGTAATAAAACCAGTGCAAAATCTCGAAAACCAAGTCGGTACCGACAAAGCTCAATTATCAAAAAGTTCAATAAAGTTAATTGGTCATTGATTTATGCAGTGGTTTTTTCAGAAATCCCGATCTTCCGAAGGACTTTTCTTAATTTTTTACGCGCCTGTTTTACTATAACTGATCCTGCAGCTCACTCAATAATGTTGTGGGAATAGACTGGCGTCTAACTGCTCATCACTGACACTACCTCTGTCGGACACGAAGCCAGGGGCCTAAGTCTACTAATTTATAAACGTCACAATGGTCTCTCAATGGTAAGTTTTTGACAGATTTGCCATACAAAAACTGTCAAAAACACACCATTGAGAGACCATTGTAACGTTTATAAATTAGTAGACTTAGGCCCCTGGTGAGACAGCGTGCTTTTAGCCAGGCCCACCAGCGAGTTCGAGCCCGCGACTAGTGTACCCTTAAAACATCTAAACATACAAATTTTCATATTTATAGTATATCTATTCCTACTTAAGTAGGAATTGATATGGAATTATGTATTCATATTAGATGAATATCAGAATTGAACATTTTTAATTATTTTTGTCTGAAGTTTTCAGTATGTAATTCAGTTTACGATCGCGTGTTAGTAGTACCTACTATAGACCGAGACTACAAAGTTTCCATTATTTTATATCTACCTATTACCTAAAGCTATTACGTAATACCTTTTACTTCTAAAGACCTGAGCTTCGACTTATTTCGACTTCGAAATTGTTCAACGGGTCTTATACTTACACGTAACGATAAAGTGCGCAGAAAAACAGAATATAGGTATAAGGTGGCAGTGTCATAGACGCACATGGACGTTACAATCCTCCTGAAGGGAGTCCTATATCCAGCAAACGAACATCGTTCGTCTGAAATAACGTTAAGCTCTTTGTAAAAGATTTCCTTCTGAGTAGTACCACACTCGTACTTCTTTCAGCTGTAAATATAATTTGACTGTGTTTTAGTTTGAAGACTATTGAGTTGGTAAATTAAAGGAACGCGAGACCCTTATCAAAGCATTGGTTATCTTTTTATGAGGTTATAGAACGTCACGCCAGCTGTTATTTAGAGCTAGTGCCCGCGGCTTCGCCTATCTAGATTTCGTGAAATTATCGCATGGGACGTGCTGCTTGGATTAAATTATGCATTGTCCAAGCCCAGGTCATGGTCAACCTGTGAGGTTTTTATGGAAGACCGTTTAGCTGTGAAGAGATTGCAGACAGACAGAGTGACTAGCGCATTTAAAATAAATATTAGTAACTAGCTTTTGCCCGCGGCTCCGCCCGCGTGGATGTCGGTTATCGCGTAAAAAAGTCTCTGCCAAATTTCATGACGATCGGTTCAGCGGTTAAGGCGTGAAAGCGTAACAGACAGACAGACAGACAGACAGAGTTACTTTCGCATTTATAATATTAGTAGGGATCATCCCTACTAATGCGAAAGTAACTCTTTCTGTTTGTTACGCTTTCACGCCTAAACGGCTGGACCGATCGTCATGAAATTTGGCAGAGACATAGCCTGGGATATGGAGAAGGATATAGGCATACGTTTTTGCGTGACATCCACGTGGACGGAGCCGCGGGCAAAAGCTTGTAAATTAAATAACCTAATATGGAAAACTACAGTTTAGGCCGTTTGGGGCCAAAACTCGGGGTATGGGGCTCGTCTCAACTTCCTGTGACCAGAGAGCAAGCTCGTTTTTGGCGAAAGAATAAGCATTGTCATTTTGTCATTCAACGAAGCAATCCTGCTAGTCTTTTGGGCAGGTTTCTGGATGACAGCGACGCGACGCGGATGAGTACTTCGACGCCTAAACAACGATTTTGTGTAGAGTCCGTTCAGCTTTCGAATGATGGATGCGTACGCATCTCATACCCAATCGTTGTTTTCTATGGATAAAAGCTGAACAGAGCTGAAAATGTGTGAGTAGTCCCTAAGTGACCAAAACACAAAAGCATTTATTTGTATATTTAGTTAGCATTTGTATATGTGAATTGTTGGTTTTGGTTTTGTGTATATTAGTACCTATGGATGTAGATACATTTCCCAATTAAAACAAAATGATTGACCGGGCAAACGAACGGTTTCAACTCAACTCAACTCAAAGCATTTATTTCAAATAAACCAATTACAGGCACTTTTGAATTGTCAAGGACGGTGAGTTAGAAAGATGAAGCTAGTTGCCCATTCCAAAGCGTAGGTACCTATGGAGAAGAACGGGCAAGAAACTCCATGGACCCTCTTTTAAAATCAAGATTTTGTTACAAAAAGTTGGTTACATCATTATGTTGAAATTATCAATGTGAGAACGATGTAAAAAGTGCACATTAAAAGCGTCCGTAATTAAAATAAAATAACAATTAAAATAAGCCGTGGGAGCTAAGAGATGACCAGTCCCTACTGGCGGCGCCCGTTCACGGACATGACGTATGCATCAGCACCATTCAGCTCAACCATTTTGAAGGGAACTTAATGATCCAACACACACGCCACCACCAGCGAGACATTTGAGTGAGCATGACATACTCTCAGCTGCCAGGGCACATTCAAGTCAATGAAAGACGTACCCTGTAAATGTTTGCTTTATAGTAGGAACATAGTGCTCACACATATGCTATGCAATTATACAATACAAAAATTTGAATTTATACAATGCAAAGATATCTAGCTTTTACAGTCTTCAGCAGCTCCAACAATGTTTTCAATGTTATCCAATTTAGTTTAAGCTACCTTGTGGAGCAGGACAAGCAGCGTTTAGCCAAGCATTTTTGTCAGCGATGTAATCCCCCAACTTATAATAAGCATGGCTGCATAGTGTGCGTTTTATACAAGATTTAAATTTCGATTCATTCAGTTCGAGTATGTGGGGAGGTATTTTATTGTAACATTTTAAACAGTACCCCATGAAGGATGAGTCTACTTTAGCCAGTCTGAAGCCTGGTTGAACCAATTGGTGCCTATTTCTCGTTCTAATGGTGTGTCTTTCACCTCGTTTACTGAAAAGATTTAAGTTTTTCCTAACGTACATGATGTTCTCATAGATATATTGACAAGGTACCGTCATGATATTAATAACTTTGAACAGTTCCCTTAGAGAATCCCGCGTACGGAGGCCATATATTGCTCTAATGGCTCTTTTCTGCAGAATAAAAATAGACTCGATATCTGCAGCCCGTCCCCATAGTAAAATACCGTATGACATGATACTATGAAAGTAACTGAAATAGACTAGCCTCGCGGTTTCTACATTAGTGAATTGGCAGATTTTTCTTACAGCATATGCTGCTGAACTTAGCCGTCCTGCAAGAGCTGTTAAATGAGGACTCCACTGTAGTTTTGAGTCGAGCGTGATCCCTAGGAAAACAGTTTTATCGACGAATTCTAGTTTCTCTTTATTCAATACTACGTCACAATCAGTACTTTTAACATTTGGTAAAGCAAATCTTATGCATTTAGTTTTTTTCCCATTTAACACTAAATTATTAGCAGTGAACCAATTATGTACCAGCAGTAGGGCATTATTTACGTCGTCAAGATTTGATGCACGTCTATTTATTTTAAAAATTAAGGATGTATCGTCAGCAAATAACACCATTTGTGGTTGGTTTTTTAATAAATGGGGTAGATCATTAATATATACTAAAAAGAGGAAAGGACCTAATATTGAGCCTTGTGGAACACCCATTTTTATTTTTAAACCATGTGAATTGACACCATTTATATGAACTTTTTGCTGTCTATCATTTAAATAAGATTTTACTAGACTGAGCGCAAGTTTACCTAGTCCGTAATGCTCAAGTTTTAAAAGCAAGGTTTCGTGATTAACGCAGTCAAATGCCTTGGAGAGGTCACAAAAAATTCCAATGGCATCCTGAGCCTCCTCCCAAGCTGCAAATATGTGTTTTAATAAGGTAACACCGGCGTCAGTCGTACAACGTCCTTTGGTGAAACCATATTGCTGATCGTGTAAGATTTTGTTGGTATTAAAATGATTAAGCATTTGATTGAGTATTATCTTTTCGAACACCTTGCTGAATACCGGCAGCACGGATACTGGTCTATAATTGTTGGCGTCTTTGCTGTCCCCAGATTTGAATAGTGGTAGAACCTTACTATATTTCATTAAATCCGGGAAGACTCCTTGATCCACACACAAATTAAATATTAAAGCCAAGTATGGTGCTATGGTCTCGATTATGGATGTACAAACTTTTATAGACATTCCCCATAGATCTTCGGACAATTTGATTTTGATTTGCCGAAAAGATTTTAAAACTATTATAGGGGTTATGTGCTTAAATTGAAATTCAACTGGACAGCTTGGAACGTTCGCTCTTAATAAATCAATTGAGACATCGGGGGACGAATTTAAAGAATCCGTCGTTTTAGATGGTATATTAGTAAAGAATTTTACAAATTCTTGAGCTACTTCTATGTTAGAGCTTATGGCACCACGCGAAGTCTCCAATGTATAATCCGTATTTCGTATTTTTTTCCTACCAGTTTCGTTATTAATTACTTTCCAAACTGTTTTTATTTTATTCTCTGCTGTTTGGATCTTGTTGCTAATGTACAAGGCTTTAGCTAACTTACAGGTATTTCTAAAAATTTTGGAATATGTAGCAACATACTTGTTGAAAGTTTCGGTATTAATGTAAGGCTTAAGGCCATACAGCTCGAACAGTCTTTCCCTGCTTATCCTAATACCTCTAGTAGCCCAGTCACTAAATACAAATTGAGGGCAAATATTTTTGGTTTTCTTTTCTAAAGTTTTACTGAATTCAGTGTGCACTACTGAAAAGAAATCCTCATATAATTTATTTGCATCGTCCATATTATTAACGCCCAGAACATTTAATTTATTGTATAGGGTACTATTGAATTTATTTAATTAGCATTTGGTAATCCTTTAACCAATGTTCAGTGAAACAAACAATGTCAAACTTTGTTTTTTCTAAAAACAATTCTATTTCTAGTAATTTGGAAGAAATACCTTGAATATTTTGATGAAATAATTTCAAGGCTTTCTGCTGATCTCCTTTTTGATGCTTAATTATTTTAGAGCAAGAAGATACCTTGTTGTTGTTGATAAGAATATTGGTACCTTCTGTTGTCTTACAAACTAGTTTAAAATATTATCCGGAGTTAACCCCAAGACTTCAATGACCTCACCAGGCATTGAGCTCATTGTGAGTGAGGGACATGGAACCTCCTTCGTACAATTTGTAAACAAACTTATAGCATTTGAGCTACATTCGTTCAGGTTCACCACTGATGTGGTGTCAATAACACAAGACTTCGACATACTATTTATGTCTGAGTTTATATAAAAAGCTAATAGCCTTGCTATTATGTGTCTAAAACTAACAGGCAGATACACAGTACCCCTAGTCGAGTTTAAAGTTTCCACAAAACTGTTGGTGTCAAAAAATACAAGCTTGTCACTATAATGACTAACTAAAAAGTGCATATGCTTATTAAGCATATGAATATAATTGTTTTGTCTATTTGTCAATTTTTTAAAATATGGGAAAGCACACAATGTTATTTTACTACAGTTTAACTTTAACAACTCAGTTACATAGTCTGTAATTTCTTCTTTTCTGACCTTAGAACTATTACCTACAAACACAGTAATGTTGGTTTTGGGATTATAATCATTACCTGTTACTGATGCCATTATGCGTTTGTAAGTTGACCCTGGCATACAATAATTTTGAGTGGAGTAAGTCAGATTATTACTAATTAATTTACCTAGACCTCTACCTATACTATCTGAGAACATAACTGAACAGTAGCAATCATTACTACTAAACAATGGACAACTACCAATCTCGAGCTCTGCCACTTGTGATAGATTCTGTACAATATCAGATGCATCTTGGTTGAGAATACAGTCTTGAGACAAACTCTCAGTCTGGGACGGGTCCTCCGTTACCTCAGGCTGGACAGCATCAGAGTTTGACACATTCTGACACGTACACCGAAACCTTACTAACTCATTTGCAGCAAGAATGTGTTCCTTAATTTGGTTCTGAGAACCCACATATTTAGTGTAAAGGGAACTGAGTCTGTCCTCAAGTTCCTGTATATCAGACTGTAAACGCTGTGTATCAATTTCATATATATTTTTGCAGTTTTCTAATTTAATTTCATAATTGTTTAATTTACTGATTAGATCAACACGTTCTTTCCTCAGTGGAATATTTTTGGAAAAGTGTTTTTGTTGTTTCTTAAATTGGTTACATTTTTTAATTATTCTATTAAGCTTTGCATATTTTTTATTTTTTTTGTAACTAACTTTATAACTATAATTCTGTTTCAGCATGGAATCTTCAGTAAGGTCAATTGTTATCATAGAATGAGGTTTACCATCTGTGTTTATTTCAAAACAGAATAGTACCTACGTGGAAACGTTTTAATGAAAACAGCTAATTGCTATGTTGATATTTTAAACTGACATCTAGTATGTGAACCGAAATATTACCTATCATGTGTTAGTGGAGAGCAGTCGACCCATGCGATCGATTTTCACTCACATCCCGGTTTCGGATGGAGTTGAAATATTTGCACACCCGTGTGGGTGTTATGACTGTAGTATGTTATTATTGTAAAGTATTGTATAACTTTTAGTTATTATTGTGAAAGTGAAGACCAAGTGGGTCATTTTTCTCAGTTAGATTATATCATGGACTAGCAGTTTGAGTAATTTATGCGGCCTACCCAAATGTCCTTTCTTTGGTATTGTTCGTCGAATTGTTAAGCTGCATGATCACTGACAAATGCATGCACTGATTGGACTGGTCAATCTGTGTGCTGCTTACGTCAAAATACTATTTCTGACACCGATCTAGATATGGTTTAACATAACTTGACCGAGGTTATGTCTAGACTTTAAAAGAGAATGTGACCTCTGAGTTTGTGTTGGCCTTTCTTCTCAGAGTAGTCAGATAGGAATAAAAAAGGTATCCTATGTGTTAATCCAGGTTAGAAAATATATGTCTGCCAAATTTCAAGTAAATCTGTTGAGTTGTTTTTGCTCAATGCAGTAACAAACATCCAAACATACAAACTTTCATATTTATAATATTAGTAGGATAGTAGAATTATTAGGATAAAAACAAGTTTGTATCACTTTGCGATCATTTTGGTAGTTGCAACCCATTCGCAACCATTGTATTAGACGGCAAAGCAAGTCGCTAGATCACAACCTATACACCACATAGTAGAACCTCCACTTGCTACCCAATTACGGTGCAATATTCGCAGCAGAGAAATATATTAGAAAATTGTCAAAGGGAACGAGAACTTGCTATGTACTATATTATATACGGAGACACTCGCAAAAAACGATATCAAATCTCTCGCGCCGAGCACTGCGAAACTGTATTTGTAATACTAAATGTATTTAACTTGACACAGTGTAAAACACACCTTATTTTCTGTGTGTCAGGGTATATTTTACAGTACCTACGTTAAACAGGAAATATTAGCTATTACTGTTCTGTTTCGAAGTAAAATCAACTTTATCTTTGACACCAAAAGTTGGTTTTCGTTTGCAGTACCTTTTCGTTTTATTCAATAAAGTTTGAGTGAGATGTTACAGCAAATAACACTTTATTTCGTTGGTGTTAAAGTGGGATTCCTAATGTCAATAAATGTTAGGGGGTTGCTACCGATTGTACATTTGCAGAGATGTCTTAAGGGTGGCAATTTGTTTCCAATGTCCGTTCTATAAATAGGATAGTCGTGTGAAAATGTACTTCCTGGGTGTTAAGAATCATGTTTTGAAACGGAAAAATATTTCAGTTGGGATAGGTTGGTTCATGTTGCGTAGTATTTCGTAGCAAAATGCTACGACGTCGTAGCAGGCATCTACACCTTCGCTACGTCTGCAGGAAACTGAGGGGCAATTCTACTAAGAACGTTCACAGTCTGATCTCAGTGTTAATCTGTCAAAAATTCCTCGATTTTTCATACATTTTTGACATTTGCTTGTCGCTGAGATGACACTGCGACTAGATTTTGAACGGTTTTAATTACTAGAATTGGCCTTCTGACATCATTTTATAAACAGTCAGTAATCCATTTTCTTTTGTATTTATTTATTGAACAACGGATTTGGCGCGACAGAATAATAAAAAAGAGAGCTCTTATAGTCTCTGAATTTACCAAAAAAATACTTTAATGTTCATAAATTCTTGGAAATTTGTTGTTGGTGAGACTTTGATTTTGAACGGATTTGTTTAATTACGGAAATTGGCCTCAAGGATGTGTTAAATTTCTCGAGAGTGCTTTTACTCGAAATGTCCAAAAGTTTACTTACTAGCAGTTTTGATTATGTCTCATCTCGTAAATAGGTATGGTAGCGACCACTAGACTCATACATTTTATAGATTAATTTCTAATAAAAAGAGTCCATTCAAGTATGATTTAGAAGATCTCTGATCCTGTTTAAGTTTCGCGAGGATACCTGGGATAGTCTGAAATGTCACATGCAAAATGAACAAGCGTGGTGATCAGGCAGATCGTTTCTTCTCTTTATGAGAAGAAGCAGTTGCCTATACTGCCTAATTCAACTCAAACTGAACACATTTATTTCAGTTTATACCATTATAAGGCTCTGTAGAAAAGTCAAAGAGTCAGTCAGTCAGAAAGTTTGAGGCTAGTTGCCACTTCCAAAACGTAGATCTCTATGGAGAAGATAGGGCAAGAAACTCCAAGGACACTCTTTTAAATCATGATAACAAAATTCTGGGTACATAATTCTTGTTTCTTCTTTATGTAAGAACGATGTAAAAAAAAAATGTAGAAGCAATTCAAACAAGATTAGAAATAAGCCCTGCCGTCCACGAACATGACGCGTGGATCGGCACCATCCAGCTCAACCATTTGTAGGGTACCGAATGATCCAACACACGCGCCACCGTCAGTGAGACATTTCAGTGAGCATGACATAACATAAGCCCTCATGGACTTTGATATAACCTATGTTTTAGACCATTCTTGATACCAAACCAAATATCGATTCGTTTTTCCCGTACCGTCCAACAGTGGTAACGTACCACCTCCCCATATATCACCGCTCCCCTCCCGCTTCCCGTGCACCCCTGTTTCCCCCTGCCACCCTGCCCCCGCACCCATCCCTCTGTCACGGTATTCGGGTCATCGACATCAGCTGGCAAGCCCGGTGTCACAGTTAGCCCGGTAGTACACTCACCCGCGTGTACATCTATCTGCCTAGCCTCTTTGTATGTTGGGGTCCGTTTCTAGTCTAACTGGATGCAGCTGAATACGTGTAGACAAGGAACGCCTGCCTACTCCACAACCCTGTTACTTGATGCCAAAATATCCCTTGACAATATCAGTTGTCAAATTGTTGGTATTCTGACAACCCGTTAAGACTGATTTACTTAGTGATAATTTTCTTTTTGTTTCTGTAAGTAGGTTTGTACAATCACTTTTACACAAAATTTATTATCATCTGCCTAGCCTTTTCCCAACTATGTTGGGGTCGGCTTCCAGTCTAACCGGATGCAGCTGAATACCAGTATTTTACATGGAGCGACTGCCTATCTGATCTCCACAATCCTGTTACTGGGTAATACGATACCCTTTGGTAAGACTGGTTGTCAGACTTTCGGGCTTCTGACGACCCGTAACGACTGTCAAAGATCTACAAATGACAGCCGGGACCAACGGCTTAACGTGCTTTCCGAGGCACGGAGGAGTCTTGGTATGTAAAGATGGCCACCCATCCACGGACCAACCTCGGCAAGCGTAGCTTAACCTGGCCGATCGACCCGTGCAGCTATTGTTATTTAGCCACAAGCCCCTTCACACAAAATTTATTATAACGAAATGAAATCGGCGTTTAATATCTGACTACTCTGAGAAGAAAGGCCGATACAAACTCAGAGGTCGTAGTCTCTTTAAAGTCTAGACTTAACCTTGGTCAGATCATGTGGTGACGATGTGGATTGGTGTCTGAAATGGTCTTTTGAGGGAAGAACCACTCAGATTCAGTGGATCCGTCCAGTCAGTGCAAGCATTTATCAGTAATCATGTAGCTCAACTCAGGTAATTGTCCAAAGATCTATGAATGCTAGCTGGAACTAATGGTCCCCAAACACGGACTTACTTCGGTAAGTTAGTGTTGCTTAACACTGATCGATCCGCGTCGGTGTTATTCTGTAGTCACGAACCACTCTTTCGCACGCAAGTGGTTCCTAATAATTTGAGATTGACAGCGCGTTCTGTATAATAGAATAAGGGTGGTTTCTGTATTTAAGTGTTATTATTTGGTTGACTGTACGAACAGGACGTGGATGTAGTACGATTTTTATGTATGTTTTTACTGTGTTACTTATGATTTGCGGAGTTTAGTTGGTTCTGTAAGGATTTTGGTATGTTTTTAGGTGTAAGGAACTAAGGACAAGTGTGATGCATAAAATAGATATTGATGTTTCGACTTGCGACACTGGATGGTCTAGATTTTCGCATAATAAAATACACATAAATGTGTTTTTAAACGTTGTTATACCCAGGAGTAGATTTTGGGACATATTTTCTATTATCGTCTTTTTTAAACCGCACCGTTGCTTTATCACATAATTGCCTACATTCATAGTCACACCACACCACCACCACAGAATTTATTCTACTTTCATGCTTCTTTCGCCACACCCAACATAAACTACCATATATAACCGTAGGCATAACATTGTGAACAGCCAGTCGAGAGCCTATTTGTGATATCTTCTAAAACATACTGATTCTTACTTTACCTAGCCTGTTCATTTATAAGATGTCGGTCTTTGTTAAAAGTAATATGCATATGTATCTAGCACTTCGGAATTTTTTAAAAACTCATTTAAGGGACTCCAGTGTATATTGCATGACATCTAAGATTTATAATAAATTGCCATGTTGTATTACAGATATTGACAACTCGCACATATTTAAGCGGAAGTTAAAGGAATTTCTAACTGATAAAATGTATTACAGTGTGAAGGAATATCTAAAAGGGAATCCTTATGGCCAATAATGAATAGACTTATAGTTATTTATCCATTATTTACTCTGACATTTATTTAATTACCTATTGACAACTAAATACTCCTTGACATTGAAAATACGATTAAAATGATTTTCCAATTTAATAATTTTGTCATAATAATTTTTAAGTGTTTTGAAAGTAATATTTTAATTTATGTGTAAATTTTGCATGTCCATGTTAAGGCAGAGCATGGAGAACATTATAAAAACATTGTAACATCTATACCCCTACCCATGTTGGCAAAAAAATAAATGATTTGATTTGATTTGATTTGATGTTACACACAAAAATATATAAATATTTATCTTCTTTAAAATTGTTTTTAAGTTTCATTTCGCATCTGGTATATTACCCAAGTTGATGAAGCTTAACAAAGTGATTCGATTGTTCTTTATAAGTTAAGCAAGTTCATGTAGAATACCCTGATCATATTACAATCAACCTAAACATTCGATAATATGTACAGCGATCTGAAATAATTACAATTAAAGGGTTGTGTCTACGCCACTGCTTGACCAATCAACAACGCTCAAAATCACGTCATGTCTGCGGCGCATCGGTTGACCAATGACCGTTCCCGAATATGTCGTCATAATCAACAGCCAATCATCGCAGCCGATTCTCACGCGACCGTAGCTCTCAAGCGACACCTCAATAGACTTTAATACTTGCATACAAAGCCACATCGGGATAGCCCCAAAATTCCAAAAATTAACTAACTGTAAAATCATTCTAAACTTTATTATACGCATTAATTTCTAATTAAAGTGTTTCTTTTGTTCCATCGTGAACAAAAAGTGGCGACCGTGACAGGACACGATCACTAATCCGTCCGCCTAGTTTCTGTCCAGGAGGAATCAATCTGCTAGTGAAAACTACAAGGAAGGTCCGGATCACGAAGCCAAGGGTGTTCTGAAGCTGTGTCCACCCCGGAGCGATCTACATTCCAGAACGGCCTACGACTTTGCTGTCTTCGTCCTGGAACCACGCTGCGGGCCTATTGCTACCTGCTTCGCACGACCTACCGATCTAACTGTGAGCCCGTTCCTATCATATTTTCCTAGACATCTCCTCTTCTATCTGAGCTTACTACACACTAGGTTCAATGCCGAGTGTTTGGTGATTTAATCTAAACTATTTCAAATCCTTTTTTACCTAATCACATCGAATTACCCGTCATTTTCTACAACTTTACAATTTAAATACTTAGTTGATTTTGCCAAACTACCCACCTATATCTTTCACTACTTTTTCCAATCATTTCACGTAATTTACAAACCGCAATAACTACTGCATATATGCCTATGCTACTATAGCATATCGCCCCGCTCGCACTTTTATTTCTCAGCTGTTTAATTGGTTGTCTTATGGTAAATTCCAGGCGATCGCTGCGCTGAGTACAGCGGCAGCCACGCGACGTCACCCATTGTCTACGTGCCGCTTGCCTATCAGCTGTGCGGCCTGTCTTCGCTGACGGAGATCGGTCTCCGCTGCACCACGGACTGCGAAACGAGGAGCGTATTGTATTCTTACGTTACATTTTACTGACGTAGATAACTAATCGCGATGACTTCTGAAACAAAGCTTAAAGATTTAATTATTAAACGTGGTGCCATTAAGGGACGCGTAACTAAATTTAAAACCTATTTAGACACACTAATTACTTTAGAATCAGTTTCCCCTGTGGAAGTTAGTAAGCTTGCAATGAAGTTATCGCGAATGGAGGCGTTGTTTATTGACTTCGACGAGTTGCAAAACCAAATAGAAGCTCAAAGTGAGCCTAATCTAGCAAATGAATTAACTAATCGCGATTTAATTGAACAAGAATTTGACAATTGCATTTCTTTGGCCCAAAACTTTATACAAACGCGTAGCTTGCCCACTAAACAGGAAGAAAGTCACATTAATAGTTGTTCTAACGCTAATGTGTGTCATCAACATAATCATGATAGTAACTGTAATAGTCTAGGATTCAAGTTACCTGTTATACACATTCCTAAGTTCGATGGCACGTATTACAAATGGTTGGAATTTAAAGAAATCTATTGTTCTCTGATTCACGATAACCCTAAAATTAAGAATGTACATAAGTTTCACTATCTCGGATCCTATTTGGAGGGTGAAGCTGCGCGAGTACTGAGTAACCTAGAAGTCTCCGACAAAAATTATAATGAAGCTTGGTCTATCCTCTGCAGCCGTTATGATAATAAAAGGCAGTTAATCAGTAATCATTTAAAGTCACTTTTTCAAATTGAGGCCGTACGAGACACAGACAAATACCTAAGATTTATAATTGACCATGTGAACAAAAACCTACGTGCCCTAAGCACCCTAGGACTACCTACAGATAAATGGGATGCCCTAGTTATTCATATCCTGTCGGCAAAGTTAGACAACGGTACGAATTTCAAATGGGAAGAACACCGAAATACTTTACCTGATATACTTACTCTCGAAGATTTCTTTTTATTTCTGAAAAATCGTGCTGACGTGTTGGAAATAGTCAATCGTAATAAATCTGACAAGTTCGATAAAGGTAAACAAACAACATCAACAACAAAGTCACTTGTTGTAACTTCCAAGGAGACTACTCCTTCTTCACAACATAAGGTTGAATGTGTCGTGTGCAAGGGCAGTCACCGCCTCTACGAGTGCACGACATTCAAATCAAAGACACCTGAAGATAGGAACTCTGTAGTTACAACTTTGAATTTGTGTCCAAACTGTCTAAGGCCTGGCCATAATAGTCAAGCTTGTAAGCTTCCAGGCTCTTGTCGTCAATGTGGAAAGAAACATAATTCTTTACTACACTTACCTACTACTCAATCATCTGGTACTGCTAGCGATACGTCAATATCCATGTCTGCGCTGTCTTCACCTGAAATACTACTGTGCACTGCTAGGGTACGCCTATTGAACCCCCATACAAATACTAATATTACTGTCCGAGCGTTACTTGACAGCGGGAGTCAGTCGTCCTTTATCACGGAAGGTGTAAAGCAAAGACTCAATTTGACTCCTCAGCCATCAAATGTCGGTATTGTCGGTATAGGTAATAACCCACTCAACCTGAGCACAGAACGCTGTGCTCTCCAATTACAATCCATTACGACTTCTTTCAAAGTTTCTATGTTTTGCCTAGTGTTGCAAACTATCACTGAAAACATACCAAAAATTCCTTTTGATACTAATCATCTTAATCTCAGTGAGTTTGAGCTAGCGGACCCTAGCTTCAATGAACCATCGCCAATTGATATGCTTATTGGTGCTGACCTATTTTGGGATTTGATAGGTAATAAACAACAATCCATAGGGGCAAACAAAACAAATCTTCGTAGCTCTAAACTTGGATGGCTCATCGCTGGTCCTATGCCTATTTCTTCATCTAATAAACCTATTATTTGTAACCTTTTACTTAAAGAAGAACAATTTTTACGTATAGATCAACAATTGACCATGTTTTGGGACTTGGAAAGCGTCCCGCAAGTTCAACCACAATCAGAAGAAGAAACCTTTTGTGAAAGGCACTTTCTCTCTAATACTGTTCGAGAAAGTGATGGTCGTTTCGTTGTGGGTCTTCCACTAAAAGACGAAATAGAATGTCTGGGAGAATCCTATTTTATTGCCAAAAAACGGTTCTGCAGTCTTGAGTCTCGCCTTAGGAAAAATCCAGAGCTCAGAAAACAATACTCCCAATTTATTAAAGAGTACGCTGACTGTGGCCATCTCTCTGAATCTTCTGATCTAAAACCACCTAATTCCTATTTTCTTCCTCATCATCCTGTTTTCAGGGACAAGAGCGAATCTACTAAGCTCAGAGTTGTTTTTAATGCCTCTGAGCCCACAAGCTCTGGCTTTTCCGTTAATAACCTCCAAATGGTAGGACCTACAATACAAGATTCATTATTCAACATCCTATTACGTTTCCGTCAATACAAGTATGTTTTGTCAGGGGACATAGAAAAAATGTTCCGTCAAGTGCGGCTAAGAGAAGCTGATCGTGATTTACAACTCATTCTATGGCGCGACAGTGAAAATGAGCCGCTCCGAACACTGAAATTAAATACAGTCACCTACGGTTTTGCCAGTGCAAGCTTCCTTACCACTCGCTGCATTTGGCAGATTGGCGAAGAATGTGACAATCCTATAATCAAAAATATAATACAAAGGGATTTCTATTGTGACGATTTATTAACAGGTGCTGATACAAGTGACGAATTACGTTACATTCAGTGCTCAATCGCCACTGAACTAGCTAAAGGGTGTTTTCCTCTTAGGAAATACCGATCCAATTTACCTGACCTATTATGTCAAAACCTTATAAATAATGAACAATCCAATCTAATTATTAGTAATGCCACTAGTACATTGGGCATTGGCTGGTCGCCTTCAACCGATGAAATTCATTTCCCAATTAATTATGCAGATAACCCTACGTATACTAAAAGGACAATTTTGTCAACTACTTTTAAAATATTTGATCCGCTGGGCCTTCTATCCCTATGTACAATCAAAGCAAAAATATTGCTCCAAAGGCTGTGGATTAACAAATTAGACTGGGATGAGCCAGTTCCTAAAGATATTCAAATTTTATGGATTAAATTTTCTAAACAGATTAACTTTTTGTCGTCTTTAAAGATCCCAAGACGAGTTCTCATCGATAACTTAGTGTCTACGGAGCTCCACTGTTTCTGTGACGCCTCACAACAAGCCTACGGAAGCTGCATCTACCTACGATCCGTCGATAGGGATGAAAACGTGCAAGTCAATTTATTGTGTGCTAAAGCACGCGTAGCTCCTATTAAAGCTTGCACTATTCCTAGATTGGAGCTTTGTGGCGCTTTACTAGGCGCAGAGTTGAGTTCCGCTGTTGGTAAGGCTCTCAGTTGCGGTCTAAAACGTAAGGTCTATTGGACTGACTCCAATGTGGTACTAGGCTGGCTTAGGTCTCCCGACAAAACTAAAACGTTCGTCGCTAATAGGGTTGCCGCCATAATTGAGTCAACCGACTCCGCAGCTTGGCGTCACGTCCCTACCGCGGAAAATCCAGCGGACCTCGCTTCTCGCGGCGTAGATCCGCAAGACGTCAGCAAATCTAGTTTGTGGTGGTTCGGGCCCTCTTTTCTCAAACAACCAGAGTCAACATGGCCCGTACTCTCGGTTTCAAATGTAGAATTACCCGAACTAAAGGCAATGCCCGCCGTAGTGACGGAAACATCACCTACAATACCAAATTTTCAACAATTTTCTAAACTTTCCACGTTACAAAGAGTGTACGCTACGGTCATTAGATTTATATACAATTGTCGACACCCTAAAGTTAAAATTTCAGGAACCTTACAAGCTCAAGAGCTTGAGAAGACTTTGACTATTCTCACTAAAATAGCTCAGAATCAATCTTTTCCTAAAGAGATATCTTCATTAAAATCTAAACAACCATTAAAGGCTAAGACTAACATTTGTTCTCTAAATCCATTCCTCGATGACGAAGGCGTCCTTCGCGTTGGAGGACGCATTAATAATTCTTCGTACTCGTACGATAAAATACACCCTATTGTTTTAAAGGCAGATCATTGCCTAACTAAATTAATTTTTCAAAATGAGCATTTACGCCTACTCCACTCAGGGCCTCAACATCTTTTGGCCTCTATTCGAGAGCGTTATTGGCCTTTAGGAGGTAGGAAACTAGCTCGCAACGTTGCACGCAATTGTTTTAGATGCCGCAGATTTAAAGGAGAGACTACGTCTAATATTATGGGTAATTTGCCAACTGATCGCATTGAACCTGACTTTCCTTTCAGTGCTGTTGGCACTGACTTTGCTGGTCCCTTCTTAATTACAGATCGCAAAGGTCGCGGATGCAAGATAACAAAATGTTATCTCTGCATTTTTGTTTGTCTCCGTTACAGATGCCTACACCTTGAAGTCGTAAGCGACCTAACTAAAGATGCGTTCATACAAACCGTGAATAGATTCATTGCTCGTAGAGGACTGCCTAAAACTATTTATTGCGACAATGGTCGTAATTTTGTGGCTGCCGCAAAGGAAATTGGTAGTTTTCTCAAATCAAATACTGAGCCTATTGGAGATTTTGCTGCTCGCCGGGGCATTGAATTTCGCTTCTCCCCTGCGTACGCTCCTCATTTCAACGGTCTGGCAGAGGCCGGTGTAAAGTCAGCAAAATTCCACCTACACCGAATTTTAAGCCAGTCTCACCTCACATTCGAGGAATTGACCACTGTATTTGCTCAGATAGAAGCAATCCTAAACAGCCGACCCCTTTGTCCTCTCAGCCCTTCACCTAATGATTTCCAACCTCTTACCCCAGCTCACTTTTTAATCGGTAGGTCACTAACGTCGCTTCCTACGCCGAGCTTCGTGGACTCCAACGTGCACCGCCTCGACCGGTTCAAGCGCCTCGAACAAGCAAGGCAACACTTTTGGAATCGATGGGCCTCCGAATATATTTCTGAACTTCAACAAAGAACCAAATGGCAAGTAAAACGCAGAGACCTTCAGCTTGACGATATGGTGCTGATAAAGGAAGACCAGACGCCTCCTCTATGTTGGCGCCTAGGACGAGTTAGCAGACTGTTTCCTGGCTCCGATGGAATAGTCAGAGTCGCCGATGTCAACACAGCCAAGGGTACTCTTCGTCGAGCTCTCAACCGCCTCTGTTTACTTCCAACTACAGATGAGTGATTGTTGAAAGCTGGAACTAGTGCTTTCAACGGCCGGGAGGATGTCTACGCCACTGCTTGACCAATCAACAACGCTCAAAATCACGTCATGTCTGCGGCGCATCGGTTGACCAATGACCGTTCCCGAATATGTCGTCATAATCAACAGCCAATCATCGCAGCCGATTCTCACGCGACCGTAGCTCTCAAGCGACACCTCAATAGACTTTAATACTTGCATACAAAGCCACATCGGGATAGCCCCAAAATTCCAAAAATTAACTAACTGTAAAATCATTCTAAACTTTATTATACGCATTAATTTCTAATTAAAGTGTTTCTTTTGTTCCATCGTGAACAGGTTGGATTATTCGACCCCAAAAAATGTCCATTCCCTAAAAATATTAATGGACAATGCTGAGCAGTAGCCCAGTGGTATCTGCATCGACTTAAGAGTTGTAGGTCGTAAGTTTGGATCCAGGCAGGCATCTTACTTTGTGTACATAATGTCATCTTCACTGCTCTCAAAACCTTGAAGGACAACATTGTGAGGAAATATCCTAGAACCAAAAAATTCTAAGATATGTGACATTCACCAACCTGCACTGGGCCCGCGTGGTGGATTACGTCCCACTCCCTCTCACTGAGAGGAGGTCTGTGTCCCAGCAGTGTGAACATTATGTATGATGTATGTGGACACTCTAATAAAATCTATACTTATATTATTAATAGCTGAAGAGTTTGCATGTTTGTTTGCTTGAACGCGCTAATCTCAGGAAGTACTAAGGTCCGATTTGAAAAATTATTTCAGTGTTAGATAGCCCATTTATCGAGGAAGGCTATAAGCTATATAACATCACGCTAGGGCTCTTAGGAGCCGAGCAAAAAGAAAAAAGTCACGAATACGAAGTACTCGCATGGCTTCGATGCGACAAGGCGGGTGGGGAGCAAGAAATTTGACGCAGACGAAGTTGCGGGCAGAAGCTAGTCATTAATAAAATTTCCTCTCAATTCAATTATTTATTGCGTACCATAATGTCTGTGTCATAATGCCTCTTTTTGTGGGCCTCCAATTATTTCAATTTTTGTGTCCTAAAATACTAAATAGCTAATTAATATCCTTTGTATCTAGCGGTTTAGTCACAGTTCTAACCTGACCTAACTTATTTGATCAGCGTTCCCTAGCTTAGTTACTGCGACTAACTTTGAGAAAAGGCCAAAAAATTTCAGAGAGCCTCATTTATTAAACAAAGCATTTAGCATGCATAAGCATGTAATTATTCAGTTTTAGAAGTTTAGTAAGTTTTTAAAGGATCAATTAAATATTTCCTCAATTCAAAGTAAAACACTAACTCAAGCTCAAAAGAGTACTTCATAACCGCACTTGTCACGTTGTATAATCACTAGACAGCGGGACGCCCGACTTCTGCTCTTGACATAATCCCGTGGTCGCCTTTACAAGAGCTGAATAATTTAAATATGAAAAAATATGGAAAAATATGAAATATGAAACCTAGTTTTTTGCTGCACCGGAATCATGCGATTCCAGTGCTTTATATCAAAAGTCTTTAATTAATTTCTACTTGTCAGTACTTACATATGTCAAAGTAGACTCAATAAGGTACTTTTGGTCAATTTTTTGTTGGCCTATTCAGTTGAAACTTCAAGTTTATAACCAGTTTTACCAAGGAGTATTGTGTGACTCAGTAAACTGGTTTAATGGTGACCAAGACCTCATCGTGCCTTGGAAAGCACGTTAAGCCGTTGGTCCCGGCAGACATTTGTGGAACTTTGACAGTCATTACGGGTCGTCAGAAACCAGTCTGACAACCAGTCTTACCAAGGGGTATCGTATTACTCAGTAACTGGGGTTTGGAAGTTAGATAGGCAGCCGCTATGTAAAATTGAGCTGCTTTCGGTAAGACTGGCAGCTGACCCCAACATAAAAGGCTAGGCAGACGATGACTTTCTATATTCCCTCTGTCGACCCACCTATAGCAATTTGCTGTCTATAGAACTGACAGATGTTCTGACACCTAAGCCGAACGAGACAGATCTGACTTCTGAAGAGATTGACCGATCTGACGGTGAAAATGAGAATAACATTTTACTTCACGATAAAAATATGTATTACAGAAGACCTCATCAGACTGAATAAAAAGAAATCTGTTGAATTTCATTAAAAAGTAAGAACACCAACTTCACGCTCAAAAGGGTACTTCATAATCGCACGTCGTGTGTCACGTTGTATAATCACTAGACAGCGGGACGCCCGACCTCTGCTCTTGACATAATCCCGTGGTCGCCTTTACAAGTACCTACTGAATAATTAAATGAAATTTCAAACCTATAGTTTCTTTCCTGCACCAGAAAACTATGCATGTCTTTATACTAAAACTCTTAATTTAAGGTGAATCTTGTCCACATTTTTAATAGACTAGCGTATAACTTCCCATCGCTGATACTACCTATGTCGGACACGATGCCTGCTGAGACAGCGTGCTTTTTAGCCAGGCCCACCAGTGAGTTCGAGCCCGCAACTAGATTCTCCTTAATGTCACTTCTAGTTTCTATTTGTATGGGGAAGGTCGGGAAAAGCTAATTGTAATCTAGTCTATTTAATTAATAAAAATCTCTACGAATATCTTTAAGCCACAATTTTCAAATTTTAGTGTATTTTGGGAAATGGTGGACTCTAATTTCAGAGTATCCATGAACAAAGCATCTCGAAATTTTCGCAAAAATAATATAAAATCACCCAACGCCATGAAATATTACCTAGCTTGTGTTGGGAACTAGCTACTATTACGCCATTTTGATAGTTGCCTTCCCCATTTTATTATTTTTAACCTGTGTTGTCTCACTGCAGGTTAAAAGCCACCCTTTCTTCTTTCTATTCCTCTTATTTGTGGATCAATTGTTAGTTGTCAAACTAATATAATTGCCAGATACACGATACGTAGTGACTAGAGAGGAGTCAATAGGCATAATTTCAATAAAAAAAAGATAAAAAAATATACCTATTTTTTTATTTATTTTATTTTTTTATTTTTTATTGAGAGGAACAGCAAACAGTTACATTATATGGACTTACAACTAGTTTAACAAAAAAGCAATTTGGTTATAAAGTAACCCACAACGCTGTCCACAAGTAGGCATAGTAGTTTAAGAAAAAAAAGAGCTAATCGCTAGGAACATTAATAGCAGTACGTGTGGCAAATACTTAAATAAAAGTTAAATGATAAAAAAGACTATTAGGAAAGAAATTAAATAAGAAGTATATAAAAATAAAGTAGAATAATTTGTTCAAAGTTAAAGCAAAAATATAACTAAATTATACAATATTACTATATTAAGGAGCACTTGATGTGATATCTAATAGGGAATGGCGAATGAGGCTTTTAAATGTACTTATTGTGCAATTAAAGATATCTATGTTAACAAAGGTACTGTTGTATGTGTCAACCATACGGCGGATAGGCGAGCGCAGGCCTGAGTTAGTTCGGCAAGTGTTCAAAGCGAAAAGAGTACCTGCGCGTACCTGCCGCCTGTGAATGGTTCGAGGTACGGCATAGCAAATCATACTGGTCAGATTTGTACAGTTAAACTTGTTTCTAACAATTTTATATAATACTGTGGCTTCGAGGTAATTCCTTCTAGAGCTAAGGGGGAGGAGCTTGTACTTGCTGAGTAATTGAGAGTATGATAAGTAGGATTTGTGGCATCTGTAGTGCATAGCACGCAAGAATTTGTATTGTACTTTTTCAACCATTTCAGAGTATATTTTGTAGAAAGGATTCCATACTGACACTGCATATTCTAGCTGTGAACGAACAAGCGCTTTATATAAGCATAAATATGACGAGGTTCTCTTGAAGTCAAGGGTGGATCGCATGATAAAACCAAATAGCTGGAAAGCCTTGCTGACAATTTTGTTAATGTGTGAGTCTAGGCACAGTTTAGAGTCAAATATAACGCCGAGGTCGCGAATTAAATTCAGTTGAGATAGAGGCACGTGACAAAGGGTGTAGGCGAAATTAATAATATGCTTATTTTTACTAAAGGTAAGGTAGCTGCACTTCGGTAAACTTAGTTTTAATTTGTTACTGTGGCAGTAGTCTGTAAGTCTATCAAGGTCTTGCTGGACTAAAATGCAATCATCAACAGTTTTGATAGACTTGTAGACCTTCAGATCATCGGCGTATAATAAAAATTCAGTGTTGCGGAAACAGTCACCTATGTCATTAATAAATATGTTAAATAAGAGTGGCCCGAGGATGGAGCCTTGTGGGACACCAGATGTGACTTCGATAACACTTGATCTGTAACCATTGATTACTACCCTTTGACAGCGGTTCGAAATATACGAAGCAAACCACCGTAGCAAATTGCCACGAATTCCGTTAAAGGCAATTTTATTAAGCAGCAGCTCATGGTCCACCTTGTCAAAGGCCTTGCAAAAATCTGTATAGACAGCGTCTACTTGCAGGCCCTTGTCAAAACTATCAAACAAGAAGCTGGAGAAAGACAGGAGGTTAGTGGTAGTAGAACGCTGTTGAACGAAGCCGTGCTGCTGTTGTATAATGAGATTATGTAAGGATGGATATATTTCGTTATGGACGAGTTTCTCAAAAACCTTTGACAAAGTGGAGAGGATCGATATTGGACGGTAGTTATCCACATAACCCTTCGACCCTCCCTTGTGTACGGGTGTGATGTTTGCGCGCTTCCACTCTTTTGGAAATACTCCTTCAGTGACGCACTTATTATAAATTATGACTAACGGTTTGCAGATGTAGGTAGCAGTGTAGCGTAGAAAATAAGCAGGTATGCCGTCAGGTCCTGGACCTTTGGAAGGATCCAGAGACTTGAGTTCTTTTATGATCTTGTTTTCGTCAAAGCATAAGCTAGAGATAATATCGCAACTTGAGGAAGTTTCCGCGGGCGGTTGCCACTGTGACAAGAGTGGCGACGCAGGTTCATAAACGGAGTGGAAGAAATTCGAAAACATATCGCAGATTACTTCTGGTTCACTGGATTGAGTGTCTTTGTAGTGAACTTTTGCTGGGATGCACGGTTTATCTTTTCGGTTTGAGACATATGTCCAGAAGTGTTTGACATTTGAGTGCAGGCTATCTTCTACCGAGTTTATATACTTAGAAAAGCATTTTCCGCACATTTCCCCAAAACTGGCTCTAAGTGTTTTGAATACTTCGTAATCCGATATATTTCCATACTTCTTCCACTTGATCCAGGTCCTCTGTTTCTTTTTAAATATGTTTATCAAAGGACGCGAGAACCAGACTGGATAATTGGAAGATCTCGAACAGGTTAGGGGAGTGTGTAGCTTGATAATCTGGTCTAGTTTGTCATAGAACAATAATAAAGCATCTTCAGATTTTTCGTGTGTAAGAAGTTCCGGCCAATCGGTTCTCTGTAGCATGTCATTAATTTTTTCGTAGTCGGCCTTATAGAAATTGTATTTTTGTATAGATTTCCTGTCTAGGGAGGGATTTTTAATTGTTATATTTATGTCACAAACAAATGGAGGGTGATAAACGTCAGCAGGTAGCAAGGGAGATGACTCTTGTTGCACACAACAGGGTAAGTTGGATATTAAAAGGTCTAATATTTTGCCTTTGGAGTTAAGTGTGCAGTTGTACTGAGAGGCACTTAGAAGGGATATAAAATTATTAAGATACTCACAAGACGCAGTTGAACCAGAGCACAAGGGTGAGCTAATCGAGGTATTATGGGTAGCAGACATGTGCCACGTAGCTTCTGGGACATTATAATCACCGGCTACACAGAAGAAATCGATATTAGGATTACACAAAGCTTCATAAAGTGATTCGAAGTGCTTTTCATATACAGGTGGGGGAGTTTTAGGAGGTATGTATGCAGCAGCCACAACGTGACGCTTTAGTTTTTCACCACTAGGTATTTCAACAGCAATTTGTTCTATGTAGTTATGCAGTGGGGTAGCGTTACTGGAAGTGTTTAAATCTATTTCAAAGGGGCGGAGGATTTTAAGTACAGCAACTAGAACACCACCACCCTCCAGTTTATTAGTGCTGGCCCGATCGCGATCACACCTGTACACAACGTAACGCTGGTCGATGAATTCATTATTATTTATTTCCGGCACTAGCCATGTTTCTGTCAGTATGATAATATCATATGTTCTGGTGAGAATATTCATAAATAAAGCATGCAGTTTTGTACGGATACCCCTACAGTTTTGATAGTATATGGTTAAGTGTTTGTCAAGCTCTGGTAATGATAGAATATCCAAATGTACAAACATTGTGTGTTTAATAGAAGGACGCTAAGAGAATAATAGATGCCAAGCAAAACTAATGATAAAACGGATTTTAAGATGCAAACGAATGAATTTAAACGCAAGAAACAGCAAGACAAGCTCATGTCAGATAGAGGTAGTAACACAGTTGTACAATAATAACAGTACAGCCCTAAAAGTATTTTTGCTACAGTTTTGAGTACCACAAGCAACAGTTCTATTGAGATCAAATGTTTCAAGAGTAAACAGACGAAACTTAAAAAATATAATAAAATTAGAAATATTTTAAAGAGTAATAACCGCTTAAAACTAAAGCAATGCAGAACAAGCAAGTTACAATTATAAAATTCAACGCATAACGAGTACAAAAAACAAAAGTTAACAAATACAAACATAATAATAATACTATGACCAAAATGTGTGAGATTTCGTGTACCAAATGAGATCTTAAAGTATAACCTATCGTTACAATCACTGAGCGGGATTTTGAGTACTGACCGACGGGATTTTGTCACCGCTTTTAATTTTTCGGACGTCGTCCAGTGTGCGAACTGCAAACGAAGCCATGCCATCACGTTCGCGTACAAGTATTGTTGAGTTTTTAACCCAAACATACTTGAAATCGTGCTGTTTAGCGGCTTCCTTGCAATCCCGAAACAACTGTTTTGTTTTCAGGGTAAGATGTTCATTTAGGTATATTCTAATCGATGACCCTGAAATACCGATTTGATCGGACTTGAGTTCCTTGGCCAGACGGTATGCGCTCAGGACGTTATCACGTATAATTCTTGTACAGAATTTAACAATTATGTTCTTGGGTCTATTGCTGGTTTGCTGAGCGTGTTGTACTCGATGGATAGAGATAATATCTTTCTGTAGTATTGGAAACTTGACGGCAGTGCCCAATTGTTCTATCATGCGGATTAAGTCTTCACCGCGCCTTTCAGGGACATTGCAGATTTCTATATTGCAGTTTCTAGCTTGCTGCTCTAAGGAATCAATTTTAAACTCAAGGTTTCTAATTAAGCTTTGGGATTGGTCAGAGCTGTGACGGGAGATGATCTCAAGACGTTTCTGAAGGTCTATTTGCTCAGCTGCCTGAAACTGCACGGACGATTTTAATTCGGAAACATCATGAGCCACTGTACTAACTTGTTCATTTAAGCTGTTGTGTGCGCTACGGAGGGAGTTTATTTCCTGCTTCATATCAGTTATGCTACACTGGATACTGTCATTGAATTTCGTCATGCTGATTTCCATTTCTTCACGCCAGCCACGCAGCGTGGTCGTGATATCAGCTGTGAACTTGGCCATGGCGTGGTCCATGTCAGTCCGCCAACCTTTGAGTGTTTTATTTAGTTCCTGTGATATTATACCAAGGCTGCCGATGTCAGTCGAGTTGGACGCAGTGCCAGCGACAATCGTTGATGTTGAGCTTAATGACGAGTACGGTGACCAGGGCTGCTGTTCCAAATTGTCGCAGGACATGTTTATCGCGTCTTCGCAATTCGCGGGGTGAGTAGAGCAATTAAGTGAGGCCGATTCGGGACGGCTCCGCTGCGTGATGTTACTGCATGGGTGACATTTCCACGCGGCTTTTTGATCGCAAGTATAGCCTGAGAATTGTTTTTCAGTGATGTTAAGGCACTCACAGTGGTATATATCAGCACAAGAATGGCATTTTAGTGCCAATGCCCGGGGCCCCACGGTTTCATTGCAATGACTACAGCTATTATTCATTTTCGTAATGTTTATAACTTTTCAGAAAGGAAGATTATTGTTCACGATACCAGTAGCGCCACCTGTATTTACGTTTTAGTATGACGGCAAGTTTGATCGATCACGGATCCAACAGAGATGTTAATGTCGGTCGTGTCACAAAAGTTACACAAAGAAAGTATAGATGGCGCTATTTTAAATATGTTGCAACCGGGGTGATTTGCAAAATTGAATGAATAATATTTTCGCACAAAGTTGTTAATTGTCTTGTATACCTCAAGATGCACTTATATCACAAAGAGTAACTTCCAGAAAACTGATTTTACACTGGTTTGGTAGTACTATGAGGAGTTTGAGGTCTATGAGAGCCGATATTGATGTCACTGAGTTCAGAATTAATGTCACTAAGTAGTTACGATGTTTTTTATTCACAGAATCACAACGTACTTATAGATTAATCGTATCTTTGAACTGAAGAAACGATTTTCAGTCGGAATATGCACTTGGACTATTTTTAAAGTTAAATAAATTGGGAGCAAAATACTAAATGTAAACACACGTACAGCGCCACCTAGCGAGACGACCTATTGACGGAACGTGTATTTTTGTTGCATTCTTATAAAAATGCAACAAAAATACACGTTCCGTCGCAATGACAATACATTTTACCATTCACCAACTTCAACCTACTTCGTCCTAAAGAAGTTTTTTTTTACGTTTGACATTATGTCATTCGATATCAAGAAAATTGACGATATATATCACCACATGACGCTGACAGAAAATTCAACGTCGGCTCAGTTGGCAATTTTTACATTTTAATAGATACTATATTTAGTTTCCTGGTATTCAGCTACATCCGGTTAGACTGGAAACCGGCTCCAACATAGTTGGGAAGAGACTAGGCAGACAGATATACCATATTTTCGTACTCATCTCCCATAACCTGATGGTTACTTATTTTCATTCAAAACTTCGTTTAACTATTCCGATGACCGTTTAAATAAAAAACAGATAATTACAGAACTTAAGGGGAATCTAGTCGCGGGCTCGATGTCAGTATTATAAC
This sequence comes from Polymixis flavicincta, assembly GCA_949987655.1. Classification (NCBI taxonomy): domain Eukaryota; kingdom Metazoa; phylum Arthropoda; class Insecta; order Lepidoptera; family Noctuidae; genus Polymixis; species Polymixis flavicincta. The sequence continues at coordinate 1,432,958 of OX465195.1, read as the reverse complement.
ATTATTCGGTACCAATAGAATTTCTGTTTAGTTTTGATATTATTAGATATGTTAATGATAGAATTTAATATTATTTGCATGCCCATGAGACGGTAGACTACTATTTTTAGGAATAACATCTATGTATCAATTACCCATGTTTGCAAAAATAAATGATTTTATTTGATTTGTGCCTGTTCATCCTAATCCGGTCAGTATTTATTGTGTGAAAGAGTAAACAAACATCCAAACATCCAATCTTCCATATCTATAATATTAGTAGGATAGTAGGATATTCCTATAGCTTCAACGATATTGATACGATAAACGATGTAACCTAGACATTCTAGACTAAAACGGTAAGACCTAGATACAAGCATCTGTTAGCACTAGTGAATTCTTCCACGATTGTTTACAAGTTCATCTAATTTCGTATTCGGGTCAGGCGTAAGAATCTATGCAGATTTGTGAGAGTGGAAACTGTATTCTGAACAACTTTAGCTGAGAAAAGTTATTTTCAAACTGTTAATCATAAGGCATCAAAAAGTTCGTCCGCATCGTTGTCAACGGGAAAAGTGCGCAAAAGGCTGGCAGCATTGCCACGTTTTACGGCACTGTTGATCTTTTGGCCGAAAAATAAGCCAGCTCTTTTTTTTTTTTGGGTGGGAAATCATCAAATAACTTCTCCCGCTCTGGGTGGAGCAGGAGGTCACGTGAAGAGTCGACCAACCACGCCAACTACGTGGGCTTCTTTTTCCATACTTGTACTTATTATTATATTAAGACAAGTAGTTTTTAAATTATGTAAATAGCTAAGTATACAAATAAATTAATACTTTTATTCCTATTGTTCATTTTTCAATTAATGTTTCAATACATGAAGTAGCGTTTCAAAGTTCTAGTTTTGCAACACTAACTCGTATAAAATATACCTAAATAATTATATGAACAGAAAAGTACTAGACACATCAATAGAAAAGGTTCATTTCCCATAATATTTATCAAAATCAAAATACATTTACATCAAAAGTCATTTATCAAATACGCACTTTTTGGACGTCAAAACAATGTAAGACAATTTCCAAAACGCCCGCCCTTCACCACTTTCTAGTGCTGTAGCTGGGGTGAAGAAGTAGCGCAAAAACCTCCCCAGTAGAACAGCTGTTTAGAATGACCTTAATTTTATATAATAATATGCATAGATAGTATCATCAAAGACATAGAACACATAAAAATAGTGTTTGGCTATATTGCAATACCTGCAACTCATTAATAATATATTGTAATGAGAAGTCAAACATTCAGTAAAGTTCTTAAGCATTTCATTCAGTACATTTTCCGTTTACAACCAAATAAGGAGTGTAACATGTCGTAACATGATTTTCACTAAATCCCAAAATACATACGAATCGTGCGATCATATATCATCCAAAAACCCTTCTAACAAAGCTTACAAAAGCGTGTTACGTTACAAAAATCCGTCGCACGGGAATCGAACCTAAGCCATCCATCAAGGGTGCGGCACGCAATCCGTATTGTAAACCGTATTGTAATGTACATGATTTTTATGACACAAAACGGAATAATTTAGTCGGACATGAAATGGGCCCTTCACCTTATTTGCATACAGCTGTACAGAGTAGCTTTCGATTTCAGAGGCAGCAGCGGTCGATAGTGTGTACCGACCTCGCGGGACGAATATTTTTTTAAATTTATTTTTTGTTCTCATAATCATAATTATTTGTTTGCATAACATCACGCATTGTTTCCCCAAAGGGTTTGGCAGAGTTTCACATTTCGCCAGTTATGTTTAAGCCCCATGTAATAGGGGGCGAGCCTATTGCCATCAAACGGGCACACATCCAGAATCCAAGCTGCTACTGAGAAATTCCAGACAGAAAACCCATTAACACTATGCCCGACCTGGGAATCGAACCCAGGTAGTAGAAGAATGAACAACTTCTTTGGAAGCTGCTGCACGTGCGCTTTCAAAGCCGCAAGTATGTATGCATGTATATCCGAACTGGCCATCGTGACAGCTTTCTGCGACTGGCCAGTTCTTGCATTCTTCCGTCTACTTAAAATTTTGCTTTATTTTTAACTATTTTTTTTTTCACTTTTGAAAACTAACCATGTTTATATATTGAAAAATAATTTATAATGCCTAAACAAATTTTGTTTGCAATAAGTATTCATAAAGAACAGTGGTGGCCCAGTATAACGGCTGCAACTTGTACGAGTTGTAGAGGTCTTAAGAGGCCTACGTACAATGAACTGTCCATACATACGTAATACCTAAATCATTTGCAACTTGAGCATATTTCCATCATATTATGATGATATTCGGATTCAGACAGTATTTTTGTAGGCTCGTAGGGGTTTTTTTTTCCAAAATAATTACCTGAAATGAAGTTTAAGCGAATTGCATTTCGCACATTTTTACAGCGTAAATGACATGTTTTCTCACTGTTTTTTTGGTATTATAACCAACAATTTCCGTAATATTGTTATCTCAGAAGCATAGATCATATTATCAAGTTGTAAAATGTCGAAAAAAATATTAAAATACAATAAGTTTTCATTCATCATTTTTGGTATTACGGAACACATCCAAATTCATCATAAATGGTCAGTAGCTAGTAGCGCTATCGCGTCAAGCCATTGTCAATGTGTGTGTGATCGTACTGCTTACTGTAGGTATGTATCCTCGACAGGTACTAACACTAGCGCAACGATAGCAATTTTCAGACGAAATATTGTCTCCGCCCGAATCCTAGTTGCGAGCTTCGGTCGTAGGATTCTTAAGTTCGAGCCCAGACTGGCGATGGCGGCGCGTTGGCGCTTTACTTTGTGTAAATTATTTCATCATCACTGCTCTTAAAACGGCGAAGAAAAACACCGTTAGGAAACCAGCATGAGCTTGAACCAAAAAATCGAAGACATGTGACATTTACCAACCCACACTGGGCCCGCGTGGCAGATTAACAGCTCATTCCCTCTCGAAGGCCTGTGTCCCACCGGTGGGAAGATAATAGGCTGGTTATGTTATGAAACAATAATCGTAAATCGAATTGTTTATGCTGTAACGATTTATAAACCATTAATCGTTACAGCTTATACAAAGAAAACAAATCAATGACATAATGAAACAAACGAAACAACAACTTCAGCAGTAGTACAACATGTGGCACTACTCTGTACAGTTGAGAGAGCACGCGACTGATGCGGATTTGATTCAGATCACATAGTGTGGAGGAGGTGCTTGTATTTAGATTTTATGTTAAAGTTTTGTTAATGTTTGCGAATAATTAATTATGCATTGTTAATATAGAATTGAATACCTACAAAAATAAATAAATAAATTGACTTACACACATTATATTCAGAGTATAAATAAATGACTGATAATATTATAATAACGACCACTGTTGTAAAAACAGATAAGAAAATTATAAAAGAGCTTTTTCTGTTTCCTACTTATTAAAAATGTTGCTGCACCCGACAGTGTCATTATTATTTATATCTTTAACTTACGACCTGTATGCGTAAATTAGAGTTTGCAATAAAAATAATTGTAATGAAATAATTGAATTGAATGCACTCACTATATTGTGCTTTGATTTTTTTATATTTTTTCCCTTGTCCTAGGGTTAATGAATAGGATGGGCTCTAATCTTATTACAATCTAGCTCTATAGATAGACTAATAAGTAATTTAATTATAACCTAAACTATTAAACTGCCTTTACTAAGAATGTGTCCAATAGCACTTTTCTTATTGTCTCTATTAAGGCGAATACACTTCGTTCTTGTGTTTGTTTGCACTTTTGTACTTTATACTATTCACTAACACTAAACACTAACTCGAACGGTTTTGTTCTTTTTAGTCTTCTGATTATTTTTGTGTGGTCGAGAAGCTGCATTGCTGTTCTGTAACCATCTCACCGCATGAAGTGAGCGTCATTCCACCTGATGTTTGGTCAATCCCTAGCATCAGTGGGATGACACTGACAGCTCACTCCACTCTCACTTCACGTGGTGAGATGGTTACAGAATCGACATGCTGGATTGCCTCGACGTTCACATGCTGATTAAGTCTCTTTTTGTGAGCTTCTGCAAATTTCTGGATCACTGTTGCGATGCACTTTGATTGATTTTCGTGAGCTTCTGAAAATTTCTGGATCACTGTTGCGATGCTCTTTGATTGATTTTCGTGAGCTTCTACATATTTCTGGATCACTGTTGCGATGTACTTTGATCGATTTTGATTTTTCATGTAATTGCGTAACAGCAACCAGTGGAAATTGTTTTCATTTTGACAGTTTAACAACATTCATGGCGACAATAACGTACGTTGTTGAGCAGACTTTTTGAACATATACAGCGATGGATTAATTATATCCCTCAAAATGATTCAGATTGTCATTGATTGTGTATTACAAAATTACAGTGCAGGCTCTAAGTTTATTTCTGTATACCTTTAAATATACATAACGTATATATAACTCAAAACTCCAAAGATGAGGTCGTTTCGTATATATCTAATTGAACATCACAGCAAATCTAATCTGACAAAAGATCCACCCTTTAAAAAAGGGGTGTGTAATGATTGACATAATAACAAAATATCTAACGTTCACTTGACATAATTTCAGTTAACATAATTTTGTTTAACATAACGATCAGTTGACATAATGAATTGTTGATATAATTTCATTTTACCTAATTTCATATGACATAATGAACATTACCTATAATGCACATTTCACATAATATTCATTTAGCATATTATTCATTTACTATAATATTCATAATCTCTAAGTAACTTTTAATATAATTTAGAAAATCTCATACGATTTTAAACGCCTGCTAGTATGGTGCCTTATACACCTGGATGCAATCTGGACTTTAGGGCACCCCGTTATTTTTTTATAAACCACCCATAAGTAGGAGCCCCGCGAAGCGGGGCTCCGTCGACCAGGCCCACCCTCGACCTTGCATAGAATATTTTAAGGTTTGGTTAAGTGCCATTTGAGTTAGGCTAGAACTGTGCCCATTAAACATGAATTTTAGGTCATAAGAATATTTGGCCAAATGAACGTTATATTAAAAGGAGTCCAAGTTGGGCCGCCGTCGGGAAAGGTCGCGTCTGCTCGCGCGCTGCAGATGTTCTGTTGTGAATTGTGTTTTTTTTTTTGTGTTTCCGTCTGTGTCGCATCGCAATTTGTTATATTGGGTAGTAATATAAAACAAGGGATCAAAAGTGACGTAAATGCACTTCAGCCTGCAATGAAGACTGGCTGCTTGAGGACGAGTGACACGGTCACACGGCTGACTCCTCGCATCGTAACTTGGTGAGACCGTTCCTAATATTTCAGGGATTTGTTCTGTAAAACTGCGTGCGACCGGCCTTTCGTTGTAGACTAGTGTCAACACTAACTATAATAGGGCAGCACGAACAAATTTACGCTATTATTCTAGCGCAAAAGACGGCATCGCTCAAAACGCAGTACCTAAAGATTTTATTATTGTGACGCTGTAACGCCACGGTTACCGAAATTTGAGTCGGCCCACGGCCCACGTGTGCTGCAGTGTACAAAAAAGTTACCCTTAACTCTAAGTTCGAATCGCAAGCTTTTGTTCTACAGATAAACCAAAAAAAAAATGGTCAAGTCAGCCCCTTCGCACGTGTCCTGGATTTGCACCACATACAAAAGCGTTTACAATTTTTTTACAAACAATTAAATAATACACATGATTTTGTCTCCAACAGCATTCTCTTCCAGGAACAAAGGATAGCAAAATACATAACTGCACAATTTAATCAAACTTTGTTGGCGAAGATATCATCATCGTCATGTCCGAGTACTATCTCGTAAATGTGCATGTGCACATAAACAACAGAAACGCACAAGGCCGCTAGTACGCCAACAGCCACATCCTAAGTACAACGTTAAAACACTACAACATATCAAATCTTTTGACCGGTAAAACACACGATAAAAGCAAGAAAACGCCACGAAACCCCAGCCTCAAACGAACAGCCCCCCAATTAGTTAACTCATTAAAACCGTGTGAAGAACAAGTAGCAAGACTACTCAAAAAAATAAAACAAAATCAAATAGACGCTGAACCTTCGCGTAGCGGCATTCATATAGCCAACCATGGTACAGGAAACAGGGTTGAACCCAGGAATATACATCTCCACATAGTGATTGGCACCCCTCAAGAAAAGCGGGTAACACACACCGGGGTCACATCAGGCTTAAACTAGGCAACTATGGCGCTCTCAATAGAAATTCTACATGAACAAAATACGAAGACTGCCTAACAAAAAAAAAAAAAAAAAACTAGCAAATAAAGCAATCATTCCAACGAATGAAAACATCGGAATACCCTGGAACGCAAAAACGGAGGGAGTTAAAACTGACCGCTGCTCAGGAAACTGATTCTTCAGCCAATTTAATCAAGAAACCATCGCATAGCTCTTGTTAACCTACAAAAGGCCCAATTCCTAAAAAAAAAAAAAAAAAAAAAGCCAGGCATACAAAAAAAAAAAAGAATGCCAGACAACACTCCAAAAAGTTAAATATCAGGAAGAACAAAAACATGCAGAACCCGCTTCACCGGACTGGGGACATTTCACACCGCATAACGCATAATTCTCGACTCGATTTATAGGAACAACAAACAGCAAACAAAACCTGAATAAGATCCGCGTACATACCGGTGTCCAAACGGAAAACAAAAAAAGGGACCGAGGGCGTTCAGACACCAACTGTTAAAATAACAACGCCGAAGATGTAATGGTAATCTTCAATAAAATTCGAAACAAGACAGCCCCCGGAACGGACCAAGTGGTAATCAAACTTTACAAAGCGAGGCCCGAAATACAACAGGAAGCCGCAACTATACACATGAATAAAGACCGGACACAGAATACAGTGCCGGATATGTGGCTTGAAAGTGCGCAGGTACCAATACCAACGAAATAAAATGAAAATTGATGACGCGAATGAATATCGACGCTTAACGATTTGCAATTTATTATATAATCAAAGCCCGTACTACAGAATTTACGCTACATGCATGGCGAAAAATAATAGACAATGCAATAACGGAACTAGGTAATTACCGAGCGGCCTACTTAAACAATAGATCAACAGATGACAATAAACCAAATTTTTTGCTCGAAAGGGTCCTAAACGACGAAGGACTTGCAAGTCAACGAATTTACATGCTCGCCCTTGTCATAGAAAACACTATTACAACGTTAAATTAAAGGCAGTACAGTAAGGCATTCGGATAATTATTGCAATGAACCAACAAATCGATGACCTATAGAATAATCAAGGTATGCATGAATGTAACAACGTGCATCAAATGGTGTGGCCAGCAAAGCAATTAGATTATAGTAATCAAAGGAAAGGGAGTTAAACAGAGGTGCCCTCTGTCCCCTTGCCTTTCACATCGGTTACCGAGGAAGTCCTTAGAACCCTTGAAGAGGCAACCCATTTATTCAAATTAGATCAGGACCGCGAAATTTATCAGGACCGCGAAATTTCACTCCCCCTGGTATTATCATTTGCTGATGATCATATCCTCATTCCAGACGCTCTAGCAGGACTAGAGCGTATCTTATACCACATAAAACCCTTATTAAATAGCGCAGGCCTCCAAATAAACAAAACAACAAAAAAAATCTAGTTAGAGACACCATAACATCACAGCAAACGACCAACATGACCCTCAACGAGAATAAGTATAGCAACACTGGACGAAATGAAATACCTGGCACATACACAACACCCGTACTAAGCAGAAAAAGCACAGTTAGAAAACTATTCCAACTGGCCACGAGAAAACAACATCCGTACTAAGCAGAAAAAGCACAATTAGAAAACGATTCCAACTGGCCACGAGAAGCGCCAAATCATTACTACCACTCATACTAAACTCGAAGATGGACTGGAAGCTAGCTAGACTTATGTATCGAAGGGTTATCTTACCTTGTATGATATATATGATTAAGACTCTGAAGATATGAACGAGTTATCATGAGAGACTTGACTAACCACGATAGGAATAAACCAATAATTAAGAAAATGCACAAATCTTAGATGGAAAAATCGTAACAAAATGTACTGATGCACACGTCTTAAGACGGGATAAACCACACCTCTTGCAGGCAGCAATGTAGTACAAGGCCAAATCTAAGAAGGTCGGACGACCTATTTTCACGTGGAATGACAATCTAAAACAGGACATGAAATACTTCGACATGGGGATCAAGTTTTGGAAGGACATTGCTGGAGACAGAAATAAGATCAAGAAAGCGGCTAGCGATATCTACAAAAAAAAACAGAAACTGATAGCACCGAGAACTCAGAAGATTACTATGAAAACAACAACGCGAAACAACGGCAAAGAAAAGAGCCAAGAAAACAGTTGAACGTACCCAAGAAGCCCGACCTGAATCAACATGCCGGCGACGTCGTGAAAAGATGCCCTCCTATAAATAAATATCACCCGTCACTCCACTAGTCCAATGCTTACTCAAGGATGCATATCCGGTAGGCTCGCAATCCTTTCCTATCCTAAGGGCACATCTACCTGACCATTACCGCGCCCCCCGGTCTACTTCTTGATATGCAATGGCCTCTGTAGCACCATGAAGCATGAGGCTCCAGGGGCTAGTGCGAATCTTGGGGTTCATTCGATTAATCGAGTCTGGTCAAGCCACGCTGGGATCGGTGCATTACATTACATTACAAATGAACGTTATATTAAAAGAATATTATACATATTGAAAATTATATAAAATGAACGTTATACTAAATGTTATTATGTTAAATGAATATTATATGATACGAAACATTAGGTCATATGAATTTATGTCATTTGATATTATGTCTTATGAAAATTATGTCATATGAACGTTAGTTTAAGTGAAATTAGAGCATTTGTTATTATGCCAAACATTACACACCCTTAAAAAAGACCGTGAAGAAAGCCATCACTGTTCAATACTTTAAATCAAAATATTAGTGAACAAAAAAATCGCAACATCTGTGATATATTCGCGACAGTAAATCGCACTCCACACTAATCGCTTGGTCATGCATGCAACATAATTAGTTTCGTCCTACCTTCCCACTCTTTCCCACTCATAGTAAACGTAGTTTGGTTATGGGCTGTCTCGCTCGCACGCGCAGTTATAATTAGTTTGTTATCTGTTCTCTCTGTCACACGCGTCTGTCGGATGTAGGCCGGGAGTCGGGATTACGAAATTTATTGTAAGAATAGTTTGTTTGTTGCGTTTGAATGATCTAGTTTTGTTGAGTAAAACTGATTAGGAACTCGTTACAATGCGTATATTTTGACGTTATTGGCTTTTTGAAAAGTGAATCAGCCAACCTGTAAAAAAAAACTACTTAAAAAATATTATGTTTTTTTTTTTTTATGAGGGGTTTTATTAATTTAGATATATCATCGCTCCGCGAAGCCTGTGAAGCCCCCAGGCGGCTTCTGTGCTTCTGGGCGGAGCTAGGTTGGATAGGTTAGCCACGATTCTACACTCATCGGACCGAATGAGAGTCAAGGGTGGAAAACGGAGTCCCCTTACATACAAACATCATCATCACTCAACAGCAGTCTATTGCTGGACATAGGCCTCACCAATCGCACGCCGTTCAGCTCGATTCTCGGTAACTCTCATCCAGCTGCTACCAGCTACCCTGTGAAGATCGTCGCTCCACCTAGCCTGAGGGCGTCCTACCTTAACGTTTGCCGATCCGTGGTGTCCACTCAAGAACACGTCTACTCTAACGGTTCTACGGCTTAAATGGCCGGCCCATTGCTACTTCAGTTTACTTATCCTGTTAGCTATGTCGAAAAGTTTGGTTCTCTGCTAGATCTCCTCATTCCGGATTCTATATTCTATCCCTAAGGCGTGAATTACACAGAGACGACGTAAGCATTTTGTATGAAAACGTTTAAAAGCGGCATCATGCCTAGATACAAAATGTACTGCGTACGCTGCGCTTTCGCCTTACGCTGTTTCTGTGTAATTTGCGCATTAGAGAGACCCAAGACTTATAAACATATTCTTGTTGCTATTTCATTAATTATGTTGTCACAAGTCTGCTAATTTAAGTATATTCACAGAGAAAGAGGAAATCTATTCCACCGTAATACAGTTTATACTAGTACGGGGAACAGAGTGAATCAGTTCTGTGCTAACAACCATAATAAGTACTCACAGATACATACCAAACTTAAATGTTACCTACGTGTACTGCTTATTTCTTACTAATTGGTTAAGTGCAAGGTTGTTATATTGATTTGAAAAATAATGTTTGTTGAATGCCCCCCTGTTGGTAATAAAACACACACGTACCTAAGTAGATATTATTTCTGACAGTAACCTGGCAAAAGGGCTTTTAATTATAGTATATTATTATTAGCAGAGAGGAAGACGTTTCTGTCTGTAAAGGTGTGTCAACACATAGGTACGATACACTTTTTTAAGCTGAATAAATTTAGTTTTTTGTCAGAAAACTGCGCCTTAAAAATATCGCTTGGCGTCTGCGTAAGGCTGACGAAATCCTTTCTTTTTTTATCCCTAAATAAAAAGTATGTCATAATATTCAAATCAAATGTAACAGACATTCATATGCATCACTTTGATACTTTCATTTCGTGCGACATGTTGAATTATTCATGAAGTAGGAACGTGGTTTGTTATGATAAATGGTTCGCGGTTTGTCGTCGCGCGTTTTTTGTTATATTCGCCCGAATGTTATGTCTTTATACTGCGTATATTGTAAGGAATACTGTAGCGAGGAAGGTGATGCATCAATGCATGAAACCGCAAAGTTTTTTTGTACGAGGCCACCCACAATGTGTGCTTTTATTATAACTGTTAACATTTTCTTAGTAAATGTTTAACAGCTAAGCTGTATAGCTGCAATTGACTGAGCTATTGTGTTAGGAGAGACTTTAAATAATTAATACAGGGTGGTGGTCAACAGTGTCTTTCACTTGCCGGTCCAAACATGGGCAACTATTGGGCTATTGTCAGTCATAATTGTAGACTCTTCCATGAAGAGTTCTCCTGAGATTTTTTCATGTAATCATTTTCCATAAACAATCAACCGACGGCGAAATATGGGTGGACCAATAGATACAACTCTGCCAAAATCTTCGGGGAAATAAGGCGTGTTGTTATGTTACGGGTTTTTTTTAAAGCTGATATAAAAGCATTTGAAATCTAATTGCCGTGTCGTCTCATGCATAATAATTAATCACTGTCAAAAACTCGTAGGTATTTTAGACATTTTGGTCTAAGATTAGAATGCGACCGTGCTTTAAAAAAATGTACGGTAGAAGTGCACTGGTGTATTATTTTGAACAAGCTGTGCCCGCGGCTGTGCTTGCGAAGATGTCTGAAATTATCCCACGGGAACAGCTACCGGGACAAGTAGTACGTAACCCGCCTTATTAAATCAGCTATCTGCCAGTGAAAGTCCCGTCAAAATCAGTCTAGTTGCAACAAATAGACAGACAAAAATTTTGAATTGCACTTTTTTTTTTTACAAGTACCGTATATACCTTATAATTATATTGTACAAAGATTTGCTAGTAGCTTCCAAGTTGGCGCCGCCGCCGCTTCGCGCAGATAAGCCATGGTGTCTCCGTCGAAGATGCGCACCGAAGCCTCGAATGTTGTCTTCGAAATATGAATTCCCGTGCCGTTTTTTGGAAATATACCTACTATTAAACTACTATAAATACCTTTAAATGCATTTACTAAAAAGCCGTTATTTTGACATTTCAATTTGTATATTGTGTGTAGATGTATAGATAAGCCATATTTCGGAATGGTGAAAAACGATATCTATATGCTTCATCATCATCATAATCATTTCAGCCAAAAGACGTCCACTGCTGGACACAGGCCTTCTCCAAAAGGGGGGTTTTGCCATTATCGCCACGCTGGGTAGGCAGGTTGGCGATCGCAGTGTGGTAGTAAAATGCATAGAGAACGCTGCTGGCCATTCTCTAGTAAGTCCCTTAGTCGCCTCCTGCGACACCCAGGGGAAGAAATGGGATGGTGCTATTCTTAACGTCCGGCCTACGCGTATTTCCCTTGGTCACGGCATCACACATGAACGGCTGGACTGATTTTGCTAATTCTTTTTTTGTTGTGTTGTGAGGTTCTTATGGAAAAAAAAAATGTGAATTCAATATTCATAGTCAAGACAGGACAACGTCTGTCGGGTCAGCTAGTTTGAAATAAAGATAGACGTACATTACAACGATATTTTTTTATTTATTTATTTTCTTTATTTAGGCAACCAACAGCGATATTTATAGTATGTTACAGAGTATGTATATTACAGTGTTGTATGGCTAATAATAGGTTTCCCTGTATAACTGGGATAAGTACAAAACATGCGAACGGACTACAGACTAAGAAACATTTAAACACAAAAAAAAAAATACAAATAAAAAAGAGAAATACAAAAAGCTTAATTTTAGAGTTTAAATTTTAAAGAGAAAACAAGCAAAAATGAAATAAAAAATATGATTAGAAAATAAGAACAAAGTTTGAATATTACAGGATTGGATTAGATTTGCCATTGTATAAGGTTTTTACTATTTGCCTTTTGAATGTCGATTTGTTACAGTTAAATATATCAACTTGAGAGAAATCTGTGTTGTAACACACAATTTTTGGCGTAATTAGTCGAATGCCGAGGCACGTGCAGCATCGTAGTGTGACGAGTGCGCCTTAAGGGAGTGTTAAAAGATACCTGTGCGACCAAGTCCGGGCAATCAAGATGACCATTGAGTATATCATAAAGCAAACACATATCCATAACTTTGCGCCTTTCATCGAGTGTTAGCAGACCATGTGTTCGGCAACTATTTTCATAGGTCATCGGAGGTTTACGGAGGCGATAGTTAAGGTGGTTAATAAATTTTCTTTGAACTCGTTCTAGTTGGTTCTTATAATTAATAATGTATTGTGGGGACCAGATGGGGCACGCATATTCTAGGACGCTGCGCACATATGCAAAATACACTGATTTAAGAGCCTCAATGTTTTTAAATACCTTACATGACCTGATAACAAAGCCTAAGTTCTTATAAGCTTTTGTGCTAACGAGGTGTATATGATCTGTGAATGTTAATTTAATGTCAAACAAAACTCCCAAATCCCGAACTATCTTGACTCTATTAATGACAATTCCACTAAAGTTATAAGAAAAAACCACAGGGTTTTTTTTACGTGTATAACTAATACATTGACACTTTGTGACGTTTACGGAGATCTTGTTTTTTATGTAGTAGTCATTTAGGTTATTAAGGTCCTGTTGAAGAGCCATACAGTCATCGAGGGATCTTATCTTATAAAATATTTTTTTATCGTCAGCGTACATTAAATGTTCAGAGCGTTTAAAAGAATCGGTGATATCAAACAAATATGCGTTGTAAAATTGAAGAGAGCTTCACACTTCTGGGCAGCAACAGCACCCATACTTGGCAAAGAGATGGATTGTAAAGAGTTTTGCGTTATGCTGCCAATCATGGCTTGTCTGCTGAACACGCCCCTAATCGATAAATCAACTACAACTAGCATTATCTAGTGATGAAGACATGAAATGCGCACTGCGCATAGGTACGGTCAAAGAACGATAAAATCTCAAGCAATTTTCAAACATATTCCTTTGTGTCAGAGCGAGTGCATGTCACCTTTTCGAACTGTCATTTCCATTCAAAATGCAGTCAATGTCGTTTCCGCAAAAATGCTAAGATGCAAGTAACTATTCACGTTCTGACTTAACATATTGTTATAATTTGTTGACTTTACCTACCTATATTAATGAATGTCCGCTAATATTATAAGGAGAAATGATTTGATTTTTTTGTATGTTTTTTTTTGTATTATTGGATAAACTCAAAACATACTTAACCAGTTTGGAAAAATCTTTCCCAAAAAGCATTATTAAAACTGACCCTGGGACCACAAGGTGGAGAAATAACTAGTGTTATTTTATGGTCTACAACTCTACATTAAAGGTAATGAATACATAATTACATAAATAGTATGCGTATTCAACTGTCTACTTAGTATAAATCTATGCAAAAGCGCATCTCCATTAGTATTCTATGAAATGTTGACAAAAGAAAGCACTACCGCGCAGAAAAGTATTCATAAACAATAGATAAAAAAAAGAACAGCTCCCGACCTTTTCACTTAGGGTAGCCTGCCTTAAATTAGCATTTAAAATAAGGGGTAGCCTAACTATGTTATACTTATACACACATGATGAAACTTATTTCACCTTATGTCTTCAACATAGAGCATAAATTCGCATGAGTTTCCTTTTTGAAACTGCATTTTTAATTTGGTAAATTTTTTACATTCCTTGATTCTCGTGCCTTTTCATATGGATCTTTACATAAGGTTCAATTTGGCTTGATCATTCTAATTTTCTCAGTAAACACAATAAGTTTTAGGCCCCCCTAGCATATGACAGTTGTTTTCAAGTGACCGGGGACCCATAAAAGATTTATATAGGTCAGCAGAAAGAATTGATTGTGACAAGATAATGTTGTTAACGTTTTTGATTCCATTTTTGTGACAGATCTTTTAAAAGGATACAATATGTGTCATTGCCATTGTCATATAAAATGGTGATAAATACGTACCTATTTTGCTTATGGGAATCTATTTTTGCTAACGGATGGGTTGGACATAATACATTAAACTAATTTGTGATTTAAATCTGATTTTATTATTGAAGCATGAGAGCAGTGGTGGCCAAGTGGTAACGGTTGCGACTTACGAGTTGTAGGTCGTAGGTTCGAACCCAGACAGGCGCTTTACTTTGTCTAAATTATTTCATCACCACTGCTCTCAAAACGGTGAAGGAAAACATCGTGAGGAAACCGGCATGTCCTAAAACCAAAAATTCGAAGACATGTGACATCTGCCAACCCGCACTGGGCCCGCGTGGTGAATTACGGCCCAATCCTTCTCCCCGAGAGGAGGCCTGTGTCCTAGCAGTGGGAACATTATAGGCTGATGATGATGATTATAAGCATTGTGTGTTGAGCTTAAAAATCGCCATGCGGACACATAGGTTGAATACAAAAGTTACCAGCCGAGTTCTTATTACTTACTAATTGTTACAGGTCAGGACGACTCTTTTTTAGGGTTCCGTACTCGAAGGGTAACCAACGGGACCCGGAGTCCCGGACCTTATTACTAAGCCTCCGCTGCACGTCCGGCAGCAGCCTGTACTTCATGATCCATAATAGGTAGACAATAGAAAGTGTATTTCTGTTGCCGCTATAACAATAAAACTAAAAACAATGAAATGAAAGGGATCTCTCCATACAAGAAACGTGTTTTTTTGGCGTTTTTGGCCTTGTGGTACGGAACCCTTCGAGTTCGAGTCCAACTCGCATTTGACCGATTTTTTTCCTATGAAAGAAGCCCAAATATATGTATTTACATGATGGCACTATTTTCGATATGTTTAAGTACCAACAATAATAGTTGTGTTTGATTAATGATGTTTAATTAATCATTTTCATTTTACATTGTTGACTTCAAACGTTAATCTGTCAAATTGTCAATCGATTGAAGTATTCAAAATCGATTCGAATACAAGTAATATAAATAGAGCGACTGTATGTAACAGATATATGCACTTTTGGCACCGGTCTCTTCCTTATGACTGGGGAGCATGCACAAATTATGCATAAACACGGGCGAAAATAGACTTAGCACTAGCTAAATAGAGTTGCAATTCGCATGGTAAGTTTCCTGTGACATTTAGTAATTTCACGTGGACATTTCTGACTAGAAATGCGGCCCAACATATCGGTCAGACAAATCTGTATTTAGAAGCTCAGTCACTACGATTTCCCTGTAAACGTTAGTCGTGAATATATTCGTATTGTGAAAATGAATAAAAAGGGAAAAAATAAAAAAGGGAAAGTACCAAATCCTGTATCTGTGCAGGACGAGAAAAGTAGTGATAAAGTTGAAGATTTGGGGATAAGTACTGATAAATTCGAAGATGTGGGGGTGAGTACCGGTGATAAAAAGGATGTAGTGGGGCTAATTACTGATATTATTCCGAATTTAGAAGAAAAAGTTGAAAGTCTCAAAGAAAAACGTGTGCCTGAAATTGTGAGTGAATTTATAACACCTGCTGTTGATGTAAAGGATGAAGAAACTCCTAAAAAGCCGAAACGAAACAGAGGAAAGAAGAAAAAAGGTAAAGAAGATGATTTTGATGATGATGTTGCTGAAAAACCCAAGGAAATCGATATTCAACCTACTGAAACCAAATTGGATATTCCAGAAAATGAGACAAAAATTGAGGATATGCCTCTAATAATTCCCACAGCTCGTAAAAAGAAGAACAATAAGAAGAATACGGATCAAAAGGCTGTAGAATTCACTTCGCCTGATCAGGATCTTCCACGTACTCCGATAGAAGCAGAAATAAAACAAGCTGAAATTAAAGAGTCCGTATCGGATATCAAACCGGAGTTTTTAAAAACAGACATCGCGGACCAAGAAGTAAAACTGTCAAAAAAGAAGAATAAGAAAAAGAAACGGACTGATTCGGAGAAATCCGACAAAGAAGAATTTTCTTGTACTTCAGCTTTCCAAAAGTTACTTGATGACAAAGATGAGCCTGAATTTAAAATGGAAGAGAAAATGTATGATTCTATTATTCCCTTTGAAGATGCCAAGGCTGATGCTGAAAAAGTTGAAACCAAATTAGAAAAGAGTGAACCAACTCTTCCAATTCAGCCTGAAATAGGAAAAGAGCCACTTCCAATTGAAGAAGCAGAAGAAATCAAAGGAGCTCCAGCACCTGATAGTAAAGGTAAAAAGAAAAATAAGAAAGATAAAAAGCAAACTCTAAAACTTGAAGAAACTGCTAAAATAGATGAAACGAAGTCCGATCTAACTACCTCTTTGATAGATTTCGGCTTACCTGTAGAAAGCGTTGCCGCAGAACCAATGAAAGATTTCCCAACAAGCAACCCAGAAGACAAAATAAAAGAGATTACCATAACAGAATCACCTGAACCTTTAATTGAAGATTTAAGTCCAAAACCTAAAGCTAAAATTGCAAAACCGGTCGAAAAGAAAAGCAAAGGAAAGTATGAAACCGAAAGCTTGCCACAAGATACCTTTCTTCCTGATTTTGCAAAAGTTGAAGATGATCCTTTTAAGGTAAAACTGGAGATCATTGAAACTGAACCAGTGGTCCTGGAAAAGCCAAGGGACGTTGAACCTCAGACTACACAGCTTGAAATTACTAGTGACGTTCCTTTGATAGCACCTGATGAAGATGAAAAACTCATAGCCCAAGAGTTTGAGCTGCTTGCTGGAAAAGCTATGGGTAAGAAGCGGAAAAAGGGTTCAAAAATGCCTAAAGTGCTTGACATAGGCATTCAAGAACCAAAACTGGAATCGGATGTCAAACAAACTGACATCAAAGAGACTGCCAAAGAACAGTTGGCAATCATAACTGAAATATTGACTCCACACACTGATCAGCAAGAGTTCATAATCAAGAGTGAAAAATTAGACATGCCAAGTACAGTTGATACTATAAAAGAAAAGAAAGAAGAAGTTTCTAAATCAGGACCACCCGAATTCCAAGGAAAAGTGCTATTAACACCCGATGATATCGGAGAAGTAATAGAATTTACTAAAACTGAAGAAACCACACTATCGACTGACGATAAACAAAAGACTGATACTAAACCTGGTAAAAAACGAAAGAAGTCCCCTAAGCCCCCAAGAAACAATGAAGAAATGACAAAACCAGTGGAGCGAGCAGTAACACCAAAACCGGAAGCACCAGCTAAGGAAACATCTAAATCGGAGGATATTACACAGCAAAGTTTAGCTGAAAAAGTAGACGCTTCCAATATAACAAGAATGTATGATATCGAAATAAGTAGTATTAGAGCGTCAGAATCTGAAGGTTCATCTTCTGATTTCGTACCCGATATCACGTATCCACGTGCCTCAAGTCAACAGTTACGCGATGACAATAATAATACTGATATCAGAGAGATATTTCTTCCAGCGGAGCCTATATTAGGTATTCCTGTAATACAAGAAAGAGCACAAACTCCTAAGAAAATGGACGAAAAAAGATCTCCTCCCAAAGAAGAGAAAACAGATATAAAATCAAAAATGATGGAAGTGAACCAAGATATGGAAGAATTAAGACTATCCATTGAAAGATCCTTGGCAGAACTAACTTCTATGGAAAAGAGCGAAGAAGCTATAGAAAAAGAGTTCGAAGCAACCAGAAATAAGGCTAAAAATGTAGCCAGCCTTTTATTCGATACTGGTGAAAGTACTACAGTACAAATGCCGATCGCCCGAGAAAAAATCAGAGATAAGAGTCCTATAGTGGAAGCGGCTGTTAGTATACCTTTAGAAGAAGTCAAAATGCCAATTGTCATTGAGGACAGGAACAAACAGAAGCCTGAAGAAAGACCTAAAGCTGAAGACAAAACATCAAAAAAGGATAAACACAAAAAATCTCCGACAGAAGAAAAAAAGATTGAACTCCTTTTTGTTAGCAAAGTTGCGGAACCAAATGACAGCAAAACTATTGAAACACCTCCTAAAGCAGAAGAGCGGTCATTAACACCTGTTGGCTTATTGCCGTGTATTGAAAAACCTTTGACTGATGCACAGAAAGTTATTGAAAGTTTTATACCCCCAATAGCAATACTACCAGTAGAAGAAAAGAAGACTGAAATATCAGATATAGGCAAACCCAAAGACCAAACTACAGAAACACCTATAGATGTACCACCAGTATGTCCTTCAAGAAAAGATAATAAAGGAAAAAATAAAAAGAAGAAAAGCAAGCAAGAAGCTCAAATGACCTCCAATCCACAAAGTACGACGTCTATTGCTCAATCACAGCCCTCGCAAGAAACAAAAAAAGAAGAAAAGACAGAAGCTAAAAGTGAAAGTAAATCTGAATCAAAAGGTAAAAGTCAAAGTACGGAAAAGGGTAAACAACAGGCAGGTGACATTGATTCAGAAACCCAAAATGAAGCAATTGATTACGAACCTATAGAAAATTTTGAAGATGCACTCACTTCGAGTAATGATGACGTTAACAAGACTTTTGAAATGATAGTAAAAGAAACACAGGAGCAAAACAATCCTAAGATAAACATTATAGCCCCGGATGAAGAAAAAACACCCGTTTCACCGCCAAAAAACTTGCTAGGCCATCCCGATATTCCTGTACGATCGAATAGACGAGACTTCAAAAAGGAAAAAGATAAAATTCCAAATGAAATCACAGCTCGGGTCAAAATAAAAGATTCCGTTGAGGTTGAGAGGAAACAGACTAAGAACACGCAGACAAACAATAAAATAAAAGAATTCTGTAAAGATTACAAAATGGATGACAACGATGATTTTGTTTACAAGTATAGTTTTAGAAAAGTTTTTCTTCAGAGTTCTTGCCACGTTTGTAAGAAGAGTTTGAGTGGATCCCGCGTACCGTGCTGTTACTGCAACTTGCTGCTCTACTGCAGTAATAAACATAAGGACGAAGACTGGCCACAGCATCAGGCACTGTGCTTCGCTGTATCTACCATCGTACATCTGAAAGGTGAGTTAATCTGCTTACGTCTTAGAAACATTATAATTTTTCACTGACTTTGCTTGAATTGACTCTTAATTGAACCACATACGAGTACGTCTAGCAGTACTTAAGAGCATTCATTCCACGCGGGCTGGTAACAACGCATTTATAGTAGTTTTACGTGATTATTTCATTAAATACAAACAAAAGTACAATTTTTTTTCAGCCAAGCTCTAGATATTCTGTATTTATGATTATTTTTAACATTTACTCTTTAATAAAAATATATTATCATAATAAATAATGCAAACAGAAAATAATTGACGGTATGTCGATTTTTGTAATTAAATAGCAAAATCACTGCAAAAAAAATAGCATACAAACAAGAAAATACCAATGATCTAGTGCATGGCTGAAAAATATGTTTACTTTTGTTTGTATTAAATGAAATAATCGCGAAAAACTGTTATAAATACGCCGTTGCCAACCCACGTGGGATGAATGCTCTTAACTTTGATGAATATAATGCTTAACTTTTTGGTGTCTGATAAATTCATGTTTTTGTTAGAATATCAGTTTTTTTATTTCTTAACATACTGGCTCTGACTAAACAAAATAAATATGCTGTGACTAAACCCAAGCAAAATTATCGTCTACCAAAGAATAACTGGTTCTCGAGGTATAAACGCATCGATAGACGTAAGAAAGTAAGGTCGAAGATAAAGTTACCAAATTATTGTTCCACAGATCAAAAACACATATACGGTGACGCAAAGAACTTGACAGGCCATGACTACCGGCTGATCAGAATGCAGATGATAGTGTCTTGTGAGAAGGTGCTCAAGAGACGGCTGGTACCGTGGGAGCAGGAGGCTCTGCTGTATCCTAGGATCTGTTCTCACGTCCCGTGCAGGGAGTGGAGGCTGAGCAAACTGAGTGATTGTCAGGGTTGTGGGCAGGTTGGTTACAAGTGTAATATTGTGTGAAGTTTAATTATGAGATGGTCTCTTTTTGGAGCTGTCTCTGGTCAAATACAGAAATTATTTCATCTCATCAATACAGTGTACTTTAATAACTTAATAGTGCAAAGAAATGGTCGTGATTTTCTGACCTTTCTAAATTTAGCAGTGGACGATTTTTTATTTGTCCTCTCTTTCTTACTTTTCGATGACATGAATTCTATTCTCCTAAATCACCTAAATACGCCAAGGTAGCACTCTGTACTATTCAGGAATTCGAAATAAAATAGGTACAAGTCATGTTAGCCAAGTCAAGATTACAAGTAGTCACTTGACATTATCAGAAGTAAAATAAAAGAAGCCGTCATGTGTTAATCCTATATTTAATAGTACTTGCTCAATCTGACTTCGGAACACAATAACACTGTCTTCTCCACCTTAGATATCCTTCTGCACTGACAACGCCGACCATTTCCCCAAATCCCACTCTCGCTGGTGCAAGTCCTACTCTCTCTATGAGAAGCTGGTGTACTACCAGCAGACCAAGGGTCGCCTGGAGCCGAAGATGCCTACCAAAGTGCTGCTGCAACTGCAACAGATACCGGAGAAGATCAACGAGGTGCTCGCGTCTATGTATGAGGAGAAGATTGGTAAGTGACAGATTTTGTCTGCTTTCTTGATCGCTTACCTAACTACTTCATGTTTATGTAAAAATCTTCTACGTCTTCGTCAGAATGTTGCTTATATCAATACTGAATATAACACTTCAGATTCCATTCCCCCAATAAACGGGTATGAATTGCATAAAGCACTTACCTACTAAATACAATGTTAAATTATAGTAGTCCTGGGGAAGATAATATCACTACTGAAGTGCTTAAAATCGGCATTACCACTTTGTTGCCCACCTTATGAACCCGTTTTACACCTTTTTAAAATTAGGAGAAGTTCCAAAATTGAAATGCCGTTCAAATACAGTCTTCTGCATAAAAAGGCGACAAAAGCGATATCGGCAACTATCGTCCATTTTTTTTTTTTAATTTTTTTTTTGGGTTGGAAATCATCAAATGACTTCTCCTGCTGAGTAGAGCAGGAGGGCGTGTCAGACTTTTACTGACTAAAACCCACCCGTGTTCCCTCAGTAGCCGGTATGCCAGGGGCCGTGGTACCTCTTTC
This sequence comes from Polymixis flavicincta, assembly GCA_949987655.1. Taxonomy (NCBI): domain Eukaryota; kingdom Metazoa; phylum Arthropoda; class Insecta; order Lepidoptera; family Noctuidae; genus Polymixis; species Polymixis flavicincta. The sequence goes on along the minus strand of OX465195.1, from coordinate 1,411,172 downwards.
GAACAAACCCGCACCCCTGGCAGGCATCGGCCCTTGCGGACCCCACCAGTGGTTGCTGACATCTTTGACGGCGCGCGTGAGGAACACAACGCGCCGTCCTGTCTACCACTTTTCGGCCGCAGAGGATAGGGAGAGCGGCTGACGCTATACCGACACTCCTCTTCCCCTGCGGCCCCACCGCGTCCGCCATCAAACGGTGGCGGCCCCGTCCAGGCCACGGAAGGGAAGAGCGCTGCTCAGAAGCACCGGCACTGCTCCTCTACCGCAGCCCGTAACCCTCAGCCGCGATGCCTCCCATTCGATATCGCGGCCCACCTCAGTTGCGGTGCACCTCACCGCAACCTACTTTTTGGCCGCTACGTCAATGGCTTGAAGGCAAAAGCCCTGACGAGCGGCCCCACCGTTGGGTTCCTCTTGGCTTCACCGTGGATGGGAGACCACGGTTACTAAGCCCCCCCGCAACGACAATGCGGGAACCCACTCGGGGGGGAACTATCGTCCAATCAGTCTAACATCTCACATCTATAAAACTTTTATTAAGGTAATACATAACCACATAGACGGGAAGCTGGATAAACATCAGCCACCAGAACAAGCCGGATTTCGCCCTAGCTTCTCAACAACCGACTACCTACATACCTTGAACCAGTTTCTTGTTTTTTTTTTTCGGAATTTAATAAACCGCTCTACTGAAGCCTTCGTGGATTATACTAAAGCCTTCGACAGAACTGGGTCAGCAATAAATAGATATTCTTAGAAATATTTACCACAACAGCACCGCTAACATCAAACTGAAAACTGCGGGACCGCCGTTTAAGGTGACACTTGTCCACATTTTTTCCATATAAACTTCGGGAGGGTTTTACTCCACTGTTTGACTATGTAAATCAAAAATAAAACATGGTATGGTTTTGTCTCGTTATTATTATTGTCTGTACGGAAACAGAATACTAAAATAAAAAGCCATTAAAAAGTTATGAGCCAACAAAGATTCGTTTTTCTTGCTAATTTAACCTAACTTTGAGCGTGTTTAAGTAATAAAAGGAGTGTAAAATCTCGAAAACCAAGACGGTACCAAGAAAGTTCAATTAACAATAAATTCAATAAACTTTATTTGTCATTGATTTATGCAGTGGTTTTTTCATAAAACCCGATCTTCTAAAGGACTTTTCTTAATTTTTTCGCGATTTTTTTGCCAAAAATGCTCCTGCATCTCACTCAATAACGTTGTGCATGTAGACTAGCGTCTAACTACTCACCACTGATACTATCTCTGTCGGATACGAAGCCTGGTGAGACAACGTGATTTTTAGCCAGGTCCACCAGTGAGTTCGAGCCCGCGCAAAGTGTCCCCTTAAGATTCAAAAGGGTGTTAAGCAAGGTGCTCTCTCCGAAATTACGAGCACGAATACGAGCACTCTCGAGGAGATATTTAGAATACTGGCAGCCTCATGGTCGACCAAGGGCATAGAAGTCGGCAGCAGGAGGTTGAAAAACCTCCATTTTGCCGACGACATTGTCCTTTTTGCCCCCACAGCTCTAGAACTACAGACCATGCTTCAAGACCTAAGTACGGCTAGCCTCAAGGTTAGACTCGCGGTGAATAAGTCTAAAATTAAAGCACTAAGCGTAGGGTCAAGGTAGATTGGCAGGAAATACAATATGTCGATGAGTACATCTACTTGGGCCAGTTAGTTTCTTTCGGAAACAGGCACGAAAAGGAAATCGATCGCCACATTGAAAATGCCTGAAAAAATACTGGTCCATGAAGACGCTGATGAAGGATGATCTACCGATTTCCTGAAGCAAAAACTCATCGATATGTGTATCCTGCCCATCCTAACCAACGGTGCTCAGACCTGGTCGCTCACCAAGTCGCAAAAGTTCCACCTTGGAGTTTGCCAAAGAGCAACGGAGCGCAGCATTCTGGAAGGATTTGGGGGAGGCCTTTGCTCAGCAGTGGGACAGTGTAGGCTAACTAAAATAAAAACGGTAATCAGTTATGTCTTGAGCTATTGATAATAATATTACTCTTAAGTTTTTGACTTTAGTCAAAGTATCAGTAATACTTTCTTTAAAGACAATATTTTTTATAGGTAAAAGGTCAAATTACGTGAGTAGAGCAAACAAAACAAGCTCTCTAGTTTATTTGCGAGTCCAACATCATCTGTCAGCTTAGAACAAGATAATTTGAGCAAAAGAGAGAGAATGGTCAATTTTTACATCTGGGAAAAAACATTCAAACAACAGTTGTATAAAAGAGAAAGTGAAAAGGGATTGTTTGAACAAAAAAAAAGAAATAAACATGATTAAATTATTTATTACACAGCTGGTGGAGGGGCCCTCAATACTTCTGACCTAGATTTTAGCATAATAGCCTGTCCATCTGTAGGGGCTCGTGTGATATGAAATATTACAAAAAAAAAGACCCTACGTTCGAGAATTTAGTCCGTGTGAGTGGAATTACGATTTTGAAGAGCAATTAAATGAATAGACATCAAGCATTACTGTTGGAATAATAAAGACATGTATGTAGACATTATCATTTAGCAACACAATGGCATCGTTAAGTCGTATGATCAAAAAGAAAATGATGATACGGGTACTCTCTATCGATATCGGTATATATATATAACTACAATCTCAGGCATTGCGTTTGCATTGCATTTGCGTCTCTGTGTAGCTGTAAAAGTCATAAACAAAGAATAAAATTAACTTTAGACATCCTTCTTTTTAGCGAGTCGATATCAATCTAAATACGGTCAGCTCAGAAATTGGCTATGATCTTGGCACTTTATGTAGTGTCCATCAACTCCTGCAACATGCAGGCAATAGGGCACGTTGGGCGAGATATTAAGTGCCCAATAGTTTGTGGGACAGCAGCACTTTAGACATTGAAAAATTTATTTCATTTAACAATCAACTCAATTCTTGATCCTACATATATTGCGCTCAATAATGTTATTAGGCTTAAAATTAATTAAACAATTATGGATCCTGTCGGGCACACCATAGTAGGAGAGAGGAAGAAAAGTGCTTACCTATTTCTCTATAATATCGGCTCCCTGACCAAATCGTTATATAGGGTGACTGGTAATTAGTGACCGACATTTAAACACATGATTGTACTCATCATTATGAACAACTTTTACTATGGGACCAACACTGAAATCGCGAAAAAAAATCAGCTGTTCCCTACATTTATGTTCGCATAACTCGTCAAAATGTAGGGAACACCTGATTTTTCTTTCGCGATTTCGTGTTTGGTCCCATAGTAAAAGTTGTTCATAACGATGAGTAAAATCATGTGTTTAAATGTCGGTCACTAATTACCAGTCACCCTATATATGTAGTTGATTGACAAAATGCAACTTTTAAGAATATGAAGGCACACAACTATTTAGATTATCACCATTGAGTTTGTGAACACTGCAATGTCAATAGCGCGTTTCTTCTTCTTCGTCATGTCGATGATTCCGATTGTTAGTCATAAATGAGCTTCGACCAGAATTGTGCCACTTGGACAGCGTTATTGTTGGCCTCGCAAAGTTCTTCAATAGTGCAGGTGTTATTGCAAAGAGAGCACGACAAGAGGCAGGGCATAGTTTGCGATGTGGCTCCACAGCCGCACTGTATCTCACTGGAGTACCTCTCCCACTGGATTCTTAGTCAATTAAGAGATTTCCGGGTGAGCCATGGTAGTTGTTGGCCAATTGACAACGATTTACACAACATTTGAATTCTCTTAAGACTAATGTTTTGTTTTGTAACTTTACTCACATTCCGTCGAGACATTTAAAAGCTTACAAAATCAGCCTATAATTTTCTCATTGCTTGGACCCAGCCCTCTGTGAGAGGGAGGGAGTGGCCGTAATCTAACACGTGGGCCCAGTGCGGACCGTTTGGTTAGTCCACGTCACATGTATTCGTATTTTTGGTTCTAGGATATTGGTGACAGGTGTTCTGTGCTGACGAAGGTTTCCTTCCTCCCCGTTTTGAGAGCAGTGGTAATGAAATATTTTACACAAAGTAACACACCTGTCATGAGCATAGAAAGTGGACCTGGCAGAGCCCTGATGGTGCAACTAAAAACGAGATTGACTTCATTATGTCGACGAAGAAGCAAATATTCAATGATGTCTCTGTGATCAACGCGGTGAAAACCGGAAGCGATCACCGCATGGTAAGAGGCACATTGAATATCAACATCAAGCTAAGTCTACGCTCCGTCCAGCGCCGATCCAAGTCCAAAACCCCGAGAGCTTTCAGCTCGAACTCCAGTATCGTTTCGATTGCCTAGGGAGCTCCGTGGACGATTATAACGATGGGTTCGTGGAAACTGTACATACGGTCGGGTCTAAGTTCTTCAAGACCCGCCGTACTAATGGCAAAAAGAAACTCTCTAATCCTACTCTGCAGCTAATGGAGGAGAGGCGTGAAATGATCTGCAGTCTTCAGACGACGCGCTAAAGTACCGACAGCTCAATAGACAGATATCTAAGGCCTTGAAAAGCGACCTTCGCCGTTTTAATACGGACCGCATAAAGGACGCGATAGAGCGGAACAAGGGCTCCAAGGTTTTTTCAAGAGATCTGTCTATTGGGCAGAGTCAGCTTGCGAAACTGACCAATGATGGCAGGATCGTTTCCTCCAAGCCTGAGCTGTTGAGAGAGATCGAGAGTTTCTATGGACAGTTATACACGTCAACAAGCAAATCCGTTACGGATCTGGCAAACGACCCAAGAGCCAGATTGACCCGACACTATACCGAAGATATCCCGGACGTTAGCTTGTACGAGATTAGGATGGCTCTGAAGCAGCTAAAAAACAACAAGGCGCCGGGTGATGACGGAATCACGGCCGAACTCCTGAGGGCCGGCGGAAAACCCGTTCTTAAGGCCCTCCAGAAGCTGTTTGATTCCGTCATACTCGAGGGCAAAACGCCACAGGCATGGAACAGAGGTGTGGTGGTACTTTTCTTTAAGAAGGGTGATAATACTCTTCTTAAGAATTATAGGCCCATCTCACTTCTGAGCCATGTCTACAAGCTGTTTTCGAGAGTCATCACGAACCGTCTCGCGCGCAGGTTTGACGACTTCCAGCCTCCCGAACAAGCCGGATTCCGTGAAGGCTTTAGCACCGTAGACCACATACATACGCTGCGGCAGGTTTTACAGAAGACCGAAGAGTATAACCTGCCTCTCTGCTTAGCGTTTGTGGACTACGAAAAAGCCTTCGATTCGATCGAGACATGGGCTGTACTGCAGTCTCTTCAACGGTGCCAGATCGACTATCGGTACATCGAGGTGCTGAAGTATCTGTATGAAAACGCCACTATGTCAGTCCGACTCCAGGACCGGACTTCGAAACCTATCCTTTTGCAGCGAGGTGTGAGACAGGGAGATGTTATCTCTCCGAAACTGTTCACCGCTGCACTGGAGGATGTCTTCAAGGTTCTGGACTGGAAAGGAGCTGGCATCAACATCAATGGCGAGTACATCACTCACCTTCGATTTGCCGATGACATAGTCGTCATGGCTGAGACCATGGAGGACCTCAGTGCAATGCTCGATGACCTCAGTAGAGCTTCCGAAAGAGTGGGTCTTAAAGTGAACATGGAGAAGACAAAGGTCATGTCGAATGCCCATGTAACACCCACTCCCATGACGATCGGAGGCGCTACACTCGAAGTTGTGGCCGAGTACGTTTACCTAGGACAGACTGTCCAGTTAGGTAAGTCCAACTTCGAGAAAGAGGTCAATCGTCGAATCCGACTCGGCTGGGCAGCGTTCACCGGCTTCGCAATATCTTCTCGTCCCAAATACCACAGTGTCTCAAGACGAAAGTCTTTGACCAGTGTGTGTTGCCAGTGATGACCTATGGTACAGAGACGTGGTCACTCACAATGGGCCTTATCAGAAGGCTTCTATGTTCTATGTTCTATGTTATGGGGTTTGGTTTCCGCACTTAGTCCTTCAAGTGGACCATTGTGCGTGAGCCATGGCGGCCTTTTGGTTTTATTCCAGCCAGCCCACCTCACTCCAGAAGTTGGCTATAACTCCTGGTTTGTTCAGAATATCCGTGTAACATTTGGGTGCCCCGAGGGTTTCTGTTCTAATCTGTGCTACGCCTGTGCATACGAAAAGCACATGCGCCACGGTTTCCTCAGCCTCCATGCAAGCCCTGCACAAGGGGCTGTCCGTTATGCCTATTGTGTAGAAGTGTTTGTTCAGCGGGCAGTGTCCTGTGATGGTTCCAGTCACCAGACGCAGATCTTTTCTGTCCAGGCGTAACAGACGTCTAGTCAGCCTGCCATCCAGGGATGGCATTGCTTCCCTAGACTGCCTGCAGCCTGGTGTCAGGGTCCACCAGCTCTCGGCTTGTTTGTGGGTGTGTTCCTGGAGCCACCTGCGTAGTTGGTTGAAGGGGATGGGCACAATGGGCTCGGGACCACAGACTGACACGCTGGATGCCCTTCTGGCCAGTTCGTCTGCGGCGTCGTTGCCCAGTGACCCACTGTGTCCTTTTATCCATTGCAGTGTCACAGTATTGCGGTTGGCAACTGTTACTCTTTCTAGTGCATTGTGACATTCTAGTGTTAAACTCGATGTAATGTATTTTTTCCGTAGGGATTGGAGAACTGAAGCACTATCGGAGAGTATACGTATGTGTGTATCCGTGACCCTCCTGGCTTCTATGGCATACGCCGCCATTTTAAAGGCTTGGCGCATAAGGTTACATAGGGTATTTTCATGGGTGCCGTTTATTATTATGGTTAGATCATCGGCATAGCCTACGGTGAAATAACCTTTGTCATTTAGTGTTTTGATGAGGCTGTCTACGACCAGGTTCCATAGAAGCGGCGAGAGGACGCCCCCTTGTGGACAGCCCTTCGCCACTACTGCCCTTGTAGTGTCGTTTACGGTGACTTGCACCGCTCTCAATTTGAGCATATTGGTGATCCACCCACTCAGGGTCGTGTCTATGTTGTGTCTGTCGAGGGCCATGCTAATGCTATTGAACATAGTCTTGTCAAAGGCGCCCTCGATGTCAATAAAAGCTGCTAGTGCTGAGCATTTTTGGTCCACTGCGCATTCAATTTTGGATACTACGCTGTGGAGTGCGGATTCTGTTGATCTGCCAGTGGAATATGCGTGCTGTTGTTTATGGAGTGGTTTTACTCGGAGAGGTCCGTCTCGGATATGCCTATCACAGAGTCTCTCAAGAGTTTTCAGTAGGAAGGATGTGAGGCTTATGGGCCTATAGGCCTTGGGCTGTGTGTAGTCTGGTTTGCCCGGTTTGGGTATGAAAATGACTTTCACTTCGCGCCACGCCAGGGGTATGTATCTGAGTGCTATGCAGGTACGGTAGATCTTCACCAAGCATGGTGTTAGGTGGTCAACCCCCCACTGCAGTAGGGCTGGGAAAATTCCGTCTAGTCCTGGGGACTTGTAGGGCTGAAAGGTGTTTATAGCCCACTTTAACCTGTCTTCTGTTACTATGCTGTGGGCTCGGGACCAGTCTTGGTCTGTGGGTGTCCATTCTGGCTCAGCCTCCCATGTTCTGTTCTCTAGGAGGTTACAGCCTGGGAAGTGAGTCTCGAGAAGGACTTTACTGGTTTCATGGTCGGTTAGTGTGTAAGAGTTATCAGGTTTTTTCAGCGCGCCAAGGCTTCGATCCTGATCAGTCGATAGGATTTTTCTTACTCTTGCGGCTTCATTGTTGGTTTCGATGGATTCGCAGAATTTCCGCCATGCCGCTCTTCTGGCAGTTCTAATCTGCTTTTTGTATAAGTATTGGGTTTCTCTGTATTGCTCCCAGTCGTCCAGGAGCCTAGTGTTTTTGGCTCTATTGAATTGTTGCCTTAGTGTATCTCTGAGTTTACCTAGTTCAGCGTTCCACCATGGGTTCCGCACGCTGTTGTTTGCCGGCGCCCTCAGTTTGCAGCATGCGTGGTATGCTTCAATTAGGTATTGTGATAGTTTTGTCACGGTGTATTCCGGTTGTGCAGTGTCCTTTACAGTTATAGAGGTTTGAGGAACAGGGTGTAAAGTTCGCTCATCCTCTATTGAAAAGGAGGATCCTCCGACCAGACGGGTATTGTGTCTGGTCCGGGCAACTGCCCGACAGTTGATGTCGGAATATTTTATCTATCTGAGTAGCGTGGTAAACTCTGATTGCGCGATGTAGAATTGCTCAGTTAGTTCGCCTGTGGCATTGTAGATGGCGCCACTTTTCTTTTTGTTTTCTTGATATTTGTCGTGAAGCATTTTTATTTGTAGTGCCGCTACATCACTCCCCCCCGGAGACCGGAGGTCGATAGTGGGCTGAGTCAGTGCATATTGTGATGTTTGCCAGGGCCAGGTGTGGTTCCAGTGGGTCGGAACCGGGTGCCGCATAGTTCGCGGTGAGTCGGAACTGTCTGCGACGATTCCCCAGTGAGTCGGGGTTGCGCTGCGTTATGCTCCAGTGAGTCGGATCTGGTACAGCGCTGGGTTGAGAGGTTGAGGCTGACTGCTGGCGTCGACCGGGAGATTGGGCTCTCGACCGGCCGAAAGTGCAGTGTGCTGGGCCATGGCTGCTGATGAGGCTGTGGGTGATGACCAGGCATGCGGTTCGCTGCATGCAGGTGGTCAGGATACCCGTTGAAGCCGTAGGTAGCTGGCTGGCTGTGTGACTCCCCGCTCGAAAGCTTGAGGAAGTGGTCTTGATGTTGATGATGACGTCACGCTGAAGTGTTGCACGAAGGCTGCGCTGACGTTCTTTCACGGGGTCACCAGTATAGAGGTATGAGGAACAGGGTGTAAAGTTCACTCATACCTATGGTGGTAACGGAGGATCCTCCGACCAGACGGGTATTGTGTCTGGTCCGGGCAACTGCCCGACAGTTGATGTCGGAATATTTTATCTATCTGAGTAGCGTGGTAAACTCTGATTGCGCGATGTAGAATTGCTCAGTTAGTTCGCCTGTGGCATTGTAGATGGCGCCACTTTTCTTTTTGTTTTCTTGATATTTGTCGTGAAGCATTTTTATTTGTAGTGCCGCTACACAGTTACTTGTGATAGGTGTCTCTCTAGTAGAGCCGCCAGAAGCCGTTTGTACTCGGGCACCTTAATGCGACGTGGGTTACGTTTCGGCTCTGGTTCCTTTATGTGGGTAGCTAGTGTGAATCGGATTCTTCTATGATCTGAGCTGGAAGGCTCGTCCGATACGTGCCAGTTAGCGATGAGGTTTGTCGCGGTTTCTGTAGCGAGAGTTAGGTCAATGATTGTTTGTCCTCGGACTGTGACCCAAGTGGGTTCAGAACCTCGGTTAACAATGTTAAGGTTAGTAGAGAATAAATAGGTGGATAGTACCTCTCCTCTAGCGTTCGCTGAGTCACTGCCCCAGAGCGGGTGGTGGGCGTTGGAGTCGGTGCAGATGATCAGTTCCAGCCTGGCGCGCTCGCAGTGTTGTACCAGATCGGCCATCTCTTTTGGGGGGCAATTTGCGTCCTCGCCTGGCATGTACACCGAGGCCAGTACAACATCTGGAACGTCACATGCGGTTTGGAGCCTGACAGCTGTTAGGTCTCTGGAACAGAATTGAGTGAGTGTCGTGGTCGGGATTTCTTTGGGAATGTAAACACAGGTACGTGGTTTTTCTGCACCATGTGTGTTGAGGATTAGCTTACCTCCGATATTGCCGAGGCCGCAGATTCTGATGTTCCTGATCCACGGCTCTTGGATCAGTGCGATGGTTCGGGGCTTAACCTCCAAGGCCCTGCGTAAGCTAGCCGTGGCAGTCTGGCTGTGTTGGAGGTTAGTTTGGATGATATTTATGGGCGGTGACGGCGGTGAGGTGGAGTTAGTCGGAGATGGATCCATCGGATAGTCTCTCCGCCGCCTCCACTCTGAACTGGTCTTCGTGTGCGTCGCCCGGCGACGAGGCAAGCAATTGCTCGTTCCAGCCAGGCGATGAGGGTGGTATGGCGTCGTCGTCGTCGTCCATCGCTGCTCGGGCCAAGACTTCCTCGAGCTGGGCAATGTCGGTGTCGGTAGTCTTTGTCGTTGTCGGTACGGTCTTTTCATCTGTGCAGTCAGTCTTAGAGTCACAGGGTAGGGTCGTGGGCCAGAAGCGCACGTATATCGACCCCAAGAGGTACGATATCCGTCGCTCCCGGGCTAGGACCCTGTCGGCTTCCTCCGGTGGCACACCTAGGGTCAAGTATGTCCCATAGTTGTCGCCACCGACGGTAGTTGCCCTGTACAGTGACCACCTAGCAATGTCGTACCAAGTATTCTGACGGATCAGAATACTTTGGAGCCTGGCTATGTCGCCCTTGTAACGGGGGACAAAAAGCGAGGCTCGGACACGGGTGGGCACTTCGGACTGTTTGACTACTGTCAGTGCGAGGTCAGTGTCTGTAAGTTTGATTAGGGGCACGTTTTGGGTTAGCCAAGTCAGGGCATAGTCGTCCTCGCACCACATCTGCACGGTGCCTTCCGCTACCCGTGGGTATCCGCGGAAGGCCGGGAGTGGTGTCGTCGGGTCTGTGTCCATAAGTCGGGCTTCTAGGTCGGTCTTAACGTGCTCAGCCTCATCCCTGGTCAGGTCACGAGAGGGTGGAGGGAAGCAGATTGCTACGGCCAGCCTCGCAGGAATATCCTTCGTGGCTCGCGCGTAGGTTCTTTGCTCCCCCTGAGCGGAGTGAACCCTCACACGTTTGGCGTGCCCCTGTAGCGTACTCGGCGAAGCCGTGTCGTCGGGGCGCTCCCTCTTCGTCGGCCCTGTACCACTTGGTCCAGGCTGCGGCTTGGAGGTGCCCGGCATGGTGTCAGTTGCCGGCTGCGCCTGTGCGTGTGCTGGTTTATACCGCCTACCTCTGTTCTGTTTAGGTCGAGGTCGGTCGATGGTGTTGTCGGAGTTTTGGGGTTGGTTGGCGGTCCCGGCAGACTTTGACGCGTCCGGCCGCGTTTCGCGCTGGGTTTCCCCCTCGCGGACTAACGGACGGTTTTTCGGAGTTTCCCTACGCGATCGAATCAGAAATGAAGAGGTCCGCAGGAGAACCAAGGTAACCGACATAGCCCGAAGAATTGGCAAACTTAAGTGGCAGTGGCATGTGCCCACATTGCTCGCAGAACAGATGGCCGATGGGGCCGAAAGGTTCTGGAGTGGCGACCGCGTACCGGAAGACGTAGAGTGGGAAGGCCTCCCACAAGGTGGATCGATGACCTTGCGAAGACCGCGGGTATCCGCTGGATGTGGGAAGCACAAGACCGGTCGAAGTGGAGGAGCCTGGGGGAGGCCTATGTCCAGCAGTGGACGTCTTTCGGCTGATATGATGATGATGATGACACACCTGTCTGGGCAACCACTGCAGCACTGCTCAAAAAAACAGCTTCTGTAAAAACTTACATCATACCTACCAATGATTCAAAAGGAAACCAGTACATTCATTCTATATTTACAAGTGGGACTTATATTTCCTACATGCAAACGAAATCAATTGCAAACAGTGACTAGAAACCTGTAAAGTTGATTTATTACTGCATATTTGTTAGTATTTGTAATAGCTAATAAGTCATGGTATGTTGTAATATTTCTACGTCTCAGCTCGTATTGTACCTACACGATGGTTGCCAACGAATTGGGTTCGTAGCTCATGTGTTCTTGTACTGGCACTTTAGTTGAAATATTTTTTATGAAAGAAAAGAATTTACGTTTTTTGCACCGAAAGAGGAGTTTTGTCTCTATTATCATTAGCAACCCAAAAGGGTGATGGAGAGTTGTGGTATGTGGAAAAAGCTTGTTCCTTTTTTACATCTATCTATCGAAAGTTCGGTTTTGAAACCCATATAGCAATTTGACAGGTCTAATGTGAAAAGCAAACACACAAAGCCTTGAAATGTCAGATCTACGGTTTAAAAAAGTAACTTCATGTATTTATTTTTTAATTTATTTCAGTGTCGAGTACGAAACTTTTGGCTACTTGGATTATTTTGTGTTTATATTAAAAAATGTGCGTTTTATTTGCTCAGAATAAACATTTTTTTAAACAGATATAACGGACATACAATACGCAGCGTTAACGCAGCTGGCGACGGCTCCACTGACTGCTGCCTACTGCCATCAGCTCTGCAGAAGCAAGGCTGGCTCTCTTTCCAACGGAGTTAGTAAGGTTGGTAGAGCATTAAAAAAAGCGTATTATTTAAAATATTATACGATTGAATGGAATCCACTGTCATCTTTTAAGGACAAGGCCATGAGGTTGGTTTCAGAATTACAGATACTGTTGAACATGTCGTCAAAGAATTTCGTTTTGAAAGAAATATGAACCATAGAAGTTTGAGTTACAAGCAAATAGCATATGTGTGTATTGTTTTAATTGCTCTAGTGAATAAGGACTCATTATTTGTTGAAAACTTGTGATCATTAGACTAGTTCGGACGGACGTAAAAGTATCGGGGAGGGAATTTCTGACGCATTGGATTTTCAACTCTCTGCGTTGTACCGAACATTGAGAATCCAACAGAGTGGATTCCACCGCGTCGAAAAAACACACAGCTAGATTTTCAATTCTCGTCGCTAAGCAGTGCGTTGAAGAAGTAGACTTATTTATTATTATAAGGTTTTATGAGCTTCCTTACTAAAATATAAGGTTAATAACTGTGGCAGGAACCATATCATCGATTGTTTACGCTAATAAACACTCTTGTTCTATTTCAGAAGGCCTCATTCACAATACACGTGGTAGGAGCAGAGTTACAGTTCGAAGCTGATGCCCTCAACAAATGGGAGGTGTTCTTCCTGCACCTGAGACCCGACCTGCGAGAACTAAGGGTCGTGCTCATCAACTATAACTTGAACCCTTCCAACTTGCCACTGGAACTGCTCGGGAAGATCAAGTGAGTTGGTTTTTGGGTAGCGAAGTCTATAAACTTCAATAAATTCTACGAGTCAAAGGACCAAGTTAAGAATATACCAATCCGTTCCATCACTAGAATAACTGATAGAATTAGGCTGTATACATCTCTCATATGACAGACAATCCCAAAACCTAACCCACAAAACCCAGAAACTTAAGACCCTGTAGGCCCCGCTTAGTGGCAAACTACATCGCAGCAGGAGTCCAGCTCACAACCCAGAGCCTCTGGACTCCTTTGATAAAGATTGGTCCTTAGCAACTCTGGACAAGGAAATAGAGTAAGTAGGCGTTCGCCCCGTTGAGATTCATGGTTAATTATAATAAATAAATAGTTAATATAATATTAAGTCAAGGCCACACACTCACACACGTTCTACAGGTTACAAGATGATAGTGCAAGAGTTTAGATATATTTGCTGATTGCAGTGTATTTTATAAAAGCACACGGGACGCGGGGCACAGGAGCCAATGAGAATGATCAATTTTGAGCAGTAACATTCAATGTAGACTAAGGCGTGAATTACACATAAACGGCGTAAGGTGAAGGTGCGGCGCAGGCGCAGAGTACGCATTACATTTTGTATGAAAACGTTTACAAGCGGCATCGTGCCTGCGCCGCGCCTTTACCTTACGCCGTTTCACGCCTAAGATTATACAATATTGAAATTTACATATCTTTTTGTTAATGGTAGGGGAATATTCCTCGTTCACCTCTAACTGCAAACTAAAATAGAGTGAGAACTATTAATTATTATCTGTTGTCCGCAACTTCGTCTGCGATTCAGGATGAAAAATGTAGTATCCTAACCAGGTTATGTTCTATCTGTGTGCCAAATTGCATCCAAATCCGTTCAGCCGTATTAGCGTGATAGCGTCACAAACAAACAGAGTAGTCAGATAGGAAACGCCGATCTCATCTAGTTTTTAAAATATGATTGACGTGTGTTTCAAGTACAAAACTATTTATAGAAATAAAATAATTTATCATTATTTACGTTAACAGGTTATGCGAAAATTGTCGTCAAAACAATCGTCGTGTGGTGTTCAACTTCCAAGACAAGAGGACGTACGCAGACTACAAGTCCAGTGAAGACTTTGTAGTTCCAGATATTGGTAAGGGAAGCCTCTACCTACCTGACCTGAAACCCTGTATTTATTTGTTTTCTTTCCCTTAAAGATCGTTGTCTCATAAGAAAAAGCAAGATCTTGTTCTTTATTTAGTACTTATACGTATTGTTTGCAACTCTCCTCATGATATCGTTTGTTAAGAAAATGTCCAACCATAAATTGATGACGTTTTCCCTGTTAAATTGTAAGTTCATTATATCTTGTACTCGTAGAATATCTTTGTCGGTATTTCGGAGTATTACAACAGAATCCCAACATTATTCATTCAAGAACCCTAAAATTTTAGTACCTATTTATATGTTAATCATTAAGAAAGTGTTCTTATATTTCTAGTATGCGCCTTCAACCCCAGCATCCAACGCTCCTCAGTGTACAACGGCAAGGATCCCTGGCCTTCCACCATCGATGCTATCTTGAAACTGAAAGTTCCCTTCATTATCACTGGCTATACCATCACCGAGCTCCATAAAGACTGCATCAGAATCAAAGAATGCTCTGAAGCCGGTTACAATTTTATAGCCGAACCCAAGTTTAATAACTTTGCTAGTGTTAGACCTGATAGGAACTTTATTTCTGATGATGAAATGCCTTTGTTGTTCAAGAATTACTGTTTCGCTATTATTTCTGCATGATTCTTTGGTATATAGTTTTATTTTACTGCACCATCACCTAGCCTTTTCCCAACTATGTTGGGGTTGGCTTTCAGTCTAACCACATGCAGTTTGAATACCAGTTGGTACTTAACATGGAGCTACTGCCTATTTGATCTCCACTACTCAGTTTCTATGTAACACGATACCCTTTGGTTAGACTATTGGGCGTTTGACTATCTGTAACGACTGTTTGTCTATCTGTGTAGTTTTTATTAAACTTTTTATTAATTATTTCGTTCTTTAGTTTGTTGCCTTTAAGTTCAGTGTGTTCTGTAATGAGTTCAGAAGATTGTTGTGTTACAGTTTTAGTTTAAGTTAATTTGTAATTTCTTGTCACTTACTCGTTTTCATGTGTTTCGTTTATTTCTGTACTGTTTGTTTCTGTTTTGTCTTAATAAAGTATGTGAATTGAAATAATTTTCTTTTCTTTATTGATTTTAAGTTCTTTCACATTTGTCTTGTGGCAAAATGAAATGTGCT
Source organism: Polymixis flavicincta (assembly GCA_949987655.1). Taxonomy (NCBI): domain Eukaryota; kingdom Metazoa; phylum Arthropoda; class Insecta; order Lepidoptera; family Noctuidae; genus Polymixis; species Polymixis flavicincta. The sequence goes on along the minus strand of OX465195.1, from coordinate 1,396,003 downwards.
CCTTGATTTAGGATTACATCTCCAATATCTCAGATTTGAGAGCTTGGAGATACTTGCATAATCATTCTATAATGTTTCCACTGCAGCACTGTCCTCCCATAATTTTTTCTGTTATTTGAAAACATTGTTAAAGCCAATTAATTATAAAAGAGTAAAACGTTTCTTGCCGGCTCTTCTCCATAGGAAACAACAATTTGGAACCGTGCACCTAGCTTCTGACGTTTCATAAGTGCCCATGCAGGCTTATACGAAATTTAATGTTTGATTTTGATTTTGAATGTTTTTCTCCGCTCGACTGACTTTATTTACATATTTACTTACACTTGACTTTTTTACAATACCATTTTGTATAAATACGTTTCAGTACGGAATTTAATTAATTCTCAACTTCTCAACAAACTCAAACTCAAAGCATTTATTTCAATTAAACCATTTACAGGCACTCGTGAACTGTCAAAAAGTCGATCAGTGGAAAGTTGAAGCTAGGTGCCCATTCCAAAACGTAGATCTCAATGGAGAAGAACGGGCAAGAAACTCCACGGACACTCTTAAAAAAGAAATGGATACTACAAACATGATTGTGTGTCCATGTCAAATAGGCATCTATTTTAGTTCATAGTGCCACCTCCATTGTCATTTCACGCATCTGCATTGAGCGCCTGAAATGCTTCACGACAGATTATCAGTCCAATGTCTTGAGATATTCCGGAAGGAAAATGTCTGGGAATGTATTGTCATTATCACTGACCAAGAAAAGGGAACACTTTTTCGTGAGTGTTATAAACAAGATATTGGCAGGAGTGCAAAAACTGATGAAATTCTTAAAATCAATCAAGTGTTGCTTGCCAAACCACATGCAGATACTATAACTATATTAAGTCCGGACTTCCCAGTCGTGACTTACCTAATATACCAAGCCAAAGATATGATGAAATCTTGCAACTGTACCCTCCTTTGAGTAAAGATCGACAAAAGCACACTACGGTCGTATGTTTTTCCTTACTGAGCTATCACACTCGCATAAATGCTCTAGCACAGGAACGTGATAAATCATAAAAGAGTGTGAGAGTAAATTTGAAATACCTTAGAAACATCTTGACGAAGACCACATACATATAAAACCATATTTTAATTTAAAAGAGCGTACGTGGATTAATTTGGCCGTTTTTCTTCTTATATACATACTACGATTTGGGATGGGCAGCTTCGTCTTTGACTGACCGACTTCTTGACAATTCAAAGTGCCTGTAAATGTTTTTTATTAATGGGTGGGAAATCATCAAATAACTTCTCCCGCTCTGGGTGGAGCAGGAGAGCGTGTCAGACTTCTACTGACTAAAACCCACCCGTGTTCCTTCAGTTGCCTGTGTGCCAGGGGCCGCGGTATCTCTTTCGAACAACCCGCACTGCCTGTAAATGGTTCTATTCAATAAAACAAAGAATACATTAAAAATATAATGTTTATTTTCTTAATTCTAACTGACAATTAAATTGGCAATATTCACAAAATATCTAACCAAATTATACTAAAATATATCACAGATAAAATGATTAGTCACGAATTCTAACGCACGTTGTCAATAACCCATCCATCGCCACTATCCTTATCTAGAAATAGAACTTTGATAAAAGTTATGTAAGAAATGTCAAAATTGTATCCCTAGTTAGTCAAGATATCAACAGATAGTTGATTGAAAACGCCCATAAGTTTGAAGCTAACGAGTGGTAGGTTTGGTTTTGGGACAAGTGATGCTTTTCTATTTTTCGCAGAGTGTGCAGAAAATTATAATGGATCTCGATCTCCTATCGCGCTACTATCTCTCCTAGATAGGGACTAAATCATGCTTTTGAAAAATCACGAGGTTTAGCATTGTCAATACCAGACAATTTTCCAACGAGGCTAAGTCACACACTACAATGCGCATTTTAACATACAAATTCAACAAAAACGCGGAGAATTTGTCCCGTAGCGTGGCGCGTTGGCTTACACACTATATAGTGTGACCCACCAAAGCCTTCATTCGTTATCAGAATCAGTCGACTCGCTAGCCACCAACGGTAAGCAAAATCTACGCATAATCTCGAATGTACTTTAAGTTTATTCGCTCAGCCTTTCACCCATATTTTGAGGGGTTCAGCTGAACCAGAGCGTCAGGTTAAAGCTAATAAGTACTAATATTTTACATAAGACAAAAAAAGAGTTCGTTTAATCAAACTCCGACATAATATTCCATAATGAGTACAAAATAGTTTTGATCACAGTATAAGAAATATTTGTCCAAACTACACATAACGAAGACATATGTACATACATCCTCGTTTTGCTGAACTGGGAAACTAACTCAGGGCCTTATAACCACTAGACCAAAGAGGTAGTTATGACATGTTAATACAAAACAGAAATATTCAAAGTTAATACAAATCGCCAATCGTTAGCTTCTAACCTAGCACTTCCCGAACAAGACACAGATACACTTGGTGATAGAGTAGATATAGAACAGAGAACACGCAACTGGCTTACTGACGATAGCTCTGGATACAGACCCCAACACCTACAGACAGACACGGATTAACACACGTTCAATAACCTCATTTACAACGGCTTTTTCTTCAAGTGAGCGTTTTTTAAACAAAAGAGTAAGTAAACATAACGTGAAAAATGAAACGTTAAAAAGCATCTAAAAATGCTATATCTTCAACAGAAATGCGTTTTTATCCATGGCATTGGCACGAATCATAAAATAATAGCTTATGTACTGGTAAAGATTATTATGCGGTGATGTATATTCGGTTATTATGGGCACTCTTTGAAGTTAATTGATGTACCCAGATATAGAATTAAATCAATACCTCATAGAAAAAGTGAAAAAAAAAACTGATTTTAGAAGTAAAAACCACTGATAAAGATAGATTAGTGAAACAACTCAAAGATTTCATAATAAAAACAGATCTAAAAGCAATTGGTGAACACAAGGTTAACATGTAAATATTAAAGGCAAAGTAAAGGAAAAAATGAGAAATAATTGCAGTCAAGAAATTAATGTGCGGTAAGTAAAGTGTTATTGACAAACAAATTAAAATATGTGCTGACAAGATTGAAAAGCCTGATAGTACCCTAATTTTGGAAGCTTAATAAAAGTATCAGAAAGCGTTATAAATGATGAAAATAAAGTCTTTGTAAGTATTCAATGGATTTTCAATCTTGAATTGCAGCATGTAGGATTAAAATAACAGACAATATGCTTAGAATTAAGAAATTGTTAAAATAATTAGTGGTTATTGAAAGTAACCAGACGGACGAAAACTGGTTTCTTCCATTACAGTTAAATATTTAGTTGTGCAAATCAGATATTAATATTGACCACAAACATTCATTCTCTGAGCAAATTATGTAAATTAGCAAAAGTTAAACAATATGCAATAACAGATATTAGCAAATTAAGAACAGCATTGGATGCAAATTAGGTTGTAAATTATAATTAATGTGAACAACTGTCTACTACATTTAATACTTGATAGTAATAGCAAAGGGCTTGGTGTTTGTCTGATTTTATCTTTGCAACTTACGTATATATACATTTTTTTTGTTGTTCTAAGTAATCATGCCCTTAAAATTATTGGGGCCTACTGCCACTTATGAAATACAATATTTTATGTGAAAGTAAAATGGTATTGGCCATAGTCAATGCACAGACGATGATCTTCGAATTTTGAAGAAACATTAATCCAGAAATTAACTGCCAGAGCAAGATTGATTCGAACAATTGATTGAATCATAGAGTCTTTGCTTTATCTTATCTTTTGTGTACAATTATTAAGAAAATACTAGTAGATAAAATCACTGCTATAGTAGATAGTTGTTCCAATAACACAAAATTAAAACAACGGTTAACAACAAACTTTAAACAATTGAAACAACAACCTGTTCTGTCAACACCGGCGCCAATGTTGTACTGCTATCACTTTTGGTACCAACTGCAGTACCATTATCAACAGCACTTGGTTCAACTGTAGCACTTTTACTTCCAACTGTCGTCCTATTATCAACTGCACTTGGTTCCACTGTAGCATTAATAATACTATCTTTAGTACCATCATCAGCAGTACTTGGTTCAACTGTGGTACTCTTAATACTATCTTTGGTACCATTATCGACTGTACTTGGTTCAACGGTGGTACTATTTGTACCAACTGAGGTACTATCAATTGTAGTTGGATTAATTGTACTAGACTCTTCCGTACTGATGTCTATAAAAACGACTTCTATTGAATTTGATTCTGTTATGTTTTCATCTATACTCAAATAATTTTTAACTGTACTAGTCTCTACTATATTTGGACTAGTTGTACTTGTGTCTTTTATTCTAGGTTCTGTAGTATTTAAGGTAGTTGTACTATTTTCAGTAATATCGTCTTCAGTTGAATTAGTCTCTTCTGTATTTAAATCAACGGCATTTATTTCTTCTATGATCAATCTATTCTTATGTGCTTCAGTAGTTCTTATGGAAATTGTACTAGTTTCTTCACTACTTAAATCAACTGTACTATTTTGTTCTTTATTTATATTTAATATACTTTCTCCTTTGCTTATATCAACTGTACTGATAGCGTCAGCTTTTGCAGTCGATGTACTAATTTCTTCGATAGTTTTTATAGTTGTACTTATTTGGTCATTACTTTTACTAGTTGTACCAACAACAATGAATTCATTCGTTTCATAAATATCGTCTGAGGTGTCATCACCTGTAGTGTCAGAGTCATAATCATAAATGTCTTCTTCAGTAGTCGTTGGCACTGAAACATACAAAATAATGAATTAAAATACCGTACAGGAGATTTTTTGACAAATTTGTTAAGTAACTGATTATTTTAATTAAATTAGATTGATAGCCCATGTCCATGATATAAGACTCAGTTAGTTTGATAAAAGTAATGTCTTTTTATGCATTTATAAGCTTTTTCCCGCGGCTTTGCTCGCGTGAAAGTACTACCGGTATTAAAAGTACCTTATGTATCAATCCAAGTTATGAACTATCTGTGTGCCGAATTGCATCAAAATCTGTTTAGGCGTTTTTGTGCCAATGCGGAACAAAAACCAAATTCAATTTCATATTGAATTTCAGAATTAAAAACATCTTACACTAAAAAAAGTAAATTTGAAGAACTTACCAGTTGTTTCTGTTATTCTAAAATAATTCTTCTTAAAAGGATCCTCAGTGACTAAAACTACACGAGATTCGTTAATACCAGCGTCTTTCTCATTCTCATCAGTCCGTCTCACTTTACTCTTATTATCACAGCCTTCAGCACAATAATTAGCTATCTTATGCAAAATCAGATCAACTAGAACACTTTCCTTATTATCTTTATGTGCTACTGCAGCTTCTTTTTCTTCTCTTAACTCTTTTTCAACCATTTCTTCAACCTTTTGGGTATAGTTTACGGGAGGAATCCAGTTATATTCTGGATCATATTTCGACGCATTATATGGCTTGTAAACTATATTATCTGTCTCATCAGGGTCATCTTCAATTCGCATGTTTCGTTTAGTGTACCTGCCTATGGCAGGCCCTAATGTGTCAGTGACATATTTCTTCAGTTTCTGACATTTTTCCAGTGTATTGACATCGTTGGAACTGCCCCAGATTATAAAACCTGAGGCGTTTGATTTGTAGAATGTGCTCAATGCTACGTCTAAGTCCCTCTGTAACAGATAAATATGGAATTTTAGTACATTTGATTGCTTCTTAGTCGTAAATTGGATTCCTTAATTGGATTGTTATTATCATTGTTATAAATAACAGTAATTTTACGGATTAAATAACTTCATCAGCTGCTGTTAATCAGTGAACCAATGACGAGTTATAGTTATTTTATAGTTGATGTGGTGATAACATTCTCTAATCATAATAATTCTAGCTAGAAAACGTCTAATGCTGATCCATAGGAGTTCACACAAGTAACGCTACATTTTCTGATGCTTTGAAGGTGAACGTTCTGAATTATCTCTTGAGTTGAGCTGCATGATCACTGATAAATGCGTGCACAGACTGGACAGGTCCACTGAACCTGTGTGGTTTTTCCTTTAAAATAGCATTTCAGACACCAATCTACATGGTCTTCACATGATCTGACCAAGGTTATGTCTGGACTTTAAAAGAGACTGTGACCTCAAGAAACCCAAAACAAACTCATCTGGGTTTTAAAATATGATTTCCTCTTTCTCCTTTTTTTAAAAAAAAAAAATGTTGCCCCACACTAGGAATTTCTCCTGTATTGTGGCTGCGTTTACAAACATTTAAACTCACATACACAAACAACCAGACCCGGAACAACTACTTGTAGGTCATACAAATATTTGTTCCGTGCGGGAATTGAACCCGCGACACGCAGACGCAGATTGACGTATAAAAGTATCCACAAATCTACTTACAGAAATCAAAGAATGCATAATTTAATATTAAAACCGCAATAATGACCATAATGGCGTCTGTGTTATGATATTATCTCACCTCATTAAAGTACCCCTTATCCCTGTAGCGGTACCAGAAGTACGGCAGTATGGGCGCCCCGCGGGCGGCCAGGCGCGCCGCCTCGCGCACGCGGCCGCGGATGAGCCCCGCCAGCTGGTCTGACGTCATGTCGTCCGAGCTGTACACGGACGGGTACAGCGCTGTGCTCTCTTGCCAGAGCCAGCTTATACTGGAAGTTTGGAAATCAAATTGTTACTTTATGGGTGGTTGTTACAATGATCACCAGGAACGACAAAAAAATATGAGTGAATGGAGTAACGCCAATATCAGAGGTTTCACTCAAATTAATGTATTTTTTTTGTTAATTCCATATTCCATTCTATGTTCACACGACGCCGATGAGGATGCAGTCGAAAAAAATTAAAACGGAATTAATGCTAGGTTCTCGCTCGCACTTCCATCATGCTCCATTCATGTGCGATCGCAGCGTACGCTATTTACTAACTCCTATTTTGGCAATTATAAGTTTTACGATAGCCGTAGGATGTGTCTGTGTATCTTTTTCATGTGTTTTGTGGATATTCGAAACTTTTGTTTAATCAATGGTACCTACTACCATGCAAATATTATCGTAAAAGGGTTCTATTCTACATATACAACACACCAAATATTTTCTCCAGACGGAAAATAATTCAAAACGATCTTTCGTATGAGATTGATAAACTTTAACACCGTTCGACCGATCACAATGAAAGTTGACATGCATAAAATATGTGTCTATTATGTAGAAAGTTTTTTTGACCTCTACGCAAGCTAATCCATGGGGAAAATGAAGTTGGTTCTAAAATGATGGGCTTACCGATCATTCTCCTGAGGCACATTATCAGCACAGGACTCCTTCCTGTTGTTCGCCATGTTGAAGCAGTATGGGAACCCGTAGTAGCCCCACACGGCGCGCGGGCGCATCTTCTTCGCAAGAGTCACGGTCGCCTGCATGAACTCGCGGCCTGCTCCTTCGAAACGACGTTTTGCCTGGAACGGGAGAATTGGGTTCGCTGATTTTCGTAATTTTGAATCAATCAATCAACAGTCTTTATTTTCGTGGAGGCGATCGGCGGCGGTGATCTCTCGCGTCCGGCCCTGGTCCAGGCCATGGTACGGAGCGAGAGGGCATGGGTAGCCGTCACCTCCTTCAGCGAAGCAGTAATCACAGAATACATTTATATATGCAGTGATGCTCGCGAAGAGGGAGGCGGCGCACGTGAGGGAGAGGCAGTCTATGCGCCCTCGCGACCTTAGCCACCGTAGGCCTACCTAGGTTACATGCCGCGGCATCGCCCCGCGCCCTATACATATCAGTGCCCCCGTGCGTGCCGATTTCGCTTTTACAAATCAGTTTCGGTAATAGTAATAAAGGAAATAAAAATATTATTAAAAAAAAAACCCTACTGCCTAAAAAGTGAACTTTAGGTTACCTACCTAATTAAAAAAGAAGGAAACAAGAAACTTGTTTTAAAAGGATGACTATTAGACTGAATACTATACAGGATAAGTTTTTATCCAGTGCGCAAATTGTAACCATGAATTCAGCATATCATTCTAAACCCCCTAGCACAGAAATTCTTCGCCGAATACACAAAAAAAAAAAAAACAGCTGTTCCATACATTTTTATCGCGTAGGTATTGCACTTTTCTATGAAACAGCTGTTTTTTTTTTGGTTAACCGGCGAGAAATTTCTGAGCTAGGGGTTATAGAATGATATGCTGAATTCATGGTTACAATTTGCGCACTGGATAAAAATTTACCCTGTATGCAATCTCATGCAGTCGGACGGAGGTGATAAAGGTCTTTATTGTTAAATTTAAGAATATGCCTCCAAAATCCAGTGCGCGATCAAACCAACCATGAATTCAGCACTCGACTAGTAGACTACTCTACGGTAGAAATTCTTCGTCGTATTGCACTTTTCTATGAAACAGGAGATTATTTTTTGAAAACCGACGAAAATGTTCTACTATATGAGGTCTACTGAATTCATGGTAACAGTTTGTGCGTCGATGTCCCTGCGGTATGCCACTCAAACTCAAAGCATTTCCTTCAAATAAACCAAATTACAGGCACTTTTGAATTGTCAAGGTCGGTGAGGAAAGATGAAGCTAGTTGCCCATTCTAACGCGTAGGTACCTATAGAGAAGAACGGCCAAGAAAGTCCATGGACACTCTTTCTATATCATGATTTTGTTACAAAAAGTTGGTGACGCACATTAAAAGCGTCCGTAATTAAAACAAAGAATAAGAATCTTTATTTGTAAACATTATTAGAAAATAACAATTCAGAAATTAAAATAAGCCGTGGGAGCTAAGAGATGACCAGTCCCTACTAACGGCGCAGTCTACCTTTAAATGGTTTAGATAATAATAAATCTCGAAAAAATAAATCTCTATTTAAAGTCAGGAAATGGTAGCTTTTAATTGAATCACTAGAAGTCCTATTTTGCGAATCAGAGAGACTGGTATGTAAAAATCGAATACACAAACCAGGTATCTACGTTGATTAGTTGGAAAAAAGCTCGCCAGATGATGCATTTTATGAATGCCGCAGTACTTAAATAATTTAAAGACCCTTGAAATCAACAATATGTGTATTATCTAGTCTGAAATAAATGAGTTTTATTTAACACTAGTTTTTGCCAGCGGCTTCACCCGCGTGGAGGTCGAAAATTATCCCACGGGAACGTACTATTGGGATGATAAGTATTCTATGTGTTAATATAGGTTATCACCTATCCGTTTGCCAAATTTCATCCAAATCCGTTCAGCCGTTTTTGCGTGATTGAGTAACATACCTCCAACCATCTTAAAATACAAACTTTCCCATAATATTAGTAGGATCAAAACCCTTTCTTCAATCAACCCTCAAATCAAATCTCATCTCTCATGTATCAACCAACTCAGCCCATCAAAATTCCCAGGTGTACAACATAAAGACATATTTCTCAGTAACAGTTAGTACAGCACGCAGATTTTATTCTTAGATCCACACTTTGAGATCTCAATGATCATCAGTGAGACGAAGCAACGGGAATGAGTTATAGATTGAGTTAGTGTGTCAGTACACAGACTAGTTCAATGATGACTTATTGGTCGAGTTTTAGTCTCCAACAGTGGCTACACAATTACATGCAAGTATGACTTTAGCACTTCTAAATCCGGTTATTTAATATTTAATAAAATTATTTAGTTAATATGTGATGAAAGTAAGGTGTCTCAAAATAAAGTTTTTATTTATTTAGCTTACTGCGTGAACTACTACTACCGCAGGCTGCCCTAAATACGTACCTAAAGCGTTACTTTAACGAGTGCACACATACCAACATCCAATTGATAAATGATCATTACCACATTGATAGATTGACAACCGTGTACCGCAGTCCTAAGCGCCCTAAATAACTAAAGCATTAGTTTGACGAGTGCACGCCGACATCTGATTGATAAATTACAATCTTACAATGTTTGTATGCAGTTATGTATGAAGCAATCTGTTTTATGTTATAGTCGGAGAGCTTGCTACGAAAGTGGCACGGGCATCGTAGAAGATTTGAAGGCTTGTAAGCCGCTCACAATGGGCCTCATAAGAAGGCTTAAAGTCACCCAAAGGGCAATCGAGAGGGCTATGCTTGGAGTTTCCATGCGTGATCGAATCAGGAATGAAGAGATCCGCAGGAGAACCAAGGTAACCGACATAGCCCGAAGAATTGCCAAACTTAAGTGCACATTGCTCGCAGAACAGATGGCCGATGGAACCTAAAAGTTCTGGAGTAGCGACCGCGTACCGGAAGATGTATAGTTGGAAGCCCTCCCACAAGGTGGACCGATGACCTTGTGAGGGCCGCAGGACCCCCTGGATGCGGGAAGCATAGAAACGGTCAAAGTGCTTGGGGAGGCCTATGTCCAGCAGTGGATGTCTTTCGGCTCAAATGATGATGATAATGAAGCCGATTTCGAGATGAATGATCGTGCAGGAATGGTTTTTTGGGAAATCCAACAGGTAGAGTAACCAGCTGTTGTTAGTGCATGTGAGACGCTGAAGAAAAATCATTATCGAACGGTGTCAACTCTTTCTTTCCATTTCAAGATGATTTCTTAAAAGACTACACAGTGAAAAAACACTTTAATTTTGAAGTTTTGTACTAACGTGTTTTTGCCACCGACTTTCGAAAAAAAAAAAACAAAAACACTTTGTAGTGTTTTTGTTGGAAGTCGGCTGTGTTATTTGTGTACACTTTGTATATATACCTTTACTTATACTAAATTTTATAGAGTATTTTTAAGCTCCAGGTAGCGTTCAAACAGACCACATCGGTACAATTTTTATAGCAAGCTTCTTGACACCGCTTCCGGTAACAGTATGACGTTGAAAAGAGATTTCACTCCGAAAGTAAAGTTTTATTTCAGTCCAAAAACCACTAACAATCCGTGAAATATAGAAAGAAAGATAGATTTATTTTTCACAGAATCACGTGCATTGAAAAAGATAAGATAACTCGAATAAGTAACAAAACATGACAACAAAATAGATTTATACTTACGAACACAGAACAGAAATAGTCAGTAGTGACAAGAAGGCTTCCACTCAGCATAATGCTGTGCTATGGGACCCACAGCACATCGATGATTTTCAGTGGTGACCCGAAAACGACGCACGACAACCCAGCCAGGTTTAGAGATTTTTACGGATTAGACAAAAAACAGGTAAGAAAGTAAAATAAAATAAACAGTACCTACTTAGAATATATAATAGAACCATACAATCAATAAGTAAAGCCTTACGATCTTTGAAAGTCGTTACGGTTCTTCATACTTTACACATACACTCACAAATCACCACACTTGAAAGCTCCTCTCTAGTCTCCACTCTTGAATTCGTATCCTGAAGACCCAAGATACAGACTAACTGTCTAGTTTGGGGTTCATTGGCAAATAACATTATGTAACTAGCTGTAAGTAATATTTAAGTACCTATTACATTTTCTCAATATGTCGTCTCAACTTGATGCATAAGCTATGTGCGCTTACTGTATTACCTGGACAATAAATATTTCTATTTCTATTCTATACTTACGAGGGGACTTAGCAAAAGTATCGTATTACCCAGTAACTGGGTTCTGGAGATCCGATAGGCAGCAGCTCCATGTAAAATACGGGTATTCAGCTGCATCCGGTTAGACTGGAAGCTGACCCCAACAGTTGGGAACAGGCTAGGCAGACGATGATCAACTTGTATGTTTGGATGTTTGTTATTTAATCACCCAAAAACGGCCGAATGGATTTAGATGAAATTTGGCATACTGATAGTTTATAAACTGAATTAACTTATAAAATACTTTTTATCTTGGTAGTGCGTTCCCGTTAAGCTAATAAATAACATATAAAGTAGTTTAGCAGGCATCCCCCCATGCATAAATAGTTATATAGGAATCCCACAACGGACACTCAACTAACTTAATAAATTGTATTTACGTACAACCGTCTGCATTTTTTTTTGGGTGGGAAATCAACAAATAACTTCTCCCGCTCTGGGTGGAGCAGGAGGGCGTGTCAGACTTTACTGACTAAAACCCACCCGTGTTCCTTCATTAGCCCGTATGCCAGGGGCTGTGGTATCTCTTTCGAACAAACCCGCACCCCTGGCAGGCATCGGCCCTTGCGGGCCCCATCACGTTTGTGCTGACATCTCTTTGAGGCGCGCGTGGAACACAACGCGCCGTCGACTTGGGCTTGGTCCTTACCGGACAGCGTGCTACCCATTACTCGCCGTCCGCAAGCTCATGCCTACGGTGGCCGGAAATCGGCCTGGGATTCCCGACGCCCAGGGCGTCTCCGTATCCTGCGGTGGCTAGGGTCGCGAGGGCGCATATGCTGCCTCTCCCTCACGTGCGCCGCCTCCCTCTTCGCGAGCATCACTGCTTCGCTGAAGAAGGTGACGGCTACCCATGCCCTCTCGCTCCGTACCATGGCCTGGACCAGGGCCGGATGCGAGAGATCGCCGCCGCCGATCGCCTCCACGAGGACACGGCGGTGCTCCGCCCAAGCCGGGCAGACCGCCACCGTGTGCTACACCGTGTCCTCAGGGCGATCTTCGCAGTGGAAACACCCAGGCGTTTCCTCCCGCCCTACCCGAAACAGGAACCTCCCGAAACAACCGTGTCCAGTGAGGAACTGCGTCAGGCGGAAGGTGAGGACGCCATGCCGCCTCTCGAAACACTCCTCAAAGAGGGGACTTACCGCCGCAATCGTAGCGTGCCCAGCACTGGGTTGCGACAATCGCATTCTCCATGTCACCATGAGATCCCGCCGGAGCTCTGTCCGCTGTGCCGCGATTTCCCGCGGCAGCGGAGTTACGCCCCGGCCGTTTGACCTCCTCGCGCCACTCCCATATTTGCGCGAGGACCTTTGCCTCCAGATCCCATGGCGGTAAACCGGCAAGGAGGCCTATCATAGGAGGATATCCTCGGATCATCCGTCTGCATTAATCAAATACCGCGCACGCATACAAAATCACCTAATAGAACAAGACAAACCAATTACGTGCCACCATACAAACAATTACGAACAAAGCAGCACAATCAACCACAACACGAGAGGCCCTTAATTAGCGCGCCCTAATTACAGCCACAGATAACACGATTGAGCAATCAGCGGGATGAGTACCATTGTTTTGTATGGAATGAGAGCACTGAATGGAATTGTTTGGGTGATGGTGTTAACATCCATTTGAGGGACCGTTTGTGTTGATTACGAAAACATAAGGTACAGTGGGTAGAAGTATTATTTCCTGTGCTTATATGAACCGGCCTAGTGCGTGTGACACGAACAGTGAAGAGTTCCGTAGTTGGGACGAATGTTCATCTAAGCAAGTGCTGTATTGTTTTTCATAACCAACCTAATATGTCTCCACTCTGTTGGGACGAAGGCCTCCTCTGTGACAGGTAGTCGGCCATAATAAACTACGCTGGCCCAGTGCGGTTTGAATACTGTATTATTTTTATCAACCGCATAAATAAGTTTGTGTTTCAGGAGTTTATTTTAGAACATTATAGGAGTAATGACCTTGTATAGTGCCCAATTACAGCTTTTGAGTACCGAGGTTCTTTGAGTAAAACCGTGGACAGATAGGCGGTAGACGGATTAGGCAAAACTAAACTGATTCCTTGTTATAGTACCTACGGAACCGTAAAAAAGCTACAGTGAAAGGTTGTATATAGCAAAAATGGTGTCGTGACCGATTGCAGTAGGTTAACGTATGTATGACAGTATAATTCCCTATTGTCATACATAAATTATACGGAAAAGCTTTTGAGTTGAGTGTATTACATGTACCTATGGTGGGACATTTGGGTACCGTTTTGAGAGTATTCAAAACTGTGAAGGAAAACATCGTGAGGAAACTGACATATCCTAGAACCAAAAATTCCAATTCATGTGACATGTACCAACCCGCACTTGAGTGGTGAATTACGGTCCACTCCCACTCACCGGAACGAGGTCTGGTCTCAGCGGTGGAAACATTGTAGGCTAATTACGGTACTATATACATCCGCAAAAGCATAAGCGTAATGTTATGTAAAAAAATACTAGGTTACCTCTTCTTCAATCCACTGCTTCTTCCACCACCAGTGCCTCTTCTTCTCTATCTCATAGGAAACGTCCTTGTAGGGCGTCAGGATCCCGAAGTTCTGCCTCAACACCGGCCTCCAAGACTCGAAGTCTATGATGCCGACACCTGGAACATTCACAAAAAGAACTTTACTACGGATTTTAAGGTTATAATGCCGTATAATGGAAGTGTTTGTCATCCATACACGCACGGGCCAGGGAATCATGGTACAACGAAGGGGGGCTATACTCAGCAGTGTGTTCGTCGGCCAAGTCGATCATTCCTTTCTGTTGAGTTCGGCTAACATCGGCAATGTTCAAAATAGCATAACTACTGACAATTGCTTGCTATAGAGTTTAATCTTTTTTTGTTAGTAGTATTTATTAATTTTACTTTGGGTATTTAATTTATGTTTCTCAAAAATAGACTATAACAGCTCCGCGGTCCCACCCGCGTATTTCCCGTTCGTGGAAATACGGGGATAAAGGTTGTGTGTTATTTAATTTACTCCTCGTATACACAAGTCTGTTAACGAAACTCATACAATTTAAACTGCCTAATAGCTTTCAGCGAGATGTAGCCTGCAGCAGCTTCCAATTCATTAAGGTTCGCTAACAACATCATGTGAAGGTCACTCAATGTGCCAACGAAGCGTTAAGTCAATCACATTATAGACCCCTCCCCTGGGGCCAAGGGCAGTTCGTGGCAGTAGACTTGATTTTGTAATAATGGTTTTAGTTATTCGTTTTATAGGAAAAGGTAGGTTTACGGGGAAATTATTTTTTTATTTATGTACACACAGTAAAATACATAGGAGATACGGCATAATAACAAGTGAGTACAAAGGCACTGCTTATTTCTTTAGAAATTTCTTCCAGCAGACCTGCGAAGGGAGAAATGAAAAAGAAATGTAGACAATAGTGTGTGAGAACAAGCAAAGGAAATAAGAATATGTGACGTCTTAAACTAAAATATACTTACACATATAGTGCAGAAAATTTACATATACTTAAATAAATACATATTTAATGATAAAATATATAAACAGATATACATATACACAATTTTACTGTTCTAGCTCCTGAAATATATCGTGAATACTAGCTGGTGTTTTTTTAGTGGAGTAAAACCCGGATGGATGCCAATCTTTTTGAAATCACTCTAGCTATATCTCTCAGTAGAAAAAGCAAAATACTTCATTTGTAAAACTGGGCGATGCTTTGGTTTTTTATTTCCAGTTTTATAATTAGTAATTTAATTTATCTTTGATATTTAAAGAGTATTATCGATTTTTGCTGACCTCTATATTTTGGGACATCTATCCCACATAGGGATAGTTGAGGTTAAATGACGTTAAGGATAGATGCCCTGCCGAAAAACATGACATCTATCCCGCAAAAACTTTGCTCGCAATTTGAATTCCCATGCAATGGCACAGAGACATGGGACACTGTCAACTTAGCAGTAGTTGGAGGGTACTTCGATAGATTAATGAAATAGCATGCGATTTATTCGCGAAACTAGCGTTATTACAATCGGGAAACTATACCCCTGGGGCAACTATCCTAGAATACCCTAATCAATGGCTATGTACAGTTACCAAAATATATACTTATCTCTCTCTTAATTATCTTTTAATCTATCAAAATTCCATCAGTTTCGTCGGATATAATTGAACTTTAGAAAGACACCGATGGATGTTTTGGAATGTAAATTTATAAATTCGATTATAAATAATAGGGAATTATTTACAGGTAATTAAAACTGTACAACACCAATAACGTTAATTAACATATAAAAATATAACGATGAAATTAATTATGTTGTATGTCATTAAAAACTAAACATGGAATAGTGGACCCCCTTGCATACTCTCTCTCACATCACATAGTCATCATCATCATCATCATCAGCCTATAATGTTCCCACTGCTGGGACACAGGCCTCGTCTCGGTGAGAGGGATTGAGCCATAATCCACCACGCGGCCCAAGTGCGAGTTGGTAGATGTCACATGTCTTCGAATTTTTTGTTCTAGGACATGCCAGTTTCCTAACATAGTACCAGAACGTATATACTCTAAAGAGTAATAGTAGTAAGTAAACGGCAAGTACATTGGTACATCAGAGAGTAAACTCTCTGATGTACCAATGTACTTGCCGTTTGTCTTTTCATGGTATTTTCTATCCGTATAACATCTTAACTTAATCAATTCCTGTCATTTCTTATCACACCATTCCAAATTCTTTCCCAATCCGAATACTCGACAAAGTCGTATGCATTGTTTTATATTCGAACCAGGTGCATCGTTTTATTGTTAAATCATTATTTTCGTGGAATTGTACACAACGTACTGCGGCTTAGCAAAATAAACTGAACGAATGTTATGACGGGCTTATTGAAAGGTCGTGCCAACATTCGGTGAGAAATTATTAATTTTATAAGATATATTGTTTTAGGTCTGAGAGAGTAAGAGAAATAATTTCAAAATAACCACAACGTGGAGTCCTGGCACAGTCAGAAGACGTCACGGCAAACCCCGTAGAAGACGGTGGGACGAGCTGGAGAAAAGACACCTGTGGTCCACTCTAGCCCTGGATTTGAAAGACCTGGAAGTCATGGGCAGTGCGATGATGCGGGCTAACAGTAAGCCGTATGAAATGAAATGTTTGTTTATATATATATATATATGTAGATCTTATAAGACACTTTTACACATGAATATGTTCGGCAATATTTTGAGTATGAATGTCGATGGCTATAAGAGTAGGGGGAGGCCAAAAAAACGATGGATGGACTGTGTGAATGATGATATGGTTAGAAAGGGTGTGACTACGGAGATGACGACTAATAGAGAAGTGTGGAAGAAAAAGACATATTGCGCCGACCACAAATAAATTGGGATAAGGGCAGGAGAATGATGATGATGTTCGGCAATATTTTAAAAACTAGATAGCGCCAGCATTTCCTTGCAGACTCTTTCCTGAGAAGAAAAATCTGAACAAACTCAGAGATCATGGTCTCTTGTAAAGTCCACATATTTTAATATTTGAATTTTATGTGAGTCTAACCATGCAGGGCAATGTTTGGAAGAGCCTTTTGAAGAAAGAGCCATTGCAGCTTTGAACTGACATGTCCCAACAGACGGCATGAATGTATCAATCACCGTGTAGCTCAACCCTATTTTAGAGAGCTCAACAGAGCTACCAGATCTGCAGGACATGACATAATTATGAGGTTGTCGATCTTGTTAACTGGAACTATCACAGTAAACATTGTTTTGGTCATATTTGTAGATGTTTTGGGACAAGACATTCACTTTGGTTTAGTCAAATAAATTGCATACTATGTTTTGTATCTGCACGGTAGATACAATGTTATGGAACATTGGTTGAAGACAATACAATGGTTTTGTGTGCGCGTATACATACATACACACTTTTTTGGGGCTGACTATACATACGACTCAATATTGACCAACTAAAATGGAGATGGACTGGGCACCTGCTTCGTTGTAAGTTGTAAGCAACAAAAATGGAGTAAACAGGTGACAGTCTGGTACCCAAGAGATGAGTTTAGAAGCCGAGGTCGCAAAGTGAGGAGATGGGAGGACGAACTGGGAATGACTTTGGGCCCCCTTTGGTTAAGAGTGGCGGCTGATAGGAATCAGTGGAAGGCGTTGGAGGAGGCCTATGCTGTAAGGCACACCGAACGAAGAGACATTCTGTGATTGTATTTTTTTTGTATTTAAGTCAAACTATGTAAAAGTTCGGATTAAATGGCTTTAATATTATTATTATGACCATTATTTAATTACAATCCTTATTAATTACATTTTTAAATACTTTTTTATAAAAGTGACTTAACAAAAAACATTTAAAAATATAAAAATTGTGGTCCGCCGGTATCGGGAGCAGGGTCCAAGCTACCGGTGGTTAGGGCTCCAGAGACAGGAACATTATTATTATTATACATACGACTACTTATCAAGCTGTACATTTCCAGTCCAGTATATGCTGTCCGCGCATTGTATAGAAAGCGTATAATGTGAGGTCAGCGTTTAATAGCTCGTTTCAATATTTTACTGGTGTACACTGACTCTCTTTTTTTCTCTTATTGGTACTTGAGTGAATATGAGCAATGGTTTAGGGTGTGATCCTCATGTTTTATTGAAGCTGTTCCATACATTTTAGCCGGATAGATTGGGTACTACATGTTAAAATGAAATTAATTAAGTTTTTGATTCTAAATATTCAACAGTTTATCAATGGTAAAAATGAGTCATCATTTTCATGATTTTTCAACCTACCTATGCAATAATCTCTAAAAATTGTATAACTAGAATTGTGCTCAATATTGTGCTAACAATTTTAGTGATATAATCCCAAAACAGCGCCACAACACCACACTCTATATACTAATTCCTAGATTAGGCCTAATTGTGCCCGCACATGAGTTAGATATACATAATCTAATTAGGAAATTCTAGGTGTTTAACTACAACTAACTAGGGCAGGCGGCAGGGTTGCCCGCATGGCTGAGGATAGGAGTACAAAGGGAAATAGGCTACGGATAGTGAATGTTTGATATAACGAAATCGGAGGAAAGTTTGACATACTTTGATTGAAATCCTAAGCTATTATAAGTCATACCATTAATATCTGACTTTCTTTTGAGGTCGGGAATTATACAACAGGGACGTACCTACTACCGTTATCAAAGTACCCTGGTATGTCCCAATCCAGTTGATCATGGGTTCGGAGGTTTTTTTTGTTTGCTTGAGCGTATTTTTCATTGTATTTATAGGTATATTGGCATGGCTAGCTGACACATGACAAAGGATTTAATTTAATGTTCTGTTTCTCGTAATGTTAATGACTTTGCATACTTACAATTGCATATATAATCAAGTTTATCTAACTTAACAGACACCTGTGCTGCTGAGGAGTTTGTTGCGTCACTTCTTCTTCCCAGCTAAAGCACTAGGACGTTAGAAAAGTGCTTACTTCAGCCTAATTTGAATAAATTACTTTTGATTTGATATCAATGTTTAATTATTTTCTCACAGAGGAATTTTTGTTTTAATAAACAATGCAAGCTTGGTACAAATAATCAATCATCTTTTGCTCAACACAAGTTTGTGATTTAACGCCAATAAAAATGAATACATGACTAAAACTGTAAACATTATTAAAATTTAACTCCACCAGGCTCTGCCAGGGGTGCTTGTTCGAAAGAGATACCGCCGCCCCTGGCACACAGGCACCTGAAGGAACACGGGTGGGCTTTAGTCTGTAAAAGTCTGACACGTCCTCCTGCTCCACCCAGAGCGGGAGAAGTTATTTGATGATTTACCACCCTCAAAAAAAGAAGTCCACAAAGCTTCCTGATGATATTTTTATTCCCATTGGTCATTATCGTGTGCATTCTGACTACGTCTTCCCAACTATGTTGAGATCGGCTTCCAGACCGATACGGCTGAATGGATGGAACCCATCCAAGGGCCGACCTAGGCAAGCGTTGGCTTTTCTTACTTAGCCTCCTTACCTAGAAGTTACTTACTAAAATCTCCCTTGCTCACACTCTCATACAGCCTATCATTGACTACTCTGATGCCGGTTATTTGGACGCCACCGAGGAGCTTTTAAATAAACTCGAGCGTTTACAAAATATCTGCATTCGTTTTATTTAGAACCATAAAAAATACAATCACGTTTCTAACTTTCGCAAGATCCTCAAGTGGCTCTCTATTCGACTTCGCAGAAACTCTCGGATATTTTGTTTGCTATTTAACATTCTTCACAACCCTAAACCCCCATCCTATCTGCGGGAGCGCTTCTCCTACGCCCGTCCTTTTGATGCACCTTTCAGGCCGCGTCTTCCATCTCCTCAAGTCCCCTCCCCACTCAACCGACTTCTACTCTTATTCCTTCACTGTACACGTGGTTCGGTTGTGGAATTCACGTCCGCCTGACATTAGGGTCTGCTAAACTGTAGCAGTATTCAAAAGAAGAGTGAAAGAACACTATCTCTCCACATTGTCATAATTGCTTATGTATTTATTATTTATATTACAATATAATCTAACTAATATTATAAAGATGAAAAATTTGATTGTTTGTTTGTTTGCATTGAATAGGCTCTGAAACTACTGAACCGATTTTAACCATTTTTTCACCAATAAAAAGCTAAATTACCAGGGAGTAACATAGGATATAATATATTTAAAAAAATAGAGATCCTCATGAACATTTCAGTAATGTAACCCAAAGTTGCAAAATTGGTGTGTCAGCTAGAAAACGCTTTATGCCTTCGAAGTACCAGGTTGTCATAACTCAGTAGGAGCACACCTAACATAACTGTCAGCTAGATAGCGTTATTTGCCGGCGAAGTACCAGGTTGTCATAACTCGGTAGGAACACACCTAATATAGGTAATTGTGCTAGCTAGAAAACGATTTATACAGTCCAAGTACTAGGCTGTCATAACTCAGTAGGAGTAGGTATTTCGCAGTCTGCCCGTTCCGGCTTCGCACGGGTGAGATCCCTATTTTTTTCATTCGACCGTGAGAGATCGCTGCCCCTGGCACACATGCTACTGCCACACGGGTGGGTTTTAGTCAGTAAAAGTCTGACACGCCCTCCTGCTCCACTAAGAGCGGGAGACGTTATTTGATGATTTCCCACAAAAAAAAAACCCTAATATAGGTAATTGTGTTAGCTAGAAAACGCTTTATACAGTCGAAGAACTAGGCTATCATAACTCAGTAGGAGTAGGTATTTCGAAGTCCCAGGTTGTCATTACTCAGTAGGGGCCTAACATAGCCAGGTATGTCATTTAGAAAACGCTTTTTGCCTTCGAAGTACCAGGTTATCATGACACGGTAGGAGCTCATCTAACATAGGTGTGTTAGCTAGAAAACACTTTATACGTTATTTGCGAGTGTCATAGGTGAAAAACGGTCGAACGATAAAAAAAATGATCTCACCCGTGCGAAGCCGGGACGTGCAGCTAGTTACATACATATATTTTAGGGATATTTATTTTAGAAATATCTATTTATTTATTTTATTTTATTTATTTTATTATTTATGTACACACAGTAAAATACATAGAAGAGACAGCATAAACAACCAATGAGTACAAAGGTACTGCTTATTTCTTTAGAAATTTCTTCCAGCAGACCTGCGAAAGGAGAAATGAAAAAGAAATGTAGTCAATAGTGTGTGAGAACAAGGAGAGAAAATATGAATATGTATTTATGTATATTCTCATACCTATTATAGGTATGTGTATATTTAAATTCGATTTTAATTTGTAATTGTATGTTTTCCCTAGTAAACGCGTTGTTCTCTCCTATCGCAGGTGTGCTGGAAGAGATTTCTGTAGAAATAAGCATTACCTTTGTACATATTATTCTGTTCCTTTCTTCTTGTCTGTTTATATGTGTGTGTATAAATGGTTAAATCAATAAAAAATACCCTTACCATCAAAATACTTATCCGGTACACTCTGTTCTAGAACCTTCTGGAAAGTATCCAAATGCCTGATCAGATCCCCTTCTTGAGGCACTCCCCCATTCCTGTACTTAATCTCTCCACTGGTACTGTTCCTCAGTAAAGCAGGGAACTCCCCGGGATCATAAAGTATGGAGATTTTGTCCCCTCGGAATGTATCGCCGGTGTTCTGTATAATGCCGTACTTCTCGTAAAGGTCGTCGAAGTATATCTTCCTGTGTTTGCACTGCATTGTGGGCACGTTCCAGTATACGTTGAAGACTTTTTTTGAGAGAATATTGTCGTTGTCTGGCATTTGGACCACGTAGTAGCTGGAACAAAGAGATAAAGGTTACGTGATGTCTCAAAACTCAAAGTATTTTAAACCATTTACAGGCACTTCTTAATAAAATTGTCAAAGATTCCGTCAGTTAGTCAAAAAGTTGAAACTAGTTGCCCATTCCAAAAAGTAGATCTTTTTGCAGAAGAACAGAAAAGAAACCCCAAAGACTATAATAATATGTGAGAACAATGTATAAAAAAGTAATATTTCCAAAATATAAGCACTGGATGTTAGGAGATAACCAGTCTCAACACTCTCAACCGACAGCGCCCGTTGGCTGACGTGTCGCGTGGATCAGCATCATCTAGCTTAACCATTTTGTAGGGAACTGAATGCTCCAACACAGGGTTTATTCCAAGACCAGGAATTTCGGTAGATTTACAAGAATGTCGTCAAACAAATCCTATTCGCCCAAGAATACGTACATACGTGTGGACGAAGGATCCTCCGTGTTCTAAGGAGGATGAGAAACTTGACACCCTGTTCCTACATACCGCTATACACTCTTTTTCGGTAATTGCCCCCGTACCAAATCGACTACTGTTTTACCATTTCTACCGACAGTTTACCTAAGTCTTTCGAACTCACGGTGTAATCTATAGAACGGAAACCAATCTCGCAGTTGGTTAGACTGGAAGCCGACCCCAGCATAGCTGGGAAAATGCTAGGCAGATGACGAGTGAGAGTTTATGTATGACACAATAATTGCCGCTTCAACGTTGGTGGAGATTCCAATAGTATTAAATCTGACGCATTATTAATTTATTACGTGGGGCACTGGGATAATATAAATTAGCTCGCAAACAATGTGGAAGGAAATGTTGAAATTGGAACGTACCTATTTTTACTTACAAATAATCATATTTTCCGAGTGGCCTGGCATTTATGTAATAATTATTATTAATGTTTGTTTAAGAGTCAATGACCGATACAATTAGGTACATGCCTACCATACAATCAATTATATTAGGTAAACTAATTGAAAAAGTAATTTTTTCTTTGTTGTCAAATCCATATTTTTATTTGAATATATTTTTGATTTATTTATCAAAAAAATCATTCAATTCAGGACTGCAACGTAACTGTCGAAATTAAGGTGTTCTATCATCATGTCATCAATCAGCTTCCAGTTTAACCGGCTGCAGGATACAGCTGAATACCAGTATTTTACTCAGATAAATATCAACCCAGTTTTTTATACCTATACTTCTTCTTATCACTTCGTGGAACACAGGCGTAGCGTTACATTATGTATGTAGTTCTAACAATGTTCTTTGTCAAGAAGCATTGTTTGTCATTTAGCACAGTCTGCCAAATATCCTGCCATGATTTAATTCACCCTCCTAAAACGCATTAAAAATTAAGGCTCGGGCCCACTGCGGTGTAATGTGAATTACAGGTCACTGACCTGTTACGCATTGTGTAATATTCGCGTTCGGTTCGCACTTGATTGAGGCATTTTTTACTAGAATTAATATTGTGATCTTGACCATGAAGTGAGTTATGAATGGAGTTATTATTATGATGTCATTTTTATTAGAGCTAGTTGAAGAGCCAGTGAAGAATGATTTTACTTCATTGGTTTTGACATTCAAGTGTCAATTATTAACCACGTGCCTATGAAATTATTTATTTAGTTTTGCCCCTCAACTGTCTAGTTTAGGAGCTACAGACCTCGTTTTATTTGATAGATTTTGCCAATGATTTGTCACTCGTGTGGCTAGTTTAAGAGCTATGGAACGAGTTTATAAAGATGGCGTTCATTTTCTTGATTGAACCAATTTATGATTCTTTATATCTAGAATTTCAGTTACATAACAGTTTGTCATCATTAGAGATTATGCCACTGATTATTTTAGGTATAATTAGACTCTCAGTATTGGTCAAAATGTGACACGTTTCTTTTGCCATGAAAATGGCTTACTTGATCTAATTTCAGCAATCGATTGAGTCTACAGGCATTGTCTACAGCGCTAAACTTAGGCTTGAACTTTACGACGCTGGTTACGCTCCAATTCACGTGCATTTAGCCAGAATTGCAAGCGCAATTTCAAAATTTAGAAACGGGATCTTAACCGCTTTTCGCATAGTCCTTTTAGAATTTACAGTACACTTGATTATTTATCGTTTTTCAGTTTTTTATACGAGAAAGAGAAGTCTGTAAATTATTCCCCAGCATGTTATCTCCATATTATTATATACGCATATGAATGTGAACGGATACGGTCGTTTAGCAAATATACCTACGTGGATAGTAGAATATGTCCTGGACTGTGGACAATTACTATTATATTTAATTTATTTATTATAACTCTGTCCTATGCCAGTGCAGAGGGATCCAGCAGAATATCAGTATCAGGTATATTTGCCTGACACATGCTGAGCTGGACTCCCATTTAGTGCAACTTTGAGAAGCACACCGCACTTTTGTACTCCACCGCACGTTATTTCATTTGATTAAATTGTGTCATAGCTTAGAGTGTCATCACTATACGTATGTCATCCTTTCTTCTTTTTTCTTAGTACGAGATTGGCCTTGTTCTTTTCATGTTTATATCTCATCGTGCTTTGTGTGTCTTTTGTATTTTATCTATCTATCTCTTTCAGGGCCTGCCACTTAGTCGTTACCTGAGATTTGGGATCCATTGAGTGATGGTTTTTGCGTATGCGACATGCGACAGATTTTGCCGGCCCAGTTCCACTATAGTCCAGCAGCTGTGCGGCCAGCGACCGCTATTTATTTTCGGAACGAAGTATAGAGTGCCTAAATGCGGTGGTGAGGTTGACATCACTAGGTGTCAAACTCACACCGCATACCTACTTCGTCCCATGACATTTAGGTGCCCATACCGTGTAACTGAAACTGCAGGCAACATCTAGCCATTTAAAAAAGGCACGTGCGATCGTGCGTTTCCTCTATTGGTAAACGTTTTGTACAATTAAGACCGTAAACATAACTATTTACAACACTACTGTTAATCACAATAAAATCTTGAACAGTATTAATTAGAAGTGACGCAATGTTCTGAGAAAAACAACAATTAATACGGGTATTGTATTGGATATAACGTACTGTTAACGTGACGCGACTACGCGAGCTAATAAGAGCCAGTCGACAGTGTTGCCAGTACCTGCGTCGGCTTTCGGACGATTCACTACTTGAAATGGGACGTTTTTTCTACAAAAAGGACGGCTGGAGAATTTTTAGGGCAAACAAATAAAATTGTTTTTTTTTAAACAAATAAGATGTTTAATATTTTAATTTTGTTTCTTGCATGTCTTTGGTCGGCTCAAACTTAACGTCATCCTTGATTCCTGAACTCGTTGCCATCAAGGATACTAAGGTATTAAGTGTTGAGGAGGTGGGTTCTGCTTCCCGTCTTGATCCTTTTCAGTTTACTGAAAACTCTTTCCACGCTTGCATTTGCAAATGGTAAAACCAACAGCAATCCAATAAATTTTCGGATGTTTGGGTACCTATTTTACATTCCCGGCAATATCCTTTATTTGGGAAACTTTCTTCCAGTATTGTTCCGCTGGTAATCAAAATCAAAATCAAAAGTCATTTATTCAAACTAGGCTGAGAGTCAGTACTTTTCGAACGTCAAAAAAAAACATAAGACAGTCTGCCGACCCTTCGACACTTCCTAGTGCTTTAGCTGGGAAGAAGAAGTGGCGCAACAAACTCCCCAGCAGCACAGCTGTCTGTTATGTTAGAAGAACTTGATTCTGTACAATACAATAGTAAAAAATAAAATGATTTAAAGAGTCTAATAAAATAAACCTGGCAACTGGAATATTCGTTAACCATCGAAGTCTATGGCCTAGCTGTCATTTACGCGTGTCATAATGGTGGCATAAAAGCGGCAATACAACCTACCTACCTACAAAAAAAACTAGGCAAAACAATCGATTAATTAATAAAAAAAAAAATTATGTATACTGACACATCCCATCACATCTAACTGCGCGTGGAAAAAGGATGGCATGACTGGGGCCATGGTCTAAAAAACAAAGTATATTATTAAACCATGGCTGGAGCAATACAATATTTGCCAGCAGTCAGGTGTGAGTTTCATTCACACACACTCAAACTCACAATAGGGCCACTGAACTTGCATCACACGCCGCGCATTTCGCGTTTATTTGAAGTTTTACGCATTTTTGTACTTTTTTTAAATCACTAATTAGTGATCGATGAACTAATGACAGTGAAGTAAGACATCGTGGAGAGGCAAAGGCTTCTTCTCATACAGAATAGGCACGAGCATTGATCACCACGTTTGCACAAGAAGGGTCAGCAATGTCTATAAGACTGTGCTGTGCTATAAGTTCACGTTTCCTGACCATGTTTTTTTTACTTCACCAACGTTAGTCCTATGTCTGCACATATACATATATAAATATTGTCGCAGATAATAAACTGCGACAAGTTTAATGACAATTCCCAGCCTACATTTTAAAATACGCTAGTATTATTACAATATAAAGGGGAAGACCACTGTCCTAATAGTTGAGCAAACAGGTGTAATAGAATTAATGAAATATGAATGAAATTAGATCCGTCATAGGTCATGGTTATCTTCTTGCAAACTATGCAAAAACGCAATTACTTAGCTAACATGTCGTTTTGACGACGATACATTTTTAATGTTATTTGTTAATTTTGATAGAATTTTAGGTGTCAGATAGTTGTACTATTTATAATGTTAGGTAAAAAACTGAGCATTATCAAATCAAAGTAGTTCAGGGAAAACAAATAGGTACTTCCGCAAAAAGCAATATACCTACGCCAACATTGTGTGGCAGGGCACGCCACGATAGCGGCGGTAAGTCTTTGAGGAGTGGATTGAGAGGCACCACAGCGTCTTCACTTCCGCCTGACGCAGGATCACCGGACAACGGTTGTTTCGGGAGATTCCTGTTTCGTATAAGGCGGGAGGAAACGACTGAGGACACGGTGGAGCATACGGTTTGGTGAAGGTCTGCCCGGCTTGTCCTTATAGGGGCGATCGGCGGCGACGATCTCTCCCATCCGACCCTGGTCCATGCCAAGGTACGACACGAGAGTGCATAGGTAGCCGTCACCTCCTTCTGCGAAGCAGTGATGCTCGCGTAGAGGGAGGCGGTGCACGTGAGGGAGAGGCAGTATATACGCTCTCTCGGCCCTGGTCACCGCAGAAGACGCCCTGGGTGTCGGGAATCCTAGGCTGATTCCTGGCTACCGTAGGCGTGGGCTTGCGGACGGCGAGTAATGGGTAGCTCGTCCGGTAAGGACCAAACCCAGGTAGACGGCGCGTTATGTTCCACGCGCGCCTCAAAGATATGTCAGCAACAACTGGTGGGGTCCGCAAGGGCCGAAGCCTGCCAGGGGTGCGGGTTGTTCGATAGATATATCGCCACCCCTGGCACACAGGCAACTGAAGGAACACGGGTGGGTTTTAGTCCGTAAAAGTCTGCCACGCCCTCCTGCTCCACCCAGAGCGGGAGAAGTTGTTTGATGATTTCCCACCCTGAAAAAATAAATAAAAAAAGCAAAGGGCAATGGAGAGGGCTATGTTCAGAGTTTCCCTACGTGATCGAATCAGGCATGAAGAGATCCGCAGGAGAACCAAGGCAACCGACATAGCCTGAAGAATCGCCAAACATAAGTGGCAGAGCCGAAAGGTTCTGGAGTGGCGACTGCGTACCGGAAGACGTAAAGTTGGAAGGCTTCCCACAAGATGGACCGATGACCTTGTGAAGGCTGCATGAATCCGCTGGATGCGAGAAGCGCAGAACCGGTCGAAGTGGAGGAGCTTGGGAGGGGCCTATGTCCAGCATTGGACGTTTTTCGGGTGAAATGATAACAACGATGACGAATACTTAGCAAACTTTAGCTTAGCTTGGTATTTAAGAAAAAGTAGAAATATTTTTTACTGATTTCTAAAGACCAAGTAAAAATGGTTTATTAGCCAATAGTTTAGAAATAAAAATAACCATACAATTTGTAATTACAAAGCAAATGTAAACAAACACAGAACACGTGTCACTATGCAGTGGGCGGAAGCCTTTTAATACATTTATTATAGGCGGCGACCGTTTATTATTCTATTTACTGAATGAATTGTATGCCACATGAAAATATAGCAACAGAAACATTATAGCGATTAGCTATTTATTTACATTTGTCCTGTAAAAGCTAAGCAATACACTAGATACATACGAAGACATGTGATTATGGCCCGCTCACAGACAGAGGGCCTGTGTACCAGCAGAGGGAACATTATAAGCTGCATAATGCAGGCTGAGAATCAGTAGGCTTAGCACGAGAACCGTAAACAAGCGTTTTGTCGTCGGGAGTATCGAAAAATTGGGTCCGCGCCCACTCGACCCGCTTAGACTCAACCCGAACAATAATATCTGGATATTTCTGCTTGTATAGTTAGACAAAAAAGTATTTATTTAACGCATGCACCACAGAGCGTGTAAAATTTTGATAATGTTTGGATAAATAAATCAAAATTCTCATTCTCAGCATGGTTTCGTAAGTACTCGCTTCTTTATTTTCAAGTATATAATGCAAACATAGGTATAATATTTGTTCTTGTTGTGTCACTCCCTGTCTCCGTGGATAGTGTACTATTTATATTTGTGCAAAAGGCTCTGAACAGCAATCAAATGTTCCGTCGCAAAAGTAATGCTTCAAATTTTTTGTGATTCTAAATTTGGTCTGAAGCAAAAATTATAATCGCGTTGTCTTTTCCTTTAAGATGCACCAATAAGATTGATTTAAATTTGTCCGAAATTATGACGTCACTTCGCTTATTGAATCGAATTTTTGGGAGCCCAAGATGTCTTTTACGCGCACTATTTATCCGATATTTTACACTTTTATATTCAAGAATACCATGATGTTCTCCTAGTTTCATAACATTATTTTTTATTTTATTTTTTTGACGAAATAACTGACTACCAGGATAAATTATGTATCATAACAAAATGTTAAATATTTGATGTATAATAAAATAAGTTATTTAGAATTAAAATATCACTTTGCCTGACTGTACGAATGTCACTGATTTGGTAGTAAAACATCTGGTATTATTCTTCGGGTCGAGTCTAAGCGGGTCGAGTGGGCGCGGACCCGAAAAATTGACATTTCCGTATAGACAGATGACAGTTTTTCACCGAGAAATGTAGACAAGCTATTTCTATTTCACAGTAGAGTAGAAATAGAATGCGTCATGCTAAGCTTGCTGCTTTTACAAACCTCATAATTACTTATGACGCTGTGACGCGGTTGCTTTAGTTGGGTAGAAGTGGTGCAATAAACTCCTTCCACTTCCTCTCAGATAAACTTGATTCTATACAATAGAAGGTATGCAAAGTAATTGAAATTACAAGACACAGAACATTGCATTTAATCTTTTACCATACGTCAGATAGCCAATAATAATGAAAACTATTTTCAAGCTAAAAATGTAAAGTGTTAACCAAACTAAAGCCTCTAAGCATAAATGGCGTGACAGCTTTCATATGCCATTCTGGAATCATGTTCAAAGCTGTAACTTAAGGTCATCTGTACAGCTATATCTATATGTAGAGATAAATAAAATTGAAGTGTCTGTTTGTAATCTATACAGATAAATAAAATTGGAGCGTCTGTTTGTAATATTAAAATACCCGCTTTTTACTAAATGCATATGGATGTGTACAAAATATTTTTTTTTTTAAATTTTCGCCTGTCTGTTTGTCTATTTGTTTGTTCCGGCTAATCTCTGAAACGGCTGGACCAATTTTGACGGGATTTTAACTGGTTAATAAGGAGTAACTTAGGCTACTTTTATTTTAGAATTCTTATTTATTTTTATTAATATCTATACAGATAAATCCGTTAGATACGTACGTTTCCGTGAGATAATTTTCAACTTCCACGTGGGCGAAGCCGCGGGCAACAGATGACAAATGATAAAGTAGGTCCTCTGCAGGCATATCACGACCTCTGCAGGCGTAGCACGACCTCTGCAGGCATATCACGACCTCTGCAAGCGTAGCACGACCTCTGCAGGCGTAACACGACCTCAGCAGGCGTAGCACGACCTCTGCAGGCGTACCACGACCTCAGCAGGCGTAGCATGACCTCTGCACGCGTAACACGACCTCAGCAGGCGTAGCAGGACCTCTGCAGGCGTAGCACGACCACTGTAGGCGTAGCACGACCTCTGCAGGCATAGCACGACCAATTCTATCTCTATTCTATAACGTACTTAGAGGGTTGCTTTGATGATCTTATTGATTATTTTATTTTATTTTTTACTAGCTTTTGACAGCGGCTTCGCCCGCGCGGTACTTTCATCCCTTATTTAACTCCCTAAGGGGTTGAATTTCGAAAAATCCTTCCTTATTCCTTGTCTACATTGAACCTCTGTGCAAAATTTCAGCTTTCTAGGTCCAAGGGTTTGGGCTGGGCGTTGATGAGTCAGTCAGTCAGTCAGGTATTTTTTTTTTTTTTTGGGAATGGCATCTCGCAGTTGACCTTGAGAGGCCGTGACTGCTCAACCGGACTTTCCTGTGAAGGTTTTTAGGATTCTAAAAGCCTCCAGCCAGGGCGTAAACCTACTTAAACCTAAAACGACTGCGCACTGGAGACACCCTCTGTGGGGTACGAACCTCGGCTCAGGGAGTCGCTGGCGGGGGGGGGGGGGGCAGCTAGTGCTAGTGGGGACAGGCTGGATCAAGATATTTTCATGATTATTAGACAGGGGAATTTAAAGCTACTGGCTCAGCTGCGGCGCGGGCTGGCGCATCAACGAGCAAGGGACGGTCGGTGGTCTGATCGTTACTCGGGGGTCTTCGCGAAGCGCGAGGACCTCGGTGGCGAGGTCGGAAGGACGGTCGTTTGTATTTGTGTGCTGTACTGGTGGCCCTATTCTTTTCTTGAAGAACAGTGATGGGGTCGTCTGGATCGGAAAGGACATGTCTCGGCCGGCGAATTCTACTGATTCTACTGGGGACATAACTGGCGGCCTTCACAATCAAGGGATTGCGATGTAACTCGGCTTTATCGAAGAAACGCTTCGAGTTGCGTCTCATAAATTGAGCAATAGTGGGCATTTTCAGATCGAGATGGAGGATCTCGTTCCGAACGAATCATGGGGAGTCTGTGGCTTGGCGAAGGAAACGGTTTTGGAGGGTCTGCATCCTATGGATGTGTCGGGGGTGCGTGTGTGCAAAGACTGCACATGCATACGTCATGATGGGCCTTATGCACGCCGTGTAAATACGCAATTTGCACTTGAGTGACAATTTGCTACGTGGTGCGTTCAGAACAGAGTGCAGCCTTCCGAGAGCGAAGGCGGCGCGTGAGCGCGCCTTCTTGATATGCTCAGAGAAGGAGAGGTGCTGATCTAGAATCACTCCAAGATATTTAGCTCGCTTTTCCCAAGGGATCGGCTTGCCGAATATGGAGATGGGCCGGGGGGGTCAGGGTTATTTCGCGGTTTCGAAAAGAGAACCGCCTGAGTTTTGTCCGGATTTAATTCGATTCGCCATTTCCTAAACCACGCGCCAAGTACGTTGACTGCGGTTTGGAGGGAGGAGGCTATCGCTTTATGACTACGCCCAGAGTGGTAGATGGCTGTGTCGTCTGCGAACAGTGCCAACTGTGCCTTTCTACTTTTGGGGATATCGCTAGTGAACAGCGTGAAGATGAGAGGGGACAGCACGGCGCCCTGAGGGACGCTGGCGCGAATCGGGTGGGGGGATGAGAGGGTTCCCTTCGATGCGATAGCGAGAGGTGCGGTTCGACAGAAAGTCTCGTAAGATGAGTACGAGACGGTCCGGCACGCCAAGTTTGTACAGCTTGTATATCAAGCCGTTGTGCCAGACCTTGTCGAAGGCTTTCGCTATGTCGAAAAATACTGCACCGGCCGCATTGCATTGGAAGCCAACGCTTATATGCTCTACGATCCGGTGTACCTGTTGTACGCAACTGTGCTGGGTTCGGAATCCGAACTGCTCGTTGGGTATCAGGCCTTTAGTCTCGGCGAAGTCCCTGAGACGCTTGTAAATAAGTCGCTCATAGAGTTTTCCGAGGCTGTCCAGTAAACTGATGGGCCGGTAGCTCGTGGGCTCCGTTTTGGGTTTGCCGGGTTTTGGAAAGCCAATGACCGTGCCTTGCTTCCATGCTTGGGGGAAGATGTTATTGCTCAAGGCTCCATTGAAGATGGTGGTCAAGAGCATGATTAGGTAGGCGGGTAGCATCTGGATCACCCTATTGGTGATGCCGTCAGCTCCGGGGGCCTTTCGGGGTTTCAGACTTTTGATGATCTCGTGAAGTGACTTACAGAAGTGCATTATAGAGTATTATAATTCTGTAAAAAAAATTGTATCCTCAAGTGTCAGGGTTGTTGAGAAAAATTGGTCGTCATGCTTGAAATCGTAGACTTTTGTCGACCGAAGAAAGGAAACATTTCTTCCGGTCTTTCTACAATCTCTTATTGAGTATACCTATTCTTTCGTCGACAAAACCCGTTTGTTTGGTGGTCATTGGAGTTGAAGTTGTCTGAAATTACCAACGATCATTGCTCGCTTCTTCTCTTAGACGGTTGGTTTCTGGAGTATTTTTAAAAGAGTAATCGTGGAGTTTCTTACTGGCTCTCCATAGGAAGCGACAAATTGAAACTGTGCACCTAGCTTCTGACGTTTCATAAGTGCCCACGCAGGTTTATCTATATTTATATCTATAACTACACGATTTGATTGTTTGTTTGCATAGAACAGCACCCTAATTGCGTAACTCACGATTGATCATAATTGGTTTCGTCTTCACAGTTAAACAATATTCATTGCGTTATTTATGTTGTCGAACAGACACATTTTTGAACATATGAAGCAATGGTTTAAGAATCCGTTTCAAAACGATACAGATTATGATGAATCGTGAGTTACGCAATTAGGGTGCAGGCTCGAAAACTACTAAACCGATTTAAAAAATTCTTTCACTGTTGGGAAGCTACACTATCCCCGGGTGACAAAGGCTATATTTTATCCCCGTATTCCCACGGGAACGGGAACTACGCGGGTGAAACCGCGGAGCGCTGCTAGTGTGAAATAAAATATTTTGGTTTTGATTTTGAGTAGGATAACATGCTGATATTATTTCAGGCTCTATTTCATAATGAAGACAAAACAGTTATATTAAGGTTAGCATGTTTAGATATCATAAAGAAGTAAATGATTTAGTTCAGGCGATTTCTCGGCACGCGAAGATGTTTGGGCTATATTATTGTAACTGTTCTATGTTAATTAGTTTTATATTGGTATTGGTCTACTTTTGAACAGTTTTTTTTTGCCCGATTACGGTAAAGCCATATGAGGGGTTATGAACCTCATAGGCTAGAGATTACATGTGCTTGACAGTGAAACAAGTTTTTTACCTCATTAATAGCTTAAACATATTCAACAAAATGGTGTCATTGTATTAGGTGTGTATGAACTAGCTTCCGCCCGCTGTTTCGCCCGAGTAGAATGTCAATAAAAATATATCTTTCCTCAGGGTTCAAAGAATCTCTATACCCTTAATCAAAATCGGCCAGTTGTTTCGGAGATTAGGCGGAACCAACAGACGGAGAGACAAAAATGCTAAAATGTTTTTTTTTTTGTTATGTAAGTACCGTATACATTTATACGTTCACATGCAATTTTATTTAAAAGCTGTCATTTTGACATTACAAACTGACACTTAAATTTTACTTATTGGTAAACATGCATGGACTACCTTCTAGGTTACAATTAGGTATGAAGTAACAGGGAATTAAGCAATGGTGGAACCAAGTAACCCATAGGTTTTTTTTTTTTTTTTTTGGGTGGGAAATCATCAAATAACTTCTCCCGCTCTGGGTGGAGCAGGAGGGCGTGTCAGACTTTTACTGACTAAAACCCACCCGTGTTCCTTCAGTAGCCCTTAAGCCAGGGGCTGTGGTGTCTCTTTCGAACAAACCCGCACCCCTGGCAGGCATCGGCCCTTGCGGGCCCCATCATTTATTGTGCTGACATCTCTTTGAGGCGCGCGTGGAACACAACGCGCCGTCGACTTGGGCTTGGTCCTTACCGGACAGCGAGCTACCCATTACTCGCCGTCCGCAAGCCCATGCCTACGGTGGCCGGAAATCGGCCTGGGATTCCCGACGCCCAGGGCGTCTCCGTATCCTGCGGCGGCTGGGGTCGCGAGGGCGCATATGCTGCCTCTCCCTCACGTGCGCCGCCTCCCTCTTCGCGAGCATCACTGCTTCGCTGAAGGAGGTGACGGCTCCCCATGCCCTCTCGCTCCGTACCATGGCCTGGACCAGGACCGGACGCGAGAGATCGCCGCCGCCGATCGCCTCCACGAGGACACGGCGGTGCTCCGCCCAAGCAGGGCAGACCGCCACCGTGTGCTCCACCGTGTCCTCAGGGCGATCTTCGCAGTGGAAACACCCGGGCGTTTCCTCCCGCCCTATCCGAAACAGGAACCTCCCGAAACAACCGTGTCCGGTGAGGACCTGCGTCAGGCGGAAGGTGAGGACGCCATGCCGCCTCTCAAACCACTCCTCAAAGAGGGGACTTACCGCCGCAATCGTGGCGTGCCCAAGTAACCCATAGGTAAGTTTTAAGTTAACAAATAATCTCATTTTCGTACTGCGTACCGAATTGATTTTCTGCTTTTCGACTGCATCGTGAAACCAGTTCAATTATCGCCTACTTGCAATATGATAAGCTAACAATCTTGTATGTATTAATACATAGGTATGTAGGTATGCATACCTACGTATTCAAGGTCAGCATAATACTAATATGTCTTTTGTTGATACGGAATTGACTTGACATCGATGTGGTGTTCCGAATTTGGGTGTTTTATTTGATCAATGTAGATGTAAATGGTCGTAGGAACTACTTTATTGGACTGACTCGTTAGTGTAGTGTCGCAAGTGAAGCCGCTGAGCGTAGGGTCCATGGTTCAAAATCAAAAGTCATTTATTCAAATTAGACTAGAGAGTTAGCACTTTTTGAATGTCAAAATGACATAAGACAGTTCCCCAAATCGCCCACCCGTCACCACTTCCTAGTGTCTTATCTGCGAAGAAGGTGCAACAAACTCCACAGCAGTAGGTTTCTTCTGTCAGGCAAAGTATTAGGGAATTCAACAATTCGGTAAATAGCAAAAGGCAAAGCTAATGTAGTATTTAATTCGTACGTAAAATAAACCTTTTCAATTTATTTGCTTAGTGATAAAATTGGTAAGTATTAACAATAATTAAAGGAACACAATTGTTTGATCTATATAAATAAAAGGAAAAGTCCTGACTGACTGACTGACTCATCAACGTCCAGCCCAAAACCTTTGACCTAGAAAGCTGAAATTTTGCACAGAGGTTCACTTTATAATGCAGACAAGGAATAAGGCAGGTTTTTTTCGAAATTCAACCCCTAAAGGTTAAATAGGGGATGAAAGTTCTGGCAAAAGCTAGTGGTCAATAATTACGTCTTTACGATGATGACTAAAAGATGTATTTTGTAATTTTTTATTTATTAAACAAAAGCGATCGAGGAACTATTTTGTTTTGCTTAGTTTTCCGCCAAAAATAAAAATCTGGCTGAATTTCTGTTTTTTTTGGCCGAAAAATGATTAACCGTTTTCGGCCAAACTCTAAAACCTTCAGGTTTAAATTCCCAGGCAACCAAGGGATCAAGAAGCGACTCAGGAAGTAAGAACCGACATGTATCTCTTCATGGCAGGTTATTTAGGTATGTTTATTGTTTAAATAAACATTTGGTAAAACAAAGAAACATGATATTCGCACTCCAAATACATCCGACTAGGTAAATATTTACACACACGATATAAACATTTACTTCTTTAAATGTAAATAATTCATTATTATTTCGGAAGTGACCTTATTATCGTGTCAAATGGGTGTTAAATAAATATTTGTATTTGTGTTGTGGGTGGTAATGCGCAGGTTGAACGAAGTGTTTTGATTCCTGAATCTTATTGTTTTATGTAAGTAACAAAAGTACAATGGCAAGATTTATTTCAGATTCACGTGCTTTCCGAGGCACGGAGGGGTCTGAGTATGGAAAGATGGTCACCCATTCACGGGAAAACCGCAGCAAGAGGCTTGTATACATGCCAAGGACCTTCAGCATTTGGGCGCACTAAATTTGTGGGCGAGTGCGGGGTGATGTAGCCGTGCAGTCTTTAATCGGTCGAATTTTTAATATATTATTAAAAAAATCCATATTTGTAAAAAGTAACCAAATCAAATCATTTTTTTTAACTCTTTTGTTAAAAAATGAAGGAGTAAAATGGTTTCATCTCAGCGATTTGGAGGTGATTTTGTATTTTTTTTTTCTTATTATTTGATACCCATAGTTAAAGTTATTCCTAAACCAAATGACGTATCATATGTAGATTACTAACTATTCTTTTTTCAAATGTAATTTCTTTGTAAATGCCGACGAAAAGTGGTTTCATCTGCATGCTGTTTTCAACCATTTTTTGAGAGGGCAGCCTTAACCTGATCGATCAACCCGGGCGGCTATTATAACTTAGTCGCAAGCGTGATGTTATGACGTTACCGGGTAGAAACAGACTGACCTTTTCCTATCAAACAGTACCACAGTTAAACACACACCTAACATCAAAGGTGCCGCCAACCTGTTAGTAAAGTAAACCTCTACGAAACTTGACCGGTCAGTTATTTAACTTAGTTATGTGCACTCGCTATCGATTGTATAGTAAGTGGGTCAGG
Organism: Polymixis flavicincta; assembly: GCA_949987655.1. Lineage (NCBI taxonomy): Eukaryota > Metazoa > Arthropoda > Insecta > Lepidoptera > Noctuidae > Polymixis > Polymixis flavicincta. The sequence continues at coordinate 1,359,261 of OX465195.1, read as the reverse complement.
ACTTTGAACTGACGATAATTATGACGTGATGCATTGATTTCTTTTTGAATGATTGATTAGTTTTGCGTCAGATTAGGCCATTTGCGATCTGTGATCCATTGTTTGAGTTTAGTTATGGGTAACTCACCAATTTTATGTGAGGATGAGGGAGCCCCTCAATTTGCTTCGTGAGGTCCTCACGAGGGACCCCTCATTTGAGGTGAGGAATTGTACGACGGCGTATTCGCCTCGCGACTCGCGAGCCCGAGCCGAACTCAAACGCTCCAAGTGAGCGAGGCGGGCGGGTGCAACGACGACTCACGAGTACTCACGAGTCACGACTCAAACTCAAACTCAAACTCAAAGCATTTATTTCAAATAAACCAATTACAGGCACTTTTGAATTGTCAAGGTCGGTGAGTTAGAAAGATGAAGCTAGTTGCCCATTCCAAAGCGTAGGTACTCTCCGATAATCCAATTATTCACGTCCTCACTCTCTCACACACATCATTTTCTTTCGCTTATAAATTTTAGACCGCCAAAATAAACGAATCAATGACCCTTTATTACCAATCTAATGCTAATGCTTTTAGAGTTCATAATAATGAATCGTAGCTGAAATATTTTTTAATAATGTTTACTGTGCCACGGTGTTGTCAAAACTTCAAGATCACACCTCACCTCAGTCATTCTCAATTCTCCATACAATTTTTGAGTCGGTTCATTCGCTCACTGAGCTCACTCAATCACTCAATCCTCATTCGCGAGTCACGAACTCGCTTGCCTCGATTTCCTATTGTCAATAATGTCAATGTCATTTTTTAAATGAGGGGTGATGAGGAATGAGGTGGTTCAATATTGAAATTCGAGTAACTCTTTCAATTTGCGATCACGAGTACCTCAAATGACCTCATGAGTGAGGGACACATCACTATTTGAGTTGCTCAAAGTCCATTGTTGTAGATTGTAGTTTCCAGTTGCGTTTTTTTAATTTCTGTCCGCGACTGTTCTTTCTGGGTTTTTCTTCTTGCACGGCTCATGTTAAATAATCTTTCTTAAAAATACGGCTAGCAAATACAACAATATTTTTTCAAACCCGACTGGTTCCAGAGATTAGAACATTCAAACAAAAAAAAAAAAAAAAAACAAACACCATAACCAACGCAGCCGCCGATAGTAGGATCCATAGTATTGCAGATGTTCATAGACTCTACAAGCATATTATTCAGATAAGGAGTCGTGAACTGTAATCATCTACCTAGCCTTTGCCCAACTACAAATCAGTTACTGGGTAACACGATACCCATTGGTAAGCCTGGTTGTCAGACTTTCAGGCTTCTAACGACCCGTAACGACTGTCAAAGATCCACGAATGACAGCCGGGACCAACGGCTTAACGTGCTTTACGAAGCACGGAGGGGTTTTGGTATGTAAAGGTGGTCACCCATCCACGGACTAACCGCGGCAAGCGTAGCTTAACCTGATTGATCAACCCGTGCGGCTGTTATTACTTAGCCACGAGCCCCTCAGTTGTAAACTGAAATATTAATAGATAATATGCAACCAAGATAGGTAAATGTTGCAAGTAAAGTAGGTAATTAAGAACTAACCGATTTCCGTGAACCTGATTGTTTAATTTAGATAAAATACCATAGCAACATAAGGCCTCGCACATACTAGAGTCATTTTGTATCGAGCCTTTCTATAATCAACATTTAAAAAAAGAATGAAATTCAATCATTCATTCATTGACAGATGCCGCGCAGCCTGAGCGGCAGCGGTCTAGTTTTTTTTTTTTTTTTTTTTTTTGTGAATGGCATCTCGCAGTTGACCTTGAGAGGCCGTGACTGCTCAACCGGACTTTCCTGTGAAGGTTTTTAGGATTCTAAAAGCCTCCAGCCAGGGCGTAAACCTACTTAAACCTAAAACGACTGCGCACTGAGGGCACCCCCTGTGGGGTACGAACCTCGGCTCAGGGAGTCGCTGGCGGGGGGGGGGGGGCAGCTAGTACTATCAGGGACAGGCTGGATCAAGGTATTATTTTCATGATTATTAGACGGGGAATTTAAAGCTACTGGCTCAGCTGCGGCGCGGGCTGGCGCATCAACGAGCAAGGGACGGTCGGGGGTCTGATCGCTACTCGGGAGTCTTCGCGGGGCGCGAGGACCTCGGCGGCGAGGTCGGTAGGACGGTCGTCGTTTGTGTTTGTGTACTGTACTGGTGGCCCTATTCTTTTCTTGGAGAACAGTGATGGGGTCGTCTGGGTCTGAGAGGACATGTTTCGGCCTGCGAATACTACTGATTCTACTGGGGACATAACTAGCGGCCTTCACAATCAAGGGATTGCGATGTATCTCGGCTTTATCGAAGAAACGCTTCGAGTTGCGTTTCATAAATTGAGCAATAGTGGGCATTTTCAGATCGAGATGGAGGATCTCGTTCCGAACGTACCATGGGGAGCCTGTGGCTTGGCGGAGGAAACGGTTTTGGAGGGTCTGCATCCTATGGATGTGTCGGGGGTGCGGGTGTGCAAAGACTGCACATGCATACGTCATGATGGGCCTTATGCACGCCGCGTAAATACGCAATTTGCACTTGAGTGACAATTTGCTACGTGCGTTCAGAACAGAATGCAACCTTCCGAGAGCGAAGGCGGCGCGTGAGCGCGCCTTCCTGATATGCTCAGAGAAGGAGAGGTGCTGATCTAGAATTACTCCAAGGTATTTGGCTTGCTTTTCCCAAGGGATCGGCTTGCCGAATATGGAGATGGCCGGGAGGGGGTCTTGGCGGCGCTGCGGTCTCTTAAAGAGAACCGCCTGGCTCTTGTCAGGATTTAGTTCGATTCGCCATTTCCTAAACCATGCACCGAGTACGTTGACTGCGGTCTGGAGGGATTTGGCTATCGCTTTGGAACTACGCCCAGAGTGGTAGATGGCCGTGTCGTCTGCGAACAGAGCCAACTGAGCCTTACCACTCTTGGGGATATCGCTGGTGAACAGCGTAAAGATGAGAGGGGATAGCACGGCGCCCTGAGGGAGCAGCGGTCTAGCTAGAAGCTTGACATTTTGCACTAGAATTACTTACATAAGGAAGGTGGGGGAATTTTTGGCGGGATCGCGTTGAACATGTCGCATGAATTTTCATTTTCATGAAATTTCGTGAAATAGCGAATTGAATTGTAAAATTTTAGTAGTGAATTATTCAATTTAGTTAGGTACGTGTGAGTGCACAACTTTGACTTAACTTTGACTTGACTGTGACTTTTTTGTAACTTCGTGCCTGATAACGGGCTATTTACTTGATCGAAAAAAAAAAATACTTGACACTGGTTAAACGCACAAACCAAGCGAAGCCAATACTCAAAAAAGAAAATATGGAAGGTGACCTATACCAAGACAGGCTTTTGAAAATTCATGCCTTAACATGAACTTCTATACTAACTTTTATTTTCTATTTAGTCCCAACTAAATAGGAAATAAATGTTAGTATAGAAGTTCATCATTTACGCATATAGGAAATTCCATCGGACGCTAGAAACGCCTTATGAAGTTACGACGCTGTGTTTCTGACAATCCTTAACAAAAATCGGATACGAGTAAACATTGTGAACAAGATGTCTCCATTGTGTACTAAGCTTAATGAGATTAGGTACTGCCCTAATTATGATAAGCATCACTTAGCGACTGTCTCAGCAGCAAATATTAGCTTTAGATTAGTTGATTAACTTATTATCGGAGTGGTTTCTTTCACCGAGGGGTGTGTTGGCTTGTCTAGTATAAACATGGGCAGGTGCATAATAAAGATAAAATACAGATACCGAAATACACGCACCTAATGATTCATTAGTAATAGATGCGAGTGCCATGTGCAATTCACAAGCATTTCCGGTTTCATAGGTTTTTTTGGCAGTCTTTGGGCTTAATCATAACCATAATCGTTTATTTTCATGGAAAATATGTACACAAAATAAAGGTGCTTACGAAATATATATTCAGTTTTAAAGATTTTTAATGATAAACACGTCCGTCAGTCAAATTAAAATTGAAAAAAATAATTAAGAATTTAAAACAAGTCACTTTTATTTGACATTATTTGGTTCCTACAAGGAACCAAATAATGTCAAATAAAAGTGACTCGAGTGGAGTCTTTAAAAAACCGGCCAAGTGCGAGTCGGACTTGCGCACCGAGGGTTCCAATAAAATTATTAAAATATTTTTATTATAAATAATGTAACTTACAAATTATGCTTTTCGCAATTTATCTTTTATCTGTGCTATAAGACGTTGCTTCGTACCAAATTTCCAGATTCTGAGTTCACTTGAAGTACCCTGTAGGTTTTGATTCCCTTGCGTGTGTCGGAAATTTGCGAAAACTAGCGGCTTAAACGGCTGTATCTTTTGATTGCATTAGAGTTTGATTTTTTCACAGCTCCAAGGGACAGTAGACCTGAGTATTTGATATAAATTCCAACTGGATACCTCTACGCGATCCTGAGAAAAAGGGTCTTGACAGACAGACGGACGGACGGACAGCCAAGTGATCCTATAAGGGTTCCGTTTTTTTGTTTCTAGGTACGGAACCCTAAAAAAAACATTAATTGAATAATAGTCAGTCGACACTCGAGATTTACTCACGCACTGAATTTTCGACTCTCAGTGATATACTAGCATTGAGAATCTAACAGAGTCCAGCGAGTGAGTCTCAGCATGTCGCAAAAATAGAATGTTCAATTTCCAAATCTCGGCGTTAGCAGGGCGTTGAAGATCCAGAGCGAGAAAATTCCCGACGGGATTTTATAACGTCCGTGTGAATGTCCACTCAGTCTCAAATATATTATTTTCTACAACAAAAGTGTATTTATGACAAATATTATGTTTTGACACTGGAACCGATAGAAGTGACCAGAGCTTAGCCTAGGCTGGCCTGTAGGCCAAAGAATCAGCATCCCCATACAACGTAGCCATGCTGCCAGCCGTTTAGGCACTTTTTCTATTGACAACAATGCGGATGATTTTTTTGATGCCCAGTGATTCACACACGGCTACACATCAAGTTATATGTAATTTACCAGTATAAGCTGATCTCCCATTGTATAGGATTTTCGTACAGTGCGAGATCACAGTAAACTGGAACTGTACCTATAGCTTGATGTGTAGTCGTGTGTACATACTATTAATATTATGTTACGTTTAAGTAAATTAAATTCGTTGACTGGAAGCCAACCCAGAGTTGTGAAAAGGTTAAACTGATTGTTTGATGTTCTTTGTTTTTTTACAGACTCTCCTATTTCTAGCATGTTAGTACAAATTTAAATGTGTTACCATATATAATTGTTGACTCGTACATTTTGACGAATTTCATATAAAATAAGGTTTCCTATCCTACATTATAATATGACCTAGCTCCATGAGATTGCATGACACAAAGACATACAGACCGATTTATAATAGAATAGTCTGCTGATATGTGCAGAGGTGCGGGCTTTATCTGTGAGCCTTGACCATGGGACGACCTAGGCAATGTACCTACCTATACCATAAATATTTATATGGGGCTCACTTATTCAGATGAGGGTAAGAATGTTAAGGTACCTTGTAACATGTTTCAAAGCGAGAATTCGTTCAGTCAGTACGAGGAAACAAGCGAGAGAGCAACACGGATTTTAGCACAAGACGCAATGAAGTGCTCGCTGCGAATGTTACATTACGCCCCGTATCGCCAGTCAGTATCCAGCTCTTGAGATAGTCTTGTTTGTGTATCGTAACGAACTGTACGGGTTGGCGGGACATCGACGCGAAATGCAAAATACACACAGTCGTGGTCCCGGCGCAGGCAACACCTACTTCTTACACAGGCAGGGACCTCGACTAGCAAACAAGGGGGCTCAGATTTGTGCTGTAATTTTTCATCGGAATCTTTGTTGACGGCTTTTAGGAACCGGGTGTCAACTAGCCGTTTATAAAGACCTCACCATAAAAACCGTGATGTATTTACCTTTAATCTAGATTCCCATAAAAACACAGATAACAAGCTATTTCCCATACATTATAAGCTTACTAGCCTTTGCTAGCGGCTTCGCCTGCTTTAAAAAAAATACACGAAACCTTCCTCATGAATCACTCTGTCTTTTGGTGAAAACCGCATGAAAATCCGTTAATTCGTTTATGAGTTTATCGCGAACAGACAGACAGACAGATAGACGCGGTGAGGGACTTTGTTGTATTATATGTATGTAGTGATTATATACCTACATAATGTCCATATAAGTGTATACAAAGCCGTGATCAGTAATATATGGGAGTGGACCAGCTATGTATGTATATTCACCTTGACAGTCGTATGGGATAGATCGCTAGGGCTGGCCAATGCAACTGCTTTGTTAAAAGTTTTTTTAGATCATATGCAAAATTACGGTTTTTTAACCGACTTCAAAAAGAAGGAGGTTATCAATTCGACACGTTTATATATATTATTTTTATGTATGTTCGGGCATAACTCCGTCATAAATAGATGGATTTGTAAAATTCTTTTTTTGTTCGAAAGGGGTTTACTCCGAAATGGTCCCATTGAAATTTCATATAGATCTGATGATGCGTTTAGGAGACAGACAACGGAACTCTTCAAAAAATTACAGCAAATCAACCGCGAATGTTGCTATCGCATAAATATGCATTGTTTTGACGCCAAGGATGACGAAATTTCGAATTGGTGTGGGGTAGGTGACTAAAAAGTGAAAAATAAAAACATTTTTCAAAAAAATAACAACCGACTTCCAAAAAAAACACTACAAAATGCAAAATAACTTTAATTTCGGAAGGCGGTGACAAATAATTAAAATACACATCCAAAGTCACCGACTTCCGAAATTAAAGTTATTTTGCATTTTGTAGTGTTTTTTTGGAAGTCGGTTGTTATTTTTTTGAAAAATGTTTTTATTTGCTTTAATTTTATTGGAGCAAGGGTTATGGTGAATTAGGATGGACTGACAACATACATTCAACATTTTAGGGTTGAAGCGGTTTGGAAATATGTTTGAAATTATTTTAAATCGCGTTTTACGGTGCCGTACAAATTTATATTACAAAACATTTTTGTCACCGTGTTTGTGAAATTTGTGATATACCTATGTGTTATTTATTTAGTGATTCGTACATTTTATTTACTTACTGCATTCTAGTTTAGATATGGGCTCGCCTATTTAGACTGGGAAAAGTTCTGTTTGGTTAAGATAGTAAGATAAGAGGTCGGTGAATTACTTGCTTCATTATACCTCTCCTTTTAATACACCATTTCCTATGGTGTTGCTGACGGATATTTATTTATTAATAAATATCTAATAATGTACTCGTATGTCTTAGTTAAGTGCTTATTGATTCTTTTAATATTAGTTTATTTTGAGTGACAATTGACGCTTAATCCCGTATGTGTCGCCGGGCGTAAAAGAATAGAACCATCCCATTTCCTCCAGTAGGTGTCGTAGAAGGCGACTAAGGGACTTACTAGAGAATGGGCAGCAGCGTTCTCTATGCATTTTACCACCATACTGCGATCGCCAACCTGCCTGCCAAGCGTGGTGATTATGGCAAAACCCCCCATTCTGGGGGAGGCCTATGTCCAGCAGTGGACGTCTTTCGGCTGAAATGATGATGATGATGACGCTTAAATCCGACTTGTATTATAAACTAGCAGCGCCCCACGGTTTCACCCGCGTAGTTCCCGTTCCCGTGGGAATACAGGGATAAAATATAGCCTATGCCACCCGGGGATAGTGTAGCTTCCCAACAGTGAAGTAATTTTTCAAATCGGTTCAGTAGTTTCGGAGCCTACTCAATGCAAACAAACAAACAAACAATGAAATCATTCCTAATTATTATTAGTATAGATATAGAAAGATGAGATAGTATGTATGTTTGAATGTTTGTTGCTCAATGACGCCAAACTGCTGAATGGACTTGGATGAAAGGACGATGCCAGAATTTGTATGAGCTCTGGTCCCACCCTCCAATAGCTATGTGTAATACATTATTGGATAGGTATTTTTAAGCTGAACAAAAGTTACTAGGTCGCCAAGTTCTAAATCTCAATCCGTTCAGAGTTATGCTTTATTAAACACTAGCTTTTCCCTGCGGCTTCTCCCGCACGGAGGTCGGTGTATTATATGTACATGTAAACCTTCCTGTTGAATCACTCTGGCTATTGATGAAAACCGCATTAAAATCCGTTGCGTAGTTTAATTTAAAATATCTAAGCGTAGAAACACGAAAAGCGATTTTGTTCGTAGTTAAAGGAGTCAGTGTGGAAATAACCTACAGCTGACATGCTGACAACCCTACTCGTCAGACGCATAAAAAGACTGTTCTATGTTAGTAGTGATTTATATGTTCTTTTTACCGAGTCCGAGACACGCGAGGTAACAATTGAAGACTTATTAGTTCGTTTCATGTTCACTGACGAATACAGGTTGTGTCAGAAACCGATTCGTTTTGGCTATAAAACGATAAAAACTTTTTGATAAAAGCTCGGTCATCCAGATATTAATAATTACGTTAGCCAGGCAGGATTAGGATTATCTGTCCTATAGTTAGGACTATGGAATGATCTCAAAAAATAAAATAAGTCATAAATGCTTCACTTGCAGTATTCTTTTATGAGTTAAATTGCGCAACACACACTATCTGCTTCATTTTGAAAGATATAGCCATTAGTAAAAATTTGCCTGCACAACAACGAAAATACAGCAACGAATGTTGATGACCTGTCAACATGAAAGCTATTCCTGCTGTTAGTGTGATACGCAGGTCAATGTAAGATTTTCAATTCAAGGAACAAAGTTACAACAATCCAGCCATTGATATGTCAATGAATCCAGCACTGTAAACCATGTCAACACATTTTTTCCACGAAAAGATACATAAAAATATTACAAGCAAAATAAACAGCTATTTTTTGCCGCACCCTGTAAATAACCTGACTTCATTCCTTTTATTTTTAGGTTGTATGTAATGACTACAATTTGACGAATTGCCTCATATTACTTAATAGTTACGACGCGGACGCGAGTACGACTTGTATTAAATGTTCTTTTGATTTCATTGGCTCTTTTCATTTTGTGAGATTGCGTTCTGAAGCTTATTCGATTTTAGTGATGTCAAGTTGTCGACTGATGTGATTGGCTGTCGCTATCATTACCTTTTAGAACTGGTTTCCCCCGTTCTTGTGGTAAAAGAGTAACCATGGAGTTTCTTGCCGGCTCTTCTCCAAAGGAAGCGACAATTTGGAACCGTGCACCTAGCTTCTGACGTTTCGTAAGTGCCCATGCTGGTTTATGTGAAATAAAATATTTTGATTTGATTTGATTTGATTGCGTAAAAAGTAATATTCTTTAAAATCCTGTTTTATCAGATCAAAAACTTTTGAAGGGATACAAGAGCGCAGGTAATTCCCTGCGCTCATGTTTCTCCTCGAAAGTTCCTAAAATTCGTTACATATAAGAGTGCCAACTAACGCAATGGCTTTAATTATATAGCGAAATGAGACAAACAGTTATTATCGGCTATGTGGCTATAGCCGCAGACGTTAGTTACTCCTACGCTAATCGATAACATTCGATTGATGTTCGATTCAGTACGGAAGCGTATCGAAAGGTTGTGAATAGGTATGTAAGTCAGTTCTTTTGAAATTTTTATTCGTCGTATGCGCAGGAAGATCCCAAAAACCTAAAACCTACATTTCTATGTTTTTAAGTTCGATATAGAAATAAAATAAAATTAGAATAAATCTCTCTTCAAAATCGCTTTTGAAAATAGTTTTAAATATTAGAGGGGCATTAGGTGAATGCCATTAATTTGACCCAAATCCAGACTCCAGCCTCACCCGAATTGTGTAACTCACGATTAATCGTAATCTGTTTCATTTTGAAACAGATTGTTAAACCAATGCTTCATATGTTCGAAAAAATGTCTACTCAACAACGTAAATAACGCAATGAATATAGTTGAGCTGTCAAATTAAAACGGATTAGGTATGTATGATTAGCCGTGTGTTACGCAATTATGGTGCTGGTTACTAAGCATTTCCGAATCGAAAAACTTGACACAACGTTGTCTTATCCGGAGATGTCACCCAGAACTTTTCAGCAATCGTGCGTGCACCCACTGGACCATCGAGACAGTCTAGTATAATATACTGTCCACTGTTATCTAAGAGGTCTGATGTTCAAATATTTATGTCTTGCAGTAAATCGGTGTTTAATGTACGTTTGAAGTTTATGTTGTTGGCTTGCTGCGTGCTTTGGTGTTCACTGTAAGTGCAGCAAGCAATTTTATTGTTAGGTTTATAAATAAATAAGATAGATGAAGAATAAGAATAAATGTGCATCTTCATCTACTGATAAGCTTATCTACATAAACAAGACAGATCATTGCTCCTAACACTGTGACCTTCTCTTGGGTACTAACTGTCGTATCAATATTTGTTTATTCACAAAGAGATCTCATTCATCAGCTACCTAGCTTTTCCCAACTATGTTGGGGTCGGATTCCAGTTTAACCGGATACAGCTGAATACCGGTATAGTATTTGGAGCGACTGCCTACCTGTCCTCCACAACCCAGTTACCGGGTAAGACCCTCTTATCAAGACTGGTTGTCGAGACTTTTGGGCTTCGGACTGTTAAATTCGTGTATTCGTGTGGACTGTATTTTCATTCTAATTGAAACGACTTGCTAATTATTACACTTTTATTGCTCACTGTTAGTACAAATACCACACACGTTCGATGGCGGACGGGCGGAAGACGATCTATACACTTTCTTACACAGACTAAGAAACTAATTTATTTGTGTTGCCATAAACAGTGACTACCCGTAACGACTGTCAAAGATCTACGAATAACAGTCGGAACCTATAGCTTAACGTGCTTTCCGAGACACGGAGGGATCTTGGTTTGATGGTCACCTATCCACAGACCTACCTGGGCAAGCGTAGCTTAAACTGATTCACAAGCCCCTCATCAGATACCTATATACTCGTCAAAATCTTAAAAAACCCAATTGACTTATAATGAGAACTGTTATTAGCGTAACCGTATTTTGCTTCAGACATATCCACTCCAAAAAGATAATACATAGTAGGTACCTATGCTCATAAAAAAAAAACGATTTTTACTATTATTTACCACTTTTTATGTCACGATATCTATACGGCTTACTATCTATACGTTCTTCCTCCTCCTAATAATAAAGCTGAAGAGCTTTTTTGTTTGTTTGAACGCGCTTATCTCTGGAACTACTGTTTCACTCATCATCATCATTTCGTCCGAAAGACGCTGCTGGACACAGATCTCCCCCAAGCTCCGCCACTTCGACCGGGTCTGTGCTTCCCGCATCCAGCGGACTCCTGCGGCCCTCACAAGGTCATCTGTCCACCTTGTGGGAGGCCTTCCAACTTTACGTCTTCCGGTACGTGGTCGCCACCCCATAACTTTTCGGCCCCATTGGCCATCTGTTCCGCCCACTGCCAATTATGTTTGGCAATTCTTTGGGCTATGTCGGTTACCTTGGTTCTCCTGCGGATCTCTTCATTCCTGATTCGATTACGCAGGGAAATTCCAAGCATAGCCCTCTCCATTGCCCTTTGGGTGACTTTAAGCCTTCTTATGAGGCCCATTGTGAGCGATCGCGTTTCGGTTCCATATGTCATCACTGGTAACTCGCACTGGTCAAAGACTTTCGTCTTGAGACACTGCGGTATGTGGGTCAAGAAAATATTACGAATCTTCACGAATGCTGCCCAGCCGAATCGGTTTCGACGATTGACTTCTTTCTATTGAACTACTGGTTGGAATTGAAAAATATTTTTTGCAATGGGTGGCCCAATTTTTGAGAAAGGTGATAGGTGATAGGCTACTTAACATTACGCTAGGTCATAGCGTAGGAGCCGAGCAGAAAGAAAACAAATCGGAAAGAATGTTAAGCGAAAACCAGTACTTAATAGCACGGACGGACAGGCGATGCGATACGACGCGGTGGGTTGGAGGAATAAGAAATTTCAGGTGGACGTCGCAGGCAGAAGCTAGTCCCATATAAAATTGTACTAATACATTTACTAAAGGAAAATACACAATAAATAACTGGTTAACATCTGATCAGTATAGCAGTAAATAAACATACCTATCTACATGTTTGGAAATACATAATATATCAAGCAGTTTTAAAACAATGGAAATGTATTGCGGGAACATTGTTTGGAAATACAACCTTATCATGATAACAAAAAGCTGAATTTTCAATGAGGTATCTGCTCTGAAAATGTTGACCATAGACAATGGGATTTGAACTTTAAATGTGCGTCTTAAAGTGGAATTTTCAATAACCAGTGTCCCTGTAAAATTATTAAATTTACAAAAGAAATTACACTGTATTTTTAGTGTCTCAAAGTTCAATTTCCAATGACACACCTTTGCTCTAGTTTCATAAACTGAATCATCGGCTCTCACGTTGCCTAGCAACATGTAAACAAACAAGTGAAGTGTTCTCTTTGTTTTTGTGTAACTTTCAAATGTCATTTTATTCAAATCAGTGTCCGCATTCCTTTGTTCTACAGTTGAAATGTTAAACAGTTTGAGATGACTTCACAACTTGTCTGTGGGGTTTTTGAATATTAAAATTCTTTAGAAAAACAGTATTAGAAGAACATACTAGAAAAACATTTACTACGTTCTTCTAGCGAATTTCGGACATGTATTTTTTATTGTTTTGTTTTAGATGCTGTACACAATTGACATTTTGTCCATTTTATGGGCATGAGAACAAAGCACTTTCGTTTTTCAGCACATTTTTCCCAAAAGTCAAATAATCAAATCCTAACTATACCATCATTTTATAAATGTGAAAGTAAGTTTGTATGTTTGTTACGCTTGCACGCTAAAACAGCTGAACGGGTTTGAATGAAATTCGGCATATGGATAGACCATGACTTGGGCAAGGATATAAGATAATTTTGATTTCGCCACTACGTTGCATGCTCACAAGACGGTATTTGGTTCACAACATGCTGTGCACAATTATCACGCAGGTGAAGACGAGGGCAAACGTTAGTGTTATCTATACTAAAGAATTGTGAAATCCTATTTGACTTTAAAAAGTGCATGTTAATGGTTTAATTGAAATAAAGTATAAACGAATCATTTGACTTTAATTGACACTAGAGAATAGTTTTTCTGGCCATGGACTTCACACCGATAATGTTTGTAGAGAAACGATGGATGGACAGTGTGAATATATTTATTAATTTATATATTATTTACTGTACACCACAAAAATACATTACAATTTTTTTTATAAAAGATACACTATAAAATATACAATGGGTGGCCTGATCGCTTGCGCGATCTCTTCCAGGCAACCATGGAATGGACAATAATTAGGAGATTAGCCTGGATATAAAATATACTTAGAAAGGGTGTGACTACGGATATGACGCCTAATAGAGAAGTATGGAAGAAAAAGACATGTTCAAAAAACCCACCCGTGTTTCCTCAGTTGCCCGTGTGCCAGGGGCCACGGTATCTCTATCGAACAACCCGCACCCCTGGCAGGCATCGGCACTTCCCTTGCGGAGCCCACCAGTTGATGTATATTGTATATTTTTTAGTTTACATCAATGATTTACCCTATTCTTTTTTAAATCAACCGAAGATCGTGTTATTTGCAGATGACACATCATTGATATTACCTACAAAAAATCTTGACGACGTGAATAACTCTATTCATCAGGTCCAATATTGGTTTACGGTAAATAATTTGGTACTAAATGGCACAAAAACCAAATGTTAGAAGTAGCGAATGTGATGTACCATATTGAATGGAGAAAAATTGGAATTTGTTAATCAAACGGTGTTTCTAGGAATCACGCTAGACGACAAATTACAATGGGGACCTCATAGGTAACATCTCTTGCAGGGGGGCTAAGCTCGGCCGCTTATGCTGTTAGAAAGATTAGACAGTTAACAGATGTAGAAACCGCGCGTTTGGTCTATTTTAGTTACTTTCACAGCGTTATGTCATATGTATGGCATTTTACTGCAGGCTGCTGACATTGAATTCATCTTTATTTGGCAAAAGAGAGCTGTCAGAGCCATCTATAATCTACGTCGCCGCGAATCCCTCAGGTCCTGCTCCATAGGACAATCTAGAGTCTAGACAAAATCAAACTGGTTGCTAATTGAATTGTATAAATATGTAATTATATTTATGACATTGATTTACGCTCAGTGATTACTTTAACTCGCACACTGACTTATTACTTGTTAATATTCTAGAAAAATCGTTTACTTACTCTTACAATGTTTGTAAATATGTGAGCACTATGTGCCTTTCATAAAATTAATTTATCTGTATTGATTCAATTGTATTCTTTTTTTACCTATTTTGGTATGGTAATTTTATTCGGGTGCATCGTTTTCTCACATACTTAATAATTACTCTTTTACATAGGTAGTATGTACCTACATTCATTATATAATAATAATGTAACGGTGGAGTTTCTTGCCCATTCTTCTCCATACGAAACTACATTTTGGAATGGGCGATTAGAATGAATTCTATTTTAATATAAATGTTGACGTTCAAAAGTGCCTTTTATGTGCCTAATTGAAATAAATGCTCTGACTTTGACGATGATAATGTTTGCAAACAATTTTTCCGCGTTCCTATCTCAGTATTTACCTAGGTATTGTCTTTCTACCCATGTCATCTTTGTATCTGTTCATGGCTGTGTAAAAATATGTTAGTTGTGTCAATTTAGACTCAACACGACCAACGAAATCCATATAAAATGTCACTAGTTCTTTGTATTAATATAGAATGTGTTCGAGCGAGTTATAATGAGTGTAGCTCACTGCTCCGTTCAGTTCAGTGAAGTGAACTGTGAATGCATCAGTGAACGCTCGATGTGTTCTTACTTCGATGGTTTTATGTTAATGATGTAGCTTCTATGGATTACAATGATTTTTTGAAAAATTATGACAGCCTTTGAAAATGGAAGATAATTATGAAGTTTCTAATTGCGACTCCAGAAGTTCAGAAACTGTTCTTCTATTTGCTGAAAATAAATTGCAAAACGTTTCTGTTTACACATTTCTTAAAAAAATAGTTTTTAGATTGTTATCAAGATGATTACATTGCGGAATATCAGAAGTATAGGTACTAAGTGAAATAATTCATAGGCATTGATATTTCGTGGACCGATGACCTTGTGAAGGCCGCGAGATTCCGCTGGATATGGGAAGCACAAGACCGGTCGAAGTGGAGGAGCCTGGAGGAGGCCATGTCCAGCAGTGGACGTCTTTCGGCTGAAATGATGATGATGACTGATATATCTGTCATAGGAAACAGCAGCCTCCGGTAAGACTGAAAGCCAACCCCAACACAGTTGGGAAAAGGCTAGGCAAATAATTAAGTCTTCAAAATGCAATAGCAACATTTCCTGATTCTTTACTGACAATACCTACATCGCAAATAACATCATCATCATAGGCCTCCCCCAGGTTCCTCCACTTCGATCGGTCTTGTGCTTCCGACATCCAGCGGATACCCGCGGCCTTCACAAGGTAATCGGTCCATCGCAAATATGCTACTTGTTAATCGATGAGCACTTGTTTCAGCTTTCAGCACCACAATTTGCTACAATCGATGCTGCCCACATACAAATACTCGTAGTTAATGGCAGCTAATCGTGGAAGCCCACTCACTGTAGTTAATCGGATTACTCGAGGATGTCAAGATTCTAAGGTTAAGGGCCATGTCAACAACAAACCCAACATACATAGGTATAGTCGTGCCCCCGAAGATACCTGCGATACCGGGGGGAACCGAACGCATACTGTGGGGATAGCACGAACGTATACTGGTTGGATAGTACGAATGCACACTGGGATAGCATGAACCGAACGCATACTGGGGGGATAGCACGAATGCTCAATGGGATAGCACGAACCCAACGCATACTGGGGAGATAGCACGAACGTATACTGCATTTTTTATGATACCTAATTTAAACCGAAATGCCTTAAAATAGCAGTATTTAATTGAAAAATTGATCGAACTAATGTTACGTTTGATTCACGTACTTGTGCAAGTTAATTCTAAGTTATTGTCTGTCAGATGTTGTAGTTGATTCAAAGACTTAATCGAGTTTGACGTAATTGAGTTGAGAGATTTAATTAATATTCTGTGTCTCGTACTGTTAGTTACTTTGCATGCCTACCATTGTATAGAATCAAGTCTATCTAACTGAACAGACAGTTGTGCTGCTGGAAAGATTGTTGCGCCACTTCTTCCTAGCTAAAGCACTAGGAAGGGGTTGAAGGGCGGGCGTTTTGGAGGATTGTCATATGTCATTTTGACGAAAAGTGCTGATTCTCAGCCTAATTTGAATATGTGACTAATTTGATTTTACGCCTCTGTCCATCAAAGCCGTTAGTGCTCGCGTCTGTAAACATTACTGAGCCACTGCAGAAGCCCGCGGGAATCGCTACAATATCCTGAATGCTTTATTGTATTGGAAACATAGCGCATTGTAAGAAATCTGAGTATGTGTGTACGTATAAGTAGGTTCTACTCGTAAGAGTTCACCTTTCGAATAATTTTGTTTCGGAAATTGACTACCTATTTATATTGTCCGTATATTATCTGTAGGTATAATAGCAACTGTCATTTTTGACGGTTGTATCTGACAGGGCCCTGTTGCACATTAAGATTGGCAACAGGTTTACAAGCTTAGGGCTCACCCGAGGTACACATCTCCCTGTCTATACCCGACAGGGAGGAATCACACATCCCCGGGCATCCCCCCGGGGAAGTAGACGTTAGGTTGATAGGAGTTATTAGGGACTCAGGCTCACTCCTTATGAGTGGGAAGTAGGTCACCCCCCACCCCTTTTCAACATGGACGTTTCCGACGACGCCTTCTGGGCGTCGTTCGAAACGAAAATGAAAGATCCCGTGTCTCGCGCACGGATCAACCGTATCTTGGGTTACGAAAAACCCACTTTTCCCACCGCGACCGCGACCGAGACCGCGTATAAACCCCCCGCGCCCGTTATAACTTATAACGATTCCCCGGCTTCACCGGCCTTGGCAACCCCGCAATCCCAGGAGCTTTTCTCCGACGCAGCGTCCGACCTTATGGACGCTGAAGATTGCCCTTGCACCCCCGAATCGCCAGGAACAGCTTGTTTCTCCTCTCCCTCCTCGAACGAAGAGGAAGTGGCAGAGACTCAAGTGACTCAAGAAGAGGGCTTCACCCCAGTTGAGTCAAAGTCGAAGGGGAAGAAGAGAAAGAAGAAAGTCTGCGATTCATCGCGATCTTCTAAAATTACCGCGCTCGTAACCGACCGCCCCCCCACCCCTTTCCCGACCGAGTCGACCCCCGCGACCCCCGCAACCCCCGCGATCCCCGCAACCCCCGCGACCCCCGCGACTGCGACCGCGACCGCGCCCGCACCCACCGCCGTACCCCGCGCCGCTGCGGGGAAAAAGGTGCCCGTTCCGCCCCCTGTCTTCATCCAAGACAAATCTAAATGGACCGACGTGTCCAAATGGTGCTTAGAGCAAAAGATTGCCTACACCAGCGCCCGCACCACCCTCCAAGGGATAAAGGTAGCGATCCCGACGGCTAGCGACTACCGCAGCCTTACCAAACTCCTCCGAAACCGAAACGTGTCCTTCCACACGTACGCCCTTGCTGAAGACCGACAGACACGAGTTGTCCTCAAGAGGGTTCCGGTCGAAATAACCGTTGACGAAGTCAAGGCCGACCTTGACTTTCAAAATATCCCTTACACCGAAGTGCACCGGATGCACCGCGCCCGCCGCGGAGTGCCATACGATATGGTGCTCGTAGTATGCCCGCCCTTTGAGGGCCATAACCCGATTTTTAATCTCCGCACAATCTGCAACCTGTCCGGCATTCGGATCGAAAAGCCCTACAAGACGGGAACAATCGGCCAATGCCACAGGTGTCAATTGTACGGACACGCGCAATCGCACTGTTACGCCACCCCGAGGTGCGTAAAGTGCTTAGGTAGTCACGGTACAGCGGATTGTACCAGGCCTAAGGACCGCTCCTTGTGCACGGAACCGCCGAGCTGCGTCTTATGCGGCGAAGCCGGTCACCCGGCCAATTATAGGGGGTGCTCGAAAGCACCCAAAACCACTTCTCCCAAGCTGGTGAAGCGTGCCGACGCCCGCCAGCAAAGGGAAGCCCCCTCAGGGTACCTCCCAGAAAGGCTCAGTCCTCAGAGACCGAGCCCCTGGAACTTCCTGAACCACCAGCAGGCATTCCCTGCGATGGCTTCAGCCAGGCCCGTCCCCGCGCCCATCCCTCAGTCCAAGAACCCGGGTTCAGGCGCTCCCGCGCCCCCTACCGCACCTCTTACCGCGACCACCGCCGCCGCGCCCCCCGCCGCCGCGACCCCCGCGTCCCGCGACCCCCGCGTTGGAGCACGCCCCGAGGCGCGCCCCGCACCCACTTACGCCGGTCCCATGACCATGTCCCCCGCAGTCGTGCATCAAAAGCTCGATAACGCGTTTTTCACTTTCTGCACCCCCCGTGCCCATCAGATGGCCATGGAGGTAGATGCCGCCACAAAGGCAGGCGATATCCTTAGGATATACGCCATCTATGATGCGTACCCTGACGTTACGCAAGCCCTGTTAAACGCCAGACTTTCCGTGAACCACAATGGCTAACACGGCCCTCGCGCGTACCAAACCCCGATCCCTAAAAATAGGAACTTTTAACGCCAACGGTATCCGTACCCAAAGGGATGAGATCGCCACGTTCCTCCGCGACCATCACTTGGATATCCTGTTAGTTCAAGAGACGTTCTTAAAACCCTGCTATCGTGACCCGAGAATTGCCAACTATAGAATAGTTCGCAACGACAGAGCACATTGCCATAAGGGTGGAACTCTCATTTATTACAAAAAGTCCCTACACTGCATTCCTATGGATGCCCCCCCCCTCTCCCGATTAGAAGTGTCAGTCTGCCGACTGGGCATGACGGGTCATCAACCCATCACACTAGTCTCAGCCTACCTTCCTCCCCAGACCGAATCAGAGGACTTTCAACTGTTCTCAAATGACCTCACCGCCCTGTTGAGCATGAGCGACTCCGTTATCATAGCGGGCGACCTCAATGCGAAACACCCCGCGTGGAATAGTTCCAGGGAATCGACCAGAGGGAGACACCTGTTCAACCTCTGCTCGACCCTGTCCTTCGACGTCATCGCCCCGATGTCGCCGACTCATTTCCCCCACACAGTGGATCACAGACCTGACGTACTCGACATTGCAATTCTGAAAAGGATCAACCTACGGTTGAATTCCATAGAGGCAATAAACGAGCTCACCTCTGACCACCGTCCGGTAGTCGTGCATCTGGCCCCCCGCACGGGTCTCCCAGATACCGACCAACCTCCGCTCACCAAAGTGGTAACAGACTGGAGGAGAGTAAGCGATTCGCTGAAATCCAACACATCCGCCCACTTGGACGCCATCCCCGACCATTTCGACTCTCTAGCGGACACAACGGCCGCGATCGACTCATTCACGGGTCACGTACAATCTGTCCTGAACGACTGTTCGAGGCGGGTTCCGGTAGGGGAAGACCCCCGCTGGAAGCTGCCGGACGATGTACGCGAACTGCTGAATGAGAAGAACGCGGCCGTTCGTGCCTACAGCAACTTTCCCTGCGACGCGAACAAAGCTCACATGCGCTATTTACAGCGAGCTGTAAAGACACGCATGTCGGAGCTACGGGACGCGGGCTGGGACAAGATGCTGAGCGAGTTGGAACCCACGCACTTAGCTTTCTGGGAACTCCAGAGGAAACTCAAGTCCCGAGAAATAGCCACCATGCCCCCCCTGACCCGGCCCGATGGCACCGTTGCTTTCGACGACATCGAAAAGGCCGAATGCCTCGCCGATAGTCTTGAGGCCCAATGCACACCCAGCTCTCTACCTGTAGACCAAGCACACCTCGATGAGGTGGACGCTGAAGTCGAACGTAGAACCTCTCTCCCGCCCGTCGAAGACCCTGATGATCCATTACCTCTCGTCACCCCGGACGAAGTTCACGAGATCATCAAGGGTCTGAAACCCCGAAAGGCCCCCGGAGCTGACGGCATCACCAATAAGGTGATCCAGATGCTACCCGCCCACCTGATCATGCTCTTGACCACCATCTTCAATGGAGCCTTGAGCAATAACATCTTCCCCCAAGCCTGGAAGCAAGCCACGGTCATTGGCTTTGAAAAACCAGGCAAACCCAAAACGGAGCCCGCGAGCTACCGGCCCATCAGTTTACTGGACAGCCTCGGAAAAATCTATGAGCGACTTATTTACAAGCGACTCAGGGACTTCGCCGAGACTAAAGGCCTGATACCCAACGAGCAGTTCGGCTTCCGAACCCAGCACAGTTGCGTACAACAGGTACACCGGATCGTAGAGCATATAGGCGTTGGTCTCCAACGCAACTATGCGACCGGTGCAGTATTTTTCGACATAGCGAAAGCCTTCGACAAGGTCTGGCACAACGGCTTGATTTACAAGCTGTACAAACTCGGCGTGCCGGACCGACTCGTACTCATCTTACGAGATTTTCTGTCGAACCGCACCTTTCGCTATCGCATCGAAGGGGCTCTCTCATCCCCCCACCCGATTCGCGCCGGCGTCCCTCAGGGCGCCGTGCTATCCCCTCTCATATTTACGCTGTTCACCAGCGATATCCCCAAGAGTGGTAAGGCTCAGTTGGCTCTGTTCGCAGACGACACGGCCATCTACCACTCTGGGCGTAGTTCCAAAGCGATAGCCAAATCCCTCCAGACCGCAGTCAACGTACTCGGTGCATGGTTTAGGAAATGGCGAATCGAACTAAATCCGGACAAGAGCCAGGCGGTTCTCTTTAAGAGACCGCAGCGCCGCCAAGACCCCCTCCCGGCCATCTCCATATTCGGCAAGCCGATCCCTTGGGAAAAGCAAGCCAAATACCTTGGAGTGATTCTAGATCAGCACCTCTCCTTCTCTGAGCATATCAGGAAGGCGCGCTCACGCGCCGCCTTCGCTCTCGGAAGGTTGCATTCTGTTCTGAACGCACGTAGCAAATTGTCACTCAAGTGCAAATTGCGTATTTACACGGCGTGCATAAGGCCCATCATGACGTATGCATGTGCAGTCTTTGCACACACGCACCCCCGACACATCCATAGGATGCAGACCCTCCAAAACCGTTTCCTCCGCCAAGCCACAGGCTCCCCATGGTACGTTCGGAACGAGATCCTCCATCTCGATCTGAAAATGCCCACTATTGCTCAATTCATGAAACGCAACTCGAAGCGTTTCTTCGATAAAGCCGAGATACATCGCAATCCCTTGATTGTGAAGGCCGCCAGTTATTTCCCCAGTAGAATCAGTAGTATTCGCAGGCCGAAACATGTCCTCTCAGACCCAGACGACCCCATCACTGTTCTCCAAGAAAAGAATAGGGCCACCAGTACAGTACACAAAAACAAACGACGACCGTCCTACCGACCTCGCCGCCGAGGTCCTCGCGCCCCGCGAAGACTCCCGAGTAGCGATCAGACCCCCGACCGTCCCTTGCTCGTTGATGCGCCAGCCCGCGCCGCAGCTGAGCCAGTAGCTTTAAATTCCCCGTCTAATAATCATGAAAATAATACCTTGATCCAGCCTGTCCCTGATAGTACTAGCTGCCCCCCCCCCGCCAGCGACTCCCTGAGCCGAGGTTCGTACCCCACAGGGGGTGCCCTCAGTGCGCAGTCGTTTTAGGTTTAAGTAGGTTTACGCCCTGGCTGGAGGCTTTTAGATTCCTAAAAACCTTCACAGGAAAGTCCGGTTGAGCAGTCACGGCCTCTCAAGGTCAACTGCGAGATGCCATTCACAAAAAAAAAAAAAAAAAAAAAAAATGACGGTTGTATGATATCTATCCGAAATACTTATTAATACGTTAAGCAACAATTTTGTACCCCTTTTTACGAAAGTTACGCGAAAGGAGTAGAGTATGAAATTTGGCACAGTTAAAGTTTCTATGGAGAAGAGGTGCAGAAGATAATCTGTTTACCTCAGATTATAAAACCAAGGCAGATAGACCGCGCGGAACACCAAGAGTGAAGACAAAAAATCAAATACTAAAGCGTCGCATTGTATATATGGTGACTGGTAATTAGTGACCGACATTTAAACACATGATTGTACTCATCCATCATTATGAACAACTTTTACTATGGGACCAAACCCGAAATCGCGAAAAAAAAATCTGTTGTTCCCTACATTTCGACGAGTTATGCGAACATAAATGTAGGGAACAGCTGATATTTTTTCGCGATATCAGGTTTGGTCCCATAGTAAAAGTTGTTCATAATGATGAGTCCAATCATGTGTTTAAATGTCGGTCACTAATTACCAGTCACCATAAATATACAATGCGACGCTTTAGTATTTGGTTTTTGGCCTCACTCTTGGTGTTCCGCGCGGTCTATCTGCCTTTGGTTTATAATCTGAGCTTTTACATTAAAATATTTAAAAACATATGGTTGTATTTCAAGCACTGGGCGACTGCTAGTTTACAATAAACACGTCAAATGTACGTAGTTTGTCAATTACCTATAACTGGGCTATTCGTTTCTTGTGTATTGAGTACACAATTATTTACTTTACCTACGTAGGATGGCCTGATCATCCTATTTATTGTTTGTTTTATTCCTGCCTTGTGAATGAAAATAGGTCACTACACTGATTAATTAGGAGGTAGGTACATATTATTGTTGACAGTAATGACTAATGCCTGTTCGTAACTACTCTATGTAAGTGTTGTCCTTATGGAAAAACGTCATAGGCATTAATAAGAATATCGAGATATTAGTTTATTCATATAGTATATTTTATTACATTTATTTAAAATTACGAAAACACATTGTTTTCAATAAAATCATATTCATAAACGTTTCCTAAAGTTAACTAATGATAAGGACAGGTTAGCCATACATTTTTGAGACGTCGTAATTTTAAGTAACGTTTATAAATAAACCCCATATAGTTAGGGTCACTAGCTATCACTATGTAATTCCACGTTGCACAGACGTAAAAATATCCCGTCAGGATTTTTTGCGCACTGGATTTTTACGCACAGCGCTGATAATCGTATTTCAACGCGCTGGGATGCACTCTATTGGTTTCTTAATGCTCGGTTCAGCACCAAGCGTTTCGAATTCAGTGCGCAATAAAACCCCACTGCAATATTTATACGTCCTGGGAACATGGTCTTAGGTATATATTTTTTTTTGATGATGGGGAAGTCGTCAAATAACTTCTCCCGCTTTGGGACGAGCGGGAGCGCTGTCAGGCTTTTACTGACTAATACCCACCCGTGTTCCTTGAGTTGCCTGTGTGCCAGGGCCACGGTACCTCTTTTGAACAACCCGCACCCCTGGTAGACATCGGCCCTTGCGGACCAGTTGGTGCTGACATCTCTTTGAGGCGCGCGTGGAACATAACGCGCCGTCGACCCGGGCTTAGTCCTTACCGGACGGCGAGCTAGCCATAACTCGCCATCGGCAATAAGGTCGTAGGTTAGTTCTAAAATTTTGTTTTTTTATAGAGATATAATAATATGTAGGAAACCTAAGTCTTAAACATAAATTAGATGAAATCTCAAGTCCGATTTTTATCTTTGCCTTTATAGTTATAGTCAGGGAGAGTCCCTACAAGTTCTTTTCTAATCGTTTCGTGAAAACTAAACAAAACTAAAGTTTCACTCGCACTTGACCAGTTTTTTCTGCATGAACATTGCGTGTCATTGACATTAAAATATATATATAAACTCTGCTTTACTGCCAAGAGTTACAAACAAAGAAGTTTTTATGTCCGTCTAAGATATAATTGTAGACATTATAGAGAAGGGCGGTACGGAAGCGAATGGATTTGGGAATTATCTCATAGCTAGTAATTGTCGTGTTTCTTGGCTGGGTGTAATTTTTATGGGAATTTTTGTCAGTTTTAGATTTCCAAAAGCTATTCGAAACTAATGTACATGAAATAACGCTCTTGAAGATTACATTATTAACTACGGGCAGGGCAGTTACAGACCATAGATAAAATAAAATGCTACTGACAAGAGTTAAAAAAAAAGCTAGAGAATATGCAAAAAAAAAAAAAGGTATTGCTAATTTATTTAAATATGTACAATACTACCAGTACATATCCAGGTCTTCGTTATCGGTAAACGTATTATGGATCTCAATTGGAGTTGGGCAGGACACCTGGCAAGGCGTAGTGGTGGCCTTCGACCGAGTGGCGTACAAGAACTGGAAGACGAGGTGTCGGTGAGATGAGTGGATTTCATTGTCGCCATCGTGGGCAAAACCTGGATGAGGCTTGCACAGGAGCGTGGGGTTCGGCAGAGGAAAACAGGGGCCTATGCCTTATGAGTGAAGCCGGGTTGCGGGTGTTAATGATGGCAAATAACGGCAAAAATTTCGGTTACACTAGAGGAGCATAACATAACATAATCAGCCTATAATGTTCCCACTGCTGGGACACAGGCCTCCTCTCTGTAAGAGGGAGTGAGTCACAATCCACCACGCGGGCCCAAGTGCAGGTTGGTAGATGGCACAACACCTTGAATTTCTGGTTTAAGATGTGCCGGTTTTCTCACGATATTTTCATTAACCGTTTTAATAGCTGTGGTAATAAAACTATTTACACAAAGTAAAGCACTTGCCGATGGAGCAACATAGTCAGTTTTGTGACAAAGCTACTTAATAAGGATTAAAAATAAAATAAAAATGGCCAGCCTGGGTTCGAACGTAAGACCTACAACTCGTAAGTCATGTTCGTTGTCACTGGGTCATCACTGGTCCCGCAGAGCTGCGTAACATGACAACAATTAAATAACAAATAACAAAAAATGCATAACTATACAAACCGGTTATAAAATAAAAATAAGCTGAGTGCAACTACAACAACAACGGCAAACGAACTAGGAAATGTACCGCACCTAAATAAAGTAACGAACTACCTAAAGATTGTATTGCTAATGTCAAAACCAAGTTTTAACTAAAAATAATACTGATTAAATACAATTTGTCATTGTGGCCGTAGAGGACAAACGCGTGGGGTGGGTGTGATGTCGATTTGAACAAATTTTTTTGTCGAAATATAACACATAACATAACGCCTGTATTTCCTGAAGGATAGGGCACAGATGTACCTATAGTACACCCTTATTTCGCCAGTTATGTTTTAAGTAAAAACCCGCATGTGGCGATGAATGTTTGGAAAAACTGATTGTGGTTGGAATCACCGAAGGCAAACGATCGCGCGGTCGTTCACCAACACGATGGACCGATCAGGTGAAGGAATCATCGTTCTCTAAATTCTTCACGGTGGTAAGGTAAACGCTGGACAGAAACCGGTGGAGGTGGATCATCCGCTCCAGATGCAACTCCGAAGCCGACCACGATCCTCAGATATGAGGGACTGACCACAGAGAGATGTTTTAAGTCTCAAGTAATAGGCGGTGGGCGTATTATCATCAACCTGGAACATATCGAGACGCTACTGGCTGCTTCTGAGAAATTCCAGATGAAAAAGCTCAATAACACTATGTACGACCCGGGAATCGAATCCAGCACCTTTTGTTCAGCTGTATCGTTTGTGACAAATGCATCAACGAGGTAGTTGAAAATACAAGTATCATGACATTTTAGGGCCGAAACTGCGTTATGCGGGCGCCCGCGACGGTTACGTGGGCACGCGAGGTGGGATCGTAATGATGTCAGTCGCGGGGACATTTTATTTACGACTAGCTGCTGCCCGCGGCTTCGCGGGATCCGCGTGGATGTCGGAAATTATCCCACGGGAACGTGCTACCGCGACTTAAAGTCAGTAGCCTACCCCGCGACGGATGCCCGCGCTTGCGACCGCGACGGGGCACTTTTGTATGAAACCGCGCGGACGTCCGCTTAACGCAGTTTCAGGCCTTAGATTTTCGGTTAAATCGCACGTCTTATTAGCAGACACAATAGAAATTCTATTGTTTTTAGCACACATGGTGTGCACTTGACATGCGAGGGGTTAAGCGCAATTAAGAATTAGTTTCATTCAGATGAATCTTAATCATCATCATCATCTACCTACCTGCGTTTTTCCAGCTATGTTAAGGTCAGCTTCCAGTCTAACCGGATGCAATTGAATACCAGTATGTTACATGGTGCTGCCTATCCGATCTCTACAACCCAGTTACTTCGGGTAATACGATACCTCTTGATAGCCATACGAATGAATAAAGTTGTCAAACCGACTGGAGGGTCGTTCGAGTTTGCTTTGCATCTACCGCGTGCTTTTTGTACTGGACCCAGCGTCGGTTTCAGAGCTTACTGTGAGTTTCTTTTAACTATCCTGGCTTTACGCTCTTCACAAATCCAGGGCCAGTCGGAGTGCCAAATGCGGACGATGCGTAAAGTCGAGATGGTCAAAAGAAACTCACATTAGGGCCTCTGGATTGGCCGTCACGCAAGTTGTCGCACGTGTGAGAGATGGATGCACGAGCGACGGCAGGGCGCGGCGGCCAACTCGTGACCTTTGTGTGGCCTGCGGCCTTGCTGACAAATTGTTTTGGAGTTTGGCAAGTACTGTTTAGTGTGTAATTTTTTGGCCAATAATAAACAAACAAAACAGACATATTAGTAAAGAAAGAAAATAGCTTCGATATAAATCGCTTCGATCGATCGCTTGTAGTTTATTTACATACGTATTTCAGCCCTAAAAATGTCTAGACATAGGTAGCTATTTGTATTTTTTTACAACAATAAAGATAGTTTAAAAAAGTTTTACTTCATTGATTTCTTAACTTCACGTCTCAAACGTCACAACTCTTATTTATTTTCTATGGTCTGCAAAAAACTTGTTGGTATTTGTACGTGACGTTAAATAAAATTATTTACATCACGTACTTAACAAACTACGCACAGTACGCTTAGAAATAAAAACCGCAGTTGACGTAAATATTCAATATCCTCCTGCAATACGTCAGAAGTAGGAGATAAAATTGTTTACAACAAAATGTTTAGTCAGCTATACCGTGGAAAAACATGATACATTTCAGTGTCACCATAAATATCTGTCAATTTTCTCACAAAAAATACATACAGATATAAAACTGCGTTTTATCATAGAGTATGGTCACGGTTAGATGTTTTTGAATAATCGGTATCAGAACAATAGAAGGAAATTGATTTTTCTTTTTAATTCCGCGAGGATTTATTGAGAAATCTTTGTGCTAAAAAGAACATAAAATTTAAAAATAAGTAAGTTTATAAAAAGTAAGAAAATGTAAAAAAAAATTATTAAAGATAAAACTTTAAAACCTAAGGGCAAAGGTGTACTTTGATCAGCACCCTAATTGCGTAACTCACGATTCATCATAATCTGTATCGTTTTGAAACGGATTGTTAAACCATTGCTTCATATGTTCGAAAAATGTGTCTGTTCGACAACATAAATAACGCAATGAATATTGTTTAACTGTGAAGACGAAACCAATTATGATCAATCGTAAGTTACGCAATTAGGGTGCAGGTTTACATTGTAATAAATTAAATTAAGTGAAATTTGGCAGCAAAAGAGCTTAGTTGCTTAGCATTGGCTAAACACGCTGCCAAAAATAAACAAAGAAAATTAAATGGCCAACAATGGTACTGTAATTTTTCTTTATTTTGGGTTTTGGCTTCGTGTTATTTTCTTTTGTTGGTGTGATTCTGAATTTAAAAATGAAAGTAAAGTAATTCCTATGAAGTATAGGATGTTCTGGTCAGTGGGTCGTCTTAGGGACGGTATTCAATATTTTTCAGTTATAACCTATGATTGTTTTTATTTTTTAAAGCGAGTTAGTAAAAAAGATATTTAAAAAAAAGGTTCACTTACTTCGTCGAATCATCGCACCTGGCAGCATACCCCGCCAAAAATATAAACAAAAAAGTTTTCATTTTCGCACTAAAAACTCCTTAAATTATTTTCCATAAAAGTAAACAAAAACGAAAAGTTCACGTAATACTTGTCAAACGTTACAAACAAAACAGTTCCGAATTTAAACTTATTAAAAAAGACACGAATTAAAAATAAAAATACGTTTCGCGCCAATTTTTGACGTGAGCACTGAGCAGTGTTGTGCTGTCTGAGGCGCGCTCTCGACTCCACGTGCGCGCCGATTATGACAATATTAAATACTATAGTGGTCGATTGTCGGTTGTAGTATAAGAGCCAGACAGTGATTCGTGCATTTCGTTAAAAAAGCATCATATTATTGTAGCAAAAAATGGTATTTCTGTTGTTTGTTTATAAATAATTCGAAAAAAAAAAAAACTGATAAAGAGGTCATTGGAACAGCATAGATATGAGAAAACATACAACTGATAACAAAATTAATAAATATTTACAGCTAGATACGTAGAGACTTTTTGTCGAGAATTTTAATTCGACGCGACTGATAAATTTTATGTCAACCTTAATGATACGAGTATACCTTTGAAAAAGTTTTGTGATGGTGAAGAAAAAAAACCCTGATAATAATTGACATTGGTTTTTCTGTTCAGCTCTAAGTGACTTGAAATACTCGAAATCAAAAGTTTCCAGTAAGCGTTAAACAGGATCAAAATAAATTAGCTGGCAAAACTTGGTGATGGCCCGTAATAGATCGGCTGTTTTTGTCATTTTCCGCGGAACATAGATATTTTTTTACGAATTAAAAAAAATCCATGACATGACTGTGGTTTGATTGCCTTAATGTACATGTCAAAGTTTTGAATAAAGTTGGAATGATGAAAAAAAAATAATTAGTGCCAGATATCGATAGCCAAGGCGTGTACATAATGTATTGCCAGCTAATTTAATTAAACCCTGTGCATTACTTAAGCCCCCATTATTAAACTAAAACCCAATATAGTATGAAAACAAGACGTTTCTTGATAAAAATAAATGATCAAACCCAATGACATAACTATTGTTTATTTATAGCAAAAAAATTATGGAATTTTCTCACAAAACGTAGACGTTATCAACAATTAATTAAGAATTTTGACAAACAAATGGCGAAAATATTTTTAAGTACGAATCTTTAATGGGTTAATTTATCTATAATGCGTTAATTTATCTTTAATAAATGGTTTTTGTGGAACATTTTGTAACACATGTTTATTCAATTTAACTACTGGGAATTTTTAGTTCATCTATGGAATATTCCCAGGCTAAACCGACCAAAGCGATGAAGATGGCGGGATGAACTTGACTTTATCCTTGGACTGGTCTATTTAAAGCAGATAATAAGTGTATTGGTCGCAAGAGCATGTGGTCCTGGGTTCAAATCCCGGGTCGATCTGGAATTTTCCAGTTGCAGCCCGGATTAATGTGCTCTGTTGATGGTAATAGGCTCGCCCTCTGTTACATGTGAGTTAAACATGTAGGTACACCTCTGCCTAACACTTCACGGAGTAGGTACAGTCGTGATGTAATGTAGTTAAGTAATAAAAGTGTGTAAAAAGAATGAGACTCGGCTTTTGTCTTGCAGCTGACTATACAGGCTAGAAAGATAGATCAACTCCATAATTGCAGAAAAAAAATCACATTCAAACCAGGCTGAACAATTTTTGAACGTCAAAATTACACGTAACACTATCGAACAGAATTTGAATAATTTTAAAGGATACTTCTCATTGCTTCATATGTTCGCAAAATTCGTCTTTTCAACAATGTTAATAACGCAATGAATATTGTTGAACTGTCAAATAGAAAGTCATTCCTAATATTAATGTGTCACAAAATTACCCCTCTGATTAAGATACGAAATTGAAACTGTTATCTGTCTCCCCTTCTCCTAACTAAGCTAAGGTCGGTTTCTAGTCTAACCAGTTTCAAACAATTGTCTTACAGCTCTTAGACAATAGTTTGACCGAGTGACTACCGCCTTACCTAGGCAACCCAATTCTTTGGACACAATATTTCGCTGACGCAATGATGGTCGAAAATTAAATCGTTAGGATTAAATCACGATGACTAACTACTTCTTTAATGTCTGTATATAGCAACGTACCATATAGCACATTACTGGCGGAAAAGCAGCTTTGACTTGACAACACATCTAGATTTATTTATTACTAGCAGCGCTCCGCGGTTTCACCCGCGTAGTTCCCGTTCCCGTAGGAATACGGGGATAAAATATAGCCTATGTCATCCGGGAATAGTGTAGCTTCCCAACAGTGAAATATTTTTTCAAATCGGTTCAGTAGTTTCGGAGTCTATTCAATGCAAACAAACAAACAATCAAATCTTTCCTCTTTATTATTAGTATAGTTATGTAAGACTAGCTTTTGCCAGCGGCTTCGCCCGCACGGAACTTTCATCCTCTATTTAACTCCCTTAGGAGTTGAATTTCGAAAAATCCTTCCTTATTCCTTGTGTTCATTATAAAGGGAACCTCTGTGCAAAATTTCAGCTTTCTAGGTACAAGGGTTTGGGCTGGGCGTTGGTGAGTCAGTCAATCAGTCAGTCAGGACTTTTCTTTTTATTTATATAGATAGATAGATAGAAGATTCATATTATATGAATGTATCATCATCCCAGCTAATATTATATTAGGTCTTTACCTATGAAATTGCCGTTCTGCAGTACTGGCCATTTCAAATCAAAATAATTTTTGTTTGGCTAAGAATTCTAATTTCAAATTAATTTTATTTTAAAAACATGGATTTTTTTTTCTAAAAGTATTCATTTCTTTATTGATTAGTGTTACATTTTCATCGCATTTCAATCTTTTTCGTCATCATGGATACGTTAAAAATTCGAGTAATTATGGAATATGAGTACCGTCGTGGCAGCAACGCGGCACAAGCGGCACGCAACATCAACGACGTTTACGGAGCTAACACTACAAACCAACGCACCACCTGTTATTGGTTTGCTCGCTTCCGTTCTGGAAATTTCGACCTGAAAAATGAACCTCGCGGTCGTCCGAAGACTTTGGTCGACAATGACGAATTAAAGGCGATTGTGGAAGCTGATGATACACAATCTACGGCTGAATTAGCAGCAGCTTTCGACGTTAGCGTCAAAACAATATTGGTCCATTTGCGTCAAATTGGCAAGGTAAAAAAGCTTGACAAATGGGTGCCCCACGAACTCAATGATCGCCAGCGCGAAGTACGCGTCGAGACGTGCCTTGCACTGCTCAACAGACACACAAATGAAGGAATTTTGAACCGCATTGTTACCTGCGATGAAAAATGGATTCTGTTTGATAACCGTAAGCGCTCAGCAAGTTGGTTGGATCCTGGTTCAGCACCTAAACAATGCCCTAAACGAAAACTTACCCCTAGAAAAGTGATGGTCACTGTTTGGTGGTCTAGCGCCGGTGTGATTCATCACAGCTTCTTACCAAACGGGGTGAGCATTACTGCAGATGTGTACTGTGAAGAACTGAACACAATGATGGAGAAGCTGGCGCATCTCCAACCAGCATTGGTCAATCGCTCGTCTCCGCTGCTCCTGCACGACAACGCGCGACCTCATACTGCACAGCAGACGGTCTCCAAGTTGCAAGAACTGGGGTTGGAAGCTCTCCGTCATCCGCCCTACTCACCAGACCTTGCGCCTACAGACTACTACTTTTTCCAGAATTTGGATAACTTCTTGGCGGGAAAAAAATTTAATACCCGAGAGGCAGTACAAAATGCCTTTGAAGAATTTGTTGCCTCCCGTCCAGCTGATTTCTTTAAGAAGGGCATCAATAAACTGCCACTGCGATGGCAAAGATGCATTGATTGCATGGGTGATTACTTCGATTAATACAAATAAAAAATTCATGAAAAAAATTCGTTTAAATTTTTTCATACAAAACGGCAATTTCATAGGTAAAGACCTATTAAATGTGAAAGCAACTCTGTCTGTCTGTTACGTTTACACGCTGAACCGATCATCATGGAATTTGGGAAAGATATAGCCTGGGATATGGAGAAGGATATGGGTTACTTTTTTACGTGATAACCGACATCCTCGCGGGCGGAGCCGGGTGCAAAAGCTAGTACATTATAAACATGCCGGAATAAATTCTCTATAATAATGGTGAAACTGTTTCAAAATCCGTTGCGTATAAGTTTAAAAAACAACGGGGTCGCACAGAGAG
The DNA here is from genome assembly GCA_949987655.1 of Polymixis flavicincta. NCBI lineage: Eukaryota > Metazoa > Arthropoda > Insecta > Lepidoptera > Noctuidae > Polymixis > Polymixis flavicincta. The sequence goes on along the minus strand of OX465195.1, from coordinate 1,327,032 downwards.
ACGCTTAAAGCGACTCTTAGTTTACCTGTTTTAAATAAACCTATACCTATAGATTTAGACCAACAACATTTCTGCAGAACTCAGTCACGACGCAGTCCATTAAAAAAAAAATTGGACCAATACTTTTACAAATTTTATAAACCTGTCAAACTGCGTGACAGTATGTCGGCAGGATTAGCGCTCGTTATAAACATTTGGTATCAACAATCTAAGTAGACAGCTAATTTAAAACGACGGTAAGAATACCATGCATACAGCGCGAGCCACTGCGCCGTTCTGCCGCCCGCCGGCACGGCACACACGCCGACGACGGCACACCGCTCGTGCTTTTTAGGTTATTGTCTTTGATTATATAATTGTTAATTATTGTCACATGTCGCGGTCAATGCATAAGTAGTTCAGTTTTTAATTTACTTTTTAGGGTTCGTTTGCTAATTACACCATCATCTTAAAGGCGATCAAAGGAGAAATTGCCGTAATCACGGCGCGTTGTTAACTGGTTGATTAATATTGCAGTTTGTTAGTTGTTGTAGAGGGCTAGGTACTGTTCTTGGTATAATCCTGTCAGACCTAGGACGTTTGTTGATAAATTCCACCTTACTCCACACAGTTCTGTCTAGCAGTCACAAAAAAAAAAAAGTATGGTGAGATCACTAACAAATATGTTTTTTGCTCCTCTATCCTAAGGAATGTCGTTGCGAGTAAAACAACAATACATAGTCAGTCGAAAAAAAAAGTCCTTAATGTAGTAAGGTCAACTTAAGTCAATGACAAGTATGAAAACCGCCCTTACTGCTACACAATAAGGACTTTGTCAATGTCTAACTGTTACCATGGACAGGTCGACTCTAGAACGGTGTCGTCCCTCATTGTATTATTTTCTAGAATCAAACGTGATCAGAATATGTGTTGACAAGAAATTCTTAGTAAGACGATGACGATAGAATGCCATATAGACTGGGACGTCAAATCAAATCGTTGTTTGTCACTTTCTCCACAGGAAATTATAAATTTTGATGTGTTTGTTGTCTTGTATAGGATTTGGGTCACGTTTATATAGCAGCGAAGGCAGAAAGAGGTCATGTGTGCTGTGTCATTATTTCAGCCGAAAGACGTCCACAGCTGGACATAGACGTTCCTCGAGCTTCAAAATATTGACTGGTTCTATGTTTCTCACGCCGCGCGCCGGCTCATCTGTTTGTGTCCATGTAATGAAATATTTTGCAGAATCTGAGTGACGAAAATAAATTGGAAATGTTTAAAAACCCGACTGCTGCTTAAAAGTTGAAAACAAGATCGCTTTCAAGGTCGGTAAATATTTAAGTTCAGGCTCCCAGCTTTGAGACCACCAACTGCATCAGAATGTAAAAAAAAAGATCTTATTTTGGACTCTAAACCCATCCAGGGCTTTCCATGCTTCGAGGGTTTAAATAATCCCACGTGTATAAAAATACATACGAGTATACAACGTGCAACGGAAACGGTATATGCATACCAAGGCCACGGCTTCTTTGGATGATATCAAACGATAATGGAAGGGTTTTTTAAAAAACCCTTCCAATATCGATCCTATCCCATCCAATCCTATCTCTACATGTTCGGAAGTTATGAGAATTTTTTATACATTGAAACCAGAAAACAAATCATTAAAACGAAATAAACACATCCCTCGGAAGAGATTTATCGTGATAATGGCAAGTAACGTGGAAAATTATTGACCTACATAGTGCGGTGACACGTTTGTTATGATTTGAATTTAAGAAACATTTGAAACCGAAAATTTGGTATCAACTTTGGAGTATTTATTTTGAGTTGAAGCTATGTATTCTATACCAACTGTTTTATTTAGTGCTTAAGGATAGCAATAGCGTTTCTGTTACACCCTTTATACGCGTGAAAAACAACCCTTTCATTGCGGTCGCACAGTCGGATAAAAAAGGAAGGCTATGTAGACTGAAGTGAAGCTACCTGTTACTGTACGTCATATAGATCAAGGAGATTTTGAAGTAGCAAAAGTATGTCAAGGAACTGGATTTAAATACGGGGAAGGTACTATACCGACAAAGACTAAGCTCCCATTGTAGAAGACAATAAAGAAAGGCTAGTATTTAGTTAATAACATTTATTTATTTATTTTATTCCATCAACCGTTTATGTACACACAAATAAACTGATTAGAACAAAGAAACAGAAAAATACGTATGTACAAAGGTGATGCTTATTTCTAACGAATATCGTCCAATATTGCTGCCATTGGAAAGTAGATGAAAATACATGTAGACAATGTGTGTAAGAGTAGAAGAGAAGATAAAAAGAAAGAAATAATTACACAAATATTACACCAGACGGTATGACGTTATTGCCTTGGAAGATGGGTAGACCTCTGGTGTGGGACGCAACCTGTGTCGACACCCTTGCGCCATCTCATGTTCCTAGCACGGCGGGCTGTGCTGGTGCTGCTGCTGCGGCTACTGAGACCCTCAAGCTGCGTAAATACTGTAACCTTATGGTTAACTACAGTTTTGAGCCGTTTGGGGTCGAAACGCTCGGGTCATGGGGCCCGAGCACACGTCTCCTCTTTAAGGAAATTTCTCGCCGGCTGGTCGACACTTCACGTGACCAGAGGGCTGGGTCATTCTTCGGCCAAAGAATTAGCATTGCCATTTAACGTGGCAATGCTGCCAGTCTTCTGGGCACGTTTCCTGATGACAGCGATGCGGACGAATACTTCGACGCCTAAGTGTCCTTTTGTTTGTTTAGTTATTTAGTTTACATTTTTGTGATAAGCTTATGTAGTTAAAAATATGTCATTAAATAATTACACAATTAAGTGAAACATATTACATGAGAATATTTACTCTCTAATACTGCCCCGTTGGTTGCATGGTCGCAAGTGCGACTGTTGAGCGTGAAGTGCTGGGTTTTCTAGGTCGAGCATTATGTGTGGGTTAATTGATTAGGAATTTCTTACTAACAGGCCGGAGTTTCTCCCCGTACCTTAGATAACACGTAGTCCTTGGTCCTGCGCCTGACCTCTCTCAATTCGTGTCGGTATTGGATTTTATATGAAACAGAAGATTTCTTTTTTGTTTAATCGACGAAAAATTGCTGCGCTAAGGGAATCTAGAATGATATGCTGAATTCATGGTTACAGTTTACGCACTGGATAAAAACTCTCCCTGTACATAAAAAAGAGATAGGAAAGAATCATAGGGCATCAAAAATTCACTGTCTATAGAAAAAGTTCCCAATAGGCTGGCAGCATTTCCCGTTTGTGTCGCCGGGCGTAAAAGAATAGCACCATCCCATTTCTTCCAGTGGGTGTCGTTGAAGGCGACTAAGGGACTTACTAGAGAATGGGCAGCAGCGTTCTCTATGCATTTTACAACCAAACTACGATCGCCAACCCCCCATTCTGGGGGAGGCCTATGTCCAGCACTGGACGTCTTTCGGCTGAAATGATGATGATGATGATTGCCACGTTACAACTTCTAGAAATGAAGAAGAAAGGTACATTGTTAAATTGCCATTTAATACATACAGTCCACAATCACCAGATAGTAATACAAAATCGATAGCAACAAATAGATTTACACTATTGGAAAAGAAGTTCAGGAAATCGCCAGACTTGCAAACAGAAAAGTTATAAATGATTATATAGAACAAGGACACATCGAGAAGGTACCTGGTATTGAAAAGGATAAGAGAGCCGTCTACTTACCTCACCACGCTGTTATCCGAGCTGATAAAGAGTCCACGCGAACCCGCGTTGTATTTGATGCGTCGTGTAGAGGATCAAACAACGTTTTGTTGAATGACGGTGGGTCCTTTAGATTAATGTGTCGTATAACTTTTTAATATGAGACCAGAGACACATTTTTACTTTCAATTAAAAACAAAACTGCCAATTATTTTTGTGTTTTTTATAATAAATGTAAGTGATAATTATGTTTCGATTTTGTTCTTTTTATATCTCCCCTCTCCTATAAAAATGTTCTCCCATTCACTACAAATTAACAATTTTCTGACTTTTTCCTTTAGTGTACTGTGAGTCTTGCTTCTAGCCTCATGATTCTAGGTCAACAGGTCCCGGTAGGCCGAGGATTTCTTTTCAATAGTTTAATTTCTGTTTTTCTCCCTTGTAAAACTGCGAGCATAGCTAGCTGGCTCTATAGAGTGATGAGCGACTGACGCTTTATGATTACCTACTCTAAATATTTACATGTATCCATTAGTTTACAACAGCACCTACGTCATAGGGCATTCTATTGTAAGCTTATCGCTTGTCCAGCACTCGGGTACGTGGAGTGTTCCTAGGAAGTGCATAGCTGTACCTTTGTTATGGCTGGCCAAGTTCACGGAATTGATAGGAATATAAATGACGCAGTACCAAAGAACTACGTCGTCTGCATAAAAGAAGAATTCCTTATGGTACCACATTTCATAAGACTATAAAAAATCCCTAAGCCCATGAAATGAAATGCATATACAACATTAGTTTTTGTTTACCCTAAACCCGAAAAGGGGTCATTGTAATCATCATTTTGAACAACTTTTTCTATGGGACCACACTTGAAATCGCGAAAAAAAAAATCAGCTGTTCCATACATTTCGTCGATTTAAGTGAACTCAAATGTATGGAACACCTGATTTTTTTTTTCTATTTCAAGGTTGGTCCCATAGAAAAAGTTGTTCATAATGATGAGTACAATGACCCCTTTTCGGGTTTAGGGTAAACAAAAACTAATGTTGTATATCTAAGTACCTATAACTTTTGCACGTCATTATTGATTTGGTTAATAGTTTAAAAAAAAAAAAAAAAAAAAAAAACTAGATGGCGCCGGCATTTCCTAGCTGCCTGATCGTGATCACTAAGAAGAGCCTTTGCAGCTTTGAGTTGACCTGTACCAACAGACGGCATGCATGCGTCAGTCATTGTGTAGCTCAACTCTATAATTGTGTGGGGATATTTCATGTTTCAAACTCAGGCAAAATGTACAGCTGCACGTCTTTGGCTTTCTATTTTTTCGATGAATGTAGTTTTTATTGGGTTTACACCACACAACAGTGAGGAGTAAAACGGTGTTAATGTTGATGTTGGTGGACAAAAACTGTCCGATAAAGAATCACTATGTGCAGCGGGGTAACTGAATAACACGCTATAGTTGGAACGGATTCCATTATGACAGTTCCGCAACGTCCATTACGTTGTTTACATTCTTGAGCACACAAATATTTCGAACATGAGAAGCAATGGATTCCTTCATATGACTAAGATTTTGATTGATAGTGCGTTACGCAATAAAAGAGTGCAGGTTTCAGAAAAATCTTATCAAATTGCTTGGAAATTTAATTTTTGTTACGTATGTATAATATGTACCGTGCCGCGGCTGCGACCCGGCTAAGTAACTCGTTCTTAGTAATTAAAGTTAGTGTGTCATTGACTAGCGTGTTTGACTGTTGTCCGTCCTTTACCTGAATATCTAACAGTGGCGACGAGGACGAATTAACGAGTGCATAATGTCTACTTTTGGTGTTTCATTCGGAATAATGACGAATTTTGACCACTTATCCCAGGACTGGATAAGTTACAAGTCTCGGCTACAACAATGGTTTATTGCCAACGATATTACGGACGAAGCGGACAAGTTGAAGGTCAAACGGAGGGCAATTCTTATAAGCGCTCTCACTGGACCTACTTATATGCTAGCGAGAGACCTGGCGTTGCCTAAGAAGTTGGAAGAAACAAATTTTGAAGATATCCTGAAACTTCTAGACCGTCATTTTGAGCAGAAGCGGCTCGGATTTGGTGAAAAATCGATTTTCTACGCGGCGGGGCAGCGACCAGGTGAGAGCCACACTCAATGGGCGGCCAGAATTAGGGGATTGGCGGCACACTGTGGGTTTAAGAACCTTGAGGAAGCTCTTTTGGACAAATTCATCATGGGCATGATGTCAGGACCCGAGCGAGACAAGCTCTTGGCCCAGGACCATACGGACTTGACCCTAGCCAAGGCGGTAGAATTAGCGGAGAGCGTGTGGTGTGCCCGGCGCGCCTCGCAAGCCGCACCGGTAGCACGTGGTGCGAGCGCGGCTGCCGGCAGTGTCGATGAGAAAAAAAAAAAAAAAAAAAAAAAAAAACTATGCTTGTTTCTTGTACGTAACGGAGGCCCACCATTGTTAGGCCGAGATTTTATTAGCAAGTTCGATTTGGAACTAGCACCAACAGTAAAATCAATTGGCGGATCGAATGACAATTCAATAGTGGACTATTTAATAACAAGATTCCCCACCGTGTTCTCGAACAAATTAGGAAAATTTAATAAATACGCCGTGGAGTTGCATCTAAAACCGCACTCGAAACCATTATTTTTTAAAGCACGGTCAGTACCATATGCTTTGAAAGATAAAATTGATAACGAATTAGATCGACTCGTTGAATTAGGAGTATTGGAACCAGTCAAGTACTCAGAGTATGCGTCACCAATCGTACCCGCTTTGAAAAAGGATGGTGGAGTGAGAATTTGCGCAGACTTTTCCGTGACAATTAATAAACAACTAATCGTCGATAAGTATCCGTTGCCAACGGTAAATGATTTGTTCGCTAGGTTGCATGGTGGCGTACAATTTAGCAAAATAGATCTTTCTATGGCATACAACCAATTTTGTTTAAAAGAACAATCGCAGAGTATGACCTGTATCAATACACATCGCGGACTGTTTAAATATACAAGGTTAGTATTTGGCTTATCAAGTGCACCAGCAATATTTCAACGCGCCATGGAATGTATATTATCTGGGTTAGACGGAGTAGTGTTTTTTCTGGACGATATATTAATAACAGGAGTCGATAGTAAACAACACATGAGCAGATTAGTCACGGTACTAGAAAGACTGGCGCACACAGGTCTCACAATACAACCAAGCAAGTGTGAGTTCTTCAAGCATGAAGTAAACTATCTAGGTCATATTATAGACAAACAGATACATATTATAGATAAAGTCACAGCAGTTTCACAGGCACCTAGACCACATAACGTGTTACAATTGCAATCTTTTCTAGGATTAACAAATTACTACCGAAATTTTGTTCCTAACGCTTCAACCATACTTGCACCGTTATATAACTTGTTGCACAAAACGACAAAATGGGAATGGACTGAAGCACACGAAAATGCTTTTAAACAAATTAAACAGCAGTTGGCATCGGATGAGGTACTAGCTCATTTTGACCCAGCGGCAAAAATTAATTTTGACATACCAAACACAAACCAGACGACACCAAACATCGACGACCGAACCAGCAATAACTCCAACTCAGATCTAGAGGAAATAGGAACACCATCACCAGAACACATTACGATATCACCATCGGTCACTAGTACACCGGTCCGAGGAGAAGGAGAAGGTGAATGTGGTTCAAATCGAAATGTGACCTTCGCCACGCCACTAGCAGAGTCAGACGACTCGGTCGATGCGCTGACGCCCATACCAGCGATAAATCCACGATGTCTCGAGTTGTCACCCGACAACTTTACTCCTTAGCATAGGTTCACACAATTACCTACTGTTTATTTGATTGGGGTTGAATTGTAGTTTCAAAATAAAGGGAAGGGGATGTTACGTATGTATAATATGTACCGTGCCGCGGCTGCGACCCGGCTAAGTAACTCGTTCTTAGTAATTAAAGTTAGTGTGTCATTGACTAGCGTGTTTGACTGTTGTCCGTCCTTTACCTGAATATCTAACAATTTCAATAAAATGTTTAACTAAAAACCAGATAATTATGAGATAATTATATTATTTTACAGTGAAAGTTGTATATCTTACTTTACCTATTCCAATTTGTTTGTACCTTAGAACCTTCTTAAAAGTACCTCAGAGATAATAATAAATATTTATAACTACCTATTTTGTATGTAAAATAACAGATATTTATTTTAATAGCTACCAATAGTGTTATTTTGATAAAGGTTAAATATTTAAAGAGGTTGAATATCTTGAAAATATCCGCTAAATAATTGAACATAAAAATGATAAACGTATTTAAAAGAAACACAAATATAACTGTACCGTCTCCCAGACTACAACAAGGCTGAACTAATTGCCGTAGTCATCAGTCAGTCCGGAAGTCAGTCTCGTCTCGAGGTGCACTCATCGATTACTATCGATTACTCATCCGCGTCCCGTGAGTCATTTGACTCAGTCGATCGATTCAGTTGCTGCGTTGCAAATTTTCAGCGGCTTTATGAGTGTAGGAGATTTATGATTTGTTTTGATGGAGTTCCTGGGTAGTGCGATACCCCTTAGTAAGACTGGTGGCCAGATTTTTGGGCTTCTAATGACCCGTAACAACTGTAAAAGGCTCGTAGAGGTCTTGGTATGTTAAGGTTCACGGACTTACCGCGGCAAGCGAAGCTTAACCTGACCGATTGTCCCGTATGGCTGTTAACTTAAAAAAAATCGATTAAAATCCATATAAAGAAAGAAAGAAAGAAGAAAAATGGTTTAATTTGTCATAGAAACACGTGCATATAAAAGATGACAACATTAAAAATAAAGAAAAAAACATGATAACAAACACAGATAAGTATACATAGGCATAAAGAACACAAATAGTAATATAAGTTCAAGAGCAAGCACATATAGTAGTAGATACGCCCACAAAGGGCTCCGTAACCGAAACGCAGTGTGTCGGAATATGATGGAAGGTAACCCATCCACGACCCGTCCAGCTGTCCCATCATTTAACCACAAACCCCTCTGTAGGTATAGCTAACTACTTGGTATGTTTTAATTAATAAATACCTACTTCAGGATTAGCTATTATATACCTAGCAAAGTAACATCGACCCGATATTATGTGACATAACGCATTCTTGCATTATAAACGTGATAATGTCAAAAACAAACAAGTGCTTACGTAAATAATAAATATTTTACGCACATGATTTAATAATAATGTTGCATTAGACGATATTTGTAAGAGAGACTAAATAAAAACAATGTATGATCGTGGATGAAAGATGGACTTTGAACTTTAAAGGCTTCTTCAACCGCATGGGCCGGCACGGTACCGGCACGCGGCACTCGTAGAACAATTTCAATGAAAACTTCATAGAAATTGTTCTACAAGTGTCGCGTCGCGCTGTCGTGTCGCGCCTGTTTCAAGAAGCCTTAAGAAAGTCTGATCAGTAAATCTTCTACGACACCAGCCAGGTCCTTGCCGCGGTTGGTCCGTGGATGGGTGTCCTTCTTTAAATACCAAGACCGGCTGTCATTCGTACATACAAAAACCCCTCCGAGCCTTTTTGTTGACAGTTGTTACGGGTCGTAAGAAGCCCCAAAGTCGGAGCACCAGTCCGCAAGAGGTATTGTATTACCCAGTAACTGGGGTTGTGGAGGGTGGAGGTCAGATAGGCAGTCGCTTCATGTAAAATACTGGTGACAGCTGTATCAAGTTAGACTGTAAGCTGATAACAACATCGTGGGACAAGGCTGGGTAGATGATGGGTGTCGTGATTGGATGAAAATCAGAATTAAAGTAAGTATAATCTAATCATAAAAGTTGTGATTAGATTTGAAAACAGCTGAGCTAACAATAATGACTAGTAGCCTGGCAGCAAAAAGTATAGTTTTCAATAAAATTCCCTATCTCCCATACTACATGTAGGAAGCATAAAATTGCGCTAATAACCCTTTTGATAATGAGTGTCGGTATTACCCAACCACCTACATAACTTGATACCTGCAATTCGGCACTTTTACGATCTCCTTATCATCATTTCCGTACATTAATATAATTTGAGGGTTCAAGTCAAACTGGTTCAGTGCACATCTACCAAACGTTTGATAAGTGTTACAAAGTTCTCCATGCATTCAGTTACTGGAATTTCGACTTTGTTGTACAGAAATAAGGATTGTTTTGGTAGTAAAAGTAAGTTGGTGGTTTCAATTCGTTGTTTTTATTGCAAATAATTGAGTCATTAGCCACAGATGAAACGAATGCAGTATGCCAAGGTTGTGCAAATATTTGTTTAAAGCTTGGTGTCTTAACCTATCAAAGCTGACTGATATATTTTGTAAATATTGTTACAAAAACATATTATTAGGAAACGTTCTGAACAGATATAATTATTTATTTTTACAAATAATTGAGAATGCTCTACTTTATCCTGCTTTTCCCTTCCCAAGTTCATGGTCAGGCTCATTTAATTTAAACATTATTGTGACACACACAACAATATTTAAATTATCTACACATTATTTATTCAATCAATGTTTGATTTCGGTCAATATTTGTCTGACTGAAGTCATATCAGATTGAAAACAGTACCTGCCTTTTTCACGGCGCGGCGGCGGGGCATAAATAAAATACGAATGATTCTTTTACGTGTCTTCAAATGAATACAAGCTAATTCAATTGTCTAACAAAAACAGTAATTAATTACAGGTTTTACAGCGTTAGAAAATTCGTATGAATAGCAAAAATGACGTTAAAACGGCAGAACAGATTTGGATGAAATTGGGTGCACAGATAGTGTATACCTGGATTAACACATAGGATACTTTTTATCCCGATAGTACCTGTGCGATCATTATCGATCTCCATGCGGACGAAGCCGAGTAGCAAAAGCTAGCAGAGTCTTATGATAAATAAAAAGGAAAATAAGTTATAGTCTTACTACATGGTCCTACTGTTATTCATTATGCTGTGACAACTACAGCAGTACAGTCGGTACAGTAAAACGTAACAATTACAAAATGTTTTATCAAGCTATTATGACAGTATAGGACATGTAAAGGAAACATTAATTAATACCTACTTACTCATTTAGTGTTAATGAATCGTTGAAGCTGTTGTGGGGCTCGTGGCTAAGTTTTAACAGCCGCATGGATTGATCGATCAGGATAAGCTAGGCTTGTCTCGGTTGGTCCTTGGGTGGGTGAACATCTCTACATATCAAAACCTTTCCGTGCCTCGGAAAGCACTTATAGTCATTACGGGTCCCATTTCTTCCCGTGGGTGTCGTAGAAGGCGACTAAGGGACTTACTAGAGAATGGGCAGCAGCGTTCTCTATGCATTTTACCACCATACTGCGATCGCCAACCCGCCTGACAAACGTGGCGATTATGGCAAACCCCCCCAAATTGGGGAAGGCCTATGTCCAGCAGTGTACGTTTTTCGGTTGAAATGATGACGGGTCGTCAACAATCCGCAAGTCTGACAACCAGTCTTACCAAGTGATATCGTGTTATGCAGTTGCAGAAGCCAGGCAGCCGCTCCATATAAAATCAGCTGCATCCAGTTAGACTACAAACCAATCCCAGCATAGGAAAAGGTTAAGCAGATTGATGGGTATACTTGGCTTCCACGCGGACGAAGTGAGCAAAAGGTATTTGGTAGTAAATACAATAACACATTTCCTGACCTAGGAATTAGACCCAGGAACATTCGCAACAAACGAACATAACCTTGCTTTGGCTATTCTGTTGTCGGCTAAACATAGCGAACGGATCTAGGCCTCCCACGCACTTTCCTCCCATAAAATCTCCATATGGAAATAATATTGATACGATATACGCATAAATAATTTGACATACAAAAACAAAATGTGTGAAAAAATCGTCTCTGGCGCCGGGTCAGTGACCCCCCGTGATACAGATGTTGTTTTTATTTAAAAATTTAAATATTATTATAACACGCATATAACGGTGCTTTGGTTCACTTGTTTATGCTGTTTATAATTCAAAGAGAAAGGAATGGTAGGATAAATCGGACTTCCTTTGTCTGTAATAGTACCTAATGAAAAATGGGTGTTTGCAAAACGCACCCACGTAGGTAACTTGAGAAATTACTGCTTTCTTTATTCAATGACTGATTTATTGAAGCAGTTTTCTGGAAGCCCATGTTTATGAGACAATTATTTGATGACTGGCAGAAACTGGTGACTGGTGAAAATTATCCCACGCGAACGTGGGTACTACCGGGATAAGAAGAAACCTACCTACACAGGATTAACACATGTTAATCTAGATTACAAACTTCTTCTATTTGCCAAATTTCATCCGTTCAGTCAGTTTTGCGTGATTGAGTAATAGACATCCAAACACAAACTTTCATATTTTTAACATACATACTAGCTTTTGCCAGCGGCTTTGCCCGCGTGGAGGTCAGAAATTATCCCACGGGAACGTACCTACTACCGGAATAAAAGTATTCTGTTTGTTAATCCGGATTTAAAACGGATTTGGATGAAATTTGGCACACAGATAGTGCCAAATTTCATCCAAATCCGTTCGGCCGTTTTTGCGTGATCACGGTAACAAAATTTTCGAAAACATTAACTTAACATGAAATAAGTTTGTTTGACCTCCACCCAGCAGATGGGTTGTGGAGGACAGATAGGCAGTCGCTCCATGTAAAATACTGGTATTCAGCTGCATCCGGTCAGACTGGAAGCCGACCCGAACATAGTTGGGAAAAGGCTAGGCAGATGATGATGATTTAAGATAACATGAAATAGGATAGTAGGAAGAATGATAATCACCAAGTTTTTTGAGAGTTAAAGTAAAACACAAAATAATGATAATGACTATTATTTATTAAAAAGTAAACATTATGGTACCTATATCTACATATATTATTTTAACAAGCGGGTTAAAAATTATAGAACACGTACTCAAAAGTACCTAAATAAGCTAAAATAGGACTAGAAAAAAAAAAGTAACCTTTACTTTACCGTGTGGTGCCGGACGTAAAAGAATAGCACCATCCCATTTCATTCCGTGGGTGTCGTAGAAGGCGACTAAGGGACTTATTAGAGAATGGGCAGCAGCGTTCTCTATGCATTTTACCACCATACTGCGATCGCCAACCCGCCTGCCAAGCGTGGCGATTATGGCAAAACGCCCCTTTTGGGGGAGGCCTATGTCCAGCAGTGGACGTCTTTCGGCTGAAATGATGATGATCTCAATGATGACGATGATGAACCTTTACTGGTTTCTACTTGTTGTTATCTTCTAAATTATTATTATAATAAAATTGAGCAATATTTCGTCTACAACGCTACAAAACTAACTAATAAAAACTTTTTAATAAAAAAATTAAACCGCCGAAAAACCGAAAAGTAAAAAATAATAAACTAGCTTTGTCCAACCCCAGTAACTAAGTTCGGAAGGCGGTGACATATAATTAAATACATATCCAAAGTCACCGACTTCCGAACTTAGTTATTGGGGTTGGACAAAGCTAGTTTATTATTTTTTACTTTTCGGTTTTTCGGCGGTTTAATTTTTTTATTAAAAAGTTTTTATTTCATAATTTTTTGTGGCTATAATCTACTAATTACTACATGCTTAATTTTTGATTTTTTAATACACAACTCAGTATTAAAATCTGTGAGTAAACAATCAATCATCCCCTGTTTTCTTACCCTTACGGTTGGAATTTTTCTTCGAAATTTATATGGGACCAACTTCGAGGTATACCCTTTCCAATAAAAAAAGAATTATCAAAATCGGACTACTCTGGAAAAAGTTATGCGTGGTCATACATAAAAAAAAAAAAAAATATACGCGTCGAATTGAGTAACCTCCTCCGTTTTTTCGTCGGTTCAAAAAACAGAATAAACAAATGATAAGCTAACTTTCTCTGAAATCATCGTGATCAAAGCTCAACCTTTGTACGAAAGGACAGTAATTGCTATATGACTGAAAATATAAGCTTAGTCCAATGATAAATTATGTAATTGGCATTATAAGTAACAGTAATAAGTCTTCAACAAATAAAAAAATGTTGTGTCCATGCAATCTTAACATCATATCTATCAATATTTTACTTTTCCATATTAGTGCTGGTCCTAACCTTCATGTCTACTCCAAAATTACCTTCTTCTGCTTACTTTACTCCTTCTTCTCAGAATTCCCCACATACTTCTCAGGCCTAAATCTTCTAAAGTTCCACCCGAAACTCCTCTGCGTCCCTGCAGTCCTATTCAACGATGGCGATGAAGGCAGAGATTCTTCTGGCCTAGAGAGAGTAGAAGAGTCTTCTGGGAGAGAGAGATCAGTAGGAGAGACAGACATGTTAGGAGTGAAGAGGAGATTGGTGGATGCCTTCAGGTCTTCTTCAAAATCTTTCATGTAACTGGCACTGCAGAGGGGAGTTTCAACTTGTTCGACTGCGTTTAAATTCTCTTCGTCGATTTTGTAGGCTTCTTCTTTTTTGCTGTAGCTGTGAAAGAAGAAAATAAGTTGATTAAAAATACACTTCTGCCAGCAATGGTGGCCCAGTAGTAACGGTGCTCTCAAAACGGTGGAGGAAAACATCGTGAAGAAACATGCAAGCACGTCTCAGAACCAAAAATTCAAAGACATGTATCATCCAACCCGCATTGGGCCCGCGTGGTCAATTATGGTCCACTGCCTATCACCTAGAGGAGCCCTGTGTCCCAGCAGTCGAAACGTTAGATATAGGCTGAATATCCTTTAAAAACGACAAAAGTTTTCAGTTTCGGCCAATAGCGAATATCTGTCAGAATAATAGCGGTCGTCTGTTTGATTTAAACTAACATAGGTAATTTTCGGGTTTCGGATGTGTGAGTAGTGTTAACGTTGATTCCTTCGAAAATATTGATTGATTTTAGATTCAGTACGGAAGCGTACCGAATGGTTGTGAATAACTAAACAGGACGCGGCCCATATTGCCAGGTTCTTCTCTGGAACAATGGCCTATATTTTTTTGATAAAAATAAAATATGATCTGTCATGATGTTTTTTTTTTGAGGGTGGGAATCAAATAAAGTTATTTGTCGCTACCGCACCAGCTTTGGGTGGAGTCAGGGCATGTCAGACTTTTACTGACTAAAACCCACCCGTGTTACCTCAGTTGCCTGTGTGCCATGGGCCACGGTATCTCTTTCGAACAACCCGCACCCCTGGCAGGCATCGACCATTGCGGACCCCACCCGTTGGTGCTGAAAAATCTTTGAGGAGTGCGTGGAACACAACGCCCGACCCGGGCTTGATCCTTAACGAATAGCGAGCTACCCATAACTCGCCGTCCGCAAGCCCGCGGCAATGGTGGCCGGGAATCAGCCCGACGCCCAGGGCGTCTCCTGCGGCGACTAGGGCTGTGAGGGCGCATATACTGCCTCTCCCTTACGTGCGCCGCCTCCGTTTTCGCGAGCATTACTGCTTTGTAGAAGGAGGTGACGGCTAGTCATGCAGTATCGCTCCGTACCATGGCCGGACCAGGACCATAGCACCGATGGACCAGGACCGGACGCGAGAGCGCCGACCTCGTCTAGTTTAAAAAATATGATTGACGTGTAAAAGTGTTTGTACAAACCTACTTACAGAAATAAAATAATTTATCATTTATTTATTTCCTAAGAGATCTCCACTGCCGATCGCCTCCACGAGGACACGGCGGGGCTCCGCCCAAGCCGGGCAGACCTCCACCGTATGCTCCACCGTGTCCTTAGGGCGATTTACGCAGTGGAAATACCCGGGCGTTTTCTCCCTTATGCGAAACAGGAACCTCCCGAAACACCCGTGTCCGTTGAGGACCTGCGTCAGGCGGAAGGTGAGGATGCCGGGGTGCCTGTCAATCCACTCCTCAAAGAGAGAACTTACCGCCGTAATCGTGGCATGCCCAAGTGTAATAATGATTGATATGTGAACATAGAAGAAAAGAATATTTTGTACTGTAAATTAAAGATTTTGTGGAAAGCTTGACTACGAAACAATTTACATGCAGAAATCAACTGCAGAAACAATTTATACCTCATTAATTACAAGATGATGAAACACGCAAATTATATGAATCAGTAGGTTTCCATATAATTGTTGAATGAGAAATTGCTTTCAAGGGGAAAAAAATCAACCTTGCATTTTGTTACATTAAAAGTAATTAGTCATTCATCATACAAACATACGTCATTCTTGTTGTACATACACTAATTAGCTGTGTGTCTGTTTATGTACCAACGAGTAACTACGGTCACCAAAATAGATAAGTAACCAGGGTCGTTGGACATTTGTGGTTAAAGTTTAGCAAAGAACCAATGGATGTTTTCGCCTAAAAAACTTTTACAAAAAAAAAAAAAAAAAACGGTTGTTGGTTGTTTTTTTTTTTTTTGGAAAAAGTTTTTATTATTCACTTTTTAGCTATAGTACCTACCCCATACCAATTCGAAATTTCATCATCCTTGGGGTCAAAACAATGCATATTTATGTGATACTCGTAGCAGTAATCGCGGTTGATTTGCTGTCATTTTTTGATGAAATTTTAATGGGACCATTTCGGGATAAACTCCTTTCGAAAAAAAAGTATTTGCAAATCGGTCTATATATGACGGAATTATGCCCGAACGTCCACCTAACTCCTAACCGTTAAAGAGTTGTACCTTCCTGCATCACCTCAGCGTCATAAGATGTTGACGACCATACGCAAATGTCTCAATAGCTTAAGAAAAAATATGAAAAACATTATTAATAGGTACCTATAACATCTGAGTCGCCTGGGATTCTCTCATCAGATTCTGACTTGGTGCCAATGGGACTACCTCAGGAGTATACTCTTTCAAATAAAATAAAAATTTGTGAATAAATCATTTAAATACCTTGTTAATCACGGATAAATGTAACGGTAAATGTTTATCAACTGACAACAGTCACCTTGCTTGACTTATAAAGTTGCAGCAGTGCGCATTTTTTTTGATGCCTTACTCATCAAAATGATTGAATGATTGTGAATAATTGCTTCACAGCAAAAAGTTACGTTACATTAAAATAAATTAGTCACACATACGATGTGGTAATGACAAAAAAGTGTAGCTGATTCAAGGTGCCACGAATGCATTACTGAAGCTCGGCTATCTGTATGTTATTTCCTTTATTCCGCTAAATATACATATAAATTACATTTTTAAATATTATTATAAAAATATAAAACATTTAAAAATACAAAAATAGTAGCCCACTGGTATCGGGAACAAGGTCCAAGCTACCGGTCAGGGCTCCAGAGAGAGGAACCTCCTAACGATGCGAGCCGTGTCCAGGAGTACCGCTTTCTGGATCAAGCCCTTGACAGCTCCTGGCATACGGGCTACTGAAGGAACACGGGTGGGTTTCAGTCAGTAAAAGTCTGACACGCCCTCCTGCTCCACCCAGAGCGGGAGAAGTTATTTGATGATTTCCTACCCAAAAAAGAAACAAAAAAAAAAGCCCTTGACCCAGCTGCCCAACGAGAGCCTCCTCAGATGTTGGTTTGTTTATGATTTCAGGGCCTGATTTCACTATGACCAACGATTCCTTACTCGTAACCTCGTCAATCACATACGAAATCTGCTAATATCGTATTTATAAAATAGACAAATTGTCTTGGAATATACAGAATATAACATTTCGGTTCCTTACCGTTACATTGGTTTCTAAAAACACGATATTGACGTAGTTCGAACGTAGTAAGATTCCGCGAGGAATCATTATAACCATATGGACTTGGGGCCCAGCTTCATAACTGAACATTCTTCAATAGGTTTTCTTTCGTTTAAATACTGCTTGTTTTCCACCTAATTGTTTCCAGTTTGCCTAGCCTGTTGCGAACTATGTTGAGGTCGTTTTCAGTGAAACCAGGTTCAAAGCAATACTAGCATTTTATTTGAAGCAACTGCCCATCTGACCCCCAAGCCCAGAAACTGGGAGACACGTTACTCCTTGGTGAGACTAGTTGTCACACTTTTGGGCTTCTGAGTACCCGAAGCTACTGTCAAAAATCTACGAATGACAGCCGGGACCAACTAATCGTGCTTTCGATACATGGTGGTCTCGATGATGTAATGGATGGTTACCATTAATAATAATCATTAATAAAGTTACTTTAATTATTTACGTCAGTTGGGAACTCTTTATAATATTTATGCTGTTTTATAAAGATCTTGTTCTATCACTGTTACAGGCAAATAAACAGATATGTTTGCAACTTGATAGTTTTAATCAGCTTATTCAGTCCACGTATATTATACATTACGTTTTGGTCCTTCGAGCCGGATACGCTTTCTTCACGTGCAACATAGGCCTCCTTTCCTTACGTCATCGATCTTGTTTTTTAGCCCACTCCAAAAAGGTCGAGATTCTATGTTTCACTATATTAAAAAAAAGTATGTTCACCGATTTCTCCGTCAATTGTGGATGGATTTCAAAACATCTTTCATCAAACTAATTGGGGTAAACACTTACTGTACAACATTCTTGAACCGGTATCCCCAAATGATCTCCTTGGACAGGTACGATGTTCTGCTCTGTGTGGTAGTGCCCATGTTCTTAGAGGCACCGGTCAAGCAGATTACTATCTCGAATCTGAAAGACAAGATAGTGTTTCTTTTAAAATTACGTAAGGGCTTTCTTCATACCGTGTCGACGGAAATCTAAATATCGCCAGCCCAGACTTTTGCTACGAATTCAACATCAATTCAACATCATATTACTCGCATTTGATAGAAAAGTAGCTCATAAGGCATTTAGACTTATACTAGCAAATAATCTCTACCAGTTTATGATGGTTTCCGATTCCTGAAGCAATATACGAGTCGGCATGCAAGAATTAAGGTCGAACCGATCAGAGTAGAACTAGCTAATTTGTTATAAGTTTAGCCTGTGGATTGGGTAAGAATTTGCATCTATCTAATAACGTTAAATAAGTATCAATACAAAATAACCTAGACATAATAAAGGTGCGCCCCCTATAACATGGGACTTAAACATATCTGGCGATAAATATATCCCTCCCCTCCCCTATAGGTAGGTCCACCTCTGCCTCACGCTTCGAGAAAAAAAGCGTGATGTTATATTGTAAACATTATTGAATAGAATAAAATAATATACGTACCTATAATCCATCATATCTTGTGCAGAGAAGTCATAAAGAGGGCTCTCAGCATTAATAACATGGACCACTGTGATGGGCCACAGGAGTAACGCACGAGATTCCTTCAGCTCTAACTGGTGCATGTAGTTATGGACCAGCTCGCCTTCTAGCGTCCTGTAATTTTAGGGCAATTAGGATGAAGAGAAATTTGAATTATCAGTTTTGGATTTGTAAGGGGTATAATAATTTAGACAGTCATTTATTACATACCAACATTATGTGTGATTATTTTAGAAATATTTATTTCATCATTATTATTTGTCATCCATGATCAAGATCATTTAATAAAAGCAAAAGACGGCATTAATAGCATAGGACCAAGTATGCTACCCTGTGGCGTACCTTTAAATGTTAGTTTTGCTAATATCATACAGTTATCACTAAGTCATATATTTTCCAAATTTGTAAATAGTCTCACCTTCGAATAACACATACCTGATAGGCTTGAGCATATAAGCGGTGATAGTACTTCCAATAAGATGCACGTTCATCAGATCCCATACCCGGAACTGAAGACAAAGCTCACCATCACGACGACATACCTGAAAAGAGAAAAATCATTCTGCAATACACTTGGGAAGTGATAAATGTGGAAAAGGCTAAGCAGATGATGATGAATTGGGAAGTGAACGGAAGGATTTCCCAATATTTACGTCTGGCTGTAATTTCACCTTCACTAATACTTTACAAAACGGGACATTAAGAGCTGCAGCTTGGTATTAGAAAAAAAAATATGGTAGAATAATATTGTGATTGGAACATTACCGCGTTTTCATACAGATTTATTTATTTGTAACGCTTCCAGTGTGTGTGTATAAGTTTATAATTACATCACATTAACATGTTATATTTTGGTGCAAACACATAAAACGAAGTACTGAGCTAATTTATACTTACAGCGGCCTTCCTACTGAATCCAACGGAGTTAACGTGTCGATTTGGTCTTATAAGCTTTGTGAACAGCAAACTTGATAGTCCACCTGAGAGAGCAGTACCAGCCACTATCTGAAATTTAAAAAGAGTCAATTATTTTATCAAAATATAGTGACAAATGTGGCAATATCATGCGTAGCAGTGCTACCTAGTGGTAATAAAATGTTTTGAGGGCCGCAATGGCTCCGTTTTAAAAATATGTGCTTGCTTAAGGTTTCAGGTAAACTTCACGGAATAAAGGAATGAGGCCTTCAATTATTTAGTAGATAAACATAATCTTACCTCTAATACCATGATAATGATAGCTTCAGGACATTCTTCGTTTGGAAATCTCGTGCCGTATCCTATAGTCATCTGTAAATAAACCAAACAATAATTTCAATTCAATTCTAGTTACGAGTCTTAGCAATATGTTGCTTAGTTAAAACATGACTGACGGAACTTTTATAAAGGCAATCCCATTTCTTCAAAAATATTTCACTCTTTTTACACATAGGTACATAAATTTAAGAAACTAGGTTAAAAAATAAAGCCTAGAGATACTTAAACTGCAATCCTTCTACTTTATCCGTTCTTAAATAAAAAAAATAAAAACAGTATATACCTGAGTTTCCACAGACATCATGAGCAGCCCAGCAAATGACGTGGTGCCAGTAACACAGTGCTCCTTCCCATCGCCTATGTCTTCCGCGTAGGAGGAGGACACGGCGTACCATATGGCGGCGAAGACGAACCAGAAGATGAAGTGGGCAGCCACCATCATCAGCAGAATGAAACGCCATTTGCTGTTGATCTGAAGATAGAAATAATACACCATATTGCACACACAGTCAGTATAAATATCTACTTCATGTTGAGAGTTGTAATACTGCTTTGCAAAAAAAAAAACGTTTTTTGTATGGGTCTAATAAAATACCTAACAAAATTAAAAATGACACAATTCAAAACTTTAAAAAGAAACTGACAGAATTATTAATTGTGAAATGCTATTATTCTGTAAATGACTTCCTTAATGATACTGACTTATATATTGAATAATTTAATGTTTTTTTTTCACATACTGTAATAATTGTGAAATTGTTTTGATTTGTTAATTTTATTCCTATCGTATTGCAGATATTTTAATTAATGTTTTATTATAATTATATTAATGTAGGTACTTTGCCGATTATTGTTGAACTGTAATGCCTATATAAAATTTTATCATGTTATAATAATGTTGCATGCCTATTATGAGATAGATTGTAGAAGGATCATCCATATTTGAACTGTCATCTTATTTACTGTACCTGCAATCTATGCAAATACATTTTTACTTTACTGCACACTAAAAAAAATACATTGAAAATTATAGTTGAAGAAAATGTGTGTAAACAACTTTTTACAACTTTTTTAAGTACATTTTTCTAGGACTGTCGGGGGTCACCAAAAGATATTTTATGTGACATAAACTGTCAAGTAAGTAACACAATTACTTTTATATTGTTATCAGATTCAATAAGTCTGCCGCATAGATAAAATACTAAATGTGCCCAACAAACGAGGGGATAACAAAATTAAATTTAAAATTTAAAAAACCCCCGACCCTAACAAAAACTCAAAAAAGTAAAAAATAATATTTATAGGCCTTTTAATTTTAACGTAATATCTTGATCAGGGCATTGTCAAGTCGGGGGACGGCTAGGCCTCTGTTTGGCGTTTTCATTGACCGTCCCCCGACTTGACAATGCCCTGATCAAAATATTACGTTAAAATTAAAAGGCCTATAAATATTATTTTTTACTTTTTTGAGTTTTTGTTAGGGTCGGGGGTTTTTTAAATTTTAAATTAAATTTTTTTATTTGTAGTGCCGCTACAGTAATATTATAAATGTAAAAGGCTGTATATTCAGATGTTTGGATGTTTGTTACTCAGCAAACTCACAAAAAAAAAATCAGCTGTTCCCTACATTTATGTTCGCATAACCCGTCAAAATGTAGGGAACAGCAGATTTTTTTTTTCGCGATTTCAGGTTTGGTCCCATAGTAAAAGTTGTTCATAATGATGGATGAGTACAATCATATGTTTATATGTCGGTCACTAATTACCAATCACCAGTATATTTGGACAGGCACGACGGTAAAAAGCATTTATTTAGAGGATATATTTTGTCTGAAGAAGCATTCACTAGAATTTGCCGACTATTGGAAATACTGTATTCTTTTTGAATTGTCGGTCCTGTTTTTTAGTGTTCCTGATTTGTAGCACTATAGGTTTTTATTGCTTGTACCTAGAGGTGTATCAGGAATCTCTATTTCTGTTCGACATTTAAGGACCCTTCAAAATCCAAATCCATTTATTCAAATCAGGCTGCGACTTCCTATGAGGCTTAATTATACTTACAACAGTAGTAACAATATCCCTCATATACTTGATAGACTTTGCTGATATATTGCTTCTGACTGGTACATTCTCTTCACCAGATTTGAGTACCACTCGTCTAGAACGATTGGGTCGACCGTGCCTTTGTCTGAAAGAAATTAATTTATTATCAATCATGGGGGCTATTTCACTAATATAGGTATCTAATAAGTATGGTTAGTAAACACATCCCTCAATTTAAACTATGGTCGGAATTGGGAGGAACATTTTTGTTTATACACGGCTATCGGGTGATATGACAATTCTAAACAAGTGATTCAGTGATTAGCAAATTTTTATCCAATACTTTTCGGTAATCTGAGAAATACGAGTACTATCTTATCTTAATTCATGGTTCACCTTAACATCGATATGATTCAGGGCTGACATGTTGTACGAAGGAAGGTAATTTTGGTCATCAATATCGACGAAATCAAGTACATTGACTATGATTGTGTTCATTTGGGCGTAGTAAAAAAAGAAAAACTAGACAATTGGTACAAATGTAAACTTAGAATGTATTCTGATTAATGAAGATAATGTACACATTTGAAACTGTATATTACAGGAATTGTATTAAGTAATGCGCAATACTATTTCTAGATTTATTGCAGGCTTGCGAATATCTATAAACCTGACAGCATTGCCCTAGGTTAAGACTGATAGTAATAATTGTGTATGTAATTGTTGCTTACTAGAGAATAGGCAGCAGCGTTCTCTATGCATTTTACCACCATACTGCGATCGCCAACCCGCCTGCCAAGCGTGGCGATTTTGCCAAAACCCCCCTGTTGAGGGAGGCCTATGCCCATCAGTGGACGTCTTTCGGCTGAAATGATGATGATGATGTAATTGTTGTGGATCATCCTCCAGATTATAATCTTTCTGAACTTGGACCTTATGCTATTGACAAAATTTCTGTAACTCAATACACCACATATGCCTGAAATTGCAACTAGAAACATGATCTAGCTAAAAGTCCTAAAGGGCAAGCTACATGTCAAATATCTTATCATCTTCCTGTGATTTTTGTTTTTGTAAGGGTTTTAGTGTTGAATTCGTGTGCCTACGAATTTTTCAAATAATATGTAATAGGTACAGACGCCAGCAGGTCAAGCTATCTCAAACTGTCAAATTTTCCCAATTGAACATGAACCTTATTCATTTGTAATAAAGTTGAAAAACTATCAAATAAATTTGACAGACTGGGGTAGCTTGATGCGCTGGCTTCTGTATGTACGTACTAACACGCTATGAGCCTTCAGATTTTCGTTTTTTTATAAATTTCTAAAACCTATATCAAAATTACAGTAATCTTACCTATGAGTCATCCTCTTCTTCCTTCTACTATAAGGAGTAGAATATCCATGAGCTGACGGTCCAAAAGTAGTGTCCCTTCCATCAAATATGCTGTCCGGAGTCTCGATACTTTGAGCCGTCTCAATTGTATCATAAATATGATTTGTGTTAGTATCAACACTTGAACTTGCTATCGGTAAGGTTGAACGCTCCGACAATGGCTTTGTCACATCAGAATCTTTAGGACTGGTGTTTATATCTCCAACATCTATAGTCATGACCAAACCTCGATCGGTTTGCTCATCTTCACTAGAGTATATAGAAGAATCTTGTGAAGCCTCATCTATAGGGATTCTTAGATAATTCTTTGTATCTACGTTTGTGACTCCCGATGGGAAAGCTATTTCTTTTCCTTCGACGTAAGTTTGTGAAATTCTGTAGTGTTTCTTTAATTCTTCGTTGGCGTAAACGTCTGTGTCAACGATGTTAGGGATTTCTATTGAGGATCTGCCTGAGCCGTTTCCTATGGCTTCGGAGTAGCTAAGAGATCGTTCTAAGGCTCTGCTTCGACTGCCTCGTCTTGATTCACTTTCTA
This sequence comes from Polymixis flavicincta, assembly GCA_949987655.1. Lineage (NCBI taxonomy): Eukaryota > Metazoa > Arthropoda > Insecta > Lepidoptera > Noctuidae > Polymixis > Polymixis flavicincta. The sequence goes on along the minus strand of OX465195.1, from coordinate 1,302,870 downwards.
CGGCTCTAGTCCGACTACCTCGTCGCGAGTCACTTTCATTGAAGCTCATTTTGGTCACTTCAAGGTTGTGCATCTTTAATGGTGATTGAAATGTAATTGGCTTTTAGGACTTAATTATTTGAAGATTGTCAAAGGAAAATATTGATGGTTTACTCTAGCACTCTTATTTGCAGATGCTTATTTTGTAAACATGATTGGTCACGTGAGCACTTTATGAAATAATTCTGATACTAAATTTTATATTTCCTCTAATGTAAGACTTCAAAGTCGCTGTATAATTTTTCTGTTCATAAATTATCACTTAAAGACTGTCAGATAAAGAAAAAATAAAAAGGTAATATTTGCAGTTATCACTTCTCAGTTCTGCTCCAATTTCACTAACATTTTTCATTTAAATTCATAGCTTTTTCTCCCTCTCACATCATCCAACACCAAAAACGTTACACAGAATTAATTTCACTATACTTTCTTGAACACGTTAACATTTATAGTTTTATTACACCAAAATATTGACTTGATTTGTAATGTCTTACACTTGTACTATACTAAGCTGGAGGTAAGGTACTGCTCAGTACAATAGTTATCTTTTGAGATAACACGCACACCTTTAGCAGAGATAAGAAACAAATACATTTGTACTACTTAGTTGTTTTGATCTAATAATGGCCTAGAAATCTTATTAATAGGGCGTTGACTGGAATTTATAAATTAGGAAGGTAATTAGACTCGGCAAGTAAATAAACAGTAACTGTTGTTAGGGACTGATAGTCAATTTCAAATATTATATTCAGATCTGGAAAGGAGGTTTTGCACAACCTGATTATCATTTCAAAAATTATGGCATTTATTTATTAGTGTCTTCGTGGTCACACATGGACTTGTTCTTATCCTCCTTTGGATTAACAGATGCATTATCTTTGTCCCTTCAGATCCGTTTTAAAGTAAACTAAAATATGTTGGCCTAAAACGAATTGCATGGTTTTCCTTTTCTGTATTTTGCAGCCAAATTCTTGATTGATTTAAATGTAATATTGTAAAAGTATGGGCAGGGCTCCCTGCTGGTATTCGATTTAGACTTACAAAATAAATTGAAACCTCATTTTAATACGAAAAATATATATAATTAGAACAACTTCACACCTCGTAATAATTATGGTTTACCAATAATTCTGACAATTTACATATCTACAGTCGAAATATTTTGGGACATAATTAATCGTTTACAAATTCGCCAGAACCGTTTCCTATGGTCATATTAGACTACCTAGTGTTCGCTCTATTAAACACTTGCAATGCGTACAATTATAAAAAAATATAATATTAATTTTTTAACGTAATATAAAAATTGTGACTGATTTCAACCTTACGATTGATACCGTAACTTTTAAATTTTATTTTATATCACATAACAGTAACTTAAACTGAATAATCTCTTTTTAATATTTCTAATATGCAAATATGTTTAAAATATCCTTCCTATTTTTCAAGAGTGATTATTATTAGCATTTTTTCTAAAAGAGGAAGATCTTTCAAGACGAAAGCCTGATACTGCTTCACTGAAGTTTCCTGGAGTGCCAGGTGTAGGTGGTGGCTCCATCTTCACTGGTGTAGACCTGGAACACCAAAATTAAGACATATTAGTAAAAGAAAGGAAAGAGTACCTGTTGATGATGAGTTTGGTGTACATGCAGACTTCTCTCTGCTTCTGCTTCCAGGAAATACTTTAGTACAATATCAGCTTTTAACCTTCACAAGAAACGACAGCATTTATCATCACAATCATCATGTTCGCTTACTGCAGATACGACTGCTTGCTCACAGACTGTGAGTTTGTAGGTTAAATGTATCTTTTTGTATGAGGAATCAAGGGAGTCAAGCAGGGCCGTACCATCGTCTGTAGTTACGCACCCTGCATTATGTGAATCCTTTTTTTCTCAAGAATTTGTTTGCTCTAGGTTGTAGGCTTGAGCCGTGTGTAGTTCACAGATATTTATCACTTTACTACATACTAGAATATTTTGGTGCGTATATACTCACGTTCTATAAACATCTCTGGCGCAGCAGTAGGGAGTATCGACAGGTTCCAGCAGGTCCAGCTTCTTGTGGTCGATTACGTACTTTTGCTTGTGCGAGTCGTACCTGCAAACTCTTTACGTATACTGTTCACGAATTCTGTGGGCACGGCAGGTGGTCTTATTTTCTTTAAGAAGAAGAACCTTTAGATTGATATTTATTTCTTTGGCACAAGAAAAGAGAGGCCGATAGCTGTGAGTGATGATGATGATATAGCTTGAAATAAAACTTTTGCATAACGGCACCGAAATGGGAAGATGTTGTATTTTTACCAGTAATTTCATCACACATTGCAATAAGGTTATTTTGCAAAAAATAATAGATACAAATTATATAATCGCCATGTAATTGCGATGAATTTTTATCGTTTTGGGACACAGTCCTAAACATAACATAAGGTGAGTTTGGCTGTTAACCTCAACCAAATTAGTAGTTTTAAAACCCTCCAATCTAATACATAAATTCTACTGTCAAGCACTGTGTTTCGGTTTAAACACCGGAATTCAACTTTTCCTCTTAAGTCGGCATCGCATGACCATCATCATCATTCCAGAGATGTCCACAACTAGACATATGATTCTACGCTTCATTGGTCATCGGTCCACCTTGTGAGTAGCCTTCTAACGCTACGTCTTCCAGTACGCAGTCGCTACTCCAGAAACTTTCAGCCCCATCTATCTATGACCATATCTCGTTAAAGTATAGACGCAATGGAAACCGCTTACTTCTTTTCTAGATTAAAACCTCACTCACTTCACGACAGGAGGGAACCGGTATCCCCACGCGACCTCCTTGGGCAGGTACGACGTCTGGCTCTGAGTGAACGTGCCCATGGATGCTGAGGCACCCTTCAGACTTACTGTGATCTCGTAACTGTAGAAGAGAAGGTTGGTTTCCTTTAGACATACATACAATCATAAACATCATCATCATCTACTCCGCCTTTTCCAACAACTGTGTTCTCAAAGTCCATTCCGACCATGCAGCTGAATAACAATATTTTACATGGAGCGGACGTAAGTAAAATATTAGACACTGACTGAACAAATGAATAATAAAGACTATATAATCTCCGAAAATGGCGGTATTAGTCTTTATTGGTTGATTTCTCATCTTTGCCAGGACAGGAAGTAGTCGTGGTGAGTAATGGTTGTCCCATAAATGGTATAATAGGCTTAACCTTACAGATAAACAATAATGAAAACAGCATCTCCGCCTGTATTTCCAGAAAGATTAATCGTGACTACTTTTTAGAGGCATGAGGAACAGGGTGTACTGTTCACTAATCCTGTACACAAAAGGGAGGACCTCTTACTCCAACCAGAAGGGTGTTGTATCTGGTAGGGAACTGTCCAAAGATATATTTTCTTTTTTTTGTGAAAGACAGCTCGTAGTTCAACCTATGAGGTAGTCGGGTGCTTAATGGGACTTGAATATGGCTGCCTCATTAAATTAAGGCCTCGCTGGAAGAGGGCAGCGATGGACGGGCTGGTTCGGAGTGATGATTATTTAGGGACAACTTTAAAGCTATGACGTGGCTGCCTCGAGCATGGGTCGGAGCAGACATGGATTTTCTGACGATTGATGTAGGGACGTATTTGATCGTTGCGTGGTAAGCTCGATGCAGGATTTTCCGTGATTTTATTTACAAAACTTACACCCTCACCTATTATGAGCGATCAAATCCGGCGTATACCCGAACAGTGGGCTGGTGGCATCGATGACGTGTACTAACGTGACAGGCCAGAGGAGGAACTGACGCTGTTGCAGCGCCAGACTGCGAGCGTAGTAGCGGATCACTTCGCCTTCCTTGGTTCTAGAAAAAAAAAAAAACGATAATAGTTGTATGCTTTTAAAGGACCTCTTTTGGTAAGTGGTAATAAAGACTTAGCACTGCTAATGCACTACATAATAAGATCTATCCATGAACGCATTATCAGAAAATTAAAATTAATTTGAGGGCGATCCCGTCTTAGTATTTCGTATCATCATCATTTTTACCCGAAACTCGTCCACCGCTAGATATTGGCCTCCGCTAGATATTGGCCTCCACAAGCACTGCAACTTCAACCAGTTCTGTGCTTTTCGCATCCAGCGGATTCCTGCGGCCTTCACAAGGTCATCGGTTCACGTGTATTTAGTATGTTTTCGGTAAACAATTTTTCAGGGTTTCGGGTATCTTTCCAAAATGGTAAAAAGGAGCTACGGTGGAACTTCATTCGTCCGAAAAATTACAATTCCTTAAAAGGAACGGAAACTTCTAAACGTAAACCCGATTCGAACTCAACAATTTTTTTTAACTATTAAAAAGTAATCTGTTTGAAAAAAAGACATTTCTCCATCGTTGAAATATTATCAACCAAATTAAAAATAAGGGGTCTAAATATTTGAACCTATAGCTGTACGGCAATAGTAGGTACAGTGTATATAAACAGCGATCATTAAAAGCTTTCCTTGAAATACAATAGATACCATAAAATACTATAAATTACCTGTAAGTATTAACAAAGTGTGCTGTGAACTCGGAGCTGATGATGTGGTCGTAGTTGAGGTCCCACGCTCGCAGCATCAGGCATAGACGACCGTCACGCATGCTAATCTGTAAGGTATAGGAATAATAGTGAAAGGAGGGCAGCTGCATTAAGTACTGAATCCAGAAAAATGCATCTGTGAATGTCTTTAAGATAAGGATAGTACTTGCCGGAGACCATTATTTAGCAGGTAACACATCAGCATAAAGTAGTGGTTGCCCAGAGTTAACAGGCGCGACTTACGAGTTGTAGGTCGTAGGACCGAACCCAGACAGGCGCTTTATTTTGTGTAAATGATTAAATCACCACTGCTCTCAAAACGGTGAAGGAAAACATTGTGAGGAAACTGGTATTTCCTAGAAGCAAAATTTCGAAGACATGAGACATCTACCAACCCGAACTGTGAACGCGTGGTAGATTACGGCCCGCTGAGAGGAGGCCTGTGTCCCAGTATTGGGAACATTATAGGCTGATTATGCTTCTGCTTACATCAGCAGAATGGAGAGGGCTATGCTCGGAGTTTCCCTACGTGATCGAATCAGAAATGAAGAGATCCGCAGGAGAACCAAGGTAACCGACATAGCTTAAACTTAGGTGGCAGTGCACAATGCTCGCAGAACATCTGTACTGCGAGCAATGTGCCCTGCCCACTGCCCAGAGTCTAGAACCTGGTTCTGGACTCTGGAGTGGCGACCGCGTACCGGAAGACGTAGCGTTGGAAGGCCTCCCACAAGATGGACCGATGACCTTGTGAAGGCCGCAGGGATCCGCGAGAATATGTCGGATATGGCAAAAAAAAAAAAAAAAACAGTAATTTGGGAGCAGTTAGGTAATAGACTTTCACATAGTGTAGAAGGAATTAATGCCAAACTTCCCTGTCTTCAACGTAGTCTTTTTTTTTTTTTGATAAGGATTAACTATGTAAACAATGGAATAGATGCCTACGTGCCAATTTAGTGAAAAGGTGATTTTACCACACCAACCGTTTTGGGCTCTGAACGGAAGCAACCATTGATATTCATTTGTCTACCTTACCACGGCTTTTTTGCTGAATCCAACACCATCCCGGGACAGTTTCTCTGGTCTCGTCAACTTAGCGTAGACGACACAAGTCAGCACGCCTGAGAGACCGGTGCCCAGGATTAACTGAAATGGTAAACAAGTTAGTAAAAAAACCAACTAACTTTTAGTTCACATAACCTTTAATATGATACCAAGTAAGTAGGTAGGAAGGTAACTTTCTATGCAGAAGGTGGAAGATCATAAATACATAATATCATCACCCCTTATGTCTCTACCTGTAGTTTTTTTTTTCCAGTTCTATGAAATAATCAGGTAACAAATAAGATGATCTTATTTTCCTTCGTCATAAGGTTCATTTTCACAGCATAATAGTATAGCGGACAATAGTCAGTTTGGAACAAGTAGCGCCATCTAGTGTCAAAACGGAGTAACAAATGTACACACTTCTCAGTCTTGTTAAGCTAGATGGCGCTGCTTGCAGTAAAATTAATACTACCTACCAGCTGACGAATAATTATTTACAATTATTTACCATCTGCTAAGCAGCGACATAAATACACGATTTCTATTATTCTAGTTAACAATGAGCGACCTTCACTGAAGTAAATAAATATGATTTAAGTAATGTATGTTCTGTAATACTCAGTTGTTCAATACTTTATGTGATTCCCTACTGTCTATTTTTACTTACCTAGGTACTACAAGTCATTACATTAGGTACTATTGATGATAAATTATTTGTAGATAAAATACGTTGTGGATCGTGGCTTTCTCTGATCATCCATTAATGTCTTAGAAAGGTAGGAATTTATTTATGTTTGAGTGAAAAATAGGTGAAAATATGTCTCCATTTCAGATAGAAACAACCAACTTTTACCTGCATTATGAACAGAAATATTGACTCTGGACATTCTTCATCTATTGCTCGATCTCCAAATCCAATCGTAGTCTGAAAATACATAAAATGAAAACAGTAGGTATTTAAAGGTTTTTACTTATTTTTATCTCATAACATCATCATCAGCCTATAATGTTCCCACTGCTGGGACACAGGCCTCCTCTCGGTGAGAGGGATTGGGCCGTAATCCACCACGAGGGCCCAGTGCGGGTTGTTAGATGTCACATGTCTTCGAATTTTCGTTCTAGGACATGCCGGTTTCCTCACGATGTTTTCCTTCACCGTTTTTGAGAGCAGTGGTAATGAAATAATTTACACAAAGTAAAGCGCCTGGCTGGGTTCGAACTCACGACCTACAACTCGTAAGTCGCGGCCATTACCACTTGGCCACCACTGCTCTCTAACATAGTGGAAGCTTATATCATAACGCCCAGTTGCTCCAGGAACCAAGTATACCTACTTTGGCGTCACGTATCGTACATTTGCGAACGCAGCTTAGATTACGTGGCATTGCCTGTAGGTACTATGTTTAGTTTTAATAAGTTAATGCTAGTTAGTCAGTAACGCACACTTGTAAAGTGGCAAAGTAAAACTACGATCTGGGACACATGGGTAGCGTCCCGGATCGTAATTCCCTATGTAGGGGAAAGGTGTACGAGATGATTCACTTAAGGGAGAATACTTGTAGTATAGACGATATTATACTTAACGCAAATGTAAAAGCGTTTGTTTATAGTAAATTCTGTCTACCTGTTGTCATACTCAAAATATAATTTTTTGGATCTATTATTATCATAATTCACATTTTTTAAACACTTCACAAAGAATCATCTTGTACACCCCGGTGTCCAACATGATCCCTACGGTAGGGGCAAGATGATCCTGGGGATCATGTTGCCCCTATTTTAGAGATGTCCTAAGCTCTGGTAGAATTAAATAAAAAACTTATGTCTTTAATTACGATATCAAATATCTTACAGACCTTGGCTTAGGTAGAATAAGCCAGTCTTATGAATTAATAAGTCAGTCTCAATAACTATCTATCTAGGTATCTATTTAAATAAAAAGAAAAGTCCTGTCTGACTGACTCATCAACGCCCATCCCAAACCCTTGGACATAGAAAGCTGAAATTTTGCACAGAGGTTCCCTTTATAACGTAGATAAGGAATAAGGAAGGATTTTTCGATATTCAACCCCTAAGGGAGTTAAATAGGGGATGAAAGTTCCACGCGGGCGAAGCCGCTGGCAAAAGCTAGTCACTAATACCTAAGTACCTAATAATCATCATACATGAGGTCAAGCGAAGGTTTCACAAAATTTTATAATCTTCTAAAATCATTCAAATGACAATTCTCATTACCCATAATCAACATTACAATTTACGAGGCATAATCTAAAACAAGATAAAGTACTTTTTGTTATTAATTGAAATCGATTTACGAATATATGTCTACTAGGTACTGTTTTTTCCATAATGTAGGGTATTTAATTATGTCATGTTTGTTAAAAAAATACATAGATTTAAACACAATCTATGAACATACAAATGGTTATAATAAAATGTACAAGATGATCCGCACGGATCATCTTGTACACCAGTAACATAATCATCTTGCCCCAACATCAACGGTTTTATGAAATGTTCGTTTTCTTATCCTACGTGTTTTCAACTGATAATATGCTATTACAAAAACAAAATAGAGCAATAAACAAAGGCAATAATACAACAACTTTTACAATAGACAACCTAGAACACATTTAACATAAACTTTAAGATAAATGTCAAGTAATTTTTGTTTTTTTTTTCCACAAAAAAGTTGGTTATCACTCACGACGCCATTACGATTGACTGTGGCGAGGGAATATCGGGAACTACGTTTTACCAATGAAAACAACTAGATGTCGCTAATACTTTTGTTGGAATTAAAAAGGATCATCTAACCTCAACGGATCATCTCGTATACCTTTCCCCTAGGTAGTGTCCCTGTCTCTTGCATACCAACCGTCACCGGACATGTACCTACTTAGATTTTAAGTCAGTCGTTTAATTTGTTCCTACTACTTACTTTAAATTTCATCATCATCATCACTTCAGCCGAAAGACGTCCACTGCTGGACATAGAGAACGCTGCTGCCCATTCTCTAGTCAGTCCCTCAGTCGCCTTCTACGACACCCACGGGAAGAAATGGGATTGTGCTATTCTTTTACGTCCGGCACCGCACGGAACTTTAAATATGACTGTTTGTGCATAATTTTTAACTGCATATAATACGCGATTGGCAATAATAATATTACCTATTAACCGCAAGTTGGAGTTTCATTTCCGCTATTCGATCACAACGTCAGTCCCAATACGCGTAAGAGGAGACTCGTAGAATACCTCCTACCTATGTCCACAAAATACATACAGTAAATGTGGATAACTAACCTAACCTAACGTTGCTATTGACACATGTAGCGGTTACCAATCGAAATATTTACCAGTAGGTAATGAAAATTATAAGGACCGCTCCGAACCAATCCACCTTCCGCTTACACACAATGACATCCCCACTTCCACGATCAACGCTCTCTGCAGCTAATTCCCGTAAAGAGGATGTGACACTCAATAGTCCTTGATTACCACAATTTAGTCTTTGGCGGTAAAAGATTGGACTAATTGGATCTTGTCTGTGGTGTGGCCAATTATCTGATGCTTGAGAGACATAAACTGCAGGAATTTGATCGGAGATATTAATTTGCGGAAAATGGTCCTTTGAGGATTAATCTACAGATCAGGGGCCTAAGTCTGCTATTTACATAAATTCGTCATTCAAACACGATCCCATTGTCATTTTGCTAAAAGTTCGTAATCTGCTAAATTCATAATGGTCGATCAGTGGTCGGTCAATGGTTTCGTAATAGAATTGTGATATAATGGCATTGTCGTATTGCCATTATTATAAAATCCGTTAGTAGAAAAGATTTTCGAAAAAATACTACAAATTTGAACATTTATTCATGCCAGATTTCATTTATAAGTATATATTTTTACATATTATTTCTAAACATATACTTTAGGATCTGTCAAAAATTACCGCCAAGTCAGTCATTAATTTGTCATTATGTACGAGATTACCAATAAATTCCATTTCTTTCAGTGGAGTGTCAGTGGCTGTCCATTGGAAAGTCATAATGACACCATTGTATTAGTAGATTACCAAACTTGTCAAAATCAACCATTATGGAATCAATGATAGACCATTCTGACACTAATGTAATAGCAGACTTGAGGCCCAGGTTAAGTTACGCTTCCGTGTGATGCCGGACGTAAAAGAACAGCACCATCCCATTTCTTCCTGTGGGTGTCGTAGAAGGCGACTAAGGGACTTACTAGAGAATGGGCAGCAGCATTCCCTATGCATTTTACCACCATACTGCGATCGCCAACCCGCCTGCCAAGCGTGGCGATTATGGCAAAACCACTCTTTTGGGGGAGGCCTATGTCCAGCAGTGGACGTCTTTCGGCTGAAATGATGATGATGAAGCTACGCTTATCGCTGTTGTTCCGTGGATAGGTGACCATCTTTACATCCAAGACCTACCTTGGTTCCGGAAAGCTCGTCAAGCAGTTGTTCTCGGCTGTCATTCGTGCATCCTTGACAGTCGTTACGTTCGTCATAAACCCGAAAGTCTGATAACCAGTCTTACCAAGGGGTATCGTGTTACCAAGTTACTGAGTCGCGGAGGTCAGATAGGCACTCGCTCCATGAAAAATAGTGGTTTTATGTTACATCTGGTTAGACTTTAAGCCGACTCAAATATAGTTGAGAACAGGCCAGGCGAATGATGATGGTCCTTTGAGCATTTAGCACTTAGGACGCTGAAAATCCACTCATTTACATCTATAGTACTTCAAGGAAGTTGAAGTATTGGAACATTTTTTTTATCAACTACGCATTTTACATAAAATTTACCATTTAAATGCACGTCTTCCTTCATGAATAATATATTTCAGAAGGGACTAAAGTATTTTGGAGCAGCAAATGGTGAAATTCAAATCAATTCATCTTTTACTGAATTTTGAGCGCTAATGCACGTAAGAATTACATAGGACCATAGAAATAAAGGTTTAATCAAAACTTGCAAAGACGCAAACTCTGCGTCTTTTGGAGAACTTTCACCTACTGTGTAATTAATACACAATCAATCAGATTCTGAGTCTTTTTGAAAGTATTGCTAATCTATTCCTTCATCAACTACTGATCTTAAAATAATTATTATGGACAAGTATGGAAAAAAGAAAATAATCTTGAGCAATCAAAAAGTTCGTCCGCATTGCGTAATATGAGTGAAAAATACGTCTGCTCAGCAACGGAATGACGCAATTAATATGGTTGAACTGTTAGAAAATGAATATGGTTGTACTGTCAGAAAATTTATATGGTTGAACTGTCAGAAAACTAATATGGTTGAACGATCAGAAAGTTAATATGCTTTTTTTTGGGTGGGAAATCATCAAATAACTTCTCCCGCTCTGGGTGGAGCAGGAGGGCGTGTCAGACTTTTACTGACTAAAACCCACCCGTGTTCCCTCAGTAGCCTGTATGCCAGGGGCTGCGGTATCTCTTTCGAACAAACCAGCACCCTAATTGCGTAACTCACGATTGATCATAATTGGTTTCGTCTTCACAGTTAAACAATATTCATTGCGTTATTTATGTTGTCTAACAGACACATTTTTCGAACATATGAAGCAATGGTTTAACAATCCGTTTCAAAACGATACAGATTATGATGAATCGTGAGTTACGCAATTAGGGTGCTGATCTGTCAAAATGAAAGCGATTCCTACTGTTATTCTGTTACGCAATTACCACTCTGGTCAATGTCATAGGTGTTTATTGCCCATCCTTTTAGTTCCAGTCACCTTTACACCCACTTCAAAACTTTAAAGATTCGCCTCCGAGGACCAAGATTAATCATGGTTGATTCCTGGCCAACAGCAGACACCTTGAGACAATTGTATGGGCTTCCTTATTTCATACTGTTTCGGAGCTAATGGCGAATCTATTTGTGCGTGATTGCTCTGTGGTTAGAGTAGTTAGCGCCCACGTTGCGTTGGTACAATGGAGGAACGAAGCGATTTGGTGAAGACGCAGATGGTAAAACAAATATTACTCTCAAAAACAGCTAGACCATGTTTTTCGATGAAATCTACTTCTGCTTGTATGTACTTCTTGCTAAGATACTGCTAACTAATTGTTTAACTTCAGAACTCAATGAAAATACTGGCTCCAATTTTACAGTTCTATCTCATTGCTTGAGTTAATCGTTCAGAAGTAAATTTCTATATCATGTACTACAACGTATACAATTGCAGAGTTGAAAGGGAAACTAGGCTGTAATCAAATATTTATTGACTTTCATTTAACCTTTCATTCCTCACTATGCTTTTTAGTCAATAATGAAGACATGAATGCATTGGTAGTTAACTCTAATAGTTAACTCCGAGCCTAGGACCACGCGTTCCAGACGAAAGGGACCTTCGCATTCCAAGTCACGGTTCTTTTTCAAGTACGAAGTCGGTGCACACTGTCATTGTATGGACTACGGGCACTACGGCACGCTTCGACCGGTTCGTATTGTAAACTAATTCTGCACAAATTCCACCGTTTACAATACAAAAGAACTAACTTGCAGTGCATTCTGTGTAGTGAGTGGAATTCAGCTAAGAATAGGACAATCTTGAGCTCTTTTCATAAGTGTTTGAAGTTGTTTAAGGTCAATGTTAGGAGGTTAACGGGGTCTACATGTGACGGGTATTCTATGCTAGTACCGTTATTTGGACACGAGATTTGTATAATTGTCTTAAATCAAAAGAAAGGTGTCATTGTGTGAATTAGGAGGGGATAATTTCTAACTTGGAAAGCTGCCACGCTTAAAGGAATTGGGCTGGACATATCTGCCGTATGACAGATGATCAATGGGTTAAAACGACCCAGTCATGGGTCTCGACAAAGGACATCGCGGCAGGCCCAGACGGAGATGATGGGATGAGCTGGACTACATTAATAAATATTGGTTCTTGGCAGCCTTGGACAGAGTGAGGTAGAAAGTTAGAAGGGTTGCGTTCGCACATTAGTGGGACTTATATAGCTTATAATAATAAAGAAAATAACAGCAGCAAACAGTTAGTAGAGCGGTAGTGGTTCAGTGGTAATGGCCGCGACTTACGAGTTGTATGTATGAAACCAAATTCGCGCATTATTTTGTTTTCATCACCACTGCTCTCAAAACAGTTAAGGAAAACATCGTGAAGAAACTGGCATGCTCTACAAACAAAAAATTGGAAGACATGTGACATCTACGAATCCGCACTGGACCCGTGTGGTAGTTTACAGCCGACTCCCCCTTAAAGAGAGCAGGTCCCAGCAGTGGGAACATTATACGTTGATTATGTATGTTTATCTAAGACAACAATATTAACTTTTGAAATAAAACAGTAAGAAAATATTGTTCACTTCATCATAGTTCCTTCATTATACAGTATAGACCTAATGCTTCCCTCGTCCCAGGCTGATTCTCGGCCACTGTAGGCGTGAGCTTGCGGACGGCGAGTAATGGGTAGCTCGCTGTCCGGTTAAGGACCAAGCCCAAGTCGACGGCGCGTTGTGTTCCAGGTGCGCCTCAAAGAAATGTCAGCACAAACCGATGGGGCCTGCAAGGGCCGATGCCTGCCAGGGGTGCGGGATTGTTCGAAAGAGATACCGCAGCCCCTGGCATACAGGCTACTGAGGGAACACGGGTGGGTTTTAGTCAGTAAAAGTCTGACACGCCCTCCTGCTCCACCCAGAGCGGGAGAAGCTATTGTGATAAGCTATGATGATTTCCCACCCAAAAAAAATAAAATAAAAATGCTTCCCTCGTAAATTTAAGCATACCTATTTCTATTGCATTCTAGCCACGAAAAAAATACTTTAATTTCGGAAGTCGGTGGCAAATAAACGAAAAATACAAAACCAAAGACTTCTTCGAAGTAATTTTTCACTTTGTAGTGATGTTTTTGGAAGTCGGTTGTTTTTTTTGCTTGCTTTTTTCTTGCAACTTCTCACTTGTCCATCTCGACCCTCATAATGTGATTTGTGTGTGTGTGCAGTGGGCGACTGAAGTAAATCCACGCTAATGCAATAACTGGCAATCTCCACTTATCTGATCGTGTGTTTGTCTGTCTGTCGTTTGAGAACGAGGGCAATTGTTTCTGTCCCTTATATTATATTATGTTGTTGACTTATTGCATTTTCCTGTGCTGGTTATTATTACTCGTACATGTTTTAGCAAATTAAACAAATCGAAGCAAGTAGGTACTTCACTCATAAATAATTCCCATTTCGTTTAATTTTCTTAACGATTTTCTATCGTTTCGCACCTACCTTCCTTATGACAGTAGTTTTTCATGTCGTGATGAACAGATTAGCCAATTTGCAATAAAACTCGTTGTGATGATAATATTGTGGTGCAATATTGATAAGGATAATGCCTTGGGACTATAATTTCCGATGTGACTACCGTCCGGTCAACGGCAGTGACCTGACGTTGGCATAGGTTTTTACCAATGAACTATCCTAGGAGTCCCGTGTGGTGTCCGGGTGTAAAAGAATAGCACCATCCCATTTCTTCCAGTGGGTGTCGTAGGAGGCGACTAAGGGACTTACTAGAGAATGGGCAGCAACATTCCCTATGCATTTTACCACCATACTGGGATCGCCAACCCGCCTGCCAAGCGTGGCGATTATGGCAACCGCCCCCCCCCCCCCCTTTTGGGGGAGGCCTATGTCCAGCAGTGGACGTCTTTCGGCTGAAATGATGATGATGATGATGATCCTAGGAAGCCTTAATGCTTATCTACAGGTGGTATGATTCCCATCCATATTCAAGAGATTTATCTGTGTTATGCTTGCATCTGCATCGCCAAATGCGAACTACACATCACACTGACATTAGACAAAATCTTGCATCGCTCAAGTCGAATTTACCGCGAAACTAGCATATATACAATACAACATACGGACATCAATCGTCGTTCAGGGGCCTACCAGACACAACACCCATCTGGTTGGAGAATCCACCCTTTTCTATGGGTGATGAGTGAACTTTATACCCTGTTTCTCATACCTTTACATGCTTACTAATTCAAGCTTCTTGAAAACAGATCTATAACCAAAATCTTAATCTCAAGATTAACACATTTCGAGAGAAATCAGTCTTAATTTAACTAACCTGAGCTTCAACAGAAGCCAAGAATATGGTCACAAAGTCCTTTCCACCAGTAACACAGGTCTTCTTAGGCGGGTCAGGTTCGAAGTCGTAGTGTGCCATTGCAGCGATGTACCAGAAGATGGCGAAGACTAACCAGATTGCAAAGTGGACCACGATGGTGCCGATGACGATCCAGCGCCAGCGTAAGTTGATCTGGGGGAGAGAAAATATTAAAGGGGTGGTGGTCTTTGTTAAATGATTTTATGGTGAGGAAGTAATGAAATATTCCCGGTAACGCCAGAGGAGATGCCCTAAGACATATAGTGACCTTATGGGTGATGTTCTTCAGAAAGGTCACGTGGTACGCGCAACCGAAGTGCGTATATGACCAGTTAGATGCATGAACGTAAACAAGACAATAGGAGATTGAAAGGATCGTAGTAGGTGGTGTTCTCTTGTTTCAGCCTTGGGAAGTGAGTTTATGTATCATCATTTCAGCCGAAAGACGTCCACTGCTGGACATAGGCCTCCCCAAGCTCCGCAACTTCGACCGATTCTGTACTTCCCACATTCAGCAGATTCCTGCGACTTTCACAAGCTCATTTTTCCACCTTGTGGGAAGCCTTCCAACTCTACGTCTTCTGCTACGCGGTCGTCACTCCAGAACTTACCGGCCCCATCGACTATCTGTTCTGCGAGTTTCTTCTGCGGGTCTCGATGGCAAAAATAACACGAAAAAATGAATGTACATGTTTTGTTTTCTAAATTAGTTTGGCACAAAATTCAGCAATACGAAAAGCGGTGCCCTGCACACTGCCACTTAAGTTTGCCAATTCTTCGGGCTATGTCAGTTATCTTGATTCTCCTGCATAATCAGCCTAATGTTCACACTGCTGGGACACAGGCCTCCTCTCCTCCTCCTCTGTCCTCTCACGGAGAGGTAGTGGGCCGTAATCCACCACGAGACCCTTATATGAATTGGCGGATCTTCGAATGTTTGGTTCAAGGACATCTACACAATGTTTTTCTTCACTGTTTTGAGAGCAGTGGTGATGAAATAATTTAGTCGCCTCCTACGACACCCACGGGAAGATATGTGATGGTGCTTTTCTTTACGTCCGGCACGACACGGAACTCGTCTGTCAATAAAATTGCGCAAATAGACGACTTAAAATGGCCGAAACAAATTGTCCCTGTTGAAAAGCCTTTTATTTCCCTGTACCCAGTTACTTTTTGTTGATCAAAAGATTTTTTATCCCTCTAAGTACAGCTATTTTATAGGTCGCAATCCTGTTGCATTAAATAAGAAGCTCTAAGCTATAAATTATTCTCATACGATGCAAATCAGTATCGCGTCAATCCATCAAATCGATCATGACTTTTGAATCAGGAAATGAGATCTAAAATAAGGTAGGCATTGGTGCCGATTCTGTTGTACACCGAACTAAACTAACTAAACTATAACTAAAATTCCTTAGTTTTTACTATGAGAATCTAAACGCTATTCTGCAAAAAAATATCTCTAAATTTAAAAACTATTTTGACACAACTATTTCATTTCATTTCATTTATTTCATAAACAAAAAACATTTGTGTCGAAATATAGGAATACACCACAAACTTAAGATTAATATTGTGATTACACTAACCAAAAAATAAAAACACTACAGCGAGAATACATACATATCAAATCTTCTTAATTATTACATGTCAAAATATTATTTATGAAATTATTGCAATAGGGAACATTCTAAAACTAATAATTAACCAATAATTACTTTTTTATCCTTACAAAATTCGTCAATACTATAATAACACTTCTGAATCAATAATGTCTTAAGTTTGTTTCTAAATACATTCAAATTCGGAATATTCTTTAATTCTGGTGGTAATTTGTTAAATAAATTAATTGACTGCACACTTGATGAGTGTTTTGCAATAGTAAGGTTTGCTTGAAGGACAGAAGGCAGATCTTTTCTCCGAGTTTTTACTCTATATTCTCTCTCAGTCTCGGTCTCCAGCTTGTTAAAATTTTTATGTAAATGAGTAAGGAGAATTAAGATGTAAAGGCAAGGTACTGTTAAAATATTTAGCTTGATAAAATGTTCCTTACACGATTCAGTTTGATCTAAACGAAGCATAGTTCTCAAAGCTCTCTTTTGCATGACGAAGGCAGCATTCACGTTATATTGATAACTGTTACCCCAAAACATAATGCTGTACCTAAGTTTCGATTCAACTAGGGCAAAGTAAACTGTACGAAGCTGAGCAATTGATAAAACGTCCCTAAGAGACCTGATAGCATAACATGCACTACTTATTACATTCGTAACTGAATTTAGTTCTGCCTTCCAGTTGAGGAGAGAATCAATTTGTACTCCTAAAAACTTTAGATTCTCTACTATTTCCCAAAGATAATACGTTGATAGGAGTATTGTTCCTAACTGTAGATTTAAAAAGCATACGTTTTGTCTTTTTTACATTCAGTTTCAGATTATTTACAGAAAACCAGTTTTCACAAGCAGCTAGAAACCTATTTACCTTGTCTTCCAAGGTCATTATATCATCAGCAGTTATAACGGCACTGGTATCGTCAGCAAACATAACTAATTTAATATCCGGCAAAACACTTTTTATATAAGCAGTTAAATCACTTACAAATACTATAAAGAAAATAGGACCCAACACTGAGCCTTGGGGAACGCCTCTATTAATAGTATATAATTTTGATTTGTGAAATTGTTCCACACCCTCATCAATTGTTTTAATTTCAACATATTGTTTTCTATTCGTTAGGTAAGAAATTAAAAGTTGTAAAATATTTTCTCTTATGCCGTATTGCTCTAACTTGTCCAGTAGAATGCAGTGTTCTACGGTATCAAAAGCAGAACTCAGGTCTAGGAAAACGCCTGCGAGCTTTAGTTTATTATTAAGATTATTCACGACATCATGAATTAATGAGTCTATTGCATCCAATGTTCCTATACATTTTTGATATCCAAACTGATTATAACTTGTAATTTTTTGATTATTTAAATGACGGACAAGTCTGGATTTGATCACCTTTTCAAAACAGTTTTGATAAAA
Source organism: Polymixis flavicincta (assembly GCA_949987655.1). Taxonomy (NCBI): domain Eukaryota; kingdom Metazoa; phylum Arthropoda; class Insecta; order Lepidoptera; family Noctuidae; genus Polymixis; species Polymixis flavicincta. The sequence goes on along the minus strand of OX465195.1, from coordinate 1,285,018 downwards.
CTGGTAGTTATGAAATGGGCCTATAATTGCCTGGATCTGTACTAGATCCTTTCTTATGTAGTGGCAGAACTCTGGCTAACTTAAATTTATCCGGAAAAACACCTTCATTTATACATTGATTTATTATTTCGGATGTTGGATGTGCTAATATATATTATCTTTAATTATACTAAGCGGTATTTCATCGTGTCCAAATGACTTTTTATTCTCCATATTTTTTACCATTTTGAAAATTTCCCATGGTGTAACGGGATCAAAAATCACAGAATTCTGAACTCTAGTTATATGTTTCTCAATGTATTCTTTAGCCAATTCCCGATTACAAGTATTTATGCCTTTACTGTTTACACTGTGTACATTATATCATCAGCAGTTATAACGGCACTGGTATCGTCAGCAAACATAACTAATTTAATATCCGGCAAAACACTTTTTATATAAGCAGTTAAATCACTTACAAATACTATAAAGAAAATAGGACCCAACACTGAGCCTTGGGGAACGCCTCTATTAATAGTATATAATTTTGATTTGTGAAATTGTTCCACACCCTCATCAATTGTTTTAATTTCAACATATTGTTTTCTATTCGTTAGGTAAGAAATTAAAAGTTGTAAAATATTTTCTCTTATGCCGTATTGCTCTAACTTGTCCAGTAGAATGCAGTGTTCTACGGTATCAAAAGCAGAACTCAGGTCTAGGAAAACGCCTGCGAGCTTTAGTTTATTATTAAGATTATTCACGACATCATGAATTAATGAGTCTATTGCATCCAATGTTCCTATACATTTTTGATATCCAAACTGATTATAACTTGTAATTTTTTGATTATTTAAATGACGGACAAGTCTGGATTTGATCACCTTTTCAAACAGTTTTGATAAAACTGGTAGTAATGAAATGGGCCTATAATTGCCTGGATCTGTACTAGATCCTTTCTTATGTAGTGGCAGAACTCTGGCTAACTTAAATTTATCCGGAAAAACACCTTCATTTATACATTGATTTATTATTTCGGATGTTGGATGTGCTAATATATCTATATTATCTTTAATTATACTAAGCGGTATTTCATCGTGTCCAAATGACTTTTTATTCTCCATATTTTTTACCATTTAGAAAATTTCCCATGGTGTAACGGGATCAAAAATCATAGAATTCTGAACTCTAGTTATATGTTTCTCAATGTATTCTTTAGCCAATTCCCGATTACAAGTATTTATGCCTTTACTGTTGTCAAATTTTTCTGCAAAAATGTCAGCAATATCTTTTGGGTTATGAACCATTTTATTGTTATTTTTAAGTAAGTATTATTGACTAGTTTCCAAATTTCTTTGCTGGAGTTAGTTGCTTTACTAATTTGATTTGTTATCTCTTTTTTTTTTGCATATCTTATTACTTTTTGATAGATCTTAAGATACCGAGCACGATATTCTAGTATTGATGAGTCACAGTCAGCTTTAATTATGAAATTTAGTACCCTCTTCATTTTGCTAGCTATCCTAATGCCTTTAGTTAGTCACTTTGTTCGACCATTTCTATTTTATTTTAACATTTTTTTTTTAAATGTATGCGAGTGTAATTTTTCAAGTTTTTTAATAAGTGTATCAATATTACTATCAATATTATTACTATTTTTTTTTTTTTTTTTTTTGGGTGGGAAATCATCAAATAACTTCTCCCGCTCTGGGTGGAGCAGGAGGGCGTGTCAGACTTTTACTGACTAAAACCCACCCGTGTTCCTTCATTAGCCCGTATGCCAGGGGCTGTGGTATCTCTTTCAAACGAACCCGCACCCCTGACAGGCATCGGCCCTTGCGGGCCCCATCATTTTTGTGCTGACATCTCTTTGAGGCGCGCGTGGAACACAACGCGCCGTCGACTTGGGCTTGGTCCTTACCGGACAGCGAGCTACCCATTACTCGCCGTCCGCAAGCCCATGCCTACGGTGGCCGGAAATCGGCCTGGGATTCCCGACGCCAAGGGCGTCTCCGTATCCTGCGGCGGCTGGGGTCGCGAGGGCGCATATGCTGCCTCTCCCTCACGTGCGCCGCCTCCCTCTTCGCGAGCATCACTGCTTCGCTGAAGGAGGTGACGGCTCCCCATGCCCTCTCGCTCCGTACCATGGCCTGGACCAGGGCCGGACGCGAGAGATCGCCGCCGCCGATCGCCTCCACATATTATTACTATTATATACAAAAATCGAATTTGACAATCGCGACTCGCACGTGGTATGTGTTGGCTTCGCAAAGTGGTACTTGTTTGCCCTACCCCGTGTTTTTTTTTAGAGCCAGCACCGCGCCGGGGTCGGCAGCCTCGACGTGATTTATATGGAATTTTCACTTTTTTCATGGAAAATATGAAAAATGATTATCCACATGTTGAGTTTTAGAGGTGTTTGGGGTTCTATAAAGGGGTCGAAGTTTTCATTATTTTTGCGATAGGACACACCGTTTTCGAGATATAAGCAAAAGAAAAGAAAAAAAATACAGTACTATTTTTGCACCAGAAGTCGAGGTGTTGGTGTGAATTTTAGTTCTTGACAACTAATTTTATTCCACACCTATTTAATCGCGATTAAAAATAGTCAGATTTAGTTAGACAGCCAAAATTTTAGGTTGAATAGAATAATGAAATTGACAACAACAGAATAGCAAAATTACCATTTTCACTAAACTAATAATTCAATGCAATCTTAGTGCTGTCAAACTAAAATATTGTTAAGTTGTGTCATTTTAGTCAATTTCAGAATAGGAAATCGTCGTTTGACAGGAATAAACTAAATTTTTGTGATTTTTAGTCTAGTTTAGAGAATTTTGTGACAACAGAATCGGCACCATTGTATTTTTCGTCGGTCCAAAAATAAAGAAAATGCTGTTCCATACATTTTGACCATGTAGGTTTTGCACTTTTCTATGGAACAGCAGATTTTTTATTGATAACCGTCGACAAATTTCCACACTAGGGTATTTAGAATCACGTGCTGAATTCATGATTAAATTTTCCACGTCAATGTACCTATCACCCTTTATTATTAAACATAACTCATTATGTCTTCAAACAAAATTAAATGTCTGTGCATCTAAGTAGCTGTTAGCCTGTTAGCCCTTTAAATGCAACATTGTATAGTGTTACCATAGCAACACCCTAGGAACAGTACAAAGGTACAAATTAGCCACATGAACAAGTACTAATTATTTAATTAAATTACCTGATTATAAATGGATTGTCCACTTTCCGGTAATTTGTACTATCCGTAAGTGTTCACTAATGACTGGCATTCCATAGTCAAAATTCCATTCCTCCATTCCTCAAAACTGCGTAGGGTTGAAAAAGGGTATATTCCTATAATTAGCAAGTTCGTCATGCTCCCGTAGATATAACTGCTTGTGGTAGCGTCGGGGGTCGGGTTGCCTCCTTCCCTCAAATATGGCGACAGGGGTGATGGCTGATCTTTGCGTCATGCTCGTGAACGGGTGCTGCTTGTGGTGACTGGTCGTCTTGCTGACCTTGATTTTGTTATTGTTACTAATAATTACCTACCTGTTTTTTTATTTAATGTCGATGGTCCTAGGTTATCATTTGTGGCCTCGAGTTTTAATCCAGGTCGTAACAGTTATGTGAACATAATCCAGCATTTCATATGTAAGCTATCACGCCCTCTATACCAAGAGGCTTTTATTTTGGCATTTTACCTTTTTTTTTTTTTTAATTGATTGTGCTTGAGTTAAGTTTTCATTTTATTTGTTGGATTAATGGCATGGCTAGTTGACAGTAGACATATGAAATTTTTTTTTTTTTGATAATGTTCTGTGTCTCGTAATGTTTATTACATTGCCTATCTATGTATAGAATCAAGTCTAACTAAACATACAGCTGTGCTGCCTGGGGAGTTTGTTGCGCCACTTCTTTTTCCCAGCTTAGATACTAGAAAGTGGTGAAGGGTGGGCGTTTTTGGGGACTGTTTTATGTATTTTGACGTAGGAAAAGTGCTGATTCTTCGCGTAATTACAATAAGTGATCAAACACACGTTGAGAATTACTGCTGTATTTTAATTACTATTTTTTTTACCGATTTCAATACGGAGGACGTTCTCAATTGGTCTGTTTTTATTTATTTTTAAAGAAACAGGAAGAGAAAAAGTATTTTTAATGGATAGGTTATGCCCCATTTTAATTTTATTGACTTTGCTTGGGTAGTGTTTGCGTTAGCTTCGATAATACGTATTTAATCCACTTTGTGTATCTTGATGATATCCTGATACTTATTGTTACTGTTGTTAACATATAAAGTACCTAGTGGTACCTGACGATTTTGTCTGTATCCGCGATAACCAACATGCATCAAAAGTCGCAAGCAAAAGCTGGTATACCAATAAGAAGTTACACAATCTTTAACAGTTTTTTGGTTAAAAAGAAACAGCTAATAGATGTACACACCTTCTAATACAGATAATTTCTTAAAAGTTAGTAATTTATCTAATCACTTACAAGAGTATGAAAAGTGTCGTTCAGCAGCCGTATCCTTTCGAACGGCACGTTGGAGATCAGCGCCACATTCTCCATGCCAGTCTTGGAGACCAGACGCTTCGGATGGTCGCCGTACCCTGGCCGAGTGCGGTGCGGGTGTCTGAAACCACTTAAAAACAAAGTAAATCTAAAGTGCTACTAGAATCTTAAGGCACTGGAATGATGTTGACTTGGAGTCGCAGTCTGCTAGCGCAATTAGCATGTTCCCACTGCTGGGACACAAACCTCCTATTTTCGATAAAGAGTGGGCAGCCTTAAATCATATTCAGATAAACATACAACCTGGGTGCTTACTCTCGAATATAATTCCGATAGATCGACACTGGGATTGTCAGCCAAACGTCAGGGATTGGCTAGACTCAGTGAGTCCAGCCAATCCCTGACGTTTAACTCAACCAACTGACATTTGACCAATGTCGAACTATCGGAATTATATTCCAGAGTAAGCACCCTGATCTGACTGTCCTGCAAATAGCTAAACACGTAAGAAAATTTGTAATACGCGGGCTACATTGACGATTTCGCTTTAGAAACATAATTCAGGACTACAGCCTCTATCAAATATCTGGAGGAAGCATGAAGCGCAATCAGATTAGCTCAATCCAATTTAGGATGCATCATGAATGTGAATGGTACTAAAACCGTTTAAACACTTGAGTCACTTACAACTATTTTTACTTGTAACTAGCTGCTACCCGCGGCTTCACCTGTGTGGGTGGATGGCGGAAATCATCCCACGGTAACGTACTACCGAGACTAAAACCTATGCTACTCCTAATAGAATAAGCTAAATATCTGCCAGTGAAAGTATCGCCAAAATTTGTCAAGCCGTTACGCATATAAGCCAGAGCAAACAGACAGTAAAACAGAGACAAAATATAAAAATTGTGTTATACTCTCAAATTAGCCTTTAGTAACAAGCTGTTAATTTGTCATAACAAACAGACACATTTCAATTTAATTTATTTGTATGTATGTGTGTATTTATTGTTTAGATGCTGCATTCTAATTGGAAATTGTTTCCTCATCTTCCCTAACGTTACTTAAAAATCAAGTGTTCTATCTTTCTCAACCATGTTTCCAAACAACTAGAGTTCTTCTAAAGTGTAATACATAGTTATTGTAATTGTAGTAGATTACGTTCTAAACGTAGATTACCGCTGATGATGAGATTAAGATGTGTCCGCAAGATCCGAGAGGAGGGCAGAGAAGTGAAGCTCTTTTGGCTCAGGGCCCACGTGGGAACAGCCGGGAATGAAAGAGCGGACGAGTTGGCCAAGGAGGCAGCCCAAACAACGACTACAGCGGACTATAACAAGGTCCCCGTATCTTTCGTCAGGAGGAAGATACGGGAGGAGACTATTCGGAAGTGGCAAGCGCGATACGAGTCCTCCAGTACAGGAGCGGTCACAAAAGTGTTCTTCCCAGACGTCCTAGCGGCGAAAAGGACACTCAGAGACGCAATTCTCTCACCGGCGCATGTCCAAGTCCTAACAGGGCACGGAGGATTCTCAGCATATCTCCACCGCTTCCATCTCAAAGACAGTCCCTCATGCGTCTGCGACCCCAGCTGCGAAGAAACAGTCTGGCATCTGCTCTTCGAGTGCCCAAGATTTAGTCACGACAGAATGGAGCTGGAAGTTAAGATCGGAACCCAGCTAAGCCAGTCCACACTCCATGTCATCATGGGGAGACCGGCTACCAGAAAACCATTCTTGACATTCGTGAGCAAAGTCGCCACTGTTGCAGCAGAGGCTAACAAAACAGACGCATCCCCGCGAAGTCGAAACCAACCACCGTCTGTCCAAGTCACGACCACACAAACCACCATAACAACGACCACACAAACAACAACAACAACACAAACAACAACAACAACACAAACAACAACAAAAACACAAAATACAACTCGAACACTACTCCCCACAACGCAAACCACAAACACCAACCAACAGCCGACACCAGCGGTAGCAGCACCAGAAGCCAGCCTACAACCAGCCCCTAACACCATGCCCATCACGCAATTCCTGGCATGCGGAGGAGACGGAGTCCCCGGCGTCAGGCTGAGACCCGTACCACTATTCATGAACAGGGAAGAAGAAAGGTTAGGCATAAGTTTCTGCATAGGCACGAGCCGAGCTAGGGCCCGTATAAACATCTCCCCAGGCCTTGCCGCCTTGATCAACGGATGCACCACTAAGACCACCATGAAAGGCAGCAAGTACGCTGCAATGCCTCAAGTGGAAGTAGCCAATCACCGATGCCGTCTAGTGCGATCCAAAGGGAAGACCATCGCACTATTCGAGTGGGGAGTGGAGACTCCATTTGCTCAGGCAAGCTCGGTGCTTCAAAAGATCAGGGAGGCAGACGAACGTACGGCCCGGACGATCAGTGTCGACGCAATGATAGTCGGTGGAGAGAGAGGAGACGTCGCAGACCGTTTCGGTTGCTTAAAAGCCTCAGAACAACACGAGGTAGTTGTCTACGAGGACAGAGGGGAAACTCTGAGCTTCCTTAAAGCCCCCAGACAACAGCCAACCAACGCGACGAGCCCCAGAAAAAGTCCGACCACTCAAAGCGGTTCTGAGAGGGCCCAGCAGAAGGCAGCCGCCGAAAAAGCTGCAAAGGAGCAGGGCAAGTCAACTAGCCCGGAGGACCGGGCCAAGTCGAGGAGTCGCCTGAAAGCCTTTGGCACTTTCCTCAGTGCTCTGCTTCCGAGCACCAGCCGCGCATCACCATCCCACAAACAGGAATCGGCAGTGGAGAGGTTCTTTCAAAAGAGCCCCAAAAAACCAACACCGCAGAAGCCTCTGCCTACAAGAGCCGAAAAGGGGCAAGTCAGCCCGCCGACCCTCGCAGTGAATTCGGGAACAACGGACCACGTAAAGAGTGCCTTCCTCGAGTACTTGGCAATCGTGAGAGCGACCAGAGAGGTCAATCTCATGACATGCAGAAAAATCCTGCAGACCTTCCATAGAGACTCAGAGGGACTGCTAAGGGTACTACTTGAGGAAGCAGAGGCAGCAGTGTACGACAACGTCACATCCCAAGTCATCAAAGGGAAAATGACGGGTTCGTACATGGCAGCCTATAGCGCGAAGAGTGGTTTCGTGGCCCTGGACGAAGAGGAAACGGAGCGCTCGGGCCAACTAAGATTCAACGCACCGAATGACGACCCGATAGTGGTTACCGCCAAATGTACCAAAATCATGCTGGACGATAAGATCCTTGAAATGGCTCAGTCCATTTTAGGGACTTCGGACACCCCAGCATCGCGGGAACTTTGGGCGGTACCCAATATTGAGTGGGTAAACGGAGTCCCGGGTTGCGGCAAGACAACCTGGGTGGTGAAGCATTTCGATGAGGAAAAGGATGTCGTAGCCACCACCACAACCGAAGCTGCCAAAGATCTCAGGGAAAAGCTTGCGCACCGCTTAGGAGACCGAGTAAAGACAAAGGTGCGCACTATGGCCTCAATACTAGCCAACGGGTTCAAAAGCCGAGATAAATGCTACCGTCTTACGGTAGATGAGGCTCTAATGAATCACTTTGGGGCCATAGTAATGGCAGTAAAGTTGTCAGGAGCAAGCGAGGTGGTCCTCATCGGAGACGTAAACCAGCTTCCATTTTTGGACAGAGAGAACCTATTCGAACTAAGGTATACCCGTCCAAACCTGGTGGCTGGTGTCACCCGGGAGCTGCTTTGCACGCACCGTAACCCCATGGATGTGGCCTATGCACTGAGCGAGATATACTCCGGTATATACTCCTCCAAGTCGTCGCTGTCGCGGGCCCACTCCCTGAGGGTGGAAGGTTATACAGGAGCGCAAATACCGAGCACTGCCCAAAACACCCTGTTCCTGGTTCATACGCAAGAGGAGAAAGCCTCTCTTATGAGCCGGGGATATGGTTCCGGCGAAGGGTCGCGCACCTTGACCATACACGAGGCTCAGGGATTGACCTATGACAGCGTCATCATCATTAACACCAAGTCCAGGAGGCTTCAAATCCACGACAGCGTCTCCCATGCGGTAGTGGCGGTGTCGAGACACACAGTCAGTTGCGTCTATTACACCGACGACGCCGACGACGCCACGGGCCGCTTTGCAAAGAAAGCAATGGATGCGCCGACTAAAACCGTCATCGACTACAACTTGAAGACGGCCATGCAGCATCGAGACGTAGTCGTCATGGAAGCATTGCTCCGGTTAGCAAAGTCCCTGGTCAGTAGACACCACTAACTTCTGAACACCACCTAACAAGTCCTCATTCAAATCCCAAACCAAACCAAAACCGAACTAACCAAACCACCCCCAAATTGCAATCCCTGTATAATACTTATAATAGTGAAAATGTAAAACTGCGTGGCAGAGTGACTCTGTCATACTCACGTAAATGTCCAGCCGATGGTGTCGCTGCCCATCTGGTCGTTAAGTTCCCTAAAATATGGTTGAACTAAGCGGCGCGGATTTGCACGTCATGTCCGTGAACGGATGCCGTCGGCCTGGGCTGGTCGGGTCACACTGCCACGCAGCTTCCACTCCGTAAAATGTGTATTAACATAAGTAATAGTTGTAGAAAAAAAAAAAGAAAAAAAAAAAAAAAAAAAAAAATCCAAATCAAACATATTAGCTTAAGTGACATAACCAAAATTTCATACCATAATTAACAAACAAATTAAAATTGTAAATGCTTGTGTATTAAGTAGTATATACATTTAATAAAAAAAAAAAAAAAAAAAAAAAAAAAAAAAAAACTGCATGTGCATGTCGTTACAAAATCATATTTATTATTAATATTAATAAAAAAAAAAAAAAAAAAAAAAAAAAAAAAAACGATGGACTCGCGTAGATTTAAGTTTAGTCCGTAAGATTCATAATTGTGTCCGATGTAGGAGCACAGTAATTGTGTTGTAAAATAATAAAAAAAACCTATAAACAAATAATAATGTAAACAAAGGCGCGGACCACCATGTCCGCGGAAGATTGTACTCATATAAAAAAAAAAAAAAAAAAACGTAGATTACCTAGTGACATCGACCTTAACACAAATCTGACATAATCCGCGTATGCCTCATGGAAGATAAACTATGCAAACAAAGCCGCGCGTTCTAAGCTGTTAACCATTGAAGAAACCTTGTTATGGTCAAAATGTTGGCAATTTTTATGTCTTTCAAAGAATGATGTCTATTCTAGGTTTTATTTTATAGGCTAAACCTAGCAGAATTACGTACACAGACCTACAACGTAATACCTTTAAGTGCAAGTAGTACCAATTTCTCTTTAGATTTTGGTGTGCCGATTACAGCAAAAAATGAAAAAAATTCCATCACGTTATGATTTTGAGTTAATAATTCGATAAATAACTGATTCCTATGGAATTGTCAGCATGGACATCTTTAAAAGAACATTTTAGTAAATCATAGAAGCCCAATTACAAAAACATTATAAAATAACGTGGTCCAACATTTCCACAAATTATGTTTCCTCATGAGGAAACATTAGATTTTTAAATCTCGTTTCGTTCATTCGCATTTCAGCTACTTTCCTCATTTAGTGAGGAAAAAGGAGAAACATTTCATTAGGATATAAAGGTCACTGCTCAGGTACCAAGCAAAGTGGAATATTAGCATGATGGCTGATTACCCTTGGTTGATGAAGGAAGAGTGATGATCCATTCCGAACTCACAGTAGAAAATTTGTCAACAAAAACTGCTCAGAAAGAGTTACCTAAATAAACCCTAATTTTTTTTTATTTTCATATGTGGATCTTCACTTAAACAAAAAAAAAAAAAAAAAAAAACTTAGCAAATGTGGATCTTCACATAAATAATAATAAAAAACTTACTACTCGCTTATTTTTTTATTTATGATTTGTTTTGCCTGAACAACACATTTTTAGGTACAGACGCCAGCACATCAAGCTACTCCAATCTGTCAAATTAATTTGATAGATTTTCAACTTTATACCGTAAGCATAAGGTTCATGTTCAGTTGGGAAAATTTGACTGTTTGGGGTAGGTTGACCTGCTGGCGTATGTACGTGATTTTTCTAATCGTGCATACCTAGTAAAAACTGTGAAGTGGCAGAAAAAAAAAAACGACTTCACATTCGTGTTTAGGAGATCCCAAACCCCAATATATCAACATAATAAACCTCTAATGTTCTTTAATGTACTTCTGGGACACAGGCGTCCTCACCTCGAGACAGTGAGGGCTGTGATGTGAAATTCTCCTACTTTTTATTTCATTCACAAATTTATTTTCATCTACTTTCCTTGTCATTCTACGATGATTCCGAAAGTGCGTCATTCGTGAGTATCTGAGTTGACTGTCACTAGGCAGGTACATAAAACTAAGATAACAACATAACTACTGTATTTGAAAACATAATACTTGTTTAATAACATAAGCTCTGCCAGCTTTCAAGATCAATTTATCTTTTTTAACGTAACTAGACATCCGCAGAAGAACCAAGGTAACTGACATAGCCCGAAGAATTGCCAAACTTAAGTGGCAGTGGGCAGGGCACATTGCTCGCAGAACAGATGGCCGATGGGGCAGAAAGGTTCTGGAGTGGCGACTGCGTACCGGAACACGTAAAGCTGGAAAGGTTCCCAAGAGGTGGACCAATGACCTTGTGAAGGCCGTAGGAATCCGCTGGATGCGGGAAGCACAGAACCGGTCGAAGTAGCGGAGTTTGGGCTCCCTCAGGCGCCACCACTTAGGCCTATGTTCAACAGTGGACGTCTTTCGGCTGAAATGATGATGATGAACGTAACTAAAGAAATAAAGGAAAAAACAGTCTCGTTCTTAGACGAATATCGTTAAGTGGTTGTCATAAGGTCATTGTGGTAAACGTTTCAGAGGGAAATTGTAAAGAAGAGCTCGTAAACACAATCATGGACTATGCAATATAGAGTCAAATTAGTTCTTGAAATTGTTGTCACCTCCTTTATCAGATGTTGCTGTCTACAGTAGTTTTTAAGTGACAAGGGGTGGTACTGTCTACACTCTTCAAGGAACATTTTAAATATCTACAGACTGAGAAGAAACTATGAAACTATTTCATTTAATAGGATATCGGAAACACTTTGGCACGTTTATCTAATATTCTACACGTTTTACATAATCAAATCACTAATATTATAAAGATCAAAGATTCGATTTTGTAAATCTGTTTGTTACGCTTTCACGCTAAAAAGGCTGGACACATTTGGATGTAATTTCGCACATGGGTAAACCATGTCTTGGACATAACATACTTTTCATCCCGATATCCCGACGGGATCGAGACTAATGCTAGATAAAAAGTATAAGCTAAATGGAGTCAAACATTTCCTATCGGACTTCCCTTGAGAATAAATAGCGGAACAATGCGGTAGTTTTTAAAGTACTGTTTGGGCATACGAATAATATACTATACAGTATTTCAAACTTACTTATTGGGAACAGCTTTCTTCTTTTCCGGAGGAACATGATTGAAAGGCTTCATCACCTTCGGTGTCCTACGATCCATGGTTGACATACTAATTTCATTTTTCGACATTACTCGATCATTCGTCGACACGTTTCGATCAACTTTCGATGTTTTATGATGATGATGATGATTGATTAGTGGCATACTAAGATCGCTTCTTTGTAAATGCCGATCGATCCTCGGTAATACACGATCGCTTTTTGACTTTTCACTGCGCAGAGGCACCATTTTCATGTCTTCTTTCTTTAAATCTAAACTCGTTGTACTTTGAGTTATAATAATTTTTGGTAATTGCTTTGATAATTTTCTCAGTCTGTCTGATCGTGGTTCTGATTTGATAGAATCCAGACTTTCGGTAGACTTTTCGTTTTCAAGTTTGTAAACTGTTTTTGCTTCCATTTTTTTCTCAATGTTGTCTTCATCTTTTTCTTTTATAGAATCATATACGGGATCTTCTATAGAGTTAGAACTGTCTTCGATGTAAGTTTTGCTGTCTTTCAAATAGTTGAGACATTCATCGTATAGCTGGTTTATTTGTTCGTATTCTATGTTTTTTGTTCCAATTTCCATTTTGTTTGTATCTTGAAGTTACTTATTTTGAAATTACAAAGTAAAGAAATTATGTTTTTAAAATATATTTTTAGTGAACGAAAATCTAGACTCACTTTGCACCTGCTAAACTCTAAACACATACACAACAAAACTATTATTCCACATTTTAGAACCAATTCACACACGCACTACAAAAGAATCACACTCACTCATAACTCAAAAACAAGAATCAAACTCATTTGAAAAATTCAAATTCGGAATCGCGTAACTCAGACACCACTTTCACGTATTTTTTGTGAGGAAACTCTCCATAGTTTCGTAACGTTGATGTCCTGACGTTATCTCGCTGTTATCACTTTATCTTGTGCTAATTGTGATGCGCGCGCTCTAAGCCCAAGATCTGAAGTGACCTTGCTCGGAGAGTATGCGGGTAATTCTGAAATGAGTTGTGTGATGTAGGAATAGTTTAAGATGTTGCCTCTTACTTTTATGGCATATATTTCTTCTTTTTATTTCCTGTAAGATACATTGTGATTGTGTTGAGAAAGATGTCAGTTTTTATTTTTGTAGTCATTGGACTTGATTTTTCACATATTATGTCATTAAAATTTACTAAAAATAAGTATCTTGTGGATTTACTTGTTAGTACGAGTAATTTTAACACAGGTAAGTCGATATCGTATAGCCTTAAAATATCATGTTAATTTTATAAATTGCGTTACCCTACTGTTTGTATAGGTTACTTTAACCAAAAACTATTTTATTTAGTTGTCATTGTTTCATTCACATTCAGCAGGTAAATGGTATTTGCTTCTGTTAATAGGTTATAACACTTTATATTACAAAACTTGATGATTTTGTTGCTTTCTAACTGAGTACTCTCAGAAGAAAGACCACAACAAAGTCAGTGGAACTGTAAATGTTTATATATGTCCGTATCAGTTTTCCTTGCATCTTCTGTTACAGAATAACCCAATACGGTAACAATACGAAAACCGTCTAAATTCAGAATGGCGACGTTCAAAGTTATTTATCATTGTTATTTGACATCACTGTGATGTATGTTTGTACTATTTTGTCAAAGTATTATGCGTTATTGCGACTTTTTGCAGATTAAAACGTTTTAGTTGTATTTGCTAACAGATGTGAAGTTAAAATAAATACTGCCTCGTTGGTGTAGTGGTCGCAAGAGCTACTAATAAGCATGAAGTCCTGGGTTTGATTCTCAGGTCAGGCAAAGTGTTACTAGGCTTTTCCATCAGACATTTCTCAGTTGCAGCATGAATCCTGGATTTTTGCTCGGTTGATGGCAGTAGGCTTGGCCCGTATTACATGGGACTTAAACTTAACTGGCAAAATGTGGGTGTATCTTAGTACACCTGATGTGTATCTTAATACACATCGGGTATATCTTAGTTCATCTGATATGTATCTTAATACACATCTGCCTAACCCTTCGGGGATTGAAAGCGTGGAGTTATGAGTAAAAGGAAATAATGTAATGGCTATGAGTGTTACCTACCTACTGCAGGGGTATCGTATTGAAATGTTTTTGCCTTCTGCTAATCATTTCATGGCTTCTTAACTACTATCAACAATTTTGAGCAATATGTAGCAACATAATTCCGTATGTATCGCATAGTGCCAAGATTGTAGTAATTTTTTGTCATCCCATATTTTTCCAATAATGGCTCGCATCTTGATACACGTAGCATTTGGCGTTCAGTAGTTTCTGCTTACTCCGATTGGCTTCAGAAGGTATGCGTGTCCACAAAGATAATTAACTATTATATTGGCAATCGGCAATAGTCTCGCCCCTATTACATGGGACTTACCTAAGCATAACTGGGGACATGTATTTATTCTACACGTACCTACAGGTCTGCCTAACTCTTCGGGGCAAACAGGTACGGCGTTATAATATTATATCAAAATAATAGCTATAATTCTGATGGGCTATCAAGAGTCTATTTATTTCTACTAGAAACATAAGGAAATAAATAAAAGAATAATTTAATAGGCATAACTTTTTATTGCCCGTTAATAATCACATACATTATGAATATTGTTTGGTGTTCTTTGTCACACTCACGCACACACTTGCGTAAAACACATTTTTTCAATTAAATATTTTACGGGACATTGTATATTTACGCAACTCACGTAAAAAGGGATGCCCCGTAAAATTAATATTATCTTTATTACAATAAATATTCGCGAAAGATTTGCTCACTGTAAAATTAAGTGAGAAGCATGATGCAGCTGATTTTTGAATATTTTATTTTAATCGCACTCTATTATAATCTAATTTTGAACTTTGGATTTATAATAAGTAAGTAAGTAGGTAAATATGTATATCAGACAAAACAAAAAGAAACTTTGTTTGCTTCGAAAAATAACGAATATTTCTTAAATAATAAATTCCTATTCAGAAATCATCATTAAAATCGGAAAATTACCATAAATAAAAATCTGTGCCAGTAAATACAATTATATGACCTTGAAAAGATTTTATAATATTACAAAAACACACAAATGAGAACAGAAATATTAAATGACATTACATATTCTAATTTATTAGCTAGAGAAGAAAGAATGACAAATAATTTTGTCTATCTGAAAACAATGATTTATATAATATTTTAAAAGAGCTTTTAAATATTAATATCAGATTTTTTCCATCTTCGTAGACAATATGATTTTAAATTAGACCCCAGAATGGTTTTTAATAGGTAATACTTACATTTTAAATTTTTTCGTCATATAATCCTTCTGTATTATTTCTAAGTACCACAGTAGATAGGTTTTGACGTTAATTTTAAATATGTTGCGTAATAATGGTATGTAATTACATATTCTTACACTTATCACGTATCTTCTACCTATCGTTAAAATAATAAAACCGTTTGTTGTTTATTATATCGAATTTGGCATAAAAAATTGACATCAACGTATTTTTTTTTCTACACATTAAATTCTATACAACCAATTATCTGGACTAATAGTAGCCATTTTATTACATATATTTTTTTATGATACCTATATATATATAGGTATATATATATACAGGGTAAGTTTTTATCCAGTGCGCAAACTAACCAGGAATTCAGCATATCATTCTAGACCCCCTACCGCAGAAATTTTTCGCTGCTTATTAAAAAAAATATCTGTTGTTTCATAGAAAAGTGCTGTACCTACGCGGTCAAAATGTATGGAACAGCTGATTTTTTTTTTTTGTATATCTGGCGAAAAATTTCTGCGCTAGGGAGTCTAGAATGATATGCTGAATTCATGGTTACAATTTGCGCACTGGATAAAAACTTTTCCTGTATATACTCGTATATATATTTGTTAAACATTTTTCAGTGACTGAGGAATCAGTGCCTAACAGTTTCCTTTAGAAAAACAGTTTCTTATTCTATTTATTTTCATATATTTCGGTTTTCTCTGGTCTTTAAATATTCCGAATAACCTATTTTTATGTTCTATGATATATTTAGCTGTTAACATGGACATCGCATATACAAAGAATTTAATTTTCAAATTAAAAATCATCTATCTACGATATATCTAAGGAACTATAATATTTACTTCAGGTATCGAGGTGACCACGTCTCTACGTTTATGAGAATTTTTTCTTCTATATTTGGTTTTATTTCGCCATAATACAGGTGTAACGGATATCGACACGCAAACTGTTATCGTGAATTCAGTAAATGATTTTAGACTCATCAGAGATAATTTATTCCTACACGAGTTATTGCACGTGTGTATGAAAGAGCAGATTAAAAAAAAAACATTTAAATTGGTAACAGTTTGTGCGTCGACGTCCATGTATACATGATACACCATGCATATTATAGCTCGTTATAAACAATACAATGCACTCTGGTACAATATTAATATACATTAAATTATCTAAATAATAATCAGGTAGTGGCGTCCAGATACCAGGAAAAAAAATTTACCTAATGGGTTGAATACTTTTTCCTTGGAAAATAGTCAGTAGGTAACTAGGCTAAAATTATGCGCATGATTTTAATCTTGTTAATGTTTTATCTCTTTTTGGCAATCAAACTGCTAACCGTGGTATCTCTTACCCAGAACAGATTTCTTTTAAGTGGCATTATTTTTTACCGAGACAATAGTTACTTCGTTTCGAAACAAATTGCTTGAGGTTGGAAGAGACCCAAACCAATGGACTGGATATACTTTCTTGTCACGTAACTTTGGTACTTTTACCATCAAAAAGATGTACAAGTAACCGATGTGTAGTCAGTTTTATAACTACACTAAATTAATTATTTTCGATGTATACATATTTTTGAGGCTATCTGTATTTATTCAATAGGGTATAATAATCAGGTTATCAGCTGCATTTTATTTAACATGAAAGAAAAATATGTTTTCAATATTCTTTCTTATTTTACCTACGTTCAATTTTATCAAAGATAAATTATCTTAACTGGCAGACATTTTTCATAATCTCACATTCCTTATTTATTAATTTTCAACTTGCCGCTTGTAATTGCTATATTTTGGCAAGAAATGGCAAATTAATGTTTTTTATTTTTATATTATACTTATATTTTATTTTAATGGATAAGGTATAGGTACGTTATTGTACAAGTAGATATAATAATAAATTTGGATAAATGCTTCAAACTCAATAGAAGAGTGAATATATGGAAAATTCTATATTTTAGGAATGTGTCACAACCCTATCATAAACTCTGAAAACACGACCCTAGGCAACAAAAATAACGGTTTCTTTACATTTACTATTAATTAAAGAATCATTTCTAATATAGGTACTTATTTTAAATTATTTTATACTGAATAGTTTACTCGATCACACTTCATTTTGATTTATCTTCCGCATTTGTTATGAAAAAAATAAACACCAAATAAAAAAATACCATTTATTCGTTAGTAAAATTGAAAACAAAAAGAAATACAAAATAAAATAGTTTACAACAGAAGTAAAAGATGTTCTTTTTACAAAAAAAAAAAAAACCACAACGTTTTATGATGTACTTAACAATATCTACATAAATGTATATTTATACATGTCTCTATTAAGTATACAACGGTATAATATCTATTTATTACATGATATACTTTAAGAATACTGTCACCAAAATGTTAAAAGGTGAATAATATTCACATTCAAACAAAATATAATACCAATAAGTTTATGAATGGAATGACAAATATATTTATTAAAATTAAAGTAGAAAAATCAAAAAATAGACAAAACAGTTGGTATTATAGTGCTGTAATGCATGCTAAATGCATTTGAGTTTATTAATTTTATATGGTTTTAAATTGTTTATTTGCACAAATTATTTTAGGCACCATATTTTTTTATATATTTTTATTTTCTCTATGAAAACTATTCATCAAACTATTATTTTTTCGGCAGTATTCACAAATTACTAACTTTATTTAAAAATCACATAAAATCATCAGTTAAAACTTACAGTACACTAACTACGTTATTTAAATTCAAACTTATCCTTATTGATATCGATAAACGAATTGATAAAACTAATCAAAATAAAATTCACAAAGTGTTTGAAGCGATATGTTGTCGAATTTACAAAACGATAAATTGTATAGATAAATTTAATTGATTCATCGATATCGATAAATTTTGGAATATCCTTACGTATGCCTCTTACACGTCACTGTAGCCCCTCGGACTGATAGCGCCTTTACTGAAAATGACAAAAATAAGGAAAAGATAAGCAAATAACTTGTGATAAGCAGTAAATTAATACAGAAATACAATGCGTGTATACAGGAGAATAATGAATGGCAAGTGTACAAATACCCTTAACGAAGCCGAGAGTTACTTGTTCTTCTAGCTATAATATTTTTGTACGGGACCATACCTGGGAAACTTCTGGTTACGAAGATATTGAAGTTCAAAGTTTCTACTATCTTCGATTTTTAAATGAAAATAAGTTTTAAACGTTATTTTAAAAACTACCACGATGCCTGTAAGTCCACGTATGCAGGGACGTAAAAATATCGCGGCTAGATTTCCAGCGCAATGCTTGTCGCCGAGAGTTGAAAATTCGAAGTGTGTTTTTCGACGCGCTGAGATACACTCTGTTGGATACTCAAGGGTCGGTTCAACACCGAGCGTTAAAAATCCAATGCGGATTTAAATTATTTTTGCACAAAATTACTTAGTATGATGTACATAATGCGTAGGTGACGGCTTCGTGAAGGGTGTGCTTACACCCTGTATTTAATACGAGTTTTTTTTTTCGTAAAAATCAAAATTAAAATTTATTTATTTATTTACTATTAACACATACAATTGTTTAATGGAGTAAGGAAATACATTCTTAATAAAGTGTTTAATAATGTTCGATTCCTATAATCAACTAAATGTGCCCGCGGTTTCGCTCCCTAAAATAAAAGCATGCTAAGTTACTTATTATACCAGCTATCTGCCAGTGAAAGTCCCGTCAAAATCGGTCCAGCCATTTCAGAAATTACCCGGAACAAACAGACAGACAGACAAAAATTGTAAAACAAATATTTTGGTATATGTACCGTGTAGACATCTATATGCATTTAGTAAAAAGCGGTTATTTTAATATTACAAACAGATACTCCAATTTTATTTACCTGTGTTTATAGAGTATAGATAGAAGATAATGGGCGTAGAAACATTTAGCGCGCAATTTGACAGTTGTTCTAGACTGGTGATGGGATAAGGTCTTTATTATTGGAAAAGAGTACAGAGACACAAGAGTTTTAATTTTTACCAAGAACGGTCCGTGAATTGTAGGAATCGGCAATATAACAGCCTAAAATAACATTATTCATATAATTTCATGCATCTTGTAAGACTATCAGCCATATAAATAATGTAAAGGTTACAAAGAACGATAATGCAAACATATATATATTACATATACACCGAGAAATATTACTGGTTGTTTTCCCGCAGCGAAATGGTTTTGTCTTAGTAATACAATCGTTTTTTAAAGAAATAAAATATTAAAAACAAAAAAAATATGGCAGATTAACAATTTGTGAAAAGTCACCACGTGCGATAGTTTATTTTGCATTGAACATTTTGGATAAAATCAAATCAAAATCAAATCATTTATTTCTTTGCAAACATGGGTTTAGTAAACAGATGTTTTTTTTTTATCGCTGTTTCCTTTGTCGGCGGCGCGTGCGATTCGAGTAGTACCTACAAGTTACCTCTAGTGTTATGATTCTCACGTTTTCGAGTGTAAGAATATTTATTAGTAAAAAAAAACATCTTAATTTTTTTTACTTTTACTCTATGCTTCGAAAGTATTCCTTATGGCAAGTTGTTCTGCCGCGGGAAAACAACCATTTAAATTTCACGGTGTATATGTATATTATTATGATTAGATAATAAAGGTTTAATCATTATGATTTATAATTTCTAGGAAAAAGGGCAATTTGGTGTCTGATGTTAGTGCAACGAGGACATGGTACAGTGAAAAACTACCTAAAGAAGGAAAAATATGTTATGGGCAAGTGTAGTTCAAGCAATCCTTCTTCACCCATAGGATAGTGGTGTAAAAATAGTTATAATTAATGAAATAAGGTACAGGTAAAATTGTGACGTCCCTGATAGTTAAGGAGGTAAAATTAATGATTTTAACAAATTTAATATTGAATGATTAGTATCCTTCTATGATATTTTTTTTGAATATATGGCACTCGACAATAGAGCAACTTACTTTCAACAAAGTATTTTTTGTGATCGGATCAATACTTCTATATTACAAACAAACAATTACCTGTTTATAATATTAGTTAAGGTAATGGATGATCATAAATATAATGAGTCGGGAATATACATTGTAAATGGAGTTCTAATATCGATAATGAATTTGATATTACAGTGAGCTATTCGATGAATAAAGGGCGTATAAGTTAAAATAAATGAAGTGTTAGTAAATTCCATACCATTGTGCACAAGCGCTAGTGAGCTGTTGTACCGGCTACACGTTAGTGGTGTACCTGTAAGGTTAGTGGTTAGAACAAAGATTGGTTAGTTGCATGCAGCAGAGTTAGATACATCGAGGTTAGTAGAGATTATAGGCGATTCAGTAGTCAAAAACGAGTTGAAAGAATCTAGACGAAAGTTACATAAATGTATATCTTATGAGAGTTTATCAGTACTTGAACTCATCTCTAAGTATGATATCATACAAGATAGTATTTAGAGTTCATTGTAGATTGTGTAGAAAAATTAGGAACAGGTTGTAAAGTTACTTAACCTCTTTATAAATGGAAGGATTTTCTGACCAGACGGGTATTGTGCCCGACGATTGACGTTGGGACGTTATATGTATGCTAGTTGCACGGTAAACTTCGCCAGTATTTTTGCATAACGTCAGTTTGATCCATAGTTCGAATTTGTTGTTGTAGATGCCGCGACAATATTGTTTTTAGTAACATTCAATGTATAGCCTAGGGAGGGACTTGGAATGATCAAGCCCTAGAAAAATAGTTGTAACATTCATCTAGATTCCAGCATTTGACTTTTCATGCTTAGTTTCTATGACAAGCAAATCCAATCAATTTAGAACCTTATGCCATCATGATAAGTACCTGTCACGTGGGGTGATTACATCCTCGTCCGAGTCGAGGTCGTAGAGCTCGTCCCGGATGTAACTCCTGTTGGCAAAGCCTCCCATGTCCACTGGAATTAGAAAAAAGGATAATCTTTTATATTGACAAAAAACCCGTCAAAATACACATAATTTCAAAAAGGTAGGAACTTATTAACTGATGTAATCAGTACATTAACTTTCAAGGCCTGCTATTTTGTTAAGTCAATGGCTTTAGCCCCAGTGAGGCGGGCCAAGAAACGAAACTGAATGTTGCTGACCCCCGTCATGTTCATGAACGGGCGCCGTCAGTTGAGACTGGTCATGTCTTAACTGCCTGAGCTCTTCTCTCAAGTTTTGTCTTGTCTTTACATTGCTCTCACTATAAATATAGGCTGGCAGGGAGAATGACGCGAAAACTAAAACTATGCAGATTTTTTTTGTCGTATTTCCAAAAACATATACCTGCTGTTTAATACCTACGCGGTCAAAATGTAAGGAACAGCATTTAAAAAAAGATAATCGGTGAAAAGTTTCTACGCACGGGTGTTCAGAACTAAACTATGTAAATCCATAGTAACAGTCTGCGCGTCGATGGCCCTGCCACCCTGTATGCGCTGTATGTAGAAGCAACAAGAATCATGTACCTAGAATTTTGTAACATGTTGGTATAAAATAGATCAATATAGTTTTTTGCCCGTTCTTCTAGGGACATGAGACTATTCAGAAGTCGGTTTGGAAGGGCAGCTGTGCGGTTCTGCAGATGACCATACGAGTAGCCTCGTATAATCATTGTTACTAACCTCTGGTCGAGTCGTCGTACTTGTCATCAGCCCACTTGTAGTCGTTCTCGGAGTAGAGCGGCGGGAGCGTCTGGTGGGGGGTGGGGTACAGGTCTAGGTGACGCTTCTCGTTCTGTATGCTGTCGGTGTCGCCGTACGCTTGCATTCTGGAAAGGTTTAACAGTTCTTTAGTATGTAGAACTTAAAGGTTCTGATTATATGGATGAACGCGAATGGAATGACGGGTTTTGTTCTGAACTACTGCAGTTTTACCTACTTGTTATAATGTAAACTTATCTACTATTAAAACCGTAAGATACTATACACATTATTACATACAATTGATTCTGAGTTTATCAAAGCTAGTAGTTTTTTCTGAGTGCCATAGTTCAGATATGTCATTGTTATCCAAAAATAAAGAGTCACGCGTCGTACATTTCTCTAGTGCTAGACTGTGTATGGATAATTTTTATTACGCTAGATTGTCATAAAACTTTTATTTAAGTAACAGCTTCACTATTACTAAGAAGTAATTGTTCAAGAAGTTCCTTCACGGTGTTGAATGCAGTGCCTCTCAATCATGTCTTTTTAGTTTCAACATGATTGAAATGCTGATATATACAAATGATTCATCCAGTGTAGCTATTTTTGGAAACGTTAAAAGTAGGTAAATTACGCCCTCCCAGCTCACCTAGTATAATCCTCGAAGCAGCTGAACCGCCAGAGCGCGAAGGCGAGCATGGCCATGGAGATGAGCACCCCGGCGGCGATCACCAGCCACACCATCAGCACTGTGCGGTCGTTGGGGATCGCGTACTCCTGGAATGTACAGAGCAAGAGATCAACGAATGGAATAAAACAAGAGGGTGGCGAAAACTTGCCTTGTCTTGTTGTTTTTTGTTAAAATCGCTTCGAATATCAAACAATTGTTAATTTACAACGCAATAGGACGAGGACTATGACAAGTCGAGTTAAGCTGAATGCGCTAAATCAATCTACAGAATTCACATGGCCAGCAAATTACAACAAACCGGCGGGCGCTTCCTTATTGAAAGGGAACAGGAGTAAGATAACAAGGTCAAGAATTTAAAGAAATACTGTTTGTTCTTTCAAAATCGTCATCACCATTTTCCACTGATATTTTAATCCAGCTATAACCAGCCACCGTGAATATCGTCAGTCCACCTAGCCTGAGGCCGTCCTTCCTTGCAGATCACATAAAATACGTGGAATCAAAACAAAAGAAAGTCAAACTTACCGTGATACCCAACGAACGCAGTCTTTCAGAGAACTCCTCCTTGATGATATAGCTAGTCCACATATCGTCCAGGTCTTGGGCATTAAGTCTTGGCTCTTCAGGCTCCTCCTCATAATGGAGGGGCACCCCGAAGGTCAGCTCCACGCAGTTCTCATATTCGGGCCACTGGATGTTGCAGACAGCGGTCCTGGTGATCTGTGTCACTTCCAATCTGGAAACGATGACAAACAATATCAGAAAATAATACTTGGAATCGACGTTTTCTGGATTTTTGGTGGCCGTAAAAATAGCCCCGATTATGCTAGTTCTACTGAGATATATCTCATTATTTAATGACATATTATTACTTTAGCCTTGTGCACATTCAGTCGAAACGAATTTCTTTGCTACTTTGTAAAACAATAGAAGAGTTTAGAGAGAATAGAAGGACGTTTTGCAGTAAGATATATAAGGAAAACAACTGAAGGAAATAATTAACATCAGAATGTGACAGGAACTAATTTTATGGCATAAAATAGAGGAGGCCTAACGCCAGCAGTGAGATTAAAGAAGCACGATTTAATGACAATAATGTTATTATTCATAATAAAGTTACTAAAGTCACAAGTAAAAGCAAGAGAAAATTTATTAAATGCGTAATATAAATTGATGGCCCGTTGAACATAAACAAAATCGTATATAACGCGATCATCCGATCTTATAATAGGTCTGTGTTTATCTCCTGTTTCAAGGTTATATGCTATGATTTATGTTTATAATACATCTTCTAGAATTGTGTAGCTTGAAAATAACCGTGAAGTTAAAACAGGACATCATGACAGTAATGTATTTGTATGTATTTATTTATTAGACTAAAAAAAGAGTGTACATGTTACACAATTTGTCTTAGCTACTTAAAGTTATACTTAAGAGTAAATCAGTTACAATTGTGTCTAGTTGTTAGCATCTGCTGCCGAAGTAGGTTTATAGCCTGTGTTTCAGCACGCAGCGCCTCTAGCCCTCGGACTGGGTATGCAAGTATGAGCTTATGAACAAACGGAAACATTTTATATTAAAATATGGACTTAACTAATTTAAAATAATAAGAGGATTGCTGTCCTCTGGGTGTGTAGGTGAAGGATGTGAGTGTATGTGTGTGAGAGGGTGTGTATAAGATAGGATAGTTTTAGCTAGTAGATTCTAATGGTGTCCATAGGTTTACAAAGCTGCCAGACAGTTCAAAAAGTAATAATATTCACAAAACTGTGGAAATAGCTTGCATGTCATTATGCAATAGAGCAGTGGTGGCCCAGTGGTTAAGGCCCTGACTTACGAGTTTGTAGGTCGTGGGTTCGAACCCAGGCAGGCGTTTTGAAGGAAAACATCGTGAGGAAACCGGCATGTCCTAGAACCGAAATTTCGAAGACATGTGATATCTACCATCCCGTACTGGGCCCGCGTGGTACTCCCTCTCACCAAGAGGAGGCCTGTGTCCCAGCAGTAGGAACATTTTAGGCTGATTATATTTGTGCTTATGTTTACTTTCTCCGACCTAGAGATCGAACCCACGACCTCAAGCTTAGACGCAGCGTTTGCAACCACAAGACTAACGAGGCAAAACTTAATAATAGACACAAATACCGTAACTAGTCGACCAATTATCATAGTTTATAATTATGGAAGACTGGTAATTCAATTAAGTGACGCTAGACTGTACGGTTATATATTATCTAGTGGTATTATTGTCTTGCACAATGACGCACACTGACGTCATTATAATTAATTCTGACTCTGTCAACTTCATATGATATGTGAGTAAACCGGTATAATTGATATCTTAAGTTTTTTCCATTCGGATGCGATCAAATAACTACCTTCTTGAGAGAAGATTTTTTTATGTTCTCGCTATTGTTTATTATTATGTGTATACTGACGTGTTTACCTTGTCACCACTTCAGGGTTTTTATAAAAATCGTACCTAAATCGTACAAAAATTACAATTTAGCACCGGACTAAGCTGTCAGTTTTGTAAATGGAACTGCATTTCTATACTTATTGGGTTCTTGATTCAAAAACTCGCTTGGTGGTTTTATTAAGGGGCAAATGTCTCAGAAACGATATATTATACATATATCAAATCTGGAGTCGTTTGGTAGATTACTGGCTAAGTTTCATGTTGAAAAAATATTTTTGTATTTGATAGACTAATTTTTGAGGAAGCTTAAGCTATTTAACATCATGGTGGACCCGAGTAAAAAGAAAAAAAAAATCAGAAAGAACGCAAAGAGAAAACGAAATTATACCACGGGCGGGAGTTTCGATGCTATAGGATATATATCGCGGGAAAAGCTAGTGGTCCATAAGTACTGAGTCTTGATTCTACCCGAAAATGTATGACGCCAAAATGTTATCCATAGACATGCAATACCATCATCTGCCTAGCCTTTTTCCAACTTTATTGGGGTCAGCTTCCTGTCAAACCGGATGCAGCTGAATATGGTATTTTACATGGAGCGACTGCCTATCTGACCTCCACAACCCAGTTACTGGGTAATACGATAACCCTTGGTAAGACTGGTTGTTAGACTTTCGGGCTTCTGACGACCCGTAACGAGTAGGACTGTCAAAGATCCACAATAACAATCGGGACCAACGGCTCAACGTGCTTTACGAGGCACGGAGGGGTCTTGATATGTAAATATGGTCACCCATCCATGAAATAACCGAGGCACAAGGCTCTTTAAAATAAAAATATGTATGTTATCCATAGACATGGAATAATAACATGATATTTATCAAACAAAGTCACTCAAAATGTCTTTCTAGAATACAAGTTAACTATTTCTGTTGTTTATCTCAGACACGTTTATCAATATAAGTTCTTATCATTCGACTGGTGCTTATCAATTCAATGACACGAATATACAATTATTTTACGACATTATTTTCCACTGTTTTGTGTGAATTATCTAGAAATTACTACCTAAACCTTGACACTTCACCTCAAATAAGAAAGAAAGAAAATACATTTATTTGGCTGAGAAAAAAAGGCAGTAACTGGACTGCGGAGGTCAGATAGGGAGTCCCTCCTTGTAAAATGCTGCTACTCAGCTGAATCTGGTTTGATTGGATTGGAAGCCGACCCCAACACAGTTGGGAGCGCCATGATGTTGACAATGAGACTAAAAGAAAACAGTGTGCAACAGAAAACCATTAAATAAAAATAAAATACAACGTTTATAGTGCAATACAGGACAAAATTATAACCAGTGCGAAAACTGTAAACCATGAATTCAGCATTTCATTTTAGACCCCTAGCGCAGAAAAATTTCGTGGATTATACAAAAAAAAAAATCTGCTATTCCATACATATTGACCGCATAGGTATTGCACTTTTTTATGAAACTACCACACTCACACTAACAGATAAATACAGGGTCAAATTCAATTAACTAGTGAAACCAAACGTGATTGACATCTATAAATAAACATGCAATGGTAAAAAACAAAATGAAAAACATATTTTCTCAATGTATGTTGCAAGGAATAACAATAACAGAGGTCGCTGAAACAAAAATAAAAAAATTGATGTTTCTTAATTTTTAAACGATTTTATTTATCTTGCCCTGTTTGTTGTTTTTTTTTTGTTTGTTTGGGTCATATTTACTACTTGAAATTTTACGGCCTTCAAGAATGATCTGATATTTGGTACACACCTTTAGTTCTGATAACAATACAATTAAAAAAAATTAATGAGAAATGTTAAGCAACGAAATCAAAACGAAAAACTTACGTTAAACGGTTTTAACTAATAGCTGAAATTTAGTTCGGTAAAATAAAATCGTGGGGCGCGTGCAACATATTTACTCAGGTTACGCTAAGCCCGACGATTATTTTTTTTAGCTTTTAGTTAAAACCGTTGAAAGTAAAAAAAATATATTTTGTTGTGTTTGGATATACCCATTAAATCTGCAAAGTTAGATTTGCTAATTTAATTTGACTTTATGAAACACACACATAGAACAAGAGATATATATTACCAATTGCTTTATGATACGTAGCTTTGATTCGGAAGTACCATACGCATCTTTCCCGCAACGCAGCATCGATGTGCTTAACTTTGAAAGGGCACAAGTCAACAAATTTCGCCACATAAGACTTTTGCACTTCGTCTACAAGTGGTGGGCGCAATGCGATATTACGTGTGTCAAAGCACGTTCATGTAACGCGTCCGTAAGATGCAAGGAAACAGTTAAAATGAGTTTAACATAAAATTATTTATTTATCTTAACTGAAACAGACTGTAAATTTTCTGAAGAAAAAATAAATAATAAACATAACGGTATGTGACGCAAATTAGGAAAGATCTTTATCGAAAAGTAAAATTAAGATTGAGTTGGCAAAGTAATTTAAATTATAAGATAAAGATGCCTAGCCTTTTTCCAACAAGGTCAGGGTCGGCTTCCAGTCTAACCGGGTGCAGCTGTATGCCAGTACTTTAAATGGATCGACTGCCTATCTGACCTCCATAACCTACTTAGGCACTGGATAATACGAGACATCTGATAAGACTGGTTGTCAGACTTTCGGGCTTCTGACGACCCGTAACGACTGTCAAAGATCCACGAATGACAGCCGGGACAAACGTGCTTTCTAGGCCACGGAGTTGTTTGGTAAGTAAAAGTCACCCTTCCGCGGACTAACCGCAGCAAGCGATTGTGCCTTCCAGTGACATATTTTTTTAAAACAATAGAAACACTAAATGGGAAGGAGAAAAAACTGCCGTGTTTCATAATATTGAAATGTAATAAATGAGTTTACCTAGACGAAGTCGTTATTAGTAATGCCTTGTTTCATGTGATAGATAAGGAATACGTCGTATGTTTGCTAATTGCACTACAAATCGGTGAAGATAAGGGTGAAACATAAAAACACAAAGCGTTCGAGGAAGAAAAAATAAATGAACAGAGTGCTCTATTTTGGAGTTATGCTGTAGAGATCAAATTAAAAATTCATGCGAATAAGTTTAAAAAACTCACCGATAACATACGCTTCTAGATCCTTAATAAAAAATTCTACACATTATTCTTATAACTGTAAATCTAACATTTATACTAAGTGAGACGGATTCCATCTATGCTATGAGGACTTTACACTTATCACATATAAATTGTCTCTCTGATACATTTGTTTCTCTGTGGCCAGTCTTAACATCCATCGCGATATGTCCATGTAGGCTTCAAGTATCGATGCCAAAATCTACACAATCTAAAATGCACAGAGTAAAAAGTTGACTCCCAATCTCATACAAGCTTTTCTTCTGTAAACTTTACCGGTTGGTTTACTACTTCAATAGCATTGTCAGTCGTTACGTCAACCTTAGCTGTATCATTATTATTGTAATTATCTTTCTTTATAATATCTACAACTGCCTCTTCTAGAGTCGATTCATTATTATTATCTACTTTAGGCTCTTGGAGATTCAAGTCAGTTTTCTTCTTGGCACTCTTAGTGGTGTGTGACTTCAGTTCATTATTAGATACTTGAGGATAGTGATGCAATATCGCAGTCGTGTTAAAAGTAATTTTACCGTACTTAACTATCTCTGTAGGTCGTTTTGCATAACTAGTACTAGGCACAGCTAAGTCTATGCTTTTTTCAATATCATTATCAGGTGTGTTTGCAGCGCTATATCCCCTCGTCTCTTCTATAAGTCCTAAAGCTATGTGTTTACTTTTCTTAATATTTTCCATATAACTATTGTGAAGGTTCATATCTACAGTGTTGTTTTGTTTGAGTGGCAACGAGTTTGGCAGCCGGTGTTGTCTGTCTTCGGCTGTGTATCACAATTGTTTCTGATTAGGGTTCTTGATTATTTGGTCGTTAGCCGCGGCGAGATCGCGCGCGGCGTTTGTTAGCTATGTCTGAGATTGAACCATAGAGATGCTGGTTGTCTCAGTGACGATGGTTGGTGCTGGGAACTCGTCAGTAGTCGAGTCATAGATCGGGAACTCACAACACATCACGAACTTCAAGAATCTTGGTACTTCCACGTAAATTGCAGGTGGTATCGGTATCAAGGGCGATGTCGATGCCTTATAATACAAATAATCTGGGTTATCTCTGTACTTTTCGTCCGCGGATCGTTCGAGCAGTGGTATTCCAGATAAGAACAGTATGATCGCTGTCGTAAATAATGGTGATAGTATCGCAATCCATTCGACGCCGTTTATCACATTTAAAGATATTATGAAAATTCCCCACCAGAGAACCACTTCACCAAAGTAGTTCGGATGTCTCGACAACCCCCAAAGTCCATCGTTGCACCATTTTCCTTGGTTCGCAGGCTCTTGTCTGAACGCAAACTTCTGCAAATCAGCATACGTTTCGATCAACAGTCCTATGACGAAAATCCCTGCCCCAGCCGAATCCAAAGTCGTCATCGTCTTTGGCGACTTAGGGAAAGAGTGATGCGGCGAATTCATGATAATAACTGGCAAACTCACGATATACACCCACACTGCCTGAAACGTGTAGAACACTGCGAACCTTAGCGTATTACTCTTACGATCCTCGAACTGTTTATCTCTACCTATATGGTAGATTCTGTAGATGAGGTAGCCAGAGAGTCTGACGCCCCAGAGACACACAAAGGCAGTGACCATCAGCTGCCTGCTATCATAACTCTTGAGGTGGGAGCCGCCTTGACCGAGAAAGAAGGTAAGCAAGGCTATAATAATAAAGTTAGCCCCGCCAGTGAAGTCAGTCACTTTATCATTCTGAAACAGCGAGGCTATGGTAAAGAATAATATCTGCATAGCCACTGTGACCATCGCGCTTATAGCGAAATTGTTCCTATCTATCAAAGGCTCCATTCTGTATATTTGACACTAAACTCTGTGTTTGCCATCAGGGAACGTTCGAATCGATTCGTCGCAATGCTGCATTTTGGAATATCACTCTTATTCTTAACATGTTAAAGTCTTTTCTGTTCACATTATACACGTTTAATACTTCAATCACGCACTGTTATCTTTTTAGTAAATTTACAATTCGTTTTTGTATATTATTTCGTTTAAAAGCGGTTTCATAAGCTCGTCTCTTAAGCTTTACTGAAATAGATTTGACGTTTATACCGCGCTTGCGTGAAGCTCCGTTCCACGCATGCGTACCTTGAACCTCTCGAACAAAAATTACGAATTCCTTAATTTTCTGTACTCTTATTTGATTTTTTTTCTGTTTTCTTTAAAGATTTTTGTGTCTTTTTCAGATTGTTTGTACATTTCGTCCGTTCAGTGAATATGTATTGTTATTCAAATTGATACGTAACTGGGTCAGTATGACGTAAAGATACGAGAATAGAAATACTTTTGTCTGTAAGTACGTGTTACGTATGTATAGCGCATAGTTCAACTTTGTATGCGACAATGTTGAGAGTTCCGCATTTAGAATAATTAGTTATTTCATCTATATGCTGTAGAATTTCAAGCAACTCTTAGCAGAATTACCTATGGTTTTGAATTTTCTTAGAGAAACATGGGAGCTTATTTAAAAAAAAAGAAACTAGTATTATACTGCAATTGTGCATTGGCTACCAACCTGATATTTAATGGTTTTATTAACAATGTCTTAATTTATAATGAATAATAATGGTGACAGATGCTCTTGCCTTTTGTGTATAAGAAGAGGTATTTTCCCTGTAATGGGACATAAGAGGCTGGTATTATAATAATTATACTTATATATGTCAAAAATATATATTTATGTAATTAATTGTATTATTTATTTGTAAAACATGAGTAATTTAACCATAAATTATTGACTTGACACTAGGCCATTACGACACAATCATTTCACAATGCGAACAATTATTTTCATACCAAATGACGCAGTTACCTACGCCAAAAAAAAAAAACAAAATAATGAGTTTCAGAGAAATTAGATAGCAACATTGTTTCATCATTTTGATAGCTCTATCGTTTTCCTTACTTCTAAGAAATACTACTCAAAAAACCTTTTGATTACAAAAAAAAAAAAAAAAAGTAACGTTACGTTATCGTATCCGTTGATATATTCTGGGAAAGGTGCTACTTATAACACAGGATGGCAGGGACATCATCGCACAAACTGTAACCATGAATGCACATGATTCGGACCCCACCGTAGAAATTTTTCGTCAGTTATAAAAAAAAAACTGCTGTTCCATTTCTATGAAAAATACATGGTCAAAATGTTCAGAACATCAATTTTGTTTTCTGTAAGTATATGCTAACAAATAGTCTTGGAGTACAGAAATTTATTGAATACCTTATTATGACCTCTGAGCTATGGGCTAAATTCAGCTAAAAATTCGCGCTTTGAAACGTGCTAACTTGCGAGACGGTTATTTTTAACCTTTAGCGGTCGGTTAGCATTTTAAGAATAGAACACAATGCAGGCGTTCATAGGGGGACAAATGTCAGGGGCCACGTGTTGTAACAGAGGGCTTGTCATTGCGCCAATATGTCTACAGGAAAAACAAATGAACAAGGAACAGTGATCAACCCAGTTTAGTATAGTTGGTACACTTCGCGCGGAAATCTTTGCAAATTAAACCTTATGCGTTGCGGCTAAGTTATGTCAGCTGCACGGTCAATCGTTCAGGTTAATCTGCGCTTGCCGCGGTTTGTCCGTGGATGGGTGACAATCTTTACATACCGAGACTCCTCCGTGCCTTGGAAAGCACGTTAAGCCGTTTGACCCAGCTGTCATCTTGGATCTTTGACAGTCGATCATCAAAAACCCGAAAGGGTAACAGTAAGTCTTACCAAGGGGTATCGTGTTACCAAGTAACTGGGTTATGGAGTTCAGATGGGCAGTTGCACCATGTAACATACTGGTGTTCAGCTGGTTCCGATTTAACTGGAACCCTACACACAAAGTTTGTATGTGTCGGATGTATATATCTCGTGGATGTCTGTATTGTCAGTTTGCATTACAAACTTACAAAAAGGCTGGGCAGATCGTTTGACGCAATAACCTTACAGGTCAGCAAATTTTTGACAAAATCGTGGGCAGACGGAGCACATTTTCGTACACATAGCTTTGTTACTCCAGTAGCATGAAATCGTAGGTTCGATTCCCAGGTCGGACAAAATGTTAATGGATTTCTTTACAAAAAACAAGAGTGGTGACCGATTCTCCTTTCTCCTCTATAAGAGCAGAGACCTTTGTCTTTCAATGAAATACCTACAGACAGGAAACGCCGACCTCATCTAGTTTAAAAAAATATGATTGACGTGTAAAAGTGTTTGTACAAACCTACTTACAGAAATAAAATCATTTATCATTTATCATTACAGGCTGGTATAAAAAGCCAATGACTTTTTATTGTTTGTCAGTTAAATTGATTGTTATCCTGTTGTATATAAAAATTTTCATTAGTAATTTACGTAGAATTCGATGTCATTGATTTGTTGTATCGATAAATATATCTGTATTTATATCGGCAAGATCTAAAAAATTAACAATTTTAATTAATTAGGCACTGATTAAGATTATGCTTTTAATATTTATAAATGAAAGAATGTGAATGATGATAGGTTCTTTATTTTTGTGTGGGAAATCATCAAATAACTTCTCCCGCTCTGGGTGGAGCAGGAGGGCGTGTCAGACTTTTACTAAAACCCACCCGTGTTCCCTCAGTAGCCTGTGTGCCAGGGGCGGCGGTATCTCTTTCAAACAACCCGCACCCCTGGCAGGCATCGGCCCTTGCGGACTCCGTTAGTGTGTGCTGACTTTGCGGCGTGCGTTGAACACAACGTGGCGTTGACCTGGGCTTGGTCCTTAACGGACAGCGAGCTACCCATTACTCGCCGTCCGCAAGTTCACGCCTACGGTGCAGCGGTGGCCGGGAATCAGCCTGGGATTCCCGACGCCCAGGGCATCTCCTGCGGAGGCTAGGGCCGTGAGGGCGCGTATACTGCCTCTCCCTCACGTGCGCCGCCTCCCTCTTCGCGAGCATTACTGCTTCGCAGAAGGAGGTGACGGCTACCCATGCACTCTCGCTCCGTACCATGGCCTGGACCAGGGCCGGACCCGAGAGGTCGCCGCCACCGATCGCCTCCTCTAAAACTAAAAAGTGAAAAATAACTTTAATCTCGGAAGTTGGTGGCAAACAATGAAAGTAGGTATAAAACCAGACATCGACTTCCGAAAATAAAGTTTTCTTTCACATTGTAGTGTTTTTCCGAAGTTGGTTGTTTTTTGCTTTTATGTTTGTTTTGTATGTCTAATGACTGTGACGACGCCTATAATTAGTTAGCTATCTAATCTCATACAAATCGGACATTGGGCGTTTAAGGATTTCGACGCGGAACCGGATGTCAACAATTTTGAATATAAATATGGTTTAGACGTTGATAGATTGGAATACTACATGCATGAAAAGAAAAATGCACAAACATTAGAATAACTTCAATTTACATGTTTTGTAGTATTAATAGCTTCCTTTTCTTTGTGCGCCCTCTACTATACATTAATTATTCCAATTTCGAGTTTGTTTTCTGCCAGTCAGTTAGGGATACAACATGTGTACCTACATAATCAGCCTTTAATATTCCCCCTATTGGGACACAGGCCTTCCCTCCTCTAGTCCACCACGCAGGCCTAGTGCGGGCTGGTAGATGTCTTCGAATTTTTGGTAGGTAGTTACTAGGACATGTCGGTTTGATTAAAATTTAGATATTTTTTCATTCATCATTGTTTCCAACATTTTCAACAATCATCGTCATATTTCAGACAATTTACACAAATATTATTTAGTTTAAGGGTGTGGTACCCCTGGGCGTCGGTATTCTCAGGCTGATTCCCGGCCACCGTAGGCGCGGGCTTACGGACGGCGAGTAATGGGTAGCTCGCTGTTCGGTAAGGACCAAGCCCGGGTCAACGGCGCTTTGTTTTCCACGCGCGCCTCAAAGAGATGTCAGCACAAACTGATGGGGCCCGCAGGGGCCGATGCCTGCCAAGGGTGCGGGTTGTTCGATAACGTCGCCCCTGGCACACAGGTAACTGAGGCAACACGGGTGGGTTTTAGTCAGTAAAAGGCTGACACGCCCTCCTACTCCACCCAGAGCGGGAGAAGTTATTTGATGATATCCCACCCAAAAAAAAAGAGGGTGTGGTACAGACCTGAATGATTTTCTCCACGAGAGCAACAATGCTATCGCGGAAAAAATCATCAACTGTGCCATACAATACTACAATGCCTATTCACGTTAAATGTATGGACGTATGGCTGTTATAGAAATAAGATATTTATAGAAAATTAAATATAAATCACTCAGTAAAGTTCTAGATAGAACTATACTGATTACGTGATTTATATTTTATTTTTATACCTGTGCTGTTTGTAATTAAATATCGATTAAAACTCTAATATTATATACTCACGTAAATACGCACGCAACCAGGTATACCTAAACTTCCATATGAATGGCCACCAAAATCAATTAAACCATGATTATAAAGATGTAACTCGTAACTAGAGGTCAACGTATATCGGTTAAACAAATATTATTATCAACAAAAATAATACTTTTTATTTCAGTTTTATCGTTTCTTTGTTTCGTCTTCCGTTCGATAATCCATGATAAGTTATCTACGTTGAGTCATCGACACACTTGCAACACTTTTTGCTATTCTGTATTTTTGATGCTATAATTCTTAATTTTCATTTTTTGCTAACAGCTGCAAGAGTTAAGCTACGCTTCCCGCGGTTGTTGGATTCGTAACCATATTTACATACCAAGACCCCTCCGAGCCGAAAAGCACGTTAAGCCGTTGGTCCCGAACTCCCGACTGTCATTCGTAGATCTCTGACAGTCATTACGGATCGTCAGAAGCCCGAAAATCTGACAACTAGTCCAAAGGCTTTCGTATTAGCCAGTAACTTGGTTGTGGAGCTCAGATAGGCAGTAGCTTCATTTAAAATATTGCTTGGTTGAATCCGGTAAGACTGGAAGCCGATCATAACATAGTTGATAAACGCAGGCAGATGATGACGTAAAGAAACGCTTTGTGTTTTTAAAGTGTCACATCTAACAAAGTTGAAATCTAGAGAACAATACGAACAATAAACTCACGTAGTATTTAATCCAAGTGTGATTTTATTGTCCTTGATATACTCCTTCGCCATATCTGCCAGCAGCTCTTGGAACTGCTCCTTGATCTCGTTGAACTTCGGCAGGGAGAGGCCAGCAAGGTTGAGGGTCAGGGTCTCTTCGGGAGGGTTCGCTACTGCCTCGGCTTCTGGCTCCTCGTCGCCGAATATCGGGAGTGGCCCTGGAAGAGGCGGGTTGGGAATTTGAACATTGTAACACACTTTTATACGTCGTCGTAGAAATAATAATACCTACATACCTATTTAAAAAATACCTACAACCTATTTTAAAACTAGATAAGATCGGTGTTTTTTAACCTGGTAATTGAAGACGAAATTCTGAAACAAACACCTTCGGGGTTTAATTTCAGAATTTCGAAACTAGCCTAACTCTCAAAATAATAGAGCAGTGGCAGCTCAGCGACTTACGAGTTGTAGATACTAGATTCGTGCAGTGCAGTGTAGAATTATTTCACTACCACTGCTCTCAAAACGGTGTAAGAAAACATCGTGAGGAAATCGCATGTCCTAGAACTAAAAAATCGAAGACATGTGACATCGGATTACGCCCCACTCCCTATCACAGAAAGGGGGCTTATGTCCCAGCAGTGAAAACATTATAGGTTCATTCTGTTACAAAATCGAAAAGCCAGCTATTCCAGCTATTGTAAAAAAAACACTACCACCCTCTTCTTAGCTCATTAGAAAGAACAAAAATATACTTACAGATCAATTTAACACTGAAAGAGAAGCCTTTCTGGAACTGCCAGCCGGGTTTGGCTTCGAATCTGACGAACATACGGTTGACGTCAGCGAACCTGTACTTTCTCACTGATGTCAGGCGATGGGAGAAGACTAGGCCATCTTTGCCAGACGCGTCGAGACCTCCTGTGAATAGTCCAAGGATATAAGCTCTCCATACATATTGTTTTTATTGCAATTTAACCGTGCAATAACAACACCTGAGGGGTAATTACCCGTATTGGTACTCGTAAGTCTATAAAATGTAGCCATTGTTCTTTCTCCGGGTTCAAAGTTTCTCTTTACCGAATTTAATTAAAATCGGTGCCACCGTTTAAGAGATTAGTCGGAACAAACAGACATTTTAAAATCTGTTCTTTGTCAGAAGTACCGTAAATACTTTCAAATGTATGTAGAACAAACTGTTTTTTTTTACATTACAACCAGAAACTTATATTTTATTTATTTGTATACATTTAGATGTTTACATAAAAAACTTGTTTTTAAGAACGTTTAACGTTCACAGCCTGATCTCAGTCTCAATCTGTCAAAAATACTTCGACTTTCAGTACATTTTTGACATTTCATTTTCGCCGAGATGATTTTAAACGTTTAAAATAACATGAATTTGCCTTCTGGCTTAAAGAATTCAAATAAATGTGCAGCCCTTATGGTATTGGTTGCTGTTTTATGGCAATCAAACAAAACAGCTTATTTATTTGACAGCAGAATTGTATTAGGAGATTTGAATTAGACTTTTAAAATCTGTAAACATTAATGTTTTACATTTCACATTATATTAGTTTCTAATAAATATATATGGGGTTAGGGAGCTTTGTCTTAGCATGAATTTGATGATGTATTTGCACTCTAAAAATACACAATAGTAAACACTGATTTATAGTGAATCAAAGCAAGCTTTGAATCATAACAGGTAAATGAAGTCTGGGTTGTTTATCTACTAATTTGCAATTGGCATTTAATTGTTGCTGAGACACCAATGTCTATCAAGTTGAAAACATAACATGAATCATTTAAATAAACTTATGTTTATTTTAATGCATCGATACGTTGTAATATTGAATATAATAGCTAGAGTAATAAAGCTTACTCATCTGTTGAACATTACTAGAGTGATTTATTGTTAAATTTAACCCTTTTTTAACCCAAGATCTGCCTAGCCATTTCCTATGTTGAGTCGGCTCGCAGTCTGACCTCCACAATCCAATTCCTGAGTTACATAAATAGCTGAATTATTGTATGTCTACGCTTCAATAAAACTAAAACATTTACCTGGTTTGACAAGCAAATAGTCGCCCATAGCTCCGTTGACAGCAAAGCTGGTAATGTTCAGTTCAATACCCATGCCAGGGCCATCGAATACCCAATCAATGATATTGTTTGTAGGGTAGGGCTCAGGATAGTCGGGAGAAGTCACAACTGTGGGTTCATCCACAGATAGAGTTATATGAATAGGCTTTACATGTTTTGCGAAATTTTCAGAGTTTACATCGAAATCTTCTTTATGAGTGGCAACAAACTGGGTCATGAGATCATCGAGCTCAGCACTGTTTAGATCATCAACCATCATTGACTTTTGTTGGGTGTCCTCTTCAGCGTTAGTGGTTTTCATTTCGACACCTTCAAATTCTTCAGCATTCTCTTCTTTGGTTTGCTTCTCGTCAACCAAAGCATCGTTTCCATACGATTGGGGCTCTTTAACATCGTCGGCAAATATTTGTTTGATTATGCTATCGATATCATCATCAGCGTTAGGTTCGCTGTCACTAGGCTCGTCGTAGATGTCAGCGTAGTCGACAGATTTTTTTAATCCGTTGAAGTTCTCTAGTGAAGCAGCAGTGGTCTCTGTTGCACTGTCTTCATTGTTAACGTCTAAATCAACGATTTTTTGTTCATCATTTTCAGCAGTCTCGTTTGATGCATTGGCATTTTCAGCGAAAATTTGAGATAGATTGCTATCATCTACATTCTCATAGTCATCATCGTCTGCCGCTTCAGCCGAGACAACATCTTCATCTGCTGCTTCATCATTATGGTCATCAGCAGTTTCGTCATTTTGTTTCGAGCTTTCAGCAGCATCGACTTCCGCATTGCGCCACGAGAGAGCGACGTCTTCTTTGTATGGCTTGCCATATTTTTCTTCATAATCTCGGATGTCGTCTGCTACTTCCTCATCAGTGTCTGCATTTTCAGTTGAGTTATCATCAGTTAATTTGTCAAAAGTTTCAAACAATTTGTCTAAGTCAGCGTTCAGATCGGCGTATACTTTTGCAGGCGTGTCTTCTTCATTTTCATCATTATTTTCACTGAATACGTCTTCATCGCTCTTTTCCTGTTCATCAGAATTATCATAATCATTTTCATCAAAATCGTCATCATTTTCTGCCAGAAGTTTGTTTGTTTCCTCAATGATTTTATCAATATCCGTATCATTACCGTCTGGCGCTTGATCTAGTTCGTCCAAATAATCTTGATCTTTTTTCAAAATGTCTTTGGTTTCGGCAAAAATGCTGTCGTTGTTGTCATCTGTCTCCGGTACAGGTAGAGGAGCGATGTCATCAACCGCCTCACCCCATTTGCCATCATCAAGTCCAAGTTCTTGCAAATCTTCATTACTTTGTTCTGGCTCGCCTAGTGGTAAGACTCTATGTGTTTCGGCTTGTTCACTTGCTGGAGGCTCTTCAGCTACCACCGCTTCAGCCGTCACCTCTTTATTTTCCTCAACTTGTTCCTTTTCTGTCGAAACCGATCTATTATCTTCAATTTGATAGTCGTCGAATTTTTCTCTTTGTCGTTCTGTTTGTGCTTCTGTTGGTTCTGGTACATCTTGTACTTCAGCTTGTGTGGTCTCAGGTTGTTTTACGTCTGTGTTCTCATTGCTATCTTCAAAGGCATCATTGTAGTTGTCATAGTTTCCGTAGTCATTTTGCCAATAGTCGTTGTAGTCTTGTTGCGCTGAAACCAAAACAATAATTTAAGGCTTATGACAACGATATACACGAGTAAAAAAAGGCAACTAGTCGGTACATCACTAGTTATTAACATTCATTTGACTAACTTTTTTGTGAAAATATCAATGATTATTATAATGTTTATTCATTGCGATTGTGTTAGCTCCCTCCTAAGTAATGGACCCTTTACGTAAATTAAAATGTGTAATGAAAAATTATAAATTGTGATTCATTCATCAATGAATTACATCTATTAATAAAGTGTTATTTTGTGCTCGTACCTACTTATATGATTCATTGGTAGAGTGGTTGCATTGCATTGTAAGCGTTTTATACATGTTAGTCCACTTTAATGCAAACGTAAGAATATCAAGGCGGGATTTTATCCCACACACTGGATCTTCAACGCATTGCTTAATAGCCTAAGAGCCCACGACGGCCAGACCTTCGTTATTTTATAAAAGCTGAAAGTGTTTCTGTGCATGACTCCTATTCAGGTAAGAACGACCAGAGACTATAGAGTTTGGGTTATGGTTACTTGGGCAGTTAACAGTTAGTAAAGGTGTATAAAATAGTACCTAAAATTCGTTAAAGTATAAAGCTCAATTTTTTTATATTCCCTTCGGGACAACTTTAGAAATCTCGTCATCCATTGCCGGACACTTATGACAGTTGCTACCCCCTGCCAGACACCCTTAAACTTTAATAAATTATAATTATACTTTCGTTATAGTATTAAAGCTAAATTTTATATATGTTACTTGGGGACTTATAAATTTTTTTTTCCGCAATAGCCGGACAGTTTTAATGGTTTTTACATCTTGCCAGACACATTGAAAGTCCGCTGTAGGTGCGAGCGCGAATGCTTAGTCGACTGCGATCTTTTAAGAGCTCTAATATATTTTTTAACGTTCTTATCCATATAAAGTAAAAAAAAAAAAAAAAAAGTTTGTACATGTAAAAAAAATATTTACGTTGGTTGTACCAACAACCAACGTTTTATGCTTGGTAACATGCATCACCTTAAAAGTGATTAGGTTGTTCGGATGCTTACGGGTACTGGCAATAATTTAAGATAATTGGACCTGACCAAAATACATTCAGAGTTGGGACTGTCAATTTGTCAGAGCTTACCTGGATTTCATGCCATCACAGGTTTGATTTTAATCCTGCGTTCTTCAGAAAAGGAAAATTGAAACCATACAACACATTAAAAAAATATCCAGAGTACCAGGAAGCTTTCAAAAACTTCGACAACAGCGAATTAATTGAAGATTTAGATCATCCACAAAACATCTTTAATATTATTCAGAGATTTTTAAGCAATGTTTACAATGTCCCTAATGTAATTGATGTAGATGCTGCTAGACTTCGAATATATGTAGTTATAATTAGTTATAGTTCATCATCAACTATTGTACAGTCTCCGATGTAAACGAAGCTTTTAACCGAAAGAAGTTGCGAAATTTTGACGCTAGCAATCTACCACCTTGCAAAAGCGAGCCATTCCATTTGGAATAATGCTCATCTGAAAAATCCAACCACATATCAACCAGACAATCACGGCTGGGTATTGAAAGATGACAAATACTAGTTTATATGGTTTGAAGGGGATCAACTACCAAGTTATGTTAGTGATTCGCTCAAAACTCAATCAGGTATGTAATTATTATGACAAATTATTGTACATAATTTTTTAATTATTGTTAATAGTATAAACTTGCTTACTTTTTTCTGAAACTGACGAAGAAGGCGATATTGACGACGATCATGTCATCGACTGGAGTAGTGACGAAGAAAATGAAAATATCGACGACATTGATGAAATTTATAAAAACGATTAAATTTTTCTTTTACATGTAATCAATTATTTTTTTGTATTTTATGTTAAAATATCATTTTTTACTTTATATGGATAAGAACGTTAAAAGATCGCAGTCGACTAAGCATTCGCGCTCGCACCTACAGCGGACTTTCAATGTGTCTGGCAAGATGTAAAAACTATTAAAACTGTCCGGCTATTGAGGAAAAAAAAAATTTATAGGTCCCCAAGTAACATATATAAAATTTAGCTTTTATACTATAACGAAAGTATAATTATAATTTATTAAAGTTTAGGGGTGTCTGGCAGGGGAAGCAACTGTCATAAGTGTCCGGCAATGGATGACGAGATTTCTAAAGTTATCCCGAAAAGACTATAAAAAAATTGAGCTTTATACTTTAACGAATTTTAGGTACTATTTTATACACCTTTACTACCTGTTAACTGCCCAAGTAACCACAACCCAAACTCTATAGTCTCTGGTCGTTCTTACCTGTGTAGGAGACATGCACAGAAACACTTTCAGCTTTTATAAAATAACGAAGGTCTGGCCGTCGTGGGCTCTTGCTCTATAACGCCGAAAGTTGAAAATCGAACATTTTGTTTTTTCGACGTACTGGGACGTACGAGTAGGTACGCGATAGAATGTCGCCGTGATATTTTTACACTTACGCTAACAAGGTCTCTGCTTCTTGCAGATAATTCTCTCCTTAAGTCCATGTTAACTTTATATGGTGTCGTTATGAGCGATAATAGTTCTTATTGCCATCCGATACGGGTTAAAATCTGTTGTACTAAATTTTAATAATATATGAGCAAGCATATGTCGTATAAATGCAAATAAAATCACATAAAATTAGGTATTAACTATTTAATAATAAATAATCCATCACTGAATGCAGTTTGGCATTTGAAATTTTATGGTAGGTATATTTTTAATTATTATTTTATTTGTTTTAAAAGGATAAACTGCTTTTAAAGATAATTTAAATATAAATTAATTAAAATAATAGGCACCAGTGTGTAGATATTAATGGTGTCAAATCTTCCGGGTTACCAGTTCAGTTAGTTGTACCTCAAGGCTCAATAGGTCCATTCTTATTCTTAGTGTACATTAATGATTTACCATTCTATTTAAAGGGTATCTGAGACATTGTGTTGTTTGCTGATACCTCTCTTATTTTTAAAGTAGACAGGATTATACAAGATTTTGACGACGTAAACAGTGCACTCTCAAGGGTTACGGATTGGTTTACCATGAATAATCTAGTTCTCAATGCCAAGAAAACGAAATGTATAAAGTTCGCTTTACCGAATGTAAGAAATCTGGGACCCAACATCGTCTTAGATAATGAGGTGCTAGAAACTGTAGACTCGGCAGTTTTTCTGGCATAACAGTAGATGCCAAACTTCAGTGGGGATCACATATATCAAGCCTAGCGGGAAGGCTCAGTTCGGCCGCCTACGCCGTAGTAAGACAATACACTGACGTTGATACAGCTCGGTTAGTCTATTTTAGTTATTTTCATAGCGTTATATGTCCTACGACATTCTGCTGTGGGGCAAAGCCGCTGACATTCAAAATATTTTTTTTCTGCAAAAACAAGCTATACGTGCAATTTATCAACTAGGTGCTACAGTTTCTCTGAGATTTTTTTTTTAAGATATTGGTATTCTCACGGTGGCATCACAATTCATCTTCGCTAACATTTTATATTTTAGGGAAAATATACACACTAAAAACAGTGATATTCATAATATTAATACTAGAAATAAGGACAAACTACGTGGTCCCTTTCACCGGCTTCATAAAGTTCATAACTCATTTATTGGTCTTGGTATAACCTTTTATAACAGGCTTCCCTCTTCATTGCTAGATTAACATTTTAATGCGTTTAAAGCTAAAGTAAAATCAAATCTTTGCTCTAAGGCATACTATTCTATTATTACATTTTAATATTTTTGGTGAATGTGAATTACTTTATGTATAGAATCAAGTTCTTTCAACTTAACAGACAGCTGTGCTGCTGGGGAGTTTGTTGGGCCACTTCTTCTTCCCAGCTAAAGCACTAGGAAGTGGTGAAGGGTGGGCGTTTTTGGGGGACTGTCTTTTGAAAATTTGACGTTGAAAAAGTGATGACTCTCAGCCTAGTTTGAATAAATGACTTTTGTTTTTGATTTTAAATTTAAAAGGTGACTTTGATAATTTTTTGATGCATTAAAGTATGTTTAATTATGTTTTGAGTTCCATCACTGTATATAAAAACGACTTGAAAATATCATATTTATTGCTTTCAAAGTTATTTACAATTAAATAGATACATTGCTTTAAAACCACCTATCTGACTGTTTTCAAGAAATCTCCGCCCTAACCCTTCTGATAGCAACCAGTTTTGTTTCTATACCCCTGATTTATTTTATAACTAGCTGACCCGATAGACGTTGTCCTGTAAGTAAGTTATAAGTAAGTCGTTTATTTGCCTGTCTTTACCTGTCTTAACTATGAATATTGAATTCGCATTGGTTTAATTAATGCGCTTTCTTATTTTTTTGTCTTTCTTAGGAACCTTCTCCTGACAATATCAAATACAACAAAAAAAGAATTAGCAAAATTATTACTCCAGCAGGCTTAGCACGAGCACCGATTTGTCGACGGAAGAATAGACATTACTATTAACTAAATGATGTACAATAGGAGAAGATGGCTATGTTTTTCTATTCATTATCACAGTTATGCGTTCTAAACGAATCATGATTTTGTAGATAATCGTAAAAACTTTGTGGCCGTCGAGTAAAAAGTTTTGTTGTCAGTGTGATTTTGACAATTTGGGAAGAAATATTCTTCTGAAATAGTCTACATTTATAAGGACCTAGACAAATATCGTTAGAAACGAAAGACTAAATGACAGATTGTAGAAGGATATCTACGGTGCGATTACAAAAATGTAGGAACGAAATGTCACTTTGTATTGAAAAAGCACTGTCTATTCTTCGAAGAAATACAAAGCGCCATGCTAAGCCCGCAGCCGTTCACGTGTGATGCCAGGACCAAGAGAAATAGTGATTCATTTTTATAAAAACAGATACCTAAGTAGGCATTTAAAATGAATAAATGCTTTGCAAGTTTGTCCTGTTCGTTGTGGCTTCGAACAATATTAGCCTATCGTTTTATTTTAGAAGTAATTGCCAACTCCTGGTTTTCTAAGAACATTTTCAATCAAAACCGTTGTCGAGTCACATTTTGACTGTTGTCATTTCGGTCAGCAAATCACAACACCTTTTCAGAATTTCTAGATCATCATCTCATCAATAATGAAAACTAAATTAAAATTTTCATCAATATTAATAACAGCTACGTAATAAATTGTCGCTTTTTGTGCATTAATTACCTACGAGTACTTTGGTAATACAAACTGGACTGCTATTGAGTCACTCAAATAATTTAACCAATCAATATTTTAACGTGGGAGCACCACGTTACCACCAAAGGGGAACAAAAAATAAAATTCGGAAATAAAGTAACGTTCTGGCTTTTATAGCTTTATTTAAAAAAAAATGGATGGATGGTGGTCAGTTTGTAGAATGTTTAAAACTTAAACATTCTATAAACCTACCACCACCACCTGTGTGTACATGTACATATAACACTTTTTGACAACCAGAGGGGCAATTCTGCTAATTTTAAGAACGTTCACAGTCTGATCTCAGTCGCAATCTGTCAAAAATACCTAGAGTTTCCATACATTTTTGACAAGTTTTTGACATTTGCTTGTCGCCGAGATGACACTGCGACTAGATTGTGTTACGAGAATTGGCCTCCAGACTTTGGCAAGTTAGATGTTCGATAACTTTTATTATTAATAAGACCACTTGAGTGTACCTAACGTGCAACATTCTGTACTGCTAGTAATTATTCAGTCGTAAAAAATAACTAATAAAACACGTGACAATATTTCCATAGTTTAAACAAGTACTTAAGTGATAAAAAGTGAATACATGGATCCGTTTATGTTCATGATTCATTTGTTTAATGTCCATTCAATAAATAGAATAGA
Source organism: Polymixis flavicincta (assembly GCA_949987655.1). NCBI lineage: Eukaryota > Metazoa > Arthropoda > Insecta > Lepidoptera > Noctuidae > Polymixis > Polymixis flavicincta. Next base: position 1,240,091 of record OX465195.1, on the reverse strand, counting down.
TTTGCGGTTGCGTAGGTATTGTATTGATACAGAAAAGGGCTTCGTTTTAATAACCACAATAAATTAAAATTTCTTAGTTTAACTGTAATTATAATTTTGTTCGTGTTATACCTTGTTACTCGTATTGACACAGTTTTATTCGTAACAACATTGATCATCGTTTCGCTATTTCCTAACTTTGTTGTAGTCGGCTTTCAGTCGAGCCCAATTTTATTTTTTGTTTTAATCTTTTATTAAGGAGCCTTGTGACAATACTGACTATGTCGCTCCATCATAGCCAAATTTTGAATTTTACATTATTTTATACGATTGTAATATATTTTGTACATAGTTCTAGCCTAGTCCGACATAGGCTTAGCTAAAAGACTATTTACAGTACCAATTCCAGACATGTTAAGGGAATCAAACAGACTTCTGAGGCGTTTGCCCCGCTCACACTCGATCAAGATATGATACGTCCTCGATTATTCCACATTTCTCGCAATTTGGTGAAGGTGTGATACCTGAGTCAAGTTCAGTCGAGACCAATTACTTAAAACTATTTTTGACGGTAACCTATAAGTATACATGGCATAACATCACGCCTATAATTCCGGAAGAGTAAGAAAGATGTGTCCCTATACTGGGGTCTCAGAAAGATGTGTCCCTATGGTAGGGTCTCAGAAAGATGTGTCCCTATAGTAGGGTCTCAGATCAAATGTTGCTATCAATCGGCACAAATCCAGACGCCAGGTTGCTACTGATAAATTCCTGATGGAAAAACCCAATAACATATTTGCCCAACCTGGGAATAGAACCCAGGACCTTATGTTGAGCAGTAGACAAACATTTGTTTAAATGATAAAATATAAAAAATTGTATGAAAACTTAAATATTATTGGACTGTTTTCAAACAACTATTCATAACGACATTTTGCTCACTGCCTATTGACAATGTCAGGCCGATAATTCCAAAATTCGTCACGATGTTTTTTTTCCTATTCCATGAGTTCTTGTTTGAACTTGCTAATCATCGTTTATCATTTATCACTGTAATTTTAAAACATTGTAAAACCAATTATCTTTAAAAGAGTAACCGTGGAGTTGCTTGCCGGCTCTTCTCCATAGGAAGCGAAAAATTGGAACCGTGCATCTAGCTTCTGACGTTTCATAAGTGCCCATGTAGGTATATGTGAAATATTTTATTTTTTATATTTTGAATCTACCCATGTCGAATTTTAAAAAAACTTTTTTAACCAATACTTACTCAAGGATGCATATCCGGTAGGCTCGCAATCCTTCCCTATCCTAAGGGCACGTCTACCTGACCATTACCGCGCCCCCCGGTCTACTTCTTGATATGCAATGGCCTCTGTAGCACCATGAAGCATGAGGCTCCAGGGGCTAGTGCAAATCTTATTTATTTATTTATTTACTATTAACACATACATTTGTTTTTACAGGTTGGGAACCCAATACAACAATGTAGTCATAATTTTCCCACTTAGAGACGTTACCCAAAAACGAATTCGATACCACCACCAACAAAAAATAAAAAGGAATTATTTTTTACTGTCCTGACTGACAGTGAACAACCACATAAAAATAATAGATAAAATGAATATGTACAGTTTACACAGAGGACAATTCGTTAAGTGTCACCCTCTGGAATTCTACCAAAGAGCAAAGTATAGATATCCAATCGCAGAGATATGCTGTTGAGTAATTTTATTGCCCGCCCCACCGGCGCAAATGTTAACAAGTTCGTACGGGCCACTGGGACTTTAAACAGCCTCTCCCTCGGGCCTTGCCACAGCCTACTATTTGGAACGAGCAATCCCAAAGATTCCAGTATTTGCGGATTATTCAGCATACCACGAAAAACCATAAAAACATATTTGACCAGTGCTAAATTGCGCCTTACCTCCAACTTGTAGTAGCCAACCATCCCTATTACAAAGAGGGTTGGATACATAAGAGGATAGAATGGGTAGACGCCAAATTCCTTCATGTACAGGAACCGGGTAAACTTATTTTGCATTTTTTCCACCATTAGACAATATTTTCTCTTGTGGTTCATTCGATTAATCGAGTCTGATCAAGCCACGCTGGGATCGGTGCATATCATTCATTCATTCAATTCTTGAGGAAGGTTATAGGGTGCTTTAACATCACGCTACGAACGACCCTAAGAGCCGAGCAAGAAGAACTTAGAAAGAACGCTAAGCGAATACGAAGTAGGTAATAGCGCCAGCGGGACGATGCGATGCGACGCGGTGACACCCCCCGATTCACCAGCAAAAATGAATGAACACACGATTGAAGTCGCGGGCAGAACCTAGTCTTACAATAAGGAAATAGAGTAACTAATATTGATGAATGCGAAACAAATAATAAGATAAGAAGAACTGACCTTTATACGTCTGTGATTAATAGGAATTAAATTGTTATTGAGTCTCCGTGAAGATGTAAGTGATAAATAAACTAGTTGGAACACATGTAGCTTTGATAAACTTGGTGTTCTGGGGAAGTACCTTTGTAGAAGTTTCCAATAATACTGATTGCCTAATAATAACATCATAATATAAACTCATGCCCAAAAATCATGTCAACAAAATACAATAATATACAATAACAATCCCGTATGTGTCGCCGGGCGTAAAAGAATAGCACCATCCCATTTCTTCCCGTGGGTGTCGTAGAAGGCGACTAAGGGACTTACTAGAGAATGGGCAGCAGCGTTCTCTATGCTTTTACCACCATACTGCGATCGCCAACCCGCCTGCCAAGCGTGGCGATTATGGCAAAACCCCCCATTCTGGGGGAGGCCTGTGTCCAGCAGTGGACGTCTTTCGGCTGAAATGATGATGATGATGACAATAACAATGTCCCAACATTAACAAGATCGGGATAATGTTTTTTCTAGAATGACTTCAAACTGAAGCTAGACAGATAATTCACCAAACTATTCATGATTCACTCTTTAATCTAAGAAATAAGAAGCATAAGCGTGACCATAATCAGCCTACGTTCCCACTGCTGGGACACAGGCCTCCTCTCTTTGAGAGTGAGTGGGCCTTAATCTACCACGCCGGCCCAGTGCGGGTTGGTATATGTCACATGTCTTCGAATTTTTGAGTCTAGGACATGCTGGTTTACTCGTGTTTTCCTTTAACTTTTTGGGAACAGTGGTGATGAAATTATTTACACAAAGTGAAACACCTGGCTGGGATTGAATTACTACAACTCGAAAGTCGGGCTCGTTCCAACTGGCCCATTCTCCTAAGAAATAAGAAGCGTGTTTCCATCTCTTTTTGTTCTTAGTCCTAACGTTACCCAACAGTTTTCAGAGGCAATCCCATAATTCTTGCGAATAATCAAAATTCTGCAGTGCGTTGAGTAGATGATAATAAATTCTCGAAGTAAAATTATAAACTTGCTGAGGAGGACGGTCCGGGGATGGATGACCATCTAATGTACAACGAGACCCCTCTGTGTCTTGGAAAGCACGAAGCCGTTGGTCCCGGGTGTCAATTGTACATTTATGCCAGTCCTTAGATACGGCAGTCACGGGCTCGAAAAGTCTGACAACCAGATCTACCGTCGTTTGTAATAAATCGAGTGGATAATAATTCACTCAACGCATTACAAAATTGGCAACATTCTCAAGAATGTGGGTTTAATCCACGAAAACAGTCTGTGACGTCAATTTTATACGCATTTTTTCCTAAACGTGACCGGGATGGGGATTCCCGTGTTGTTGCAGCGCACTAACACTATCATTATAAGACCTATATAAACTATGTACTTGCATTGTGATAAAATGAGTTGATTTGATTTGATTTTGGTTACTTGTGAGTGAAAATGTCGCGACTCGAGTGCACATAGATACAGACCAAATGAATAAAATAAGAATTTTGAGAATCGGTCCACAAATGAGGGAGAAATCGGGGAACATACATTAAAAAAATACGTTCGTTGGAACATATAACCTCCTCCTTTTTTTGAAGTTGGTTAAACATAATGTTGTATAAGTAATATTATTATTGTCTTGGACACTGTCTGCCACCAAACCCATTTTGTTTGTCTTACTAATGATTCACTAATCGCGCCACATTGTAACAGTTTCCTTTTAATTTCTGGGAAACAGTTGATTAAAACAATATTTAATGGACACTTTAATTTTGTTACCGACAGGTTCCTTGTACTTACTGTTGTTTTTGTAAGATATTTTTCCTTAGTACACACGGCTGCACATCAAGCTATACATTCCCCGCATGGTGACATGGAGAGAGCGATTGTCGCAACCCAGTGCTGGGCACGCCACGATTGCGGCGGTAAGTCCCCTCTTTGAGGAGTGGTTTGAGAAGCGGCATGGCATCCTCACCTTCCGCCTGACGCAGGTCCTCACCGGACACGGTTGTTTCGGGAGGTTCCTGTTTCGGATAGGGCGGGAGGAAACGCCCGGGTGTTTCCACTGCGAAGATCGCCCTGAGGACACGGTGGAGCACACGGTGGCGGTCTACCCTGCTTGGGCGGAGCACCGCCGTGTCCTCGTGGAGGCGATCGGCGGCGGCGATCTCTCGCGTCCGGCCCTGATCCAGGCCATGGTACGGAGCGAGAGGGCATGGGGAGCCGTCACCTCCTTCAGCGAAGCAGTGATGCTCGCGAAGAGGGAGGCGGCGCACGTGAGGGAGAGGCAGCATATGCGCCCTCGCGACCCCAGCCGACGCAGGATACGGAGACGCCCTGGGCGTCGGGAATCCCAGGCCGATTTCCGGCCACCGTAGGCATGGGCTTGCGGACGGCGAGTAATGGGTAGCTCGCTGTCCGGTAAGGACCAAGCCCAAGTCGACGGCGCGTTGTGTTCCACGCGCGCCTCAAAGAGATGTCAGCACAAAAAAATGATGGGGCCCGCAAGGGCCGATGCCTGCCAGGCAGCTGTACATTCCCAGTATAAGCTGATCTCGATTTGAATAGGATTTTCGTACAGTGCGAGATATGCGTAAACTGGAAATGTGTAACTTGATCTGTAGCCATGCGTACAAGGCCAATGAAGTGTGTTTTTGAAAATGTGTTTTTTTATTTCTTTATATCTAATTAATATAAGAGTAACAAAGGACTGAAAACTTAATCTACACTGCCTTACAGTAAAAGTAATATGTATTTGTCAATTCTTGTACATTAAAGGCTGGTGCAGACTAGCGCAACGCGACGGTCGCGTCGCGACACTCGTAGAACGATTTCTATGAAAACTTCATGGATATGGTTCTACAATTAGTGTCGCGTCGAGCTGGCCTTCTGCGCCTGTTTGGAGAAGCCTTTTTAATTAGACTTTATAGTAAATGCGACTCCCTGCCACATAAGCTAAACACCGATATGGAAAGTATACAGCAGCGATTTACACACAAGCAATGATGAAGACAACGTGACGTTTAGGCACCAACCCGCATTAAGCCCGCGTGTTAGATTCAGCCCACTCCCTCTCGCTGAAAGGAGGCCAGTGTCCCAGCAGTGGGAACGTTATAGGATGATTGTGTATGTTATGCACTATCAACCAACATAATCATCCCCCCCGAGGTGGTTCCCGCATTGTCGTTGCGGGGGGGCTCAGTAACCGTGGTCTGCCACCCACGGTGAAGCCAAGAGGAACACAAAGGTGGGGCCGCTCGTCAGGGCTTTCACCTTCAAGCCAATGACGTAGCGGCCAAAAAGTAGGTTGCGGTGAGGTGCACCGCAACTGAGGTGGGTCGCGATGTCGAATGGGAGGCATCGCGGCTGAGGGTTACAGGCTGCGGTGGAGGAGGAATGCCGGTGCTTCTGAGCAGCGCTCTTCACTTCCGTGGCCTGGACGGGGCCGCCACCGTTTGATGGCGGACACGGTGGACCGCAGGGGAAGAGGAGTGTCGGTATAGCGTTGGCCGCTCTCCCTATCCCCTGCGGCCGAAAAGTGGTAGGCGAGACGGCGCGTTGTGTTCCACACGCGCGCCGTAAGAGATGACAGCAACCACTGGTGGGGTCCGCAAGGGCCGATGCCTGCCAGGGGAGCGGGTTGTTCGAAAGAGTTACCGCCGCCCCTGGCACACGGGCAACTGAGGGAACACGGGTGGGTTTTAGTCAGTAAAAGTGCTCTACCCAGCGGGAGAAGTCATTTGATGATTAACTATCAAAAAAAAAAAACAACAAACTCATTTTCCCACTTAAACATAACTTATTACTGTGGATTTACAGTCGTATAAATAAATATGTATTTATTCGTTTTATCACTGATAAATAGGACCTACCTACGTGTGATACTCGTGTTGTTAGATAAATAATTTTCTGACATAGTTGCCGCTTGTGGATAGCTGTCATAATATACATAGCATTTATAAAGTATGTTATTTATTTACAGGTGAAGAATAAAACACCTCTTCTCACCTGATTAGACATGGGCAGCGTTTGGGAAGCTTCGCAAAATCTGCTCTTCCCACATACCCATTACGTTCTGAAATTGCATTGAGCAAGGAAGATTGAACGTAATCGAAGACAGGTGACATCTACCAACACGCACTGGGCCCGCGTGGTGGATTACGGCTCGCTTCCTCCCACAGAGAGAATGCCCATGTTCCAGCGGGGGAACAATATAAGCTGATTACGCTAAGCTATCGATCATGGTACATAATTCTTAATATTATATGAGAAGAGGTCTTTGACAGTCAAAAGGTTGTCAGAAGCACGAAAGTCTGACAATCAGTCTTACCCAGGGGTAACGTATGTAGTCGCTCCTTGTGAAATACAGTTAACATAGTCAGCTGCATGTGGTCAAACTGGAAGCCGGCATCAAAATAGTTGGGAAAAGGCTAGGCAGATAATGATGAAGAGGACTTCGTCTTAAGGAAGGACAGAAGCCAGTAGAGTGAGCCTGTGCCCCAGCAGTGGGTATATTATAAGGTTATTATGATAATTAATTTGCTCGCCCGTAACTACAAAGTAACAGACTAAATTATGGGTGTACGATTACGCCTCTGTTAAGCCCGTCAAGGAAAACGGTCATGGTGATTGAAGTTTTTTTTTTTTAATTCCAATGTAGGTTCCTTAAATCACATCAAGGGCAGGAATAAACAATAAACATCAGTGACATCATAGCCCTCTGAATAGGAATTCGGAGTACCCAAGAGATTTTTCTAGTTCAATTTGCTTGAACAGATTTCAAGGTCGAGGCCTACGGGCCCTATGTATGCGCATTCTTCTACACAGTATATTTTTAGCAATAATCCGCTGGATATGGGCAGCAGAGGACCGATCATAATGCGATGCTTTAGGGTAAGCCTATATCCAGCAGTGGACATCTTTCGGATGAGAAGCAGTATTTTACATAGAATGACTGCAGTGACCTCTACACCCCATTTACTGGGTTGAACGATGAAAATACAGATTTTTAGACATTCGGACTCTTGAAGATTACCCGTAACACGACTGAGATCTACAAATAATAGCTGGGATCAACGGTATAACCTGCTACCCGAGGAGGAAGATTCTCGTTATGTTATGTATGGTTCCCATCCACAGTCAGGACGGCCTACCCGATGTATTACGATGATGACTATTTTTTCCATTTCACAATTTCATCTCAAACATAAATATGCGAAAGATTTTCAGTGTCAATATGTAAAGTAGCAGTGTTTAGCTTTTAAAGCAAAGATCATCGCCGCAGGAATGTGTCAACAAGACTTAACACATTTAAAAATAGACCCTGATAAGAGCTGCGATAAAAATAAAATCACAAAAGAAAATTATTGTAGAACAAGAGAGAAACTACACTGAAAAAGTGAATAAGGTATGATAATGTTGTTCTCCAGAGCTTATTTCGGCCATGGCAGCCAATCTCAATGGATAACAGCTTTCGGCTTGAGAAATAATTGTGGTGCACAGGTGTGTGCAGAGACGTAGATGTCTCTCCCTTCACTCTCATAATCCGATGGGACGTCAATCCGACACGATCGGGATCAGGCGCAGGACCAACTGCTTAAGGCTGCCCTCTCGAAAATTGGTTGAAAACAGCATGCAGATGAAACCATTTTTCGTCGGCATTTACAAAGAAATTACATTTGAAAAAAATAGTTAGTAATCTACTTATTATGATACGTCATTTGGTTTAGGCATTACTTATCTATGGGTATCAAATAATAAGAAAAAAAAACACCAAATCACCTAAACCGTTGAGATGAAACCATTTTACTACATCAATTTTTAACAAAAGAGTTTAAAAAAATGTCCACTGCTTTACAATACAAAGGAAAATGATTTGGTTTTGTTACTTTTTACAAATATGCATTATTTTTGTTATACTAAATTAAAAATGCGACCGATTGAAGACTGCACGGCTACATCACCCCGCACTCGCCCACAAAAGTGCGCCCAAGTGCTCAAGGTCCTTAGCGTGTATACAAGCCTTAACGTGCGCACCGAGGCACGGGGGTTTCACACCGCCATCTACCAATACCCTAATTGCGTAACTCACGATTCATCAAAATCTGTTTCGTTTTAAACTATTGCTTCATATGTTCGAAAAATGTGTCTGTTCAACAACGTAAATAACGCAATGAATACTGTTGAACTGTCAAATTGAAACCGATTATGATATGCAATTAGGGTGCAGGCTGGTAGGTATTAAGAACACAGGGAAGTAAAATACACGGAAATCTCTCTTTTCTGTGTTCTGTGCTGTGATGGAAACGTAATACCATGTATGATTGAAAACATCGTCAGTCGATTTTGCGTCTTCAATTTGTAAACGTAACATTTCCTTTCGATCGCAATGTTTTGTGCACCTAAGTAAATACGTATTATGTAGTTATTTACTATTTATATTCAGAAATTCAACCTTGCTATAAATAAACAATGATGTCTGAAAGTTAAGTCCAATTATGGTATAGAAGGAGATTTTTCGCTTTTATATTGCTCTAAATTTAATAATAATTAATAGGTAGTATTTTCCTCTTGAGAGTCGTTTTGTAAGCATGATTATTAATGCCAAAGTACCTAAATATGTCACATTGAAAGCATTATTGCCTTGCGTTCAGCTAAAATAGCTCAATGGTTTGACGCACACTGCAACCGAATATTCGTGAGTTTTCTCACACCGTTGCACCATAGACGTAACCTTATTTTAAAAACTGGAATCAAAGACAATGTTATTTTCAATCGTCAAACATCGTTCCAAAGAATAGAGACAATGTAGGAGAAGAAAATCTCGTATTATTAGTACTGCCTAGATTTTTCTCATTTACGCTGGGGTCAGCTTCCAGTCTAACCACATGCAGCTGAAAACTAGAACTTTCCATGGAGCGACCACCAATCACCAGTTACATTCTGGGTAACATGATATCTCGTGGTAAGACTGGTTGGCTTCGTATAAGCGTCATCGGCAAAAGTCGCTGAGCTGACTCACTGAACTGTCTCTCGAAGCTTCAAGTCCCACCAGAGGTCGTTCGATACGTCAAACGCACCATGGATGACCTTTTAAATGAATTTGTGGCAGAAAGCGGAAGTAATGACACTCCGGTTGCCGTAGAAGAATATTTTGTTATGAAATCAATTGAAATTATATCACCCTTTTATTGTGACCCCATTTCGATGAATAATGTATTAACAATTGACGTAGAACAGTTTGTTTGCTACAATTATTTTATCTGTGTGTAATAATAATAACTTAATAAGACAACGCCGAGGCAGGGTAGGCAGAGGTGTACCTGTGGTACGCACGGCTACACATCAAGCTATACATTTCCAGTTTACGCTGATCTCGTACTGTAAGTAAATCCTATACAATGCGAGATCAGCTTATACTGGAAATGTATAGCTTGATGTGCACCCACATTTTACCAGTTAAGTTTAAGTCCCACTAACTATAGCCCGCGGCTTCGCCCGCGTGGAGGTTTAAAATTATCCCACAGGAACATACTACAGGGAGTTATCTGTATACAGGGTTACTGGTAACTCGACGTATTCCTTTCAGGACGTCATAGTAGGGTTAAAATGCAACAAATTAAGCCACCAAATGTTCTACCGAAATTCAGTAGTTTTTGAATTAGTTAGAGTTTTAGTTTTTTATGACAAATCCCAGATTAAATCATTTGAAACCAATTTAAAAATGATTTACGGCGCGACTGTACTGAAATTTAAGTTATTATCATAGTTGACGCCGTAGCAGACCTTTGTTAATAATTAAAAGTTCAATAATGCCTGAAACTTTGGCAAATATCACTAACCAAATATTTAATTTTTTGTAATTTTTGCTATTACTTCATAAAAAATGTAGTCTAGTGCAAAAAAAAAAAAAAACTACACCTGGTGTACAAATTACTAGCAAAATATCCTTGTCTTATCAGTTATTCAGAAAGGTATGATTGTCAATACTTTTGCATGTGTGCCAGGGAAGAGAAGAGTTTTATGGGGGGCAGGTAAAATTGCGAGACGGTCAACCTATTGTTTCGTATTCGTATTATTCGTAGTTTTTACCTGCGCTTGAACTCCAAACACTCGGGGAGCTTTGTGATTGGTCGATATTGTTCTCTCGGCATGACAGGGGGTGCGATTTTGCAAAATTCGGTCGTCAGCGTTAGTTAGTTTCAACTCTACGTCGCGCAAGCTCGTGTTTTGTTACTGGCTATTTCCCTAACTGTTGCTGCGTATCTTGCTCTTGTGCTGTGCTGTGCCTTCATAAGCGCTGACTATGGCTGCATATTCTAATCCTGAATACGCTGACATAATGTACTGTTACGGACTTTGTGACGGTAACGTTGCTGAGGCGCGGCGAGAATATCAACTTCGCTTTCCCAACCGCCGACTCCCCCACGTTAGTGACTTATAGCGAATACTTTTTAAAAAACATTCTGTGGACCGATGAGTCATGTTTTGATCGTGATGGTATCACAAATTACCACAACTTACATTACTGGGCACCGAAAGCAGAAGCAAACCCTAAAAAACTGAAACCAACTGCGGTTGGTTTCAGTTTTATAGGGTTTGCTTCTGCTTTCGGTTCGGTTCTGCTCGGGTTTCGGTAATTTGTCGTCAATAATACCCATCCAAACATTAAGCGAGAACCTTCGCTGGGATGCGTCCCAACGAAGGTTCTCGCTTAATGTTTGGATGGGTATTATTGACGACAAATTAATTGGCCCACATTTTTTACCCCGAACACTAAATGGGGAACTTTATGAAGATTTCCTCAGAAATCATTTATCAGCACTGCTCACGGATGTACCGGAAGAAAGAAGAGCAAACATGATTTACCAACATGACGGATGTCCAGCCCACTTCCGAATCACAATTCGACAATTGCTGGATGAAAACTATCCAAACCGATGGATAGGGCGCGGTGGGCCGATTCCGTGGCCTGCACGAAGCCCTGATCTGACGCCGCTACTCGTAGACTATTACGTCTGGGGTCATATGAACGATCTAGTTTATGTGACCCCAGTAAATTCAATTGAAGAACTAAGGGAGAGAATTACAAATGCGGCGGACCAGATGAGGGCAACAATAACATCAAGAATAACAAAAACCGAAGTAAGGAAGCGAATAAGAACATGTATTCGAAACCAAGGGCAGCACAGCGAACAAGACGTGTGAAATGTGTGTAATTAAAGTTTTTAATATTGATTAAAAAGAATAATAATGTTCACGATTTTGTTTTTGATTTTTCGAATAATCACCTTTTTGTGAAACGCACGCCTGTACTAAATCAAAAACGATTTTCATAATGTAGGTAGTCCATGATTTTGTATTAACTTTCATACCTTTTTGGATAGCTGATAAGACAAGGATATTTTCTTAGTAATTTGTACACCAGGTGTAGCATTTTTTTTTGCACTAGACTACATTTTTTATGAAGTAATAGCAAAAATTACAAAAAAATAAATGTTTGGTTAGTGATATTTGCCAAAGTTTTAGGCATTATTGAACTTTTAATTATTAACAAAGGTCTGCTACGGCGTCAACTATGATAATAACTTAAATTTCAGTACAGTCGCGCCGTAAATCATTTTTAAATTGGTTTCAAATGATTTAATCTGGGATTTTTCATAAAAAAACTAAAACTCTAACTAATTCAAAAACTACTGAATTTCGGCAGAACATTTGGTGGCTTAATTTGTTGCATTTTAACCCTACTATGACGTCCTGCAAGGAATACGTCGAGTTACCAGTAACCCTGTAGATATTAACAAAAATAAAATGAATGTCATCAGCTATCTGCCAGTGAAAGTCCCATCAAAATCGCTCCAGCCGTTTCAGAGATTAGCAGGTACAAACAGACAGACAGACGAAAATTGAAAAATAAATATTTTGGTGTATGTGCATTTAGTAAAAAGTGGTTATTTTAGTATTATAAACAGACACTCCAATTTTATTTATCTGTATAGATAGATGTATACCTAGATCAGGGATGCACAGACTTATTGAGACCATGGGCCACTTGGACAAATGATGAACTAATGGCGGGCCACCGGCACAAATTTAAAACATAAAAATAGCCCCAGATTCAAATTTATGTTATTTATAAACCTCAGCAATATTTTTCCTTCAAATGTACGAGGAAATATTTTTGCTGGCGGGCCACTGGCATATTGCCGGGGGGCCGCGGTCTGTGCATCCCTGACCTACTATATGTATTACAGGGCGAGCCTATTGGCATGACAGGAGCACAAGTCCAGACACCGCACTGCTACAGAGTAATCCCTGACGATAAAACTTAGAACCTAGGACCTCATGGAGAGCAGAAATGCTTGCGAGACAGTTCTTTGTTTTGTTTACTTATCTATTCCCAGAAGATGTTATCTCTTATCAAGTAACGGTAGTACTTATCTGAACTGTGTATTGACTTTCACTGGGTAAAACCATTGCGTTTGTTATCCATTTGAATACGTAAAATATGTTTAGAAGAACCAAATACTAAAGCGTCGCATTGTATGTAACATACAATGCGACGCTTCAGTACCTATTTGTTTTTTTGGCCTCACTCTTGGTGTTCCGTGCGGTCTATCTGCCTTTGTTTAGCCTTAATTTAGCGCACGGGTCGATTGAAGGTTAAACTTGCCGAGGTCCAATACTTATGGAGACCCCTCCGTGCCTCGGAAAACACGTTAAACCGGCGTCCCGATTATCATTTGTAGATCTTTGACAGACGCTACGGGTAGCAAGAACCCTGAAAGTCTAACATCTTACCAAGGGGTATCGTATTACCTAGTAACTGGGTTGTGGAGGTCAGATAGGTAGTCGCTCGATGTAAAATAAAATTCAGCTGCCTCTACTGTGGCAAGCCTAGGCAGATGATGAGGAGTAGGTATCACGATGCTATTGTCACCAAGTCACTACTTATTTCGGTTTGCCGCTGGATATCCAGGCATCCTTACTTTCGAAGATGAAATTATTTTTTCTAACACAGCATCAAATTATGAAAAGGATTAGGTCAGGCCATTCCTGATAATTATGGACTGAATCTATCTATTTATATAAATAAAAACAAAAGTCTTGACTGACTGACTGACTCATCAACGCCCAGCCCAAACCCTTGGACCTGGAAAGCTGAAATTTTACACAGAGATTCCCTTTATAAAGTAGACAAGGATTAAGGAAGGATTTTTCGAAATTCAACCCCTTAGGGAGTCTAATAGGGGATGAAAGTTCCGCGCGGGCGAAGCCGCTGGCAAAAGCTAGTTAGATATTTACTAATAACTACATAATACATATGTATATCTACATACGATCATTCTCTTGCATATATCCCAATGAATTAGGGGTCGGCGCAACATATCTTTTTCTTCTACACTACATCTTGGAAGTCACCATGTTATCTTTCACACAGTCCATTCATCATCGTTTTGGTCTTCTCCTCCTCGTATAGACATCCTCATTCACACTCAAAGAATAAAATACAGTGTCTAGAATCCAAAATTCATTTCATACCCATATGTTTGAACTTATATGAAATTCACAAGTGCGATATTATACCTTGATAATAAATTGATACCAAAAATATATTTGGAACTATTTATCCTAGATAACTGCGCACGGCCAGTTTGCTCAAAGATAATAATATGAAATATTGATGCAATAGTGTGATATGATAGTATCACTAACACGTCATCGTGAACGTTCTTCATTTGTTATTCATCGATGGACTTTGCTAGTAAGTATCAGGAACTTTTATGTAGTAAAGACATTAAATTTTCTGACTCGCAGTTAAAGAAAACAATGATTTAAAAATTTGTTATTTTGGCCTGAAGCCGTTATCACGTTAAAATAGTTTTAGCTCTGTATACTTTCTTAGTTTCCTTACAATAGGTACAATTACAGTAAAACATAGAGAACTTACTCTTAGGACAATTCCTAAGAGTAAGTTCTCTATCTAAAAAGGAGTTTGTAAGACAATCTTACAAACTCCTTTTTTTTTAGCTTGTATTCCCTCACTGAAAACAACGCACAGCCTAAACTAGATGCATTCAATTTTAAACATTAGTTCCTTATATTATAATTATAACGAAAGTGAGCACCAAAGAAAAAATGAATTCATCACCGAAAACGGTTAAATTAGGCATGAAACTTTGTATGGAATTGTCATTTTTGCCCATGGGAAAACCCATGGGACAGGAGCAAGGAACACAAAGGGACAGGCCGCGATGAGGGGATAAGGGGCCTGCAGGTAAATTGTGTAACAGTAGGAATGGTTTTGGTGAATGTAATTTTTTACAACATTCCTTGTGTTATTTACGTTGTAGAGCGGACATTCTTTTATTTACCATTATTTATTTACCAATATCCTTTAAAATGGTTCAGATGGTGATTCAAAGTCAAAGCATTTATTTCAAATAGGCACTTTCGAACGTCAATGTCTAAGTAGGTACCTACATTAAAATAGAATTGATTCTAGTCGCCCCTTACAAAATATAGTTTCGTATGGAGAAGAATGGGCAAGAAACCCCACCGTTACTCTTTTATTTATTTATTTAAGGACAACCAACAAAGCTTACACCAAAAAATACATGTTAAAGCACTTACAATCAAACAATTTATAGTGTAGCCTTAATTAAAGGCTGCCACGGCATGCATTAAATATAGAAGTAGGAAATGCAATTACAAAACAGATTTAACTTATTTAGATAGAAAATGTTTTAGCTACAATATTTAACATACATTCAATATATAATTATAGGTGAAAACGATGCACCCAGAATAATGTGACCATACCTAAATAGGTAAAAACAATTAAATTGAAGCAATTGCAGATACATTAATTTTATGATAGATACATAGATTGATAGGGCCTCTCCCATCATAGCATGTTCTTTCTACCTGACATCTTCACCAGCCCTCATTCCAAGTATTCACTCTTTTTTCTAGCCATATTATATTATTATCTTTCACACAATCCATCCATCGTTACTATGGTATTTTCTTATTCTTATAGTTATCCCATCTTCTTCGGGCGTTTATAATGGCATTAAATATTTAATTGTTACTGACAAATTCATATTCAACTCTTCAAGATTGAACCTTTAGTCTCATGCATTAGAAGTGATCATCTTAACCTCAGGGACATCAAGTTTCAAACACACTTGCATCAATTACATCATCTGCCATCGCGTTTCAATTGTCAAATCTTAATGATCTTGATTAAGAGAACATCTATAATTGACGCTTGACACTGGAATTATTCCATTCTCATAAACATATCTTCACGCGTGTATTCCTCGAAGAGGTTGGCAAAGGTGTAAGTAAGTACTACTAAGACTACGAATATCAATATTAGGTGAGATATACCCAATTTACAGGAAAAAGGAAGACCATGAAAGAATTTACTCAAAGTAAAACATCTCTCTGTGCTCAATCCTAAGAACTACACTGGGCCTACACTGCTCTCAAAACGATGAAGGAAAATCGTCATGAGGAAGACGACATGTCCTAGAAACAAAAATTTGAAGACATGTGACATCTACCAACCCACACTGGGTCTGCAATGCAGCCCACGTTCTTTCACCGAGAGGAGGCCTATATCAGAGCGGGAAAATTAGGTATAGGCTGAGTACCTATTTAAGAAGACCATTTTAAGGATGGCAAAACGACTTCACAACTGCTGCTACTGGGACTTAGAACAGAAAAACTCTTGGGGGGTTCTGATCAGCAAGTTTAACGGCGTCATTGCTGATCTGAAGCAACAGTTGGGTAACCTTAAACTTGGGGATGGAATCGCAGCACCCATATAGCTACAACACCTTCGCTACGTGGATTCAAAGTGCCGCCGTACGACGGGACTTCTTCCTGGTCGGCCTACAAAATTCAGTTTGCGGCTGTCATGAAGGCGAACGGGTGGAATAAAAGTCAGGCCATGACTGCCCTCACCCTAGGCCTGCGCGACCAGGCTTGAACCGTGAGCTATGGAAAAGCTTGGGGGATGCTTCCTAAAGAGCATAGCAATAAAAAGATTTCTGAAGCCTAAACCTTTCATTCAAGTAAATTGTTAAACTACTCATAACAGAGGCTATCTGAATTTGTAATTTCCAATTTTAACTTTGCATAATGGGCTAAAACTCTATGTGAGTTTGGTGTCCAGGCCCACAGCAGTGCCTTTTAAATCTAGAAAGATCTTTATAAGTTACTAGCTGTCCCGACAGACGTTGTCCTGTCCGTCCAAAAGTCATTCATACAAAATCCCTACCCTACCCTACACTATCCTACCTAACCTGACTACCCTACCTACCCTACTTACAGAGTTATGACAACCTGGTACTTAATTAATTATGACTGTCAAAGAATAGACAAATAATTTGCAATAATAAATATTGAGATCAATAATTAAGATAAAAACGATTCTATCTTTTAAGTTGGACCATATTATAAATGGTAACATTTTTTTTTTCAAAATCCGTTCTGTAGTTTCGGAGTTTATCGCGAACATACATCGTGACACGAAATTTTTATACATATATATAGATTAATACTTGTCTCAGGAATGCAATGTAGATACAGTTCGATGTAATAATTCCTCGTGATATCTTAGAATTAGTACTTCAACATCAAGTCAGTAGGTGACAGACAGGTCATCATGTCGCTACAATATTGTGAGACGGTACTCGATTAATAACTGATTATGAGAAGGAAAGTTTTTCAACCATGTCTGTAGGTACATACATACGTTTCTTAGCCAATTTCTAACTGTGTTTTATAGGGTTCTCTGAAATTTAATATTTAACTTGGATCAACAAACACAGAACCACAAGTCGGTGTGTTGGTAACACAGATGGACAAAAAAGTGATTATTTATAGTAATTTCACATTAACATAAACTCACGCCTTCTTCCACATGGGGGCAGGCAGAACCCAAAGAATTCCACCTGCTACGATCCCTACCTCATACTCCTTTTGGCTCGTTTATGTTCATTCATCTAGTCATACACGCACGCTGGTGGCGAGTACTACACATGACCTTTCTGAAGTACATCACCAATGAGGTCACTATAATAAATGTTCTCCTATGGCGTCCCCATCCGTATAAAGGTCCTGTTCTTACTTTTATATTCAGAACCAATAACGAAATTCTAAAGTTATAAGAAACTGGCAGCGCTCCGCGGTTTCACCCGCGTATTTCCCGTTCCCATGAGAACACGGGGATAAAATATAGCCTATGCCACCTGGACATAGTGTAGCTTCCTAACAGTGAAATAATTTTTCAAATTGGTTTAGGAGTTTCGGGGCCTATTCAATGCAAACAAACAAACAATCAAATCTTTCCTCTTTATAAGATATTTAGAAGTAGATTATATATTATAGTATAGATAAGTACCTATTCAACAGTAAAAATAATTTGCCTAGGGCATAGCCTTTTCCTAGCCATGTTGGGGTCGGCTTCAAGTGTAACTAGAGGCAGATAAATACCAATATTTTACATAGAGCGACTGCCAATAAGCCCTCCACAACCGTTAGTTAAACACACACCACAAAGTTACTGGGTAACGATATCCTTTGGTGAAACTGGTCGTCACTGAAGTATTTAATAATATTAACATTGATTTAATTAGTCAAATAAAATAAAGAAAGAAAATACGTATATTTGTGGTAAACATGACGCAAAAAGAAACAGGTATACAAAAATAAGAAAATATTGAGGGGAACATGCGTCACATCCACGCAAAAAGGCTATCGCTCAGCAATATGCTGCGACCCTACGCAAGACAGAGCCCCAGCGCTGGTTAATGACGTCGCCCGGTGTATCAAACAATAATTAGGACACTGTACTGGTATAGCGAACTTATAGAAAAAATAATATAATTTGCCACAAATGATCAGATTAATTATTATCTTTAGGTATTGGTTGCACTGTTAGTAATTTTCAGGTTGTCATTTGTGCATAATCGAAAGTCGTTACGGTTCGTCAGAAGCTCGAAAGTCTGACAACAGGTTTTATCAGGCGGTATTGTATTACCCAGCAACTAGGTTGTGGAGTTCAGATAGGGTGGTCGTTCCGTGGAAAATCCTGGTATTCAGCTACATCCGGTTAGAAAGGAAACCGATCTGATATAGTTGGGAAAAAGGCTAAACAGAGGTTGCTCTATTTATTAGTAAGTACAGCACCCTAATTGCGTAACTCACGATTCATCATAATCTGTATCGTTTTGAAACGGATTGTTAAACCATTGCTTCATATGTTCGAAAAATGTGTCTGCTCGACAACATAAATAACGCAATGAATATTGTTTAACTGTGAAGACGAAACCAATTATGATCAATCGTGAGTTACGCAATTAGGGTGCTGTTCTTTATTAGTTAAATAATGAGTCAAAAAGTATTATCACTTTAGCAGGAAATATTCCTTATCAAACTAATAAGTAAGTTCATAGCCTTGTTCATTAAAATATATCCGACTTATTGCAAAATATTAATACATAAACACTGCGAATGACGATACTCAGCACCTATATCTACCTACCGAAAATTACGGAACAGAAATTCAAGAAAGAAAGCACGTAATTTCGGCCTGGTGTATCATGGGTTTTGATTAACTTTTATTGTGAATGCGCGAATTTTATCTGTCTTAAATTACTATAATGAACAATGTCGGATATTTTTATGCTTTTTTAAAAATAAACATGCGTGAATTAACGTCATGTGGCGGCGGGGTTCGTGGCTTAGTAATTGCAACCGTACGGGTCGATGTATAAGGCAGAGCTACTCTTGCTGCGGCTGTTGGGTCTGTGAATGAGTGACTATCTTTACATACCGAGTACCCTCCGTGCTTGATTGATAAGGCACAACAAAGCCGTGTCTACGTTCTATCACGTAATTTCCGCAGATGTATTGCTATGATGAAATGTACGAGGGGCGAGGGCCGCACCCTGGGCAGCAAGCCCTTCCTTGCATGCCTGTCTCATACTTTATCACGCCGTAATGACTCTTATACGAACTACACATAAATTGTAGTTCGTGCGAAAAAATCATAACCACTGCTCTCAAAACGATGAAGGAAAACATCGTGAGAAAATTGGCATGTCCTAGAACTTCATGTCATCTACCAACCCGCACTGGGTCCGCTTGGTAGATTATAACCGGGAGGCAGTGGCTCTCGAAGAGAGGAGGCCTGTGTTCCAGCTGGGGGAACAGGCTGGTAATTCTAAAAAATAAAAAACCCTGCTTTGTTCAAATCAAATCACAACAACAACACCATCATCAACTTTTTCGCCCATTTTGCACGTATCGGTGCAATCTATCATCTTTTGCGGAAATCCACGTGACGTCACGCGGAATCGCCTCAAGGGAATGAAAATGACTATGTCTCAAAGTTTTGTATAGGAGCTGTATTTATAACATAAAATATACCGTTGGAATCGGTATGAAATAAGCTAACAAATAATAAATACATCTTAAAGTAGATGCAAATAAGAAAATAAAAAAATTGCTACGACTGGAAATCTATATAAATAAAAAGAAAAGTCCTGACTGACTGACCCCGACCGTCCCTTGCTCGTTGATGCGCCAGCCCGCGCCGCAGCTGAGCCAGTAGCTTTAAATTCCCCGTCTAATAATCATGAAAATAATATCTTGATCCAGCCTGTCCCTGATAGTACTAGCTGCCCCCCCCCGCCAGCGACTCCCTGAGCCGAGGTTCGTACCCCACAGGGGGTGCCCTCAGTGCGCAGTCGTTTTAGGTTTAAGTAGGTTTACGCCCTGGCTGGAGGCTTTTAGATTCCTAAAAACCTTCACAGGAAAGTCCGGTTGAGCAGTCACGGCCTCTCAAGGTCAACTGCGAGATGCCAATTCCAAAAAAAAAAAAAAAAACCTGACTGACTGACTGACTCATCAACGCCCAGCCCAAACCCTTGGACCTAGAAAGCTGAAATTTTGCACAGAGGTTCCCTTTATAATGTAGACAAGGAATAAGGAAGGATTTTTCCAAATTCATCCCCTAAGGGAGTTAAAAAGGGGATGAAACTTCCGTGAGGGCGAAGCCGCTGGCAAAAGCTAGTCAAACGTAAATTAGCAAAGACCAAAATATTAAAACTACTGACTGGGAATCGAACCTAAGACTATCCGTTGAATGCAACGTCTCACGATACAGACTTTTATCAACTTCTTTAGAATTTTGTCTGTGCTACAAAACAGTTACGACAAAACATCGGTATGCCAGAAAAGTCGAAAGTCAACATTTATGTCTGTGTTAATTAATTATTAAGAAAACTACAAACTGTCCAACATCCAAATGTGAAATTAATCAGAGTTCAAAGTCGGTACAGAAATCTGTACGACTAAAAGTCTTACAGGATAAGTTTTTATACAGTGCGCAAATTTTTACCATGAATTCAGCATATCATTCTAGAGCCCCGTAGAGCGCAGTAATTTTTCGCCGTTTGTACAAAAAAAAAACACGCGGTCAAAATGTATGGAACACCAGATTTTTTTTTTTAACCGGCGAAAAATGTCTGCGATATAGAATGATATGCTGAATAATTCATGGTAAAAATTTGCGCACTGGATAAAAACTTTTCCTGTATAGTGCGGGCCCATTATTAGTTTCGACTCCTAGCCTAAATTTATGTGCTTTGTGGAAGCAAAAAATAATAATAGCTACTATGGAGTAGCTATTTTCTGAGTTTCACAGATTCGAAAATTATTAAAAATTCAGTTCATTGTAGGTATGCATGCACGTACTTTGTGTTTCAAACATCATAAATTATTTGACGGATTATGATAAAGTTGTTTTTGTATTCATCGGTGTAATCTTTTGTAACATTATATACCGACTACCGCTGTAGATCACGTAAATACAGTCCGTAGATAATGGTTATGACAGTTAGAACATTATTCTGTCATGTCATTTCGAAATAACTAGGCTTGTCAATTTGATTGGTGACTGCTTTGTGTTGTTATGAACAGACAAGAGGACGCTACTGTCCATGTGATCTGTCCATCCTATTGTCATAATTTTATCAGTTAAGATAATACAGAAAAGCTAAAGATGCTATAAAATCATCTGTTCCCTAAATTTTGACGAGTTATGCGAACATAAATGTAGGGAACAGCTGATTTTTATTTCGCGATTTCAGGTTTGGTCCCATAGTAAAAGTTGTTCATAATGATGAATAAAATCATGTGTTTAAATGTCGGTCACTAATTACCAGTCACCATAATAATATATAGGTTATATAGCTGCATCATGCTTCATTTCCCATAGGGTTAGCAGAACAGGTGTAGCTGTAGGTCAATGATTTTTCGTCTGCAATGTTTAAACTGGATGCGATAGGTAGCCGCGAAATTCTAATTTTCTTACGTCTTATGCAATTTGGCGGTTGTCGGGTTCTAAGTTGATTAAAATAAGAATTTGACAGACTGTTCGACTTTAGACGCGCTGAGATTCACTCTGTTGGATTCTCAATCCTCGGTTCAAACACAGAGAGTTGGAAATCCCACAGGATTTTATTACGTCCGAGCAACGAAGCAGCCTACTTATAGATATTATACCCACATAAGTTAATCTAAGACTTTTAAAGGAACACATCGCGGATAATCAAATGATGGTCTTAAGGGTCCTCGAAACGATCAGTTGCAATTGATCAATCGCTATTGGTGCCGATTCTGTTAAACTAACTAAACTATAACTAAAATTCCTTACTTTTTGAACCGACGAAAAAACGGAGGAGGTTACTCAATTCGACGCGTATATGTCCACGCATAACTTTTTCCAGAGTAGTCCGATTTTGATAATTCTTTTTTTATTGGAAAGGGTATACCTCGAAGTTGGTCCCATAAATTCGAATTCGAATTTCGAAGAAAAATTCCAACCGTAAGGGTAAGAAAACAGGGGATGATTGATTGTTTACTCACAGATTTTAATACTGAGTTGTGTATTAAATCAAAAATTAAGCATGTAGTAATTAGTAGATTATAGCCACAAAAAATTATAAAATAAAAACTTTTTAATAAAAAAATGAAACCGCCGAAAAACCGAAAAGTAAAAAATAATAAACTAGCTTTGTCCAACCCCAATAACTAAGTTCGGAAGTCGGTGACTTTGGATATGTATTTAATTATATGTCACCGCCTTCCGAACTTAGTTATTGGGGTTGAACAAAGCTAGTTTATTATTTTTTACTTTTCGGTTTTTCGGCGATTTAATTTTTTTATTAAAAAGTTTTTATTACTATGAGGATCTAAACGCTATTCTGCAAAAAAATATCTCTAAATTTAAAAACTATTTTGACACAACTAAAATCGAATTTGACAATCGCGACTCGCACGTGGTATGTTTTGGCTTCGCAACGTGGTACCTACTTGTTTGCCCTACCCCGTGTTTTTTTAGAGCCACCAGCGCGCCGGGGTCGGCAGCCTCGACGTGATTTATTTGGAATTTTCACTTTTTTCATGGAAAATATAAAAAAATTATTATCCACATGTTGAGTTTTAGATGTGTTTGGGGTATCATACAGGGGGTCGAAATTTTCATTATTTTTGCGATAGGACACACCGTTTTCGAGATATAAGCAAAAGAAAAGAAAAAAAAATACAGTACTATTTTTGCACCAGAAGTCGAGGTGTCGGTGTGAATTTTAGTTCTTGACAACTAATTTTATTCCACACCTATTTAATTTTATTCGACACCTATTTAATCGCGATTAAAAATAGTCAGATTTAATTAGAGAACCAAAATTTTAGGTTGAATAGAATAATGAAATTGACAACAACAGAATAGCAAAATTACCATTTTCACTAAACTATTAATTCAGTGCAATCTTAGTGCTGTCAAACTAAAATATAGTTAAGTTGTGTCACTTTAGTCAATTTCAGAATAGGAAATCGTCGTTTGACAGGAATAAACTAAATTTTGGTGATTTTTAGTCTAGTTTAGAGAATTTTGTAACAACAGAATCGGCACCATTGTAATAATATTGTCAACCGCTTAATATTGACAGCCACCGGTTTCGCCCGCGTGGAAGTCGGAAACTATCCCACGGTAACGTACTGACGGGATAAAAAGTATCCTATGTGTTATTATCCTACTTCCTACGAGTATTATAAATGTGATTTGTACATGTTTCTTACTCAATCACGCAAAAATGGTCGAACGGATAGTTTATTCTAACGTAAATTAAGTGTAATTTGTTCAAAAATAGGATTGCAATTAATCGTTTCGGGGGCCTATAGTCTAAATTAAAATCAAAAGTCATTTATTCATACTAGGCTGAGAGTCAGGTCTTTATGAACGTCATAAAGACGTTCTACCACGTTTCTAGACGTCTAAAACCTAGCATGATGCGAGCAATCAGGCCCTTCAAGCAACAAGTCCTTCTGTTTATAAGAAGAGGCCTTAATCCTGCTGTGGATAGCAGGTTGGTATTTACCTAATCATGTGATAAAGTATATCACTATCAGTTGCCACTATCAGTCCACAGATGCTTATCAATCGCTATACCCTATTGTAATCTTCTATAAGAAATTTGGTGTGACTAATTCTAAATTCTGAACTCAAAAATATTGGGAAATATTTTAGATGTCGTAAGTTTATGCAAGGCTTCGTGGATGATCGTGTATGTCTGCTTCTTCTTGATTTTATTTTTATTTAAAACCTTATTAGACATAACATGATATTTAAAGGAAACACCCCAAAAATTTGACCACTGAGAATAGAATTACGAATTTCGAAATGTGTCTTCCTTAAAACGTAGGTACTCTGCGAAATTTTCTATACGATTTTTTGTTTGAATACGAACAAATACGTGGGGAACGATTCATCTATATCCAGCCAAATTGGCGTCATCCTGTCTACCACTATTTTAATAAACAGTAGGTATGGACTATTATTACGTATCAGCAATCTTAATAGAACTATTCCCGGCAAACATTTAACAAAACAAAACTACTTATTTAGAACACCAAAAGTAGACCTTAATTAATAAACCAATTAGGTAGTCAATTAATTTATTACCTTTAACAACAGCGCCGAGTGTGAACAACACGACACAAAATACCACTTTCATGTTTGATTGTCACTTTAACATAACGTTTATAAATAAATAGTTGTTAATTGTATCGACATACGACACGCCCGTTCGCGGTAGAAGTAAGTTGAACACTGAATGTCAGTATAAATAATACACAGTGATAACGATGATGTTAGGCTACGAGTATACTGTGGTGTAAAGTAAGACAAAGTGACTAATACACTGGTGGTGCGCGATGGCGCGTCGCGTAGCACGTGTGCTTGCAGTTAGTTGGCCGCGAAGAACAGTCGACTAATGAATGAGTTTATAGTTCACGCCGCTCTTAAAAGCACTTGTGGCACGGTGTTTTGCCTACGAAGCCGTGGTGAGCTTTAAATGCGTATCCGTCATACTATTGGTATGCGTCTGCTCTTGCGTTCTTTCCTTGGTAACAGCCGATGTCGACTATTCTGCCAGCGTCATGTGGTGATGGCATTGCAGAGAAATGAGCCGTTGAACTATGCTCCTTGTGGAAGGCTACTTACTGCTTACAATAACTTGTTATAGCCTGGAGTTTGGAAGTTGGCGGTGTGATACTACGGTGCCTCGGAAAGCACGTTACGCCGTTGGCCCTATGCCTGATCTCTCTCCAGTCGTGTCGAATTACCGTTCCATCGAGATTGCGGACAGAGAGAATGTGAAAAAATATCTACCGCACCTAACGGTTAGTCTCCGATTGGTCGCCATGGCCGAAAATCGGTCTGGAGGTCTATTGTAATAACTGAAAACTTTGACAACGGAGTGTCAACGATGCTGTTTGCACTCTCATATCTGCCGCGTGTTTTTAGTGATTGTCATGTTAATCATGTCACTATGTTTAATTAGGTTCATTTTATTTATGTAGATTATTTTACATATTGTGAATGGGAGAACGTTGTAGGCCTTACAGACTGTAGATTTGTAGACGATTTTCTATTCTGTATTCGTCTAAGTACCTGGTACTTATTGACAGGCCTGCACTGTCCTCCCATACATTTTATCTCTGAAAACATTGTTAAAGCCAATCATTTTTAAAAGAGTAACCGTGGAGTTTCTTGCCGGCTCTTCTCCATAGGAAACAACATTTTGGAACCGTGCACCTAGCTTCTGACGTTTCATAAGTGCCCATGCAGGTTTATATGAAATAAAAATATTTTGATTGATTGATTGATTGTTCGATGTTACACTACACCTTTGACTAAGTCTTAAACGACACCAAGCTGAGCTGCGGAAACTAGCTTCTGGCCGCGACTTCGACGGTACAGAGTCCAGCACATGAAGCTACTTCAATCTGTCAAATTTCTTTGATAGATTTTCAACTTTATTCCGAATAAGTGAGGTTCATGTTCAATTGGGAAAATTTGTCAGTTTGGGGTATCTTGATGTGCTGGCATCTGTACATCCATATTAGATTAATATTATACTTTCTGGGTAGCTCCTTTCGTTGTGGCGTCATCCATAAGGTTAGGAATCTATCTATGTTCTATGTTATGGGGTTTGGTTTCCGCACTTAGTCCTTCAAGTGGACCATTGTGCGTGAGCCATGGCGGCCTTTTGGTTTTATTCCAGCCAGCCCACCTCCCTCCAGAAGTTGGCTATAACTCCTGGTTTGTTCAGAATATCCGTGTAACATTTGGGTTCCTGTTCTAATCTGTGCTACGCCTGTGCATACGAAAAGCACATGCGCCACGGTTTCCTCAGCCTCCATGCAAGCCCTGCACAAGGGGCTGTCCGTTATGCCTATTGTGTAGAAGTGTTTGTTCAGCGGGCAGTGTCCTGTGATGGTTCCAGTCACCAGACGCAGATCTTTTCTGTCTAGGCGTAACAGACGTCTAGTCAGCCTGCCATCCAGGGATGGCATTGCTTCCCTAGACTGCCTGCAGCCTGGTGTCAGGGTCCACCAGCTCTCGGCTTGTTTGTGGGTGTGTTCCTGGAGCCACCTGCGTAGTTGGTTGAAGGGGATGGGCACAATGGGCTCGGGACCACAGACTGACACGCTGGATGCCCTTCTGGCCAGTTCGTCTGCGGCGTCGTTGCCCGGTGACCCACTGTGTCCTTTTATCCATTGCAGTGTCACAGTGTTGCGGTTGGCAACTGTTACTCTTTCTAGTGCATTGTGACATTCTAGTGTTAAACTCGATGAAATGTATTTTTTCCGTAGGGATTGGAGAACTGAAGCACTATCGGAGAGTATACGTATGTGTGTATCCGTGACCCTCCTCGCTTCTATGGCATACGCCGCTTGTATAATGCCCACACATTCCGCTTGGTATACGGTGTTGAACATTCCCAGCGGGCTGGATATGTTTATGTTAAGGTCTTGTGAGAAAACACCGACTCCGGTTCCAGTGTCGGTCTTTGATCCGTCAGGTTAGGAATTAAAATGAAACAACATAATTATACTTGAAATTCAGCCTCCTGAGTAAAGTCGTAGTTTATTTCTTAACTTCCTCGGATAGTTAATTAGATTGAGCTAATATGAAGAAAAACACACACATTAAATTGTCTGATTTGTCATAATATAAAAATATTTCTACAAAAGACCGTTAAAATTCATGATAATAACTTAACAGTGCTGCCACAATGGATATTTTTGATTCGGTATTTAAATAATACATTTTTTTTAAATCGAAATCAATGAAATCACGACACTCGGCCATCCGACGGCGTGCTAACTCCGAAGCACGCAATAATCACGCACACTGGGCCAACATACCAAATAGCAAGAACAAGTTACTTTACAAAAGAAAACAATATTACAAACGAAATAATTATGAAAATAACAAACACGTATGTATAAAGTATGAAACAAAACTTGTTATCAAAAAAGCTTATAACTGTTACTAGCATAGCGCTGTCCTGTGGTAATTGCCCGCGGAAGCGACGGAACACCACGCCGCGCCCTGTGGCTAGAAGTCTTCTTCAATGACGACGGGCAGATACAATGCGGTGCTCCCACCACGAAAGTCTTGAACTACTCGTTGCGGTGCTGCTCCAGTAACTTCACCCTCGGCGTGTAACTCGTCTTCTGGCGCATGTAATTCACGATGTCCTCCACCTTAGTAGTGTAGTGTAGTGTAGACGGGATAAGTATGTAAACCGGTGTTATAGTGCACCAGTGTGTGCGCCAAGACGGGTGCACTGGCCAGTGCACACAGTTCGACGGGACGGTATACGACCAGGTAGAAATCGGGAGCAGGACCCTCGGTTTCATGTCCTTTCCGAAGTAGGTGTCACACAGGTCACACCTTCGACTTCTGCTCTCGAGGCTGCAACTTTTTTTTTTTTTTTTTTTTAATTTATTTAAAGGGCTTTGTCGCTTAGCGACCACATCGCCCAGTGCAGAAAAACACATAATATTGTTGATTACAATCTATCTTATAACTAACTTATATAATTGTTTTGCCTTATCGGACAATGGAAAATAAAGGATGGTATTACATAAGCCGATATCATAACTTTTATGTCGTCCTAAAACATTAATTCTAGTGTTTTCATTCCGGACACACTCCAACAGGATATGAACCACATCATCAACAACTCCACAATCAACACAGTTTGGAGACAAATCTTTCTTCATTAAATAATAAAACTTATTTGGAGGAATATGTCCGGAACGAAGTCTTAAAGCTATAATCACAATGTTTTTGTTGAGAGCACAATCAATCCATGGAACCCGAGAAATCTCTGGCTGGATCGTTCGATACCATATCCCTTTTTCTTTTGATCTCTTAACAAAATACTCCTGCCAAAGATCAATACACTTTCTCTTAACCTTTCCAAAATAGTCCGAATACAGTGGAGTGATATTCATGGGAACTCCATCAACACACGCTTGTTTGGCGAGCATATCAACCTTGTCGTTCTCTTCTATTTGGCAATGTGACGGAATCCATTGAAGACATACTGTTTTAGAATTAGACTGAAGCTTTAAGAGCAATTCATATATCACGTAGGCTGTCGGATTACCACGCATGTGAAAAGTGTGCCGAGCCAAATGTTGCAGCGAGCTTTTAGAGTCTGTCAGAATCACAAATTTATCGCCATTAATTGTTAGGATATAGGACAAATCTTCCAATATCGCAATCAATTCAATGTGCATAATAGAAATATCTGAATCAATCATAAGCTTCATGTGATTAAAAGAAATAGGATCCAAAAAGGCAGCGCCTCCTAAATGTTTATCTTTAGAACCGTCAGTAAAAATCGTATGATAGCCTGAATATTGTTCTTGAATATACGAAATACATAAGTGTTTTATTTGTAAAATACTGTAGTGACGTTTAGCTTTAGAAATACTAGGAATTTTATCGAAGACTATATGAGACATATCTATACTACTAATACATCTATCAAGTGAAAACATACCAAGTTGAACACTTGAGTGTATTGGAAAAGAGTTATAAGAGGCTGCAACTTAAACATTCCTAATGGAAAAATGATGTAGGATTGATTCGTTGTTGGACGGTCGAAGAGAACAGTTGTGAAAATAAAAGTTTAAGCAAGTTATAAGTATCGTTTTTCTTCATAGTCAGAAGTGACAAGCACCACGAGCCATGTCTCGGTAAAACGTAAGTAGGCTTACGAATTCTTTTCATCCCACTTCTGACTATGAAGAAAAACGATACTTATAACTTGCTTATACTTTTATTTTCACAACTGTTCTCTTCGACCGTCCAACAACGAATCAATCCTACATCATTTTTCCAGTTTTAAAACACATTTATGTCCCCACCCTGAAACAACGGCTCGGTGCTTCTGAGTGTTGCCATCGTACAATTACACATTAATTGTCTGATTTGTCATAATATAAAAATATATCTACAAAAGACCGTTAAAATTCATGATAATAACTTAACAGTGCTGCCACAATGGATATTTTTGATTCGGTATTTAAATAATACATTTTTTTTTAAACGAAATCAATGAAATCACGACACTTAGACCCGAGTTCACCAACGCATGGTTAATTTTAAAACAGCCGGTTAAGCCAAAACCGGCTGATTAACAATATTTTGCTGTTCACCAAGCACTAACCATTGGTTACGTACTGTAATCGGATGGTTAGCTTAAACGACGTGGCCAACTCAGTTTAACCGTTGGATTATGCTTTCTGATTTGAAGTTTTGCATTGTGAATCACTTTTAGTTTCAAATTCAAGACGCTTTGAGTTACTTATTCTTTGAAGAAGATGTGTTAGATGATTTTGAAGATAATATATAATTTTGCACACTCCCCGTATATTCCAACACGTCACAATCATTTCGAGGAATATGACGAAAAGCTTTTGGTACGAGATTTCGTACATACAAACGTAGAGAGTGCTCTGGAATTACTTGATTTAATTGAAAAGAAGTTTGAATAGCCAAGAACGTTTGCAGTGAGTGCCGAAAGCATTAAATTTGTCAGAACTTGGGTCTAAGTCTACTAAGACCCGAGTTCACCAACTACAACATAACCACTGATTACGTAACCGTCTTGTTAGTATTAAACATGTGTTTTAACAAACAGCGTTTTTTTCCAGTTCACTATTCAATTCTACCCAACGGTTAAATAACCGAACGTTTTTGAATGAGTGAGTCGAAAATGACCGAATGATCGACTGGTTTAACATTTTTTTGTAAAAGCCGCTACGACAAATGCCGAAAAAAATGGGGTCGGAAGCATGTGGCTGACAAATTTAATGCTTTCGGCACTCACTGCCAACGTTCTTGGCTATTCAAACTTCTTTTCAATCAAATCAAGTAATTCCAGAGCACTCTCTACATTTGTATGTACGAAATCTCGTACCAAAAGCTTTTTCGTCATATACCTCGAAATTATTGTGACGTGTTGGAATATACGGGGAGTGAGCAAAATTATATATTATCTTCAAAATCATCTAACACATTATATTCTTCAAAGAATAAGTAACTCAAAGCGTCTTGAATTTGTAACTAAAAGTGATTCACAATGCAAAACTTCAAATCAGAAAGCATAAACCAACGGTTAAACTGAGTTGGCCACGTCGTTTAAGCTAACCATCCGATTACAGTACGTAACCAATGGTTAGTGCTTGGTGAACAGCAAAATATTGTTAATCAGCCGGTTATGGCTTAACCGGCTGTTTTAAAATTAACCATGCGTTGGTGAACTCGGGTCTAATTCGCAAACGTTTCAATTGTCTTTGTCAGGTTTGCTATACAAAATCTGTCAAAAAGATACACGAACGGCGAGCAATTGCGACGTTTGGAAGTCTGAAACTGAAAGTGTTAGTAAGAGTCCGATGGACACATTTCTTTACGATGTTCCTTCCACGTGCGTTGGCAAGCAACGAGTCAATATAAATAAGTATAAATAGCAGTTCCTATAAATACAACATGATGGTGTGAACGATAGCCCACGCGTGGATTGCGGTGCATTCTAGTAGAATGTAAATGTCGTCTACTGAACGTATTACATATAATATTTTCAGTATCTACAGTCTCATAGAGAAAGTAGTTTGATTGTCTGTACCACAAATATGTCCATATCTTTGTGATAGATACTGTATCAGAAAGGAATAAAAAATTGAGTTTTTACATTGTGGTGAAATTTATAAGCAACATCTAGCATTAGTCTGGAGCAGAATAATGATTTAGAGACATGATATTGACGATAACCTAATCTAACCTTTTCCCAACTATGTTGGAGTCGGCTTCCAGTCTAACCGGATGCAGCTGAATACCAGTATTCTACATGGAGCGACTGCCCACCTGACCTCCACAACCCAGATATTTTGTAATACGATGCCCGTTTGTAAGACTAGTTGTCAGATTTTCGAATTTCTGACCAGTAATGCTATCCGAGGCCTGGAGGGGTTTTGGTATCTAAGAATGGTCACCCATCCAAGTATGTACATACCGCGGCTACGGAATTAACGTTGCCATTTTGATTTTAAATACTTTTTATATTTTGCATCATTATCAAAATCAAAGTGATCTTTACTGTCGTTACAATATGATTTATTTTGAATTGTTGCTGTCTGAGGTAAAAAAGCTGTGAACAGACTGTAGGTTTAGGTTTAGGGTAATTCTTCAATTTCAACCGTATGGAGTGTTGGTTTGTATATTTTTTTTGCTGTTGAATCAATGACATGAAATGTGTTTTTTAAGTATTTTTTTTTAATCTATCATCAATGTAATAATCTCAAAACAATATATTTCGATGTGAAATAAGCTTACAGCAAGGATAAATGCTTAAAGGAAATAAATGGCTCATGTAGCATGGTCTTGTTACACATCAGTGTACAACAACCTTTCCATCGCAGCATATCAGTTTGTTATCGTTGTATGTAGTATACCTGTCTATATCGATATACCCTGTGATCAGGCAGACGGGCTTAATACGTTCCGTACGTCAATAGTATAGTCGGCCTCACGTCAATACTAACAAAACCTGTTTAAGCGGTACATTCCGAATTATGCCATAATCGCTCACATCAACAATTTTCATTCCGCCTAAGGGAACACTCATGAACTCGCTCAAAGCCAAGCATATAACACTTGAATATTCATGGTTGGATTACAGTAATTTCTTTATGTTTACATTAATTTAGGGCATGGACGGCGTCGCATAACCATAATCCCAAAGATAGCACATGTCATGACGACACGGGACATCAGTACCGCGCTCACGCTAATTCGGAACGGGTGTAATGACGCTCAAATAGATTACACCGCAATTCAGAATCTTTTTTTTTTATAATTATATTGAAGCTCTTTACACATACTTGATCAAGAAATAGGTATTTCACCATTTTGAGACAGTCTCAAAGTTGTTTTTTTTTACTATTTTGATGACAGTTCTTTGACATGATAATATTTGTCTAATTACTCATAACGTGGCTATTTAAGTATGACGACTCTAATAATTCGGCAGACAGAGTCAACTTTAAACATTTTTCTTATCAGTAGCTTATTGACATTATTATTTAGGATTGACATTGGTGCCGATTCTGTTGTACACCGAATTAAACTAACTAAACTATAACTAAAATTCCTTACTTTTTACAACGAGAATCTAAACGCTATTCTGCAAAAAAATATCTCTAAATTTAAAAACTATTTTGACACAACTAAAATCGAATTTGACAATCGCGACTCGCACGTGGTATGTTTTGGCTTCGCAACGTGGTACTTGTTTGCCCTACCCCGTGTTTTTTTTTAGAGCCAGCAGCGCGCCGAGTTCGGCAGCCTCGACGTGATTTATATGGAATTTTCACTTTTTTCATGGAAAATATGAAAAATTATTATCCACATGTTGAGTTTTAGAGGTGTTTCGGGGTTTTATAAAGGGGGTAGAAATTTTCATTATTTTTGCGATAGGACACACCGTTTTCGAGATAATTATAAGCAAAAGAAAAGAAAAAAAATACAGTACTATTTTTGCACCAGAAGTCGAGGTGTCGGTGTGAATTTTAGTTCTTGACAACTAATTTTATTCCACACCTATTTAATCGCGATTAAAAATAGTCAGATTTAGTTAGACAACCAAAATTTTAGGTTGAATAGAATAATGAAATTGACAACAACAGAATAGCAAAATTACCATTTTCTCTAAATTAATAATTCAGTGCAATCTTAGTGCTGTGAAACTAAAATATAGTTAAGTTGTGTCACTTTAGTCAATTTCAGAATAGGAAATCGTCGTTTGACAGGAATAAACTAAATTTTGGAGATTTTTAGTCTAGTTTAGTGAATTTTGTGACAACAGAATCGGCACCATTATCGCATTTTGTTAAATATTCTGACATTTCCTAAATTCCTGCATTTTTATTAAATTCATTTAAAAAAAATGTGTTGTTACTCAATTATTATACTGAAATGTATTTACTTAATAATTGGCAGAAGTCTACCAGAATTGTATATTTGTACGCCAAATGGCAAAACACAGAGAAACTGGAATTGACTATTATACCATCTTGCACACTGTTGTGTAACTATGTTTACAAATAAAGGCTATTTATTGATTGATGTGTAGCATCTTATTCAGTGGAGAGGATGTTCATAGTGCATCATAATCACCTGCCTGCCTTTCCCCAACAATGTTGGGGTTGGCTTCCAGCGATTTAAAGCTAAGTTACACTAGCCGCAGCTGATTCGTGGATGGGCGACTCCGTACCTATGAAAACACGTGAAGCCGTTGGTACTGCTATAATACTGGAGGAAAAACTGCCTCGTTGGTGTAGTCGTGCAAGCGCGACCGCTGAGGTTTTGGGTTCGTTACCCACGTCGGGTAAAGTATTATGGGGTTTTTCTATCAGGCAGCTATCAGCAGCAGCTCGGAGTCTGAATGTACACCCGGTAGATGGCAATAGGTTCTCCTTCTATTACATGAGACTTTAAATATTACACCTCTGCCCAACCCTTCGGGAAAAGAAGGCGTGATGTTATGATGATGTTAGGAGTTACGAGGAGTATTAGGAATTAAAGATAACTGACTAGATGTTAATGCATTTTATTAGTAAGTATGTAAGTACTACATACATGTTACTCTACCTAACCTATCTCATGTTATGGACGTAGGTAGGTACGCCTTGTTTCTAAAGGCAGATACGCTGGGTATTGTATGTATTCAAGAGCAATAAGATATAAAACAAAAAAATGAATGTGAAGATAGCTGTTTTGTTTTCTGCCACAAAAGGTCATGATTCTTTCTTATTTACTACCTGTCTACTTGAGCTGTAAGTAATTTATTATTGCATTCGCTATGTATTTATTTTTAAACAAGTGTGCTTATCAAAAGAATATAAAAAAGATCAACATCACGACAGCTGTATCTACATAATAATATAAAATGTGAATTGCAGAATAACGTTGAAAAACGTTTACAAGTTCCTGCGAAAACAAAGCAGGTTTATTTATTTGAAAATAGCGCCATCTATTAGGCAACAGTAGTACCAGTAACGTTGCTGATTTTTATAGTAGTTACTCTGAGAAGTTGTAGATGTCACTTTACATATTTTTAAACCACTAAAAGATAAAATGAAGTTCTACAGTATTTGGAGGTCAAAAAACATAAAAATTTAAAAAACTTTGTAAGAATTATTCATAAAACCGCTTAATACAACCTAGGTTAATTAAATAATTGTTAAAAGTAGTATTAGAGTTTTCAAGAAACAACCTTGTGACGTCAATAAAACCTTGAGTCAAGGACAAAACACTGCAAAAAAAAAAACTGTTTTAACCCCACATCTCAAAACACTAGAATTATGTCTGAAAATTTTTTTTTTTAATACCTACGTCACAAAAATCGAGCTTTACTGTATAACCTTGACCAAGGCCACGTCCTTGCTCCAAGGTCACTTGGCCTTGCTACGAAGGTCGCCCTTGGCAAGAGATCGGCAATGAACTTGCGATAAAAACCTTGGCATGAAGGTCAGTGACGCTTGGTGCGAATATTTTTAGCACATCCATACCTACGTGGTTTGATAATGTCTACTACATAGTATTTCCTATGACGACGACAGTGACGTAGAAGTCATGTTTGTACAGTCACCAAAACAAATATAGTCGTCGCATATAGAGTAAGAAACCGATGAATGTTTTCGAATAAAATAAAATAAATTAAATAGAAAACAAACAGCTCAATTATCAAATTAAGGTGAATCTAGTCCACATTTTTTCCATACAAACTTCGGGAGGGTTTTACTCCACTGTTTGACAATGTACATCAAAAATTAAACATGGTATGGTTTTGTCTTATTAATAATATTGTCGGTACGGAAACAGAATACTAAAATAAACTGCCATAAAAAGTCATGAGCCAACAAAGATTCGTTTTTCTTGCCAATTTAACCTAACTTTGGGCGTGTTTAAGTAATAAAAGAAATGTAAAATCTCCAAAACCAAGTCGGTACCAAAAAAGATCAATTATCTAAAAGTTCTATAAACTTACTGGTCATTGATTTATGCAGTGGTTTTGTTCATAAAACCCGATCTTCCGAAGGACTTTTCTTAATTTTTACGCTCCTGTTTTACTATAATTGATCCTGCATCTCACTCAATAACGTTGTGCGTGTAGAACTGTAGACTAATGTCTAACTGCTTAACATTGATTCTACCTCTGTCGGTCACGAAGCCTGGTGAGACAGCGTGCTTTTTAGCCAGGCTCACCAGTGAGTTCGAGCCAGCGACTAGGTTCCCCTTAAATCTTATTTGTAAAACATCTATCGGTTTCTTAATACATTTCAACTATATCCGACGACTAGGTTAGGTACTTATACCTATTTTTTGGTGACTGCACAGACGCCAGCACATCAAGTTACTCCAAACTGTCAAAATTTTCCTAATTGAACATGAACCTTATCATTATGTTATAAAGTCGAAAAAATTTCAAATAAATTTGACAGATTGGGGTAGCTTGATGTGCTGGCGTCGTACATACTTACCTATTGTGAAATTAACTGTATTAAATAGGTACCTACCTATAACACTTAAGAGCATTTATCCCGCGTGGGTTGGCAACGGCGTATTTATAGCAGTTTTTCGCGATTATTTCATTAAATACAAACAAAAGTAAACATGTTTTTCAGCCATGCACTAGATATTCTATATTTATGATTATTTTTAACATTTACTCTTTAATAAAAATATTTAATCATACTAATCTCAAATATTGCTCTAGAGGAATTATTCAGGAAGAAAAAAGGGGAATACATTTGCATGGAGAATCGCACGCCCTGTCTCTTAAGGCTTGCTTGTACCACAAATATCTAAATATATTTTACCGATAAACGTAAATAAAACATCACTCTGTTTGTTCATACACGTTCAGACGTAAAATATGAATACTTTTAAGTCCGTGCGTACGTGGTCTAACTATCAAATTCAATCGTTTGAAGATAACAGAGGCAGAATGACGTTTTAAATTATGTTTTCCTCAAACATGCTTGGTAATCGAGCATTATTTAGACAACCTTCTTGGAGATAAATTGAAAATGCTTTTCTGGTCAAATATAATATGCAAGCAGCAATGTTAGCATGAAGATCCTTAACTGTTGTGTCCGTGTAGAATAAAATCTATTTTAATTATTAATACTCCTCAAAAATGCTTGTACCTAATTTGGTCAATAATTTGCCAACCTTCTTTGAGCACAGTCAACCTTTCCGTGCTACTTGAATACGGGCCAGCAACGTGGTATGGAATTTATCTTCCTAAAATATTCTTTAAAACCATACCGCTAAATTGAACACCTCCACCCTCAAAAATTCCTGCCGTAGATATGCCAGTCGCAGCCTCTATGAAATTCATATTGCAGAGATTTTGTGCGCCTCGGAAGCAAAGGAGTTGGCGAAAAAAAGCGGACCGGTCCGCCTAACCTTCTGTGAGACCGAGATTGATCTACACTGAACGGAACTACAACACTATATCACTGAACGGAAAAAGACAGCTTGTCAAGCTCATCGGTGAGAATGTTTGCCTTAATGGGGAAATGTTGACCTTATTCTCAAAAGAACAATAAATACGCTTTCAAAAATTAAAGACTAGTATCGAAGTAATTTTGAAGAAACACGATTAATTCCTACTTAAAATAATTTCACTGGAGAAAGAGAGGGAAGCGGATAAGGTTCTGACTGGACACGTAGAGGAAAAACTGGGAACGTTGGAATGAAAATCCCGGAGAACAGGAATCGTAATACAAAATATACCAAAACAAAATCACGAGACAAAGGATATCACACGTAATGAGATTATTAGGGAAGACGCTGAATGTCGAAATAGATAGCTCGAGGATGAAGGACATCTAACTGATAAATTCAAAAGACTCCTCAAGGTACAGTGGTAAGGTCCACAACATCCCAGATATTGTGGACCTTACCACGGTATCGCTGAACTGAAGGATTAAGTCTTGGAACTTTAAATACACTCACGAGCAAAAAACTGGAATCACTTTATCGTCCGCTGCTCGAAACAAATTTTAACAACTTCTATGCAAATAACTGTGTAAAGATAAAGATAATTTTATTCGTAAAAACATGTGTATCCATGCAACTTAAGCATGGATGGATGTCACAATATTAATATTTTGTGCGTACATGTTTCACCCGTATGGCGTACAAATTTATAAAATTTACAAAATAAAAAAATTACAAAATGAAACTAAATTAGTAATGGCACTTCAATCCAAGTACGCAATGGTCAGTAAACAATAATATGTCAGTAGAATTAATTAAAATGGATAAAATGTCATTTGAAAGGCATTTTTTTTAGCTTTCAACTTCTTTCAATACGATAACCAAAGATTATTCACCTTAAGTCACGGAACGTAAAACATTTTTTTTTTTTAATAAAACAGCTTATTGTTTTATAGTCCTGAAAACCTATAAAAAGGGGGCGTTTTTGAAAATTTATCATCACTCCAATATTTCACGTCATTGGGAATACTGAAGCTAAAAGAAAATGGAAACCACACGAATAGAAGACGCTCAATTCGTCATCCTAATCCAGCAAGGATTGTCTCGGCGTACTATAGCTCGACAGCTTCATTTGAGCAAGTTTTGTGTCTCGAAGGTATACAATACAAGAGGTTCAGGGAGACTGGAAACTTAGTCCAGAGACTAGGATCTGGACGACAGCGATGCACTTCGGTGAGAGATGACCGATTTATTGTCACCTCTTCGCTCCGAAATCGACAACTGACCGGCGTGGACGTCCAGCAGCAGCTCAGAGAAGTACGACGGAGGACTGTCAGCGAGAGGACAGTGAGGCGAAGACTCAATGAAGCAAACTTGACCCCACCAACAAGTCAGGCTTCAGTTTGTTAGCGATCACGACACGGCGGGTACGAGGAAGATGTCCAGCTCCAGCGTCAATAGAAGATCTGAAAACTGCTTTAGTCGAAGAGTGGCAGGAAATCCCACAGGATTCCATCAGGAAACTCATTCGGTCAATGAAAAACCGTTTACAGGCAGTCATTAGGGCCAGGGGGGTAACACAAAGTATTAAGGGGTCAATAATATAAATTGTAAATAAAATATAAAAAATCATATATTATTCCCTGTTCATTTAGACGTCCACAAATTCGACCTATTGCAATGATCCTCTAAATTTTGGTAGTAAATTTTATTAATTTTAAATCTTTTGATATCATTGCAAAGCTTACAAAATTACCTTTCAGAAGATATAACGCAATCCGCAGCTCATTACATAGAAATTGTAAAAAAAATTGTCTCGAGCAACGCGCGATGAAGTTATTCCAGTTTATTGCTCGCGAGTGTAGTTCAGTAAGTCGAAAACTAAGGGAGGAAATTCAACGCAGCCCATCTGAGCTCTAAACTCACAAAACTCAAAGGCTTTCTGGCGAGACAGTTCCAAAAGAACCATTTTCTGTTGGACGGCGAACGGGATTGTTTTTCTCCAAAATAATAAAGGATCGGCACTTATACCTACATACGTACGAATAAAGACTGATGCCGACATAACGACATGCGGAGATTGTAGATGGCTCTGATAACCGTCTTTTGCAGAATAAAGATAGAATTAATTGCTGTAGTCCTTCCCTAAAGCAAAATACTGTAGGACGTATGATGCTATGAAATTAACTGAAATACTGTTCTTTGATGGATCTTCCAAACTGCGTAAGCAGCTGAACTTAGCTGCCCTGCAAGCGATGCCGCGATGGTAAGTGAGCTGATCCCACTGTCAGCTTTGAGTCAAGCGTGATCCCCAGGAAAACGTCTTTTCGACGTCGTCTTTTCGACGACTTCTAGTATTTCCTTATTCAATACAACGTGACATTCATTACTTCTAACATTCATAAACGCGAGGACTAGGTCAATGGGTATAGTGGGACGGACCGGAATCTTGTGCATTTAGTTTTCTTTTAATTTAACACCAAAAAAATTACTTTGTTGTCACCTATATTGACGTAGATTAAAGTACATTTCTGTTTTATTCGTTAAAGTAATTGACACAATAGTTTCCGGTCACTACTAAATTATCGTAATGAAATTGATGTGCGCAGTTACTACATTTACTAATGATTACCGTA
The DNA here is from genome assembly GCA_949987655.1 of Polymixis flavicincta. NCBI lineage: Eukaryota > Metazoa > Arthropoda > Insecta > Lepidoptera > Noctuidae > Polymixis > Polymixis flavicincta. The sequence goes on along the minus strand of OX465195.1, from coordinate 1,200,608 downwards.
TCAGACGTTTGCCAGGAAGCCATTGCTATTTGAAATGGAAGCTTTCCGTAATGTCGAACAAAATAATCCGGTGAAATGTATATTTAATAATAACGTGGACAAAGATGTGCAGTTGATGCTGTGGCCTTTGAATCTGATGCATATTTTATCGTTTACTCCTAGATATCGCATCAAAAACAATTGTATAACTCCTAACAGTTTCATCTCAAATTTCTTTTCAATCATCGGAGCTATAGTATTTATGTTTGTGTATTTATTACGAACTTATATACGGTTTCGTTACAAAGAAATTCTAGGAAGCATTAAATACATAATGGTAACGTTTTTCGCTGATTGCATCTACTATTGTATCGGATTCATGCTTAATTGCGTCATCGGGATCATTCAAACTAAAAATAATATGGAGTTTGTCTTAGTATTTCAAAGAGTGCACAGGTTCCTCAACAATGAAACCAGTTTCAGCCATTTAATCATTTGGAACTGGATTACGGTTATCATGGGTCTCTGCTGCTATTTAGTTGTCTACTTTTATTTTTACGTTCAGCTGGCTTTCCATTGGATTGAATTATTAACATATTATCTTTTACTTTCTTTCGATTTAAATGTCG